>JARQOD010000002.1:8564650-8590632 GCA_033576555.1 Oophaga sylvatica
GGTGAATTCTTGGAAGGAAAAGATTGGAAGTGACTGCTCGCCCTGGCAGTAAGAGTGTTTATGTTACCAGCGTGGACAAGGCAAAGGCAAGTGGAAAGAGTTGGCCTACAAGGATTTGCAGAAGTCCAGCTTGTTACCGGTCACTGGGGACCGAAAGTCACTGTTTGCTTCAGGCACAGTGACAGAACAACCAGGAATCTACCGGACCCTAGGTTCGCGGCAGACAACCCCTTATGTCGTACTTAGCTGGGGCAGGGGGAGTGAACACTTTGGATTCTGCAGCAAAAAAGTATTCAGCTCCTTAACAGGAAGATCCCTAACACTAACTGACTGGCAGGAACAGCTAAATTTGTGGAATCTGAGGGAACACGTTCAGGCTGGTTTATGTTTATGGAGTTAAAGGAGGCCCCAATTGTCCACTGCCGCTCAAATACATCCCCTGGATCACCCCCGGACCTGCCTTTCATTCGCAAGTAAAGGTATGGAAAGACGCGATGTTGGAGTGTTATTTTACCGGCACCCACTTCACCTTCTTAAACAACTTTGAGGGAAGAGTCCCACCTGTAGGGGACCCGAATCTAGCTGCCTCACCACCCCTCAGAGACTACACACGCGGGTACTAATTACCAGAATACACAGGGTGGCGTCACGAACTGTATATAGTTATCCCTGTAAATTTCCAACAACAAATACGCCAGACCGCCCGGGCCACAACCGAGCCAAGCTACCTTTACAACAACCCCATAGACTTCTCGGGCCGGCTTGAGTACCCCATTGCCCTGGTAACCCACAATTGTGGTGGGGGTCGACACACTTTGCTCGTCATTTCATCAGAAACCCACATAAGGCTGGTCGAGTCATCCGGAGGTTGCCCCTAAGGGGGAGTAATGTAAGGTTCTGTATATCTGTTTCTGAAACCATTTGTTGTCGGCCATTTTGCTTTCTGTTTTGCTGCAGCATCTTGCCCTCAGTTAAAATGGAGTTTTCCAGCTTGCATGTTCCCGCCCTGATTTCTCCGTTTGCTTCTTAAACACCAAACCCCCTGAGCAATCGTGCTTCGAATCTGGCCTCAGTGAACCTGTGTTCTACTCCTGAAGCCTTGGACTTTGACCCAGCCATTTCTCTGAAAATCGGAGCCTTGTGGACTCGAACTCGCCTTGAAAGCCTCCGGTTGCATGGACTTTGCGGTAACAAAAGAAGATTGAATCGTTGTGGAGAGTTATTGATGAACTTAGAATACTTGGCCTGCTGTGTCTCCTGCTTCTGTGTTTGCAACCTTTGTTTTTTTTTTGCCAATTTGTATAAGCAATACAAGACTTTTTTTTTTTCAACCTTTTCTCAAGTATTTTATCGCACCCAAGCCAAGCGCATAGAACTGTACACTACATTACAGGTGCTGTTATTTGGCAAACACCTACAAGTATACATGCACATAAGAATACAAACACACTCATACAACACCACACAACACATAAAATGCACCCACACACACATATACACACAAATACATATACAATGCTACATACACGCCTTATTGCAAACACATATTCACATTTCACGTACATGTTGTAGGGATTCACGTTCTCTGATACGCATTAAGCATGAGGCCCTAGGTAGCGTTTTCACAGGCAATGCAAGTTTTGGTCCAAACACGTTTCAGTTTTTATGCTACCCACTATTGCACAGCCCGAAACAAACTCATAAACTTATATCTCGACTTTGTCCAGGTTCTAACTAAGGCCTTTTCACACATCAGTTTTTTTGCATCAGTCACAATCGTTGAAAAAACGATCCGTCGCATCCGTTTTTTCAATCCGTTTCTTCCCGTTTTTAGACGATCCGTTTTTTAAAAGCCGGCAATTCAGTGCGCTTTACATAAAATCACACTGACATGTTTAATACTGCGACGTCAGTGAGCTGCACGGAGTCCTTGGCTGACCGGAAGTGAACCGATATCGTGGGAAATATTCAGAACTTTTTCAAGCTAATCAGTTTCATCCCCGGTCAGGCGGGAGCCTGCGCAGACATGATTTCATTCATTCTGCAGTGGTTTTACAGCCAGGCCGGTAGCATTAGCAATCGGTCCCGATTTTAAACTAGTTAACCCCTTGTGATGGATTGCACCGGAGACCTGACTGAACGGCGGAGAGGTATGGATATTGTTGATTTTTTTTTTATTTTTCACAGAAGGACAAGGGATTCAGATGGATTAGCAGAATAATAAATTTGGTCAAAAACTTTGTGTATTAGTTCATTAAAAGAATTTTTAATTAAATGTGTCTTTTTTAACCCTTTACTACTAAAGGATTAATAATGATAGTTGTCTTATTGATACCTCTCCATTATTAACCCGGATTAATGTCACCTTTCAATAGCAAGGTAACATTAACCCCTATTAACCCATGAGCCACCGCTAAAGGCATGGGAATAGAAGGCTAAGTGCCAGAAAAGGCGCATCTTATAGATGTGCCTTTTCTGGGGTGGCTGGGGCCAGATGTTGTAGCCAGGGGGGCCCAAAAACAATGGTTCCCTCTCTAGGCTATGAATATCTGTCCTCATCACTGGCTTTCCATCTCTAGCGGAGAAAATTCCAAATTTTTCCTAACACAAACTACTAAAATTGATTAAACACTTGACATATATAAATCGTTTTGATATGACATGGTTACTATATGTAAACATGTATCATATGTTCAGGTTCGGCAATGATTTTCCTGAAGCCGGCACTTGATTTAGCGGCTATTATGCTATGTAGAACTCTATGAACTATAAATATATATATAAATATGTATTCTATGTGTATATACTACTCTTTTGTTTGTGTTTTAACCTTTCCAGGAGCATCTCAGTTAAAAAAACTGAATCCGTTGCCGGAATCCTTCTTTGACATATTGACGACGGATTTTGCACCATAGCTTCCATTATAGCAAACGACGGACAAGTGACGGATCCGTCGTTGTCCAATTTTTCGACGGAGACAAAAAACGTTGCTTTGTGCGTCGTGTCCGGCTGACGGACCAAAATTTTTCGACGGATCCAGATGAAATGTATGGCCATCCGTCGCAATCCGTCGCTAATACAAGTCTAATTAGAAAAAACGGATCCTGCGGCATCAGTCGCCTGATCCGTTTTTTTTCAAAAAACGACAATTGTGACTGATGGCAAAAAACTGATGTGTGAAAGAGGCCTTGGGATAGTTTTGTATTGCTCCTCTGAGACTGCTTCTGTTGAGCATCAGGAATTCTACAAGGCTTTAAATTGACCCAAGTGTGAGGCTCATGTTTTGATGACACAAGCGTAACCTGGTAACTCCCAAGACCCTGCCCCTATGTTTGGGTACCAATTTCCAGCCATATTGTCTATGGGAAGGTGACAAAATTGCTGCTACTTTAACATGCGGAGTGTTGGCTTCTAACTGTGCTGACAAGCAAGGGATTTCTAAGGGTTCCCTATTCTTCCAAGGTTTTAGCAGGTTTGCCATAAACTATGGGAAAGGCCTTCCTTTTCCCTGTCGATGTACTTAATAGTTTACCTCTCCCACTTTTTCCACCCTATAGGGCCTCTGCCATTGGGTAACCAACTTGCTCTCTCCTGTGGGCACTAACACAAGTAACCGATCACTAGGCTTAAATTACCTCACTCGAGACGACCGATTATACCCCCTGGATTTTTCCTCTTGGACCTTTAGGAGGCTCTCTTTACCTATTCCTCCACTTTGGTCCCATGAACCAATTGATCATTATGCCTGCCCCCTTGTGGAAATCGATTGTCTTTCGTCTTCTGGGGAACCCCATTTAACAAGCTTACATTTTCCACAGTACCTTTTAGCCAGGTGTCCAAGATCCGGAACTAACAGCGCTTTGGAAGCAACGTATGTTCGCTGCGTCCAAAGCGCTGCCTTCTATTGAATGCAGGTATACTGCATGTGTTCACTGAACCCTGCAGATTTACCGCATTCAACACATTCTATTGATGTCATTTCTTCCGCAAGAGAAATTGACATGGCTGCGGTCTTGAAAGATGCGCCGCATGTCAGTATCTGTTATGTTTGGTAGCTGATTAGGGCAGGAGCAAAAAAAAACCACAAAGGCAGCCAAACACCAGAGAGGTTGGTATCTAATAGGTTGCAGACCCCTAAACTAACCGCACAACAGAAGCACCGTGGGACGTTCCTACGGTGCCCTAGACGCCTCGTCACAGCGGAGAGATTAGCTACCACTGTAGATGGAAAGAGGAAAGCTAAGTGCCCCGGAGTAAGCCCCAAAGTATTAGGAAGCCCCCAAACATATAATGGCGGTTAGACAAGAGGAAAGCACGAACACAGACAGTAAATAGAATGAGCAAACGCTGGGGCCCAAAACTGTCTAGATAGATAGTACAGGAGAGAATACTGTCTGCAACCCAACAAAACCCTAGGAAAAATTCCAACACTTCTGATTCCAAAAATGCTGAGACCACGTGGTCTCGACCACCTATATCAGATCTGTGGTGTGAATACGCAGCTACCCAGTATAAAATATCACAGGAACTGAGCACAAGTGCAAATACAAAAAGAGAACAGAGACCAGCACAAGCCCCCCAAAGGGACCCGCTGAAGACAAAAAGCAATGCAGCAAAAAGCAAGGAATTCAAATCACAGTAAAAAAACTGAAAGAGACTTATCTTAATGCAAGCAGGAGACTGCAGAAAAGCAAGCTGAATTCCAACCTAGACCAGGAAGAACAATGATCACCGGCGAGGATCATGGGAGGTCAGCTCACTTATATTAGGCCAGTCAGTATCACCGGACAACCACTCATCAGCTGCTGGTGTAGGACACTTGATGTTCCACATAGGTTCAAATACCCTCAGTAACCACCAGAGGGAGCTTCAGCTCCGAAGTCGTTCTCCAATACGTTCACAACAAGTGTCCAATGGGTGAGCGGAAGGCGACTGTGCACACATGGACATGGGATTTCCAGAAATCACATCCACTATGCTGGCACAGTTGGTCCACTGCGGGTATGACGCTACATAAATACGCAGTGTCAGCAGTTCCTGATTGTGGGCACATACCCTTACGGTTAAGTCCCTGAGCTGGGAAGCCCCATAGTTGTCCTGGTACTCTTCCAAGTTAGGGATATTGGCTTTATTCTCCTCATCCTCCTTTCAAGCAGTACAGTGAATGCAAATTCACCATTTACATTATGTGCCTTTGTGACCATAGCTGCTTCCTGGCGACATATTGGACTATTGGTGCTTTTATCATTAGCTCGTAAATCCCAGACCAAAGGAAAATCTCGACCAATAACATTGCGTGCAACAAGTCCTGATCACAGTCTGTGCGTATGTTGACCTGGACCACAGGAAAGTTTTTGATGTCTTTTTGGATACACCTAACGTCCACCACTTTTCTGTGGACTGGCATATGTGGGATTATGGCCCATATCAGGCTCACCAAACTGTCAGAGTCCAGGAGACCATTCACTTGCACACCGTTCATTGTTACCTGACACACTTGGGGCCCTCGTCAGGATGAGAAATAGCCCTACAAGCAAGGTAGGCGAAGTAGGAACAGCGCCATTCTATGCCACAGTCCATTGGAACTGAGGTAAGGAGACAGTGGCTAAAATATGCCCCCAGGCATGACACCGCTATCAAATAATCTTATGAAATATACCCCTTGATCCTGGCTCTGACCCCTCTGGGACCTAGTGTGCCTCTCAGAGGTGATGTTGGGCCCCTCTTTTGGATATCCCCGACAGGTGAACTCAGACTCCCTTGACATTTCAGGGAGTTCTCCACAGCCAAGTACTCTCTATCAGGCCCACCAGGTCATGTGCATTCTGTGGATCTCCCTGGGCAACCCAGCTTTGCACCGCTTCGGGAATGAATGGATCCATCACCAAGAACTGATCCATCACCTCCTCTCCACCATCTGTGCTGGATGGGAACGTGTCACGGACTGCAGCCCCCTTTTTGCATCAGGTGTAACAGATCTGGGACCAGGGAGGCTTATCCCTTTGGTACACCAGAGTTGCGCCTGTTGTGCTCAAACTGCCAGGGGGATGCCCAAAGGTGCCATAATTTCCACCTTCAACTTGTAATAATCCTTGCATCCTGTAGGGCAAGGTCGTAGTATGCTTTCTGCTGTTCCCAGTAAGTATGGAGCTAGCACCTCTGCCTATTGCCCTGTGGGCAGTTTCTCTCTGACTGCCACCCTCTCACATACAGTCTGGAAAGCCTTGCGTGGTCCTCCAGAGTAATCTTTTGTAAGGCCTCCCGTAACGTTCGTCTCTCCCTGTTAACTGTCTTTGGCTGCAGATGATGCTATCTCCCTGACCCAGACAGTTTCTGCCTGGAGAGCAATATGCTGTTGAACCCACTCTAACTGCTACTGAACCCACTGTAACTTCTACTGATGTTTTGCTGCTATTGTAACTGCTGTCACAACTCTTGCTGCTGTTGAAACTTCTGGATCAGAGTTTGTTAGTCTTCGGTTGGGTCAGCTACTGGAGTAATTGCTTAACAAGCACCTCCATGCTTCAGACTGTGTTCTCAATGCTGTAGCTGCCTTTACCCAGGACATTACATTTTAACACTGCAATTGCGTGTGCTCTCTGGAACTTCATGCCCGCATTCTCCCACCCACTTGTAGGGATTCACTCTCTCTGTTAGGCATTTTTCATCAGGCCCCAGGTAGCGTTTCCACAGGCAATGCAGTTTTGGTCCAAACAGGTGCAGTTTTTTATCCTTTCCACCGGTTGCACAGCACCAAAAACAAACTCATAAACATAAATCCCTAACCTTGTGCAGGTGCTAAGTAAACAGTATAGACCCTGACTACCTCATATACCGCTGAGCTAGCCTTGCTAGCCTGAGCAGACTCTTGTCAGAGAGATTCTGGCCTGTTTCTGTGTTCAGTTTCAAGATTCCCTGAGCTGACTGCCTTAGGTTAACACCTAGCCTACTTATATGCACTGCTAGCCGGGTGCACTAGTTAAAGCCTGAGAGCTAGGATTTAGCCCTAGCTTACCTGGCATTGCTACAATATACACACACTTAAATGTAGATACACATAATCTACATGTACACGTATATATATATATATATATATATATATACTCACATGTATACTTATACAGACATACAGTACAGACCAAAAGTTTGGACACACCTCATTCAAAGATTTTTCTGTATTTTCATGACTATGAAAATTGTGCATTCACACTGAAGGCATCAAAACTATGAATTAACACATGTGGAATTATATACTTAACAAAAAAGTGTAAAACAACTGAAATTATGTCTTATATTCTAGGTTCTTCAAAGTAGCCACCTTTTGCTTTGATGACTGCTTTGCACACTCTTGGCATTCTCTGATGAGCTTCAAGAGGTAGTCACCGGAAATGGTTTCACTTCACAGGTGTGCCCTGTCAGGTTTAATAAGTGGGATTTCTGGCCTTATAATGGGGTTGGGACCATCAGTTGTGTTGTGCAGAAGTCTGGTGGATACACAGCTGATAGTCCTACTGAATAGACTGTTAGAATTTGTATTATGGCAAGAAAAACGCAGCTAAGTAAAGAAAAACGAATGGCCATCATTACTTTAAGAAATGAAGGTCAGTCAGTCCGAAAAATTGGGAAAACTTTGAAAGTGTCCCCAAGTACAGTTGCAAAAACCATCAAGCACTACAAAGAAACTGGCTCACATGAGGACTGCCCCAGGAAAGGAAGACCAAGAGTCACCTCTGCTTCTGAGGATAAGTTTATCCGAGTCACCAGCCTCAGAAATCGCAGGTTTACAGCAGCTCAGATTAGAGACCAGTCAATGCCACACAGAGTTCTAGCAGCAGACACATCTCTACAACAACTGTTAAGAGGAGACTTTGTGCAGCAGGCCTTCATGGTAAAATAGCTGCTAGGAAACCAGTGCTAAGGACAGGAAACAAGCAGAAGAGACTTGTTTGGGCTAAAGAACACAAGGAATGGACATTAGACCAGTGGAAATCTGTGCTTTGGTCTGATGAGTCCAAATTTGAGATCTTTGGTTCCAACCACCGTGTCTTTGTGCGACGCAGAAAAGGTGAACGGATGGACTCTACATGCCTGGTTCCCACCGTGAAGCATGGAGGAGGTGGTGTGATGGTGTGGGGTGCTTTGCTGGTGAGACTGTTGGGGATTTATTCAAAATTGAAGGCTAGTGAACCAGCATGGCTACCACAGCATCTTGCAGCAGCATGCTATTCCATCCGGTTTGCGTTTAGTTGGACCATCATTTATTTTCAACAGGACAATGACCCCAAACACACCTCCAGACTGTGTAAGGGCTATTTGACCAAGAAGGAGAGTGATGGGGTGCTACGCCAGATGACCTGGCCTCCACAGTCACCAGACCTGAACCCAATCGAGATGGTTTGGGGTGAGCTGGACTGCAGAGTGAAGGCAAAAGAGCCAACAAGTGCTAAGCATCTCTGGGAACTCCTTCAAGACTGTTGGAAGACCATTTCCGGTGAATACCTCTTGAAGCTCATCAAGAGAATGCCGAGAGTGTGCAAAGCAGTCATCAAAGCAAAAGGTGGCTACTTTGAAGAACCTAGAATATAAGACATATTTTCAGTTGTTTCACACTTTTTGTAAAGTGTAATGTATTATTCCACATGTGATAATTCATAGTTTTGATGCCTTCAGTGTGAATGTACAATTTTCATAGTCATGAAAATACAGAAAAATCTTCGAATGAGGTGTGTCCAAACTTTTGGTCTGAACTGTACATATATACACACACTTTATTCTAAAGACACATACTGTTTATACACACACTCGCCTACATACATATACAGTACATACAGCTACACAGGGCCGGTTTTAGACAAAGTGGGGCCCTGGGCAAAAGTTTAAAGTGGGGCCCCAAATGCTCACATATTGCACTAACAGACAGAAACATTTCTGTTGTTTTATAAGAGCTAAGTTCAGGCCGGTAAATGAGCGCGATCGACAATATTGAAGTCGTTCGATGATTGTTTCCTGGCCTCTCTAGGGTATGTGCGCACGTTCAGTAATTGGTAGCGCAAGTCCACTGCCAGCTATTGAATGCAGGTGAATCTGCATGTGTTCATTGAACTGTGCGGAATCACCACGTCCAATACATTGTGGGGGGGGGGCAGTGCGGCGCCGGACCCCTCTTACTCAGGGTCCCCATAGTAGCTGTGTGGTGTGCCGCTATTAGCGGCACTGGCAGTATGCCCCTGGAGGAGTGGGGGCCATAGGCGGCTGCCTGGTCTGCCTGCCCCTAACGCCAGCCCTGCTTATATTCTTGTACAGAGGGAACAATATTATAATAGTTATATTCTTGTATATAGGGTCAGTATTAAGTAGTTATATTCTTGTACATAGGGTCAGTATTATAGTAGTTATATTCTTGTACATAGGGGCAGTATTATAGTAGTTATATTCTTGTATATAGGGGCAGTATTATAGTAGTTATATTCTTGTACATAGGGGGAAGTATTATAGTAGTTATATTCTTGTACATAGGGGGCAGTATTATAGTAGTTACATTCTTGTACATAGGGCAGTATTATAGTGGTTATATTCTTGTACATAGGAGCAGTATTAGGCTAAGTGCACACGTTCAGGAATTTTTGCGTTTTTTTCGCGTTTTTTTCCGCGATTTTCGCAAGCATTAAGCATCCTATACATGTTAATTGATTCCGCATGTTTTGGCCACATGTTGCGTTTTTTTCCGCGAAAAAACGCTTTGTGGAAAAATAGCAACATGTTCATTAATTTTGCGGAATGTAAGCGGTTCATGTGCGGTGGTACCCAGGGTCTGGAGGAGAGGAGACTCTCCTCCAGGCCCTGGTACCATATCCCTGGTAAAACAATAATTAAAATAAAAAATAATGATATTCTCACCTTCCAGCGCCCCCGCAGCTTTCCCGCCTTCAGCGACGCTCCCGGCCAACTCCCGGTCCCAGTAATGCATTGCGAGAATCACCCAGATGGCGTAGCGGTCTCGCGTGATTCTACGTAAATCGGGTGATTTGTCGCAAAGGACTCCTGGGACCGGGAGTTGCCGGAGCGTCGCTGAGAGGCGGGAAAGCTGCGGGGCCGCCGGAAGGTGAGAATATCATTATTTATTATTTTTTTTATTATTTTTACATTAGATCTTTTTACTATTGATGCGGCATAGGCGGCATCAATAGTAAAAAGTTGGTCACACGAGTCAAACACTATGACTCGTGTGACCAACCTGTCAATCAGTTTTCCAAGCGATGCTACAGATCGCTAGGAAAACGCTAGCATTCTGCAAGCCAATTACGCTTGCAAAACGCTAGTTTCTGGCGGGAATACGCATACAAAAAAAATGCGTATTTCCCGCGGGAGAAGTTCGGGATTGCCGCGGAAATTTCCGCGGCAATTCCGCAACGTGTGAACTTAGCCTTATAGTAGTTATATTCTTGTAATAGGAGCAGTATTATAGTAGTTTATATTCTTGTACAATAGGGGGCAGTATTAAGTAGTTATATTCTTGTACATAGAAGCAGTATTATAGTAGTTATATTCTTGTATATAGGGACAGTATTATAGTAGTTATATTCTTGTACATAGGGAGCAGTATTATAGTAGTTATATTCTTGTACATAGGGCAGTATTATAGTAGTTATATGCTTGTACATAGGGGCAGTATTATAGTAGTTATATTCTTGTACATAGGGGCAGTATTATAGTAGTTATATTCTTGTACATAGGGAGCTGTATTATAGTAGTTATATTCTTGTATATAGGAGCAGTATTATAGTAGTTATATTCTTGTACATAGGAGCAGTATTATAGTAGTTATATTCTTGTACATAGGGGCAGTATTATAGTAGTTATATTCTTGTACTAGGGCAGTATTATAGTAGTTATATTCTTGTACATAGGAGCAGTATTATAGTAGTTATATTCTTGTACATAGGGGCAGTATTATAGTAATTATATTCTTGTACATAGTGAGCAGTATTATAGTAGTTATATTCTGTACATAGGGGCAGTATTAAAGTAGTTATATCTTGTACATAGGAGCAGTATTATAGTAGTTATATTCTTGTACATAGGAGCAGTATTATAGTAGTTATATTCTTGTACATAGGGGCAGTATTATAGTAGTTATATTCTTGTACATAGGGCAGTATTATAGTAGTTATATTCTTGTACATAGGGGCAGTATTATAGTAGTTATATTCTTGTACATAGGGCAGTATTATAGTAGTTATATTCTTGTACATAGGAGCAGTATTATAGTAGTTATATTCTTGTACATAGGGGCAGTATTATAGTAGTTATATTCTTGTACATAGGGGGCAGTATTATAGTAGTTATATTCTTGTACATAGGGGCAGTATTATAGTAGTTATATTCTTGTACATAGGAGCAGTATTATAGTAGTTATATTCTTGTATATAGGAGCAGTATTATAGTAGTTATATTCTTGTACATAGGGGCAGTATTATAGTGGTTATATAGTGGCGGCAGCTCTGGTGGCGGCGGCGGGGCGGCAGCTCTGGTGGTGGTGGTGGCGAGGCGGCAGCTCTGGTGGTGGCGGCGAGGCGGCAGCTCGGGTGGTGGCGGCGAGGCGGAATGGTTATTGCAGGCTGTAGGCTTTCCTGAAGAGATGGGTTTTCAGGTTCCGTCTGAAGGATCCAAGGGTGGTGGATAATCGGACATGTTGAGGCGTGGAATTCAGAGGATGGGGATATTCGAGAGAAATCTTGGAGGCGGTTGTGTGAGGAACGAATAAGTGTGGAGGATAGTAGGAGGTCTTGGGAGGATCGAAGATTACGTGAAGGAAGATATTGGGAGATTAGTTCAGAGATATAGGAGGGGACAGGTTTGAGGACGGCTTTGTAGGTCAGTGTTAGTAGTTTGAACTGGATTCGTTGGGGAATTGGGAGCCAGTGGAGGGATTTGCAGAGAGGAGAAGCAGGGGAGTAGCGAGGTGAGAGGTGGATTAGTCGGGCAGCAGAGTTGAGGACAGACTGGAGTGGTGCAAGAGAGTTGATGGGGAGGCCACAGAGGAGGGTGTTGCAGTAATCAAGGCGGGACATGATGAGGGCAATGCACAAAGTTTTAGTAGATTGAGGGCTGAGGAAGAGACGGATTCTGGAAATGTTTTTGAGTTGGAGGCGACAGGAGGTGCAAGAGTTGGATGTGTGGTTTGAAGGACAGGGCAGAGTCCAGAGTTACTCCGAGGCAGCGGATTTCAGGTGCGGGAGAGAGTGTGATGCCATTTACCATAATAGATAGATCGGGTAGGGAAGATACGTGAGATGGAGGAAAGATGATGAGTTCGGTTTGTCTACATTGAGTTTTAGGAAGCGAGAGGTGAAGAAGGAAAATAGGCTGATAGACCCTCCGGGATTCTGGACAGCAGAGAGGTGACATCTGGGCCAGAGAGGTAGATCTGAGTGTCGTCCGCATGCAGGTGGTACTGGAAGCCATGGGACTTTATGAGTTGTCCTAGGCCAGTATTATAGTAGTTATATTCTTGTACATAGGAGCAGTATTATAGTAGTTATATTCTTGTACATAGGGGCAGTATTATAGTAGTTATATTCTTGCACATAGGAGCAGTATTATGGTAGTTATATTCTTGTACACAGGGGGCAGTATTATAGTAGTTATTTCTTGTACATAGGAGCAGTATTATAGTAGTTATATTCTTGTACATAGGGGGCAGTATTATAGTAGTTAATTCTTGTACATAGGGGCAGTATTATAGTAGTTATATTCTTGTACATAGAGGCAGTATTATAGTAGTTATATTGCTGTACATAGGGCAGTATTATAGTAGTTATATTCTTGTACATAGGGGCAGTATTATAGTAGTTATATTCTTGTACATAGGGGCAGTATTATAGTAGTTATATTCTTGTACATAGAGGCAGTATTATAGTAGTTATATTGCTGTACATAGGGGAAGTGGAGTATTATAGTAGTTATATTCTTGTACATAGGGGCAGTATTATAGTAGTTATATTCTTGTACATAGGGGCAGTATTATAGTAGTTATATTCTTGTACATAGGGGGCAGTATTATAGTAGTTATATTCTTGTACATAAGGGCAGTATTATCGTAGTTATATTCTGTACATAGGGGCAGTATTATAGTAGTTATATTCTTGTACATAGGAGCAGTATTATAGTAGTTATATTCTTGTACATAGGGCAGTATTATTAGTTTATATTCTTGTACATAGGGGCAGTATTATAGTAGTTATATTCTTGTACATAGGAGCAGTATTATAGTAGTTATATTCTTGTACATAGGGGCAGTATTATAGTAGTTATATTCTTGTACATAGGAGCAGTATTATAGTAGTTAATTCTTGTACATAGGAGCAGTATTATAGTAGTTATATTCTTGTACATAGGGGAGTATTATAGTAGTTATATTCTTGTACATAGGGGCAATATTATAGTAGTTATATTCTTGTACATAGGGGCAGTATTATAGTAGTTATATTCTTGTAATAGGGGCAGTATTATAGTAGTTATATTCTTGTACATAGGGGCATATTATAGTAGTTATATTCTTGTACATAGGGGCAGTATTATAGTAGTTATATTCTTGTATATAGGGGCAGTATTATAGTAGTTATATTCTTGTACATAGAGGCAGTATTATAGTAGTTATATTCTTGTACATAGGGGCAGTATTATAGTAGTTATATTCTTGTTGGGGCAGTGCATGTGCCAGGCCTCTTATTCTAGGTCCCATAGTGGCAGTATGTTATATTAGTGAATTCTTGCAGGGCATATTATAGTAGTTATATTCTTGTACATAGGGGCAGTATTATAGTAGTTATATTCTTGTATAAGGGCAGTATTATAGTAGTTATATTCTTGTACATAGGGGCAGTATTATAGTAGTTATATTCTTGTACATAGGGGGCAGTATTATAGTAGTTATATTCTTGTATATAGGAGCAGTATTATAGTAGTTATATTCTTGTACATAGGGGCAGTATTATAGTAGTTATATTCTTGTGGGGGGGCAGTGCAGTGCCAGGCCTCTCTTACTCAGGGGCCCCATAGTGGCTGTGTGGTGTGCCACTATTAGCGACACTGGCTGGGTGCCCCTGGAGGAGCGGGGGCCCTAGGCGGCTGCCTGGTCTGCCTACCACTAATGCCGGCCCTGCAGCTACACATATATTTACACACAGACATACATACACACATGTGTGTCGACCCGCCACCACAATTGTGGGTTACCAGGGCAATGGGGTACTCAGAGCCGAGCCCATGGAAGTCTATGGGGTTTGTCACAGGTAGCGGTGGCTCGGTCTGTGGCCCTAGCGGTCTGGCGTATGTTGGGGGAATATTTACAGGGATAGATATATTTACAGTTCGTGACGCCACCTGTAGTCTTCTGGTAATTTATACCAGCGCTGCTGTAGAGCTCTGAGGGGATGGTGAGGCAGCTAGATGTCGGGTCCCCTACAGGTAGGACTCTTCCCTCAGGTCGATGGTTAAGGCAGGGTTGTGCAGGCATGCAAGTAAATAACTCAGTCTCACACGGTCAGCGTCTTTCCATACCTTTACTTGTAAGATGTTCAGGCAGGTCCCAGGGAGGCTGATCCAAGGAGAGTGTATTTTGAGACAGCAGCTGGACAAGTTAGGGGCCTCCTTTACTTTCAATACGAAGAGTACAACCAGCCTGAAGCGTAGTTCCCTCAATAACTCCAGCTATTCCATAGCTGTACCGCCCAGTCAGTTTTGTGGTAGGAGCCTTCCTGTGAGAGAGCTGAATTCCTATCTTGCTGATCAGGCTCAAAGTCTTCACTCCCCCTGACCCCAGTTACGTACTGACTATTTGGGGCTGTTTGCCGCGACCTAAGGTCCGGTAAATCTCTGGTTTTCTTACCACTATGCTTGAAGCTAATAGTGATCCTTCGGTCCCCAGTGACCGGTTACAATGTGCAGGACTTCTTCAATCCAAAAGCACTTTTCTGTTCTCTTTCCACTGTGCCTTTCGCCTTGTCCTCGCTGGTAGCATAAACACTCACACTTGCAAAAAGTCATGTAATCACTCCCTTCTTCTCTTCCTTTAGAGTTAGTTCCAGATTCTCAGTTATCCACTAGGCAGGAGCACGTCTCTGAACCTTTCACTGTCCTTGAGACAGGCGACTGAAGTATTTCTGCACTAATCTCCTTCTTTCTTTGTCAATGTATTCAAGTGAGGTACAGCTCTGACCAGGCTGAGGTGATCTATGTCTCGCCCTTACTGGCCTCCACTTTCTGAACTGCTGCAGAACCAGGCTGGACTGCTTCCTCCCTCCAGCTAGACTCCACACGTCTGCTCTGTCCGAAGACAGGACACTGACTACTCTAATCACTCAACCTATATACACCCTGACCACTCCCTAACAAGTAACTACACTACCCTAAGGGTGTGTCTAGCGTATGTTGAGTGAATGGGTATTGAGCATTAAACTGCTGCCTCGCCACACACTCTCCAGGGTACTGCGTGTGCCTAACACCAGGGCTACACATTCCCCCATGGTAAAAGACAGCACTCCCGGGCTGTAAAATACAAAGAGACAGTTTTGTTTATGCATTAAACATCAACAATAAACATTAATTCGTCCCATCCGGGAGGTGAGGATGTCTTGAACGTTGCAAAAACAAAAACATTGGATATAGAGAAATACAAAAAATATTAAGGCATCAAAACATTCAATAAATACACAGTATTCTTGTGAAGGACCCGCACCAAACCTTCAACGTGGGTCCTGGGTGGGCTGCAGGACATCCGAATGCAGACCTCACTCAGTGCCACACCACACGGGTTTTGTATTCAGAGGTAGTTGTGATGGTTTTATGTAAAACCAAGATAAAGCACCGAAGCGCAACTATATACAAATAAGTTCTGGGCTGGCACAGTCCTCAACCTCAAAGTCCATTGTTAAACGAAGACACAGATATAATATCACATTATAATATTAATAAAGTGCGAACTTTTTCTCTGTTTACCCAGCCGGGCATTCTACTGTTAGAAATATATATATATATTTATATACGTTATACTCTTCAACTTGTGCAAAAATTTGTAAACATACTTAAACTTTCTACAACTTTGCTTATGGTAGACCCTATATGGATCTCACCGATTCTTCTTTACTGTTTAATTACTCATTTACTTCAAATACATTTTCCACCCCGGGGGCTGGAACAATGCGGTGTTCCCTAGATCCCAGAACTAACAAGTCGTGACCTGCTATTGGGGTCTGAGTTGCCACAGTTCTTGTGTGAACCTCTAGGGGCGCAACGGGTACATTCTCCTCACGAGACACCGATTGCGTTTCAATCACAGTTAACGATATGGACCGTGTCATGGATTGCGATTGAGACTGGGTCGCATGTTGCGATGTAGATATTGCTTTCATTTGCGATGAACTTGCAGGGGGCGATGCTGGGGCACGGCCGGATACTGCTTGAGCTGGAGACGGGGACGCTGCGGTAGTGGTGACGTTACCTGCGTCGGGGACGGGGTCACGGACGATGTGTGACGTTAAGGGCATACCATCCCTTCATTCCCCAGTGCCGTGTATACGTGACAATGTCTCCATTAACTAAGTCCCTCCCGGGATGACCTTGCGGTAGGTGGGATTCTACGTCTCTGCGACTAACAAAGACCCCTGGGTAGAGGCCCGGTTCACGGATGAAGCCCAGCCCTTCCGGAGCTGGAACTCAGTCACACACCCCTGCCGCCGCGGTTCCCTCAGGGTACCTTTCTCTCTCCGGACACCCTCCTTGTCCGCGATCAGCTCTGCATGTTGCCGCTGTCGATTCCGCTGAGCTTCCCGCTCTTCCTCCTGCTGGCGTTTCTGCTTCTCCTCACGACGCTGCCACTCATATTCCCACTGGGCGGTGTAGGCGACGTCATCCAGGCGCGCCATTTCGCCCCAGTCGACGTCTGGTAACGACGGACAGGACCCCTCCGGTGTCCCTGCCGGGGTTCGATCATCTGCTGCGGCCTCCTGGCCGGGCGGGCGTTCCGGAACTGGCGGTACCTCCTCAACCTCCTTCGCCTCCACCGCTTCACCGGTGGGATCAGGATCGGTACTTTCGGGGGCAGCCTCCGGTTGCTCCTTCGCCTTGGGCAGCAGAATCTTCGGTAACTCGAATCGTGGGGGGTCGTTGAGGGGAGAGATCACCGCGTCCCACAGCCTCCGCTGCTCCAGGGTACGCCGGCGTCTCTCGATCTCTTCAAATCCAGGTTGGTGCTGGACCATCTTCTTCAGGCGTGCATTTTCTTCCTTAATTTCTAGCAACGCCTGCTGCAGGTGCAGGACCACGGATGACTCCGGTGCTGGTGGCAGCTTGGCTGGGGCACGGGGCCTGCCTTCCTCCGCTTCCCTGCTCGGCTGCACACGTCCTGCTTCCATGATGTTCCAGAAGATTCTCTCTTCTTCCTCCAGAGACATCCGGTCTCTTCCGTGGAGGTGGGGTTTGCGTCTCCTCCTCCTCGCAGGGAAGGTGAAGAGGAGGCGGACCTCCTTTGCTGTAGGGCAGGATCGCATGTTGTAATAGCACTTTGAGAGGGCCGGCATTTTCTTCGCGCCACTGGGGGGCACACGCCCACGAAGGCACGCCCACCTTCTTCTCCAGCGCCTGAGGGCGCGAATATGGCGACAAAAATGGCGATTTTGGCGCCAAAAGTGCAAACAGTCCTTTTTCACAAAAACAATTCTATAGGCACACAGGGCTCGCAATTTTGCGAGTTTCGCATCCTGTTCGTGACGCCAAAGTTTTGTGTCGACCCGCCACCACAATTGTGGGTTACCAGGGCAATGGGGTACTCAGAGCCGAGCCCATGGAAGTCTATGGGGTTTGTCACAGGTAGCGGTGGCTCGGTCTGTGGCCCTAGCGGTCTGGCGTATGTTGGGGGAATATTTACAGGGGATAGATATATTTACAGTTCGTGACGCCACCTGTAGTCTTCTGGTAATTTATACCAGCGCTGCTGTAGAGCTCTGAGGGGATGGTGAGGCAGCTAGATGTCGGGTCCCCTACAGGTAGGACTCTTCCCTCAGGTCGATGGTTAAGGCAGGGTTGTGCAGGCATGCAAGTAAATAACTCAGTCTCACACGGTCAGCGTCTTTCCATACCTTTACTTGTAAGATGTTCAGGCAGGTCCCAGGGAGGCTGATCCAAGGAGAGTGTATTTTGAGACAGCAGCTGGACAAGTTAGGGGCCTCCTTTACTTTCAATACGAAGAGTACAACCAGCCTGAAGCGTAGTTCCCTCAATAACTCCAGCTATTCCATAGCTGTACTGCCCAGTCAGTTTTGTGGTAGGAGCCTTCCTGTGAGAGAGCTGAATTCCTATCTTGCTGATCAGGCTCAAAGTCTTCACTCCCCCTGACCCCAGTTACGTACTGACTATTTGGGGCTGTTTGCCGCGACCTAAGGTCCGGTAAATCTCTGGTTTTCTTACCACTATGCTTGAAGCTAATAGTGATCCTTCGGTCCCCAGTGACCGGTTACAATGTGCAGGACTTCTTCAATCCAAAAGCACTTTTCTGTTCTCTTTCCACTGTGCCTTTCGCCTTGTCCTCGCTGGTAGCATAAACACTCACACTTGCAAAAAGTCATGTAATCACTCCCTTCTTCTCTTCCTTTAGAGTTAGTTCCAGATTCTCAGTTATCCACTAGGCAGGAGCACGTCTCTGAACCTTTCACTGTCCTTGAGACAGGCGACTGAAGTATTTCTGCACTAATCTCCTTCTTTCTTTGTCAATGTATTCAAGTGAGGTACAGCTCTGACCAGGCTGAGGTGATCTATGTCTCGCCCTTACTGGCCTCCACTTTCTGAACTGCTGCAGAACCAGGCTGGACTGCTTCCTCCCTCCAGCTAGACTCCACACGTCTGCTCTGTCCGAAGACAGGACACTGACTACTCTAATCACTCAACCTATATACACCCTGACCACTCCCTAACAAGTAACTACACTACCCTAAGGGTGTGTCTAGCGTATGTTGAGTGAATGGGTATTGAGCATTAAACTGCTGCCTCGCCACACACTCTCCAGGGTACTGCGTGTGCCTAACACCAGGGCTACACACATGCTTACATGCATTTTTGCCCAAGGGTCCCCAGACTTTTATCTCACATAACTCTGCCTATGGCCGTCATTATAGGGTATATATCCCGTGTGAAGTCAGTGTGTATATAGTGGGTTGTGGCGGTCAGATTACATTTCTGGGAATGAAGTACAATGTTTCTTGTTGATATTGACTTGTGGTTAAATGAAGTCTTGGGTTATTCACAGCGTATATTCTGTGCATAGTACTTAGGCATCTATGGGCTTCTTGCCAAGGGTGCACTTACATTTTATACAATCAGAGCTGGCTGGCAGTAATAATCTGCTGCCACCGCCCATGCCAAGCAATAATACAAACAAACACCCTGGTTTCCCACTGGCATCCTGCCCAGATCTCAGTGATCAGATATGATGTATAACAGTCACAGGGCAATGTCCGGTCTCCTATGATAATTTAACAGTATCCTGCCCTTTTACTCCAATTTATTTGTGCATCCCGGCCCCAATGATCTACAGATTAAATAACTTGCCCCTGGAGAAACCTGTTCTTTAACCCCTTAAGGCACCATGACGGATGTAGGTTGGAGAGGGCTCAAGGTCTGTGTTACACAGCCAGCATCTGCCATGAAGAGCACACTGACTGCTCCTACTAATCCCTTAAATTCCGCTGTCAATCACTGGTCCGGGCATCGGTTCTGGGCATCCATTGATCGCCCCATAACACGATCGCAGGGTGCTGATGGTTTGCCACGGTAGTTAGGGGTCTGCCATGTTGGTACTTCTGTGAAGTTCAGTCTGTGGCTAGCCGTCATAGAAAACCATGATTTGGACTATATACTGCAACGCTGAACTAAGATTAAAAGATTTGCTAAAAAGTAGAAAAAAATAAAATATAATTTTTTTCGAAAAAGCATAAAAATTCAAATCACCCTCTTTACCCCAGTTCGAAATAAAGAAGAATGTCGTCGGATCTGAACCATCCAAATATAAAATCACGTTCCGTGTCATTTTTATTGCACAATGGACACCGTAAAATCATAACAGATAATACAATGATATGATGGAAAGCGGAAGAAAAAAATGTCTGGATGAGGAAGCGTCTTGGATGCTCCTGATTCATTAAAAAGCGCACACCCGTGAATGAATCAGAAGCGTCTGCCAAGTTGCGTGCACCTCCAAGGGCCTCGCCACAAATCTCACTCCAGTCAATGAATGGAGTCAAGCTCATGAATTTGACCAGCTGTGGCGTCACCACCCGGTCCTGCCCCAGCTCCATCTATTTGGTAAAGCATGATAAATCTAGAATTGGTGATTTTTGCCCACTCTTCCTTGCAGTAGCTCCACATCTGTCACATTGTGGGGGCATCTCCTGTGTACAGCGCCCTTTTTCAGCTCATAGACTGTCACTTGGATTCAGATCTGGGCTCAGTCTGGATCATTCCAAAACTTTTTTTCTGACTGCCCTATTATTTGTTAATTTGGAGGTCGCTTAGGGTCCTTGTGGTGCTGAAAGGTGAAATTCCTTTTCATCTTCAGCTTTTTAGCAGAGGCTTGAAGGTTTTGTTACAAAATTGATTGATATTTGGAAAATTACATAATTCCCTTCACCTTGACTAAAACCCCAGTTCCAGCTGCTGAAAAACAGCACCAAAAGTTCTGCCTCCACCATGCCTTACTGTGGGTTCGGCGTTCTTTTGCTGATGTGCAGTGTTGGCTTTGTACCAAACATAATTATTTTAATTATGGTCAAAAAGTTCAACCCTGGTGTCATCAGACTATAGCAAGTTTTCCATATGGCTTTGGCATACGTAGGTTTTAGCAATGTAGGTTGTAGGATGTAGGATGTAGGTTTTGGCAAAACACAGCTCGGCTTGGATGTTTTTTTTTAAGAAAAGGCTTCCATCTTGCCACCCAACCCCACAGACCAGACATATGAAGAATATAGGAGATTGTTGTCACATATAGGACACAAAAAGTACTTGCCAGTGTAGAGCCCAGCTGCACTTGGAATCTCATTTCCCAGAGGGATGCACCGAAGGTAATAACCACTAGAGGACCCAATATGCATACACACATCTTCACCAATCCCTAGAGCCACCAGAGGGAGCCTTTTCAGAGTATATAAGGATGGTGAAGCCACAGGAAGTAGCTTAGTTAGTCTGAGGGCTGCAGTCAGTAGTCACCTCAGAGAGCTCACAGGCAGCTTAGTCACCTCAGAGAGGAGTTGAGAGTTGTTAGTTCTCTTGGAGAGGAGGGAGAGAGAACAGCAGTTGTTGAAAGAACCTGAAATCTGCAGCTCTAAGCTTAGTTCAACATGTGGAGGCTAGTACAAGTGGAAAGATAGCCACTCCAGCCTAGTCAGAACTGAGTCAACTGAGTTCAGTTCAGTGAGCAAGTGTGCCGACGCTTTGAGAGCGATGAAGAAAGGAAAGAAGCAGTCTACCATCTGCTAGTGTGTGATAGTGCAAGGGTCGAGTAGGACGAAAGGCGAGTGGAGTAAGAAGAGAGTGACAGAGGTGGAAACAGCATTGATAGCTTACCTCTACTCTGATTAATCGGACGCCGGGTCCGAGCTTGCTGGATCCTTCACGCCTAGCAGGAGATACCAGAGACCCTGCGGGACTACAAGTCGCAGGAGCCCATAGGTGTTGATACGTGGCTGGGTTAGGAAGACAGGAGTCTGGCAGGTACCGCCATTAGAGACTGTGTCCTTCCAATAGAAAGCCCTATACAAAATCAGCCGGGTGTAAAGTTGAAGACAGAGTTAGACCTCGTTTCATACAGGTCAGAGACTCACATTACAGGAGTAAGGAGGCCCTACACCTACTCAGTGGGAAGAATTGGACGTGCCTGCAACACCATCAGTAAAGGTACAGAAAGAGACTCTCGTGTGTGTGTCTGCCTTAGTACTCCTGCAGCTGAACTCCTCTTCTCCGTCCTGCCCCCCCACACTCCGTTTACCCTGAAGGACCCCAGCTTTGCCTGTGGAAGGCTTAACACCTTGCTGCCCAATACCATCCCTTCAGCGGACCTGTACAGCAGTGCTGGTCACACTGACCAGATACCACAGGTGGCGTCACAAACATTTCAACAAAACTTTAATCCCTGTAAATATCCCCTTTTTCAGTGAGCCCCCAGGGCCACGGACCGAGCTGTGTCGCCGTGACATCCCCCATAGAAGTGAACGGGCTCGGTGCCGAGTACCCCACAGGCCCTGGCGTGCGACTCACCAGAAATTTCTGCAGCTCCTTTAATGTTGCTGTAGGAGTCTTGGCAGCCTCCCTGACCAATTTTCTTTTTGTCTTCTCATCAATTTTTGAAGGACATCCAGTTCTAGGTAATTTCACTTCTTGATGACAGCTCTCACATTGGTTCATGCTATATCTAATGCTTTGTAAAAAAATGTTTACCCTTCTCCTAACTAATAACTTTTAATAATGGGATCCCTTTGCTTTGTTGTCAGCTGTTTTATGACCATGGCTTTTGCTGTAAAATGAAACTAAGATAATGTCAGGAAAATCCTCCTAGAACAGCAAAATGTTCTATGGGGTTAAACAGAATTGTTGGCTGGGGATTAATTTCTGTACTGTCCAGCCGTTCAACAGAGAATATACTGTATTTTTCGGACCATAAGACGCACTTTTTTTCCTCGAAATTTGGGAGGAAAGTGTGGGTGCGTCTTATGGTCGGAATGTAACATGTGGGGAGGGGGCAGGGGGCAGCGGTGGAGATTGCAGGAGGCAGGAAAATATCCCCTCCCTACAGGGGAAACCCCTGGTCCAGATACTTAAGTGCAGTGAATATTAATCAGCCGCTTCCCTGCTCACTGCTCCAGGATCAGTGTGGGAAGTAGAAGGAGGCGGCAGGAGCAGAGTGCAGCAGGAGGCATCGCAGACCTGACAGCCTGGGGCTGTGCTGATGCCATGCTGAATAGTGATGGGTAGTTCGTGAGTGAGTAGTTCAAAATGAACTAATCTTCAGAGTGAACTAGTTCATCTAGTTCACCATCCTGACAGAGATTAGTTCATTATGAACTAAACAGGCAGTGGGAGGAGACAGAGAGTGATCCAGGCTCATACAGCTCCAGGAGGCTCCTGCTCTGTCTCACACTTGCTCTTTACAGCTCCTGATGCTGGAAAAGAAGGTAGTAAAACACTAAACCACACATCAAATACAAATATAATAGTAATAATATTATTAATAAAAACTGAAATTGCACAGTAGACAGACACAGCTCATATGTGTGTATGAGAGTGTTTCTGTGTGTGGTTCATGCCTCTAGCCTAGAAGATCAGTCTTGCTAAAATCTTTACCTCTGGCTCCTGTTCTGTTCTTAAAATGGTGGATGCTGATCTGCTTCTCAGCTCCCTCATACACCATCATTATGTGGCACTGCTGGGCTCAGTCAGAGGCATCAGATTGAACTAGGCTGTCCTGAGTCATTCTCAATAGAACATTTTGTTCAGCAGTTCATCTAGTTCATCTAGTTCACAGGTCACATGATGCATTTCCTATCAGCTCCTCACAGGATAGGGTGGAGAAAAACTGAACTAAATGAATAGGAAAGATGTGTATCTTCGTACCGTGTTAAGGAATCTGCGTCTCTGACCTTCTAGGGGCATCAAAACACAACACCAGACCCCAATCAGAGGGTAATAAAACTCTCTCCTTATCTATGATCTGTTCCAATATTTATGTTCATTCCTCTGCCATAATGACAGTTCTGCTTCACATCACTTGTCTTACCTATTGCACTATTCCTGTGTCCTCTTGTGTATATATATATATATGTGATTCTTCAGATGTTGTATTAGTCTTTGCCTGATGAAGAGACCTGAGTAGTCTCGAAAGCTGCAATTTGTTACCATCTTTTCAGTTAGCCATTAAAAGGTATCAACCACTGAGGACTCTCAACTCTAAATATTTTTCTGAACTAAATGAACTAATCTTTTGAACTGATCTTTTCAGTGAACTAGATTTCCCATCACTAATGCTGAATGCTCCTGTGGAGGACCTGTGATGAGGTCATGAAGAGGGCGGGCTGGAGCATCACATGACCAAAGCCATGCCTCTTCATGATGTCATCACAGGTCCTTCAGACACACTGTATAACAGAGAATTAATTAAAAGGTTAGGCTACTTTCACACTTGCGTTTTTTTGCGCAGCGCATCGTGCGCACATGAAGCACATTAAAAAAACGCATCTCTGTCTCTATCATCTGTATCAACTCTGTCTCTATCATCTCTGTCTCTATCATCTCTGTCTCTATCATCTGTCTCTATCATCTCTGTCTCTATCATCTGTCTCTATCATCTCTGTCTCTATCATCTCTGTCCCTATCATCTCTGTCCCTATCATCTCTGTCTCTATCATCTCTGTCTCTATCATCTCTGTCTCTATCATCTCTGTCTCTATCATCTCTGTCATCTCTGTCTCTATCATCTCTGTCTCTATCATCTCTGTCTCTATCATCTGTCTCTATTATCATCTGTCTCTATCATCTCTGTCTATCATCTCTGTCTATCATCTCTGTCTCTATCATCTCTGTCTCTATCATCTGTCTCTATTATCATCTGTCTCTATTATCATCTGTCTCTATCATCTCTGTCTATCATCTCTGTCTATCATCTCTGTCTCTAGCATCTGTCTCTATCATCTGTCTCTATCATCTCTGTCTCTATCATCTCTGTCTCTATCATCTTTGTCTCTATCATCTCTGTCTCTATCATCTCTGTCTCTATCATCTGTCTCTATCATCTCTGTCTCTATCATCTCTGTTTCTATCATCTGTCTCTATCATCTCTGTCTCTATCATCTGTCTCTATCATCTCTGTCTATCATCTCTGTCTCTATTTCTATGCAGCCGCACGCTCCAGTCTGAGTGCCGGCGGCAGTGCCGGGTGTTCATGCGAGAGACTCACACAAAATCGTGTGAGTTTCTCGCATGTGTGACCCCGGACTTATACTCACCCTCCAGCGTCTTCACATACTGTAGTAGTTTACAAACACCACACTGGTCCCGCAGCACCATCTCCTACCGTAGCTTCCTACATAATAACATGCGATTATATATAATAACACCACATACAATAGTATGTTATTTATTTTATTAAATATTTTACCACATTATTTGCTTCAAATATATTTTTCCCTATTTTCCACCTCTAAAACCTAGGTGCGTCTTATAGTCCGGTGCGTCTTATAGTCCGAAAAATACGGTATATTTATTCAGGAACAAAGATAATACAGCTCACAACTGGTGTTATAATTTTAGGATCTTAGCATGTTGTCTGTCAGCTTGCAAAGTGAAAGTAAAAAAATGTGCTCAGATAAACACACACAGTGAACAGGAACTTTCTGGTTGTTTTTTTTAAAGGGAATCTGTCACCCCAAAAATGCCATATCAAGTAAAGATATGGCTGAATAGAGCGTCCCATAACTAAGCTAACGGTGGGTATCATATATCATGATACCCCCGTTTTCATAGCAAAATACCTTTGTAAAGTTGGTGATTGAACGTGTCAATCACTGCAGTCAGGTCAGGAGGGCGGCGGTTTTCATGTCCTCCCCCGCCCCCGCTCCTCGTCATCTGTTTCGTATCGCCGTCTGTGAATACCACAGACGGCGTTAGTTTCCCGCAATTGCGCAATTCAAAATTCTGCCGGCGCATGCGCAGTATGCTTTGCCCAGCAGTGAGCAAAGCATAAAATTACTACAGCGCATGCGCTAGTCTTTCCTTGCCCCGGAAAATCCTGCTTGCCTTGGACGACTTCCGGGGCAAGGAAAGACTAGCGCATGCGCTGTAGTCATGTTATGCTTTGCCCACTGCTGGGCAAAGCATACTGCGCATGCGCCGGGCAGAATTTTGAATTGCGCAATTGCGGGAAACTAACGCCGTCTGTGGTATTC
>JARQOD010000002.1:8590732-8705739 GCA_033576555.1 Oophaga sylvatica
GAGGGAGCTTAAAACCTATTGTGAATGGTGGATCCTGTGTTATCTACGTAAAATAGAGGAGTTATCATTCATTGTAAAAGGAGGAGGAGGTGAGCTGGGGGACATCACCTATTGTGAATGGTGATCCTGTTTTATCTACGAATATAGAGGAGTTATCAGTCATTGTACAGGGGGAAAGGGGGAGCTGTGAATCACCTATTGGGAAAGGGGGAAATCCTGTGTTATCTACGTAATAAGAGGTTTTATCAGTTTTGTACAGGAGGAGGAGGTGAGCTGTGACTCATCTATTGTGAAGGGGATCCTGTTTATCTACTGAAAATATAGATGTTATATCATCATTGACGGGAAGGAGGGACTCTGTGTTATCTACTGTATATAGAGGTTTATCAGTCATTGTACAGAGGAGGAGTGAGCTGTGACACACCTATTGTAATGGTGATCCTTGTTATCTACTGTATATAGAGGAGTTATCAGTCATTGTACAGGAGGAGGAGGTGAGCTGTGACATCACCTATTGTGAATGGTGGATCCTGTTTTATCTACTGTATATAGAGGAGTTATCAGTCCATTGTACAGGAGGAGGAGGTGAGCTGTGACATCACCTATTGTGAAAGGTGGATCCTGTGTTATCTACTGTATATAGAGGTTTATCAGTTATTGTACAGGAGGAGAGGTGAGCTGTGACATCACCTATTGTGAAAGGTGGATCCTGTGTATCTACTGTATAAGAGGTGTTATCAGTCATTGTACAGGAGGAGGAGGGGAGCTGTGACATCACCTATTGTGAATGGTGAATCCTGTTTATCTGCTGTATATAGAGGTGTTATCAGTCATTGTACAGGAGGAGGGGGAGGTGAGCTGTGACATCTATTGTGAATGGTGGATCCTGTGTTATCTACTGTATATAGAGGTGTTATCAGTCATTGTACAGGAGGAGGAGGAGGTGAGCTGTGACATCTATTGTGAATGGTGGATCCTGTTATCTACTGTATATAGAGGTGTTATCAGTCATTGTACAGGAGGAGGAGGAGGTGAGCTATGACATCTATTGTGAATGGGGATCCTGTGTTATCTACTGTATATAGAGGTGTTATCAGTCATTGTACAGGAGGAGGAGGAGGTGAGCTTTGTGTTATCTACTGTATATAGAGGTGTTATCAGTCATTTACAGGAGGAGGAGATGAGCTGTGACATCACCTATTGTGAATGGTGGATCCTGTGTTATCTGCTGTATATAGAGGTGTTATCAGTCATTGTACAGGAGGAGGAGGAGGTGAGCTATGACATCTATTGTGAATGGTGGATCCTGTTATCTACTGTATATAGAGGTGTTATCAGTCATTTTACAGGAGGAGGAGGAGGTGAGCTATGACATCTATTGTGAATGGTGGATCCTGTGTTATCTACTGTATATAGAGGTGTTATCAGTCATTGTACAGAGGAGGAGGTGAGCTGTGACATCACCTATTGTGAATGGTGGATCCTGTGTTATCTACTGTATATAGAGGTGTTATCAGTCATTGTACAGGAGGAGGAGGTGAGCTGTGACATCCCCTATTGTGAATGGTGGATCCTGTGTTATCTACTGTATATAGAGTGTGTTATCAGTCATTGTACAGGAGGAGGAGGTGAGCTGTGACATCACCTATTGTAAATGGTGGATCCTGTGTTATCTACTGTATATAGAGGTGTCATCAGTCATTGTAACAGAGGAGGAGGAGGTGAGCTGTGACATCATCTATTGTGAATGGTGGATCCTGTTATCTACTGTATATAGAGGTGTTATCAGTCATTGTACAGGAGGAGGAGGAGGTGAGCTGTGACATCATCTATTGGGAATGGTGGATCCTGTTATCTACTGTATATAGAGATGTTATCAGTCATTGTACAGTAGAAGTAGGAGGAGGTGAGCTGTGATATCACATATTGTGAATGGTGGATTTGTTGTTATGTACTGTAATTTTTCTAAATGAATTTTCTTGGACCATAGTAGCAAATGTAAAAAAATGTTATATGATTTGGTATCACTCTAATCGTATGGATTACGGTAATACTAATAAAAATATATCAGAATTATCCTACACAGTGAGCAATGTAAAAAAAAAAATCCTAAAAACAGTACTGGAATTGTTGTTTTTATCTCATCCTGCCTCGCAAAAAAATTAAATAGAAAGTATCAGACAGATGAAAGTACCCAAAAACTGCAACAATGAAAAAATACAGGTTGTCCCACAAAAAGACTGGCCTGGTGTATGGTAAAGTTCCTCCAAAAAATATATATTTTTTGTATAAAAGTAGTAAAAAATAAAGAAATAAAACTTGCATAAGTTTGCTATTGTCATTCTTGTGTTGACATGCAGAATAAAGTTAACATGTTTATCAAACTGAATAGTGAACAGTTTCTTTTGTACATTCCACCTAACAAAAAGTGTAATAAAAAGCGACACTATGACCCGATTCTCCTACACTAACGTTTTTTCAAAGCTTTTTACTCCAGAATTCGGTTGTAAAAGCCTTAATGAATGAGGGCCTTTATTTGTGCAACACATTGAATAGGTAAAATTTAAACAAAGCAGAATTGCTGTTTTTTTTTTCTTCCCATGAAGAGTTAGTGAAAGTTTCATAATAAGTGATATGTAAAATGGTGCCACTGACAACTAAAAAAAAACAAAACAAGCCCAGCGTGGACCAAAAAAAAAAAAAGGGCTCCTTGAATGCGACAATGAAAAAACAAAAAAAGTTATTAAGTGGTTAAATGGTCTGAACATGGAGAGAAACAGATGAGAATCCATTTGGTACATGACCGCAAGGGTGCAAATCTCATACTTGAGGCCATTTGACCACTCATTCATGCTAGGAATACGTGTGACTCAAGATGGTGTCTTAACTTGTTCATCCGTTGGTTTAGTGACTTGTCACTGGTAATCTAGTGGTTTTGTGTCCTGTCCCTTTTGACCTAGTGATTTAGTGTCCTGTCCCTGAGGATCTAGTGGTTCAGTCCTGTCCTTTATGATCTAGTAGCTCAGTCTTCTGTCCCTGGCGATCTAGTGGCTTAGTGTTTTTTTGTGGCCAACTAGTAGTTCAGTTTCCTGTCCCTAGAGTCCTAGTGGTTTAGCATCCTGACCCTGGTGATGTAGTGGCTGTGTCCTGACCTTGGCGATCTAGTGGTTCAGTGTCCCATCCATGGTGTTCTAGTGGTTTAACATCCTGACCTTGGTGATTAGTGGTCGTGTCTCGACCCTTGCAATTTAGTTTTTTAATGTTTTGTCCCTGGCCGATGTAGTGGTTGTGTCTTGACCCTGGTGATTTAGTGGTTTAAAGTTTTGTACTTACCCTGGTGATCTAGTGGTTCAGTGTCCCATCCCTGGTGTCCTAGTAATTTAGCTTCCTGACCCTCGTGATGTAGTGGTTGTCTCTTGACCCTGGCGATTTATTGGTTTAAAGTTCTGTCCCTAGCCAACTTACAGTTATGTGCATACCCTGGCAATCTAGTGGTTCAGTGTCCCATCCTTGGTGTCCTAGTAATTTAGCATCCTGACCCTGGTGATGTAGTGGCTGTGTCCTGACCTTGGCGATCTAGTGGTTCAGTGTCCCATCCATGGTGTTCTAGTGGTTTAACATCCTGACCTTGGTGATTAGTGGTCGTGTCTCGACCCTTGCAATTTAGTTTTTTAATGTTTTGTCTCTGGCCAACTAATAGTTGTGTCCTGACTCTGGTGATCCAGTGGTTCTGTCCCTGGTGTCCTAGTGGTTTAGCATCCTGAAAATGTTATAGTTTATTATCCTGTCCCAGGTGATCCACTAATTTAGTGTTCTCCAATCTGTTCCTTGCAGCAGTTTTTGTGCCCATTTCTTGAGAATATAGTGACTTACAACCTAAATTTCAATTCTTGGTCACAGTTATGTAATGTCCTGGTGAACTAGTGATTTAATGTCTATGTGTGATTAGAAAAATATTTAGAGTTGAGAGTCCTCAGTGGTTGATACCTTTTAATGGCTAACTGAAAGGATGGTAACAAATTGCAAGCTTTCGAGACTACTCAGGTCTCTTCATCAGGCTTAACTAATACAAAATCTGAAGAATCACATATTTATACACAAAGCAGCACAGAAAAAATGCAATAGGTAAGACAAGTGACGTGAAGCAGAATAGTCATTATGGCAGAGGGATGAACATAAATATTGGAACAGTTCATAGATAAGGAGTGTGAAAGTTTTATTACCCTCTGATTGGGGTCTGGTAATGTTTTGTGATGTTTTCACAGGGTATTTGGAGTAAATTCCTTAATTGATGTAATAGGCCATAAAACCATGTGACAGGTTCATTCCAGCATTAAGAGTGTCAAAGGTCACCATCAATTTGTATTCGCAAATTCTTCTTTGTCTCTGAGATGTGAAGCTGCTTCTCAGTACAAGTATTTTCATATGTGACATGCTATGATCAGGGGAGCAAAAATGTTTTGCCACAGGTAGATCCATTCTTTTTTCTCTTATTGTGTGACGATGAGAATTCATCCTTGTTCTCAGTTTTTGCCCGGTCTCCCCCACATACAGACCCCCAGTTGGACATTTAGTACATATAATTAGGTACACCACATTAGATGTGATGCAGCTGAAAGTACCTGGTATCTTGTAGTCCCGATGGGAGTTGGGGATCTTTATCTTGTCCGTGGTCATTATAGATGCACAGGTTTTGCATTTCTTCTTGTTGCAAGGGAAGGTTCCTGCAGCTGTTGGGGGGGACAGGGAACTTCTGACAATGATGCTTCTTAGATTTGGGGGCTGCCTAAAACACAGTAGTGGGGGTCTGGAAATATGGATTGTAATCGGGCATCTTTTTGTAGTAAAGGTTGTAGTTTCCGTGCAGCTCCCCTTAGCACCTCCAGATTTTGATTGTAGGTGACCACTAGAGGCACCCGGTTATTTTCTTCTTTAGCTTTGTAATGTAGCAGGTGATTCCTTGATATTCTGGTGGCTCTTGTAATTTGGTTTTCAATTGTTCTTGGATGGTAGCCCTGATTTAAAAAGGTCTTTCTAAGGCGACCAAGGTGTTCATCTCTATCCATGGGGTTGGAACATATACGGTTATATCTGATGGCTTGGCTGTAGACAATAGAGTTTTTTATGTGTTTTGGATGGAAACTGTCCCATTTAAGTATGTTGGACGGTCGATTGGCTTCTGATACAGGGATGTCTCTATTTCATTGTCCTTCAGTTTAATGATGGTGTCCAAAAAGTTCATTTCAGTGCTGGAGTAGTTGAGTGTTAAATTGATGGTGGGATGAAATTGATTGAACTGTTCATAGAACGTCTTTAGCTGTTGCTCAGACTCCGTCCAGATGATTAAAATATCATCAATGTAGCGGTAGTAGGCCCGAGGCCTGATGGGACATGAGGACAGAAAGTCGCTTTCAAGCTTGGCCATGAAAAGATTTGCATACTGTGGAGCCATTTTACTTCCCATAGCTGTGCCAGTCTCCTGTAAATAGATCTTGTTGTCAAATTCAAAGTAATTGTGGGTGAGGATGAATTTTGTGAGTTTCACCACAGAATTAGTGTGTAGCCCTGGTGTTAGGCACACGCAGTACCCTGGAGAGTGTGTGGCGAGACAGCAGTTTAATGCTAAATATCCATTCACTCAACACATACTAGACACACCCCTTAGGGTAGTGGAGTTTACTCTTGAGGGAGTGGTCAAGGTATGTGTTAGAGTGATTTTGAGTCTAGTTCCTGTCTTCGGACAGTGAGGACGTGTGGAGTGAGTGTCTAGACTTCAGAGAGAGAAGACGTCTGGAGGGAGGAAGGAGTCTAGCCTGCTTTATCATCAGTTCATATCGTGGAGTCTGGTATAGGTGTTTGAATTCACCTTAGTCTAGTCAGAGCTGTATCACCTCCTCAGCATACACTGAAGGAAAGGAGAAGTTTTAGTGCAGAAAGTCTTCAGCATCCCTGTCTAAAGGACGGTATCAGGTTCAGAGACGTGCTCCTGCCTGTTGATAACTGAGCATCTGTAGCTAACTTTGAAGGAAGGAAAAGAAAGAAGTGACTGCTCGACCCTTGGCTAGTTTGAGTGCTTATGTTACCAGCGTGGACAAGGCGAAAGGCAAAGTGGATTTATTGGATTAGTGCTTACGGATTGAAGAAGTCCAGCACATTGCACCCGGTCACTGGGGACCGAAGGGTCACTGTTGTTTCAAGCACAGTGATAAGAAAACCAGGAATCTACCGGACCCTAGGTCGCGGCAGACAGCCCCTTATAGTCAGTACGTAACTGGGGTCAGGGGGAGTGAAGACTTTGGAGTTTCTGCAGGACAAAATAAGAATTCAGCTCCTTCACAGGAAGGCCCCTAACACTAAGCTGACTGGGCAGGTACAGCTATAGATTAGCTGGAGATTTTGAGGGAACTACGCTTCAGGCTGGTTGTACTCGTTGTATTGGAAGTAAAGGAGGCCCTTAACTTGTCCAGCTGCTGTCTCAAGATACACTCTCCTTGGATCAGCCTCCCTGGGACCTGCCTGAACATCTTACAAGTAAAGGTATGGAAAGACGCTGACCGTGTGAGACTGTGTTCTTTATCTGCACCCGACTTCACAAATCCCATAGACTTTGAGGGACCAGTCCCACCTGTAGGGGACCCGACATCTAGCTGCCTCACCATCCCCTCAGAGATCTACAGCAGCGCTGGTACGAATTACCAGAATACTACAGGTGGCGTCACGAACTGTACATAAATCAATCCCCTGTAAATATATCCCCAACATACGCCAGACCGCCCGGGCCACAGACCGAGCCACAGCTACCTGTGACAATTCCCATAGACTTCTACGGGCTCGGCTCTGAGTACCCCATTGCCCTGGTAACCCACAATTGTGGTGGCGGGTCGACACAACTTTGGCGTCACGAACAGGATGCGAAACTCGCAGAATTGCGAGCCCTGTGTGCCTAAGGAATTGTTTTTGTGAAAAAGGACTGTTTGCACTTTTGGCGCCAAAATCGCCATTTTTGTCGCCATATTCGCGCCCTCAGGCGCTGGAGAAGAAGGTGGGCGTACCTTCGTGGGCGTCTACCCCCCTGTGGCGCGAAGAAAATGCCTGCCCTCTCAAAGTGCTATTACAATATGCGGTCCTGCCCTACAGCAAAGGAGGTCCGCCTCCTCTTCACCTTCCCTGCGAGGAGGAGGAGACGCAAACCCCACCTCCACGGAAGAGACCGGATGTCTCCGCAGAAAGAAGAAAGAATCTTCTGGAACATCATGGAGGCAGGACGTGTGCAGCCGAGCTGGGAAGCGGAGGAAGGCAGGCCCCGTGCCCCAGCCAAGCTGCCACCAACACCGGAGTTATCCGTGATCCTGCACCTGCAACAGGCGTTGCTAGAGACAAGAGAAGAAAATGCACGCCTGAAAAAGATGGTCCAGCACCAACCTGGCTTTGAAGAAATTGAGAGACGCCGGCGTACCCTGGAACAGCGGAGGCTGTGGGACACGGTGATCTCTCCCCTCAACGAACCCCCACGATTCCAGATACCGAAGAGTCTGCTGCCCAAGGCGAAGGAGCAACCGGAGGCTGCCCCCGAAAGTACCGATCCCGATCCCACCGGTGAAGCGGTGGAAGCGAAGGAGGTTGAGGAGGTACAGCCAATCCCGGAACGCCCGCCCGGCCAAGAGGCCGCAGCAGATGATCGGTCCCCGGCAGGGACACCGGAGGGGTCCTGTCCGTCACTACCAGACGTGGACTGGGACGAAATGGCGCGCCTGGATGACGTCGCCTACACCGCCCAGTGGGAACAGGAATGGCAGAGTCGTGAGGAGAAGAAGAGGCGCCAGCAGGAGGAAGAGCGGGAAACTCAGAGGAACCGTCAGCGACAATTTGCCGAGCTGATCGCGGACAAAGAGACTGTCCGGAGAGACAAAGGTACCTTACGGGAACCGCGGCGGCAGGGGTGTGTGACTGAGTTCCAGCTCCGGAAGGGCTGGGGCTTTATCCGTGAACCGGGCCTCTACCCAGCGGTCTTCGTCAGCAGGCGTGACGTAGAATCTCACCTGCCGCAAGGCCATCCCGGGAGGGACTTAGTAAATGGAGATATCGTCACATATACGCGGCACTGGGGAATGAAGGGATGGTATGCCCTTAACGTCACCATCGTCCGTGACCCCGTCCCAGACGCAAGTACCGTCACCATTACCGCAGCGTCCCCGTCTCCAGCTCAAGCAGAATCCGGCCGTGCCCCAGCATCGCCCCCTGCAAAGTCATCGCAACTAGCGACCCAGAGTTCATCGCAAATTAAAGCCACCGCTACATCGCAACATGCGACCCAGTCGCAATCGCAATCCCTGACGCGGTCCATATCGCTAACTGTGATTGAGACGCAATCGGTGTCACGTGAAGAAAATGTACCCGTTGCGCCCTTGGAGGTTCGCACCAGAACTGTGGCGACTCAGACCCTGATCGCAGCACATGATTTGCTGGTCCTGGGATCTAGGGCCCATTGCATCGTTCCAGCCCCCGGGGTGGAAAATGTATTGGAAAGTGTATTTGCAGAAAATGAATAAGATAGTGAAGAATTGGTGAGATCCATATCGGGTCTACCAAAAGTAAAAAGTTTGAAATGTTTTGTAAAGTTTTGCACAATTTATATAGTGAATATATATATTTCTACTGTAGAATGCCCGGCTGGGTAAATGATAAATGATAAATGGTAAATAGTAACCAGAAAAAGTTTATGCACTTTGATATTATATAATATGTCTTAGGTTTTACATTGGACTTGGAGGTTAAGGACTATGCTAACCCAGAACTTACTTGTAAATAGTTGCGCTTCGGTGCTTTCTCTTGGTTTTACATAAACCAGTCACAACTACCTCTGAAAACAAAACCCGTGTGGTGTGGCACTGAGTGAGGTCTGCAATTGGACGTCCTGCAGCCCACCCAGGACCTACGTTGAAGGTTTGGTGCGGGTCCTTCACAAGTATACTGTATATTTATTAAATGCTATTTGATACTTTTGTATTTCTATATGTAAAATGTTATTGTTTGCAACGTTCAAGATGTTCTCACCTCCCGGATGGGAAGAAGTTATTGTTTAATGTTTTCATGCATAAACAAAAATGTCTCTTTTGTATTTTACAGCCCGGGAGTGCTGTCTTTTACCATGGGGGAATGTGTAGCCCTGGTGTTAGGCACACGCAGTACCCTGGAGAGTGTGTGGCGAGACAGCAGTTTAATGCTAAATATCCATTCACTCAACACATACTAGACACACCCTTAGGGTAGTGGAGTTTACTCTTGAGGGAGTGGTCAAGGTATGTGTTAGAGTGATTTTGAGTCTAGTTCCTGTCTTCGGACAGTGAGGACGTGTGGAGTGAGTGTCTAGACTTCAGAGAGAGAAGACGTCTGGAGGGAGGAAGGAGTCTAGCCTGCTTTATCATCAGTTCATATCGTGGAGTCTGGTATAGGTGTTTGAATTCACCTTAGTCTAGTCAGAGCTGTATCACCTCCTCAGCATACACTGAAGGAAAGGAGAAGTTTTAGTGCAGAAAGTCTTCAGCATCCCTGTCTAAAGGACGGTATCAGGTTCAGAGACGTGCTCCTGCCTGTTGATAACTGAGCATCTGTAGCTAACTTTGAAGGAAGGAAAAGAAAGAAGTGACTGCTCGACCCTTGGCTAGTTTGAGTGCTTATGTTACCAGCGTGGACAAGGCGAAAGGCAAAGTGGATTTATTGGATTAGTGCTTACGGATTGAAGAAGTCCAGCACATTGCACCCGGTCACTGGGGACCGAAGGGTCACTGTTGTTTCAAGCACAGTGATAAGAAAACCAGGAATCTACCGGACCCTAGGTCGCGGCAGACAGCCCCTTATAGTCAGTACGTAACTGGGGTCAGGGGGAGTGAAGACTTTGGAGTTTCTGCAGGACAAAATAAGAATTCAGCTCCTTCACAGGAAGGCCCCTAACACTAAGCTGACTGGGCAGGTACAGCTATAGATTAGCTGGAGATTTTGAGGGAACTACGCTTCAGGCTGGTTGTACTCGTTGTATTGGAAGTAAAGGAGGCCCTTAACTTGTCCAGCTGCTGTCTCAAGATACACTCTCCTTGGATCAGCCTCCCTGGGACCTGCCTGAACATCTTACAAGTAAAGGTATGGAAAGACGCTGACCGTGTGAGACTGTGTTCTTTATCTGCACCCGACTTCACAAATCCCATAGACTTTGAGGGACCAGTCCCACCTGTAGGGGACCCGACATCTAGCTGCCTCACCATCCCCTCAGAGATCTACAGCAGCGCTGGTACGAATTACCAGAATACTACAGGTGGCGTCACGAACTGTACATAAATCAATCCCCTGTAAATATATCCCCAACATACGCCAGACCGCCAGGGCCACAGACCGAGCCACAGCTACCTGTGACAATTCCCATAGACTTCTACGGGCTCGGCTCTGAGTACCCCATTGCCCTGGTAACCCACAATTGTGGTGGCGGGTCGACACATTAGCATCATTCGCGGTGTTTTTCATGAAGTCTTTGCAGGCATTTAATCCATCCTGGTGTGGGATATTAGAGTACAAGGATTCCACATCCATGGTGGCCAGGATGGTTCCTTCTGGTAGAGGACCTATTGCTGCTAGTTTATTCAGTAGGTCAGTTGTGTCCTGAATGTAGCTGGGTGTATCCTTTACCAGAGGTTTAAGAATACCCTCTACCCATCCAGATACCTGCTCAGTAAGGGTGTCCACACATGAAATAATCGGCCTTTCTGGATTTCCGGCTTTGTGGATTTTGGGAAGCATGTAGAACTTCCCTGTTCTTGGACTTTCTGGTATCAGGTCATCGGCTCTTATGGATTTGTCAGGCAGACAAGATACCAACTTGCTTAGTTCCTTGTAATAGTCCTGTGTAGGGTCCGACTCCAGTTTTCTGTAGTAGCGTGTGTCCGTAAGTTGTCTGTTTGCTTCCTTCATGTAGTCTGATGTGTTCATCATGACTATTGCACCTCCCTTGTCAGCAGGTTTAATGATGATTTCTTTGTTGGTTTTCAGAGACTGTATGGCCTTTCTCTCCTGGCACTGATGTTGGATGCTTGTCTCCTGTTGGTGTCTATGATGGTGGATTTTATCAAATATCTGAATGAGTCTATATATTTATCCAAATGAGGGTTGCGTCCAGGAGGAGGTGTCCAGTCTGACCTCTTCTTGGTTGTTGAGATCCCTTTTCCTTCAGTCCGAGTGTTTTCTGAATCTTCTGTATCATTGAAGTATTCCCTCAGGCGCAGTCTCCTGAAAAAATGTTCCATATCACTGCAGAGTTCAGTTTTATCCAGGGCATGGGCGTACCCAGGATCAAAACTAGGGGGGGCAAGCCATGGTCGTTCAGGTTGTAAAATATAAGAACAAAAAATGTACCTTATAGATGACGTCGTCTCTGGAGTCGTTCTCCTTTTCTTCATCTTGTCCAGACCCTATGATGAGTTTTCTCATCCACAGTCGTCTCTGCAGACCTCCATCTTCTCCGCTCTTCTGCACCAACTCTCCACACGATGCCCTTAAAGACAGAAGAGTCATTATAATGCCCCTAAATAAAAATATCTGCAATATACTGTCGCCTCACACTATTCCCCTCCCTCCTCACGCTGTCTCCTCATATATTTACCCCCTCACTCTATTTCTGCCTGCTCACACATACCCCTGACTCCCCATACTGTGTCTGCACACATCCCATCACCCTCACTCCCCATACTGTGTCCACACACATTCACCCGTTCACTCCCCATACTGTCTGCAACCATCCCCCATACTGTTTCTGACTCGACCACGCACCACAATTGTGGGTTACCAGGGCAATGGGGTACTCAGAGCCGAGCCCGTAGAAGTCTATGGGATTGTCACAGGTAGCGGTGGCTCGGTCTGTGGCCCTGGCGGTCAGGCGTATGTTGGGGGGAATATTTACAGGGGATATATATACAGTTCGTGACGCCACCTGTAGTCTTCTGGTAATTTATACCAGCGCTGCTGTAGATCTCTGAGGGGATGGTGAGGCAGCTAGATGTCGGGTCCCCTACAGGTGGGACTCTTCCCTCAGGTCGATGGTTATGGTGGGGTTGTGCAGGCATGCAAGTAAATAACTCAGTCTCACACGGTCAGCGTCTTTCCATACCTTTACTTGTAAGATGGTAAGGCAGGTCCCAGGGAGGCTGATCCAAGGAGAATGTATTTCGAGATAGCAGCTGGACAAGTTAGGGGCCTCCTTTACTTTCACAACGATGAGTACAACCAGCATGAAGTGTAGTTCCCTCTATAACTCCAGCTATTCCAAAGCTGTACTGCCCAGTCAGTTTTGTGGTCGGAGCCTTCCTGTGAGAGAGCTGAGTTCCTATTCTTGCTGATCAGGCTCAAGGTTCTCACTCCCCCTGACCCCAGTTACGTACCGACTATTTAGGGGCTGCTTTCCGCTACCTAAGGTCCGGTAAGCCTCTGGGTTTCCTACCACCATGCATGAAGCTATGGTGATGCTTCGGTCTCCAGTGACCGGTAACAACGTGCAGGACTTCTCCAATCCTATTGCACTCAGAATTTCTACCACTGTGCCTTTCGCCTTGTCCTCGCTGGTAGCATAAGCATTTCTCACTTCACAGGTTAATAAAGTCAGTCCCTTACTTAATTCCTTTCTTGAGCTTGTTGCCAGACTCTCAGTAATCTTCCAGGCAGGAGCACGTCTCTGAACCTTCACTGTCCTTGGGACAGGAGACTGAAGTATATCTGCAACTCACTCCTCTCTCCTCCTGCACAAACTTCACACTGTCTGCTCTGTCTGAAGACAGGAAACTGACTGACTGGCTGCCTGCCTGACTGAGCTCATATATCCTGTGGGTGTGTCTAAGTGTGTGTTGAAATGAATGTTCATTGAGCATTAAACTGCTATCTCTCCACACATCCTCCAGGGTACTGCGTGTGCCTTACACCAGGGCTACACATTCCCCCATGGTAAACGACAGCACTCCCGGGCTGTGAAATACAAGAGACATTTTTGTTTATGCATTAAACATCAACATTAAACATTAATTCGTCCCATCCGGGAGGTAAGGATGTCTTGAACGTTGCAAACAAAACATTATATATAGAAAAATACAATATTAAATAACATTTTCATATAAATAGACAATATGCTTGTGAAGGACCCGCACCAAACCTTCAACGTGGGTCCTGGGTGGGCTGCAGGACATCCGAATGCAGACCTCACTCAGTGCCACACCACACGGGTTTTTGTATTCAGAGGTAGTTGTGCTGGTTTTATGTAAAACCAAGATTAGGCACCGAAGCGCAACTATATACAGATAAGTTCTGGGCTGGCACAGTCCTCAACCTCGAAGTCCATTGTAAAACAAAGACACATTATATCAAATCACATTATAATAAAGTGCAAAAACTTTTATCTGATTACCCAGCCGGGCATTCTATTTTTGGCAATATATATATACGTTATATACACATTTAACTTGTGCAAAAATTGGCAAACATTCTTAAACTTTTTACAACATTACTTATGGTAGACCCCTATCTGGATCTCACCGGTTTTTCTTTTACTGTTTAATTATTTCAAATACATTTTCCACCCCGGGGCTGGAACAATGCGATGGTCCCTAGATCCCATTACTAACAAGTCGTGCGCTGCTATTAGGGTCTGGATCGCCACAGTTCTCGTGCGAACCTCTAGGGGCGCAACGGGTACTTTCTCCTTGCGAGACACCGATTGCGTTTCAATTTGCGTTACAGTTAGCGATATTGATCGTGTCATAGATTGCGATGGAAACTGGGTCGCAAGTTGCGATGCAGAAGGATGACTAGGTAATGTAGAGTATGTAGACGTTACTTCCATTTGCGAGGAGCCTGCAGGGGGCGATGCTGGGGCACAATGCTGGTGTGATGCAGAGCAGGAAGCAGGTATGCGCAATGGCTCAGTTGGGGACGCACTAACCTGCTGCTGTTGCTGCTCCATCATTGACGGACAGGACCCCTCCTGTGTCGGGGATCGATCATCTGCTGCGGCCTCCTGGCCGGGCGGGCGTTCCGTAACTGGCGGTACCTCCTCAACCTCCTTCGCCTCCACCGCTTCACCGGTGGGATCAGGATTGGTACTTTCGGGGCAGCCTCCGGTTGCTCCTTTGCCTTGGGCAGCAGAAGTTTTGGTAACTCCAGACGTAGGGGATCATCGAAGGGGGAGAACACCGCGTCCCACAGCCGCCGCTGCTCCAGGGTACGCCGGCGTCTCTCGATCTCTTCAAATCCAGGTTGTGGCAAAATCATCTTTCTTAGTCGTGCATTTTCCTCTTTAACTTCCAGCAATGCTTGCTGCAGGTGCAGGACCACGGATGACTCCGGTGCTGGTGGCAGCTTGGCTGGGGCACGGGGCCTGCCTTCCTCCGCTTCCCTGCTCGGCTGCACACGTCCTGCTTCCATGATGTTCCAGAAGATTCTTTCATCTTCCTCCAGAGACGTCCGGTCTCTTCCGTGGAGGCGGGGTTTGCGTCTCCTCCTCCTCGCAGGGAAGGTGAAGAGGAGGCGGACCTCCTTTGCTGTAGGGCAGGATCGCATGTTGTAATAGCACTTTGAGAGGGCAGGCATTCTCTTCGCGCCACTGGGGGGTACACGCCCACGAAGGTATGCCCACCTTCTTCTCCAGCGCCTGAGGGCGCGAATATGGCGACAAAGATGGCGATTTTTGGCGCCAAAAGTGCAAACAGTCCTTTTCACAAAAACAACTCCATAAGCACACAGGGCTCGCAATTTTGCGAGTTTCGCATCCTGTTCGTGACGCCAATTTGACTCGACCACGCACCACAATTGTGGGTTACCAGGGCAATGGGGTACTCAGAGCCGAGCCCGTAGAAGTCTATGGGATTGTCACAGGTAGCGGTGGCTCGGTCTGTGGCCCTGGCGGTCAGGCGTATGTTGGGGGGAATATTTACAGGGATATATATACAGTTCGTGACGCCACCTGTAGTCTTCTGGTAATTTATACCAGCGCTGCTGTAGATCTCTGAGGGGATGGTGAGGCAGCTAGATGTCGGGTCCCCTACAGGTGGGACTCTTCCCTCAGGTCGATGGTTATGGTGGGGTTGTGCAGGCATGCAAGTAAATAACTCAGTCTCACACGGTCAGCGTCTTTCCATACCTTTACTTGTAAGATGGTAAGGCAGGTCCCAGGGAGGCTGATCCAAGGAGAATGTATTTCGAGATAGCAGCTGGACAAGTTAGGGGCCTCCTTTACTTTCACAACGATGAGTACAACCAGCATGAAGCGTAGTTCCCTCTATAACTCCAGCTATTCCAAAGCTGTACTGCCCAGTCAGTTTTGTGGTCGGAGCCTTCCTGTGAGAGAGCTGAGTTCCTATTCTTGCTGATCAGGCTCAAGGTTCTCACTCCCCCTGACCCCAGTTACGTACCGACTATTTAGGGCTGCTTTCCGCTACCTAAGGTCCGGTAAGCCTCTGGGTTTCCTACCACCATGCATGAAGCTATGGTGATGCTTCGGTCTCCAGTGACCGGTAACAACGTGCAGGACTTCTCCAATCCTATTGCACTCAGAATTTCTACCACTGTGCCTTTCGCCTTGTCCTCGCTGGTAGCATAAGCATTTCTCACTTCACAGGTTAATAAAGTCAGTCCCTTACTTAATTCCTTTCTTGAGCTTGTTGCCAGACTCTCAGTAATCTTCCAGGCAGGAGCACGTCTCTGAACCTTCACTGTCCTTGGGACAGGAGACTGAAGTATATCTGCAACTCACTCCTCTCTCCTCCTGCACAAACTTCACACTGTCTGCTCTGTCTGAAGACAGGAAACTGACTGACTGGCTGCCTGCCTGACTGAGCTCATATATCCTGTGGGTGTGTCTAAGTGTGTGTTGAAATGAATGTTCATTGAGCATTAAACTGCTATCTCTCCACACATCCTCCAGGGTACTGCGTGTGCCTTACACCAGGGCTACACATTTCCTCATACATACATGCTCTTCAGTACCCTCAAATCCCCCCACACATTAAATCCCCCATCTCCACTTCAAATCCCCCCACACACATTAAGTACCCCCCATCCACACTCCAAATCCCCCCACATACATTAAGTACCCCATCCACACTCCAAATCCCCACACTTAAAATAACCCCCCATCCCCACTCCAAATCCCCCCACACATTAAATCCCCCATCCCCACTTCAAATCCCCCCACACACATTAAGTACCCCATCTACACTCCAAATCCCCCCACATACATTAAGTACCCCCCCATCCACACTCCAAATCCCCCCACGCATAAAATAACCCCCCCATCCCCACTCCAAATCCCCCACTCATAAAGTAACCCCCCATCCCCACTCTAAAATCCCCCCACTCATAAAGTAACCCCCCATCCCCACTCTAAAATCCCCCCACTCATAAAGTAACCCCCCATCCCCACTCTAAAATCCCCCCCCATACACTCACACATGTCCCCCGTTAATCTTCGGTGGTTCTTCAGCTCCATTACACGTCTGGAGCACTTACCACCAACCGCTGCCTCACTGCCTGTGTCTTTGCCTCTGAAGAGCCAGCGTGTGACGTCAGCAGCGTGATCATGTGACCTGATCACGCTGCTGGCGCTTCATGGATGCGGAAGTGCCTGCGGCGGCGGTCAGGGCACAGAGCACTGCAGAGGAGCAAGATGTGAGTGAGTGTGTGTAGCTCAGCTGTATGCTAGCGTCTCTGACTCTGACACCTGGCTGGAGCCTGGAGTGAGTCAGATGCTAGCACACTGTGACTGCACAGCGATGCGCAGCAGCAGCACTTTCTCTGAGCCGGCTGTCAGTTTGACAGCCGGCGCTCAGAGAACGGGAGAGGGGGCGGCAGAATGCAGCTACAGGCCTCATCTTGGCACGGCGCGCCCCTGCTCCTAGGGGGGGCAACGGCCCCCCTGCCCCACGTGGGTACGCCATGATCAGGGCTTAGTGGGACAAAATGAGAATCTCTAGAAAGCACGCCACTCCACCTGTGGGTTTGTAATCCGAGAGATTGATGACACAGTTAGATGCTTTTGTGTCTGGAATGGAGTGGTTGTACAGGTTGTCAGGTTTTGGCTTTGTTTTGGATCTGTTTGTATAGAGTCCGGAATTGAGACGCAATCTGTGTAGTTTCTTTTCTTTGTTATGAATCAGAAAGGTCCGTAGTTTGTTGTAGTATTGTTGTAATTTTTGTTCTGTGGTTTCTGTAAGTGTTTTCCTTAGGCTTTCAAGTTGCCCTTGGACGTTACTCCTTATGCTGTAGCAGACATGCAAAAGATGGTTCCTAAGTCTCTCAGACGTCCTGTGACAAAGGTTTTTTGCATAATGGGTATTGTAGGTGTGAAGAATTGGGTTTGTAATCCAGAGTCCTTTGGGAATTAAATTCTCCTTTTTGCATTTAGATAAGAAAAAAATATCGCTGTCCATTTGTGCGCTTTTCTTCAGAAGTAGTTTTAGTTCCATAAAGATGCGGTACATTCTGGTATCCTCCATTTTGATATAGTAAAGATGTATATCTTTGTACCGTGTTAGCCAGTAGATAGAAAAATATTTAGAGTTGAGAGTCCTCAGTGGTTGATACCTTTTAATGGCTAACTGAAAAGATGGTAACAAATTGCAAGCTTTCGAGACTACTCAGGTCTCTTCATCAGGCAAAGACTAAAACAAAATCTGAAGAATCACATATTTATACACAAAGCAGCACAGAAAAAATGCAATAGGTAAGACAAGTGACGTGAAGCAGAATAGTCATTATGGCAGAGGGATGAACATAAATATTGGAACAGTTCATAGATAAGGAGTGTGAAAGTTTTATTACCCTCTGATTGGGGTCTGGTAATGTTTTGTGATGTTTTCACAGGGTATTTGGAGTAAATTCCTTAATTGATGTAATAGGCCATAAAACCATGTGACAGGTTCATTCCAGCATTAAGAGTGTCAAAGGTCACCATCAATTTGTATTCGCAAATTCTTCTTTGTCTCTGAGATGTGAAGCTGCTTCTCAGTACAAGTATTTTCATATGTGACATGCTATGATCAGGGGAGCAAAAATGTTTTGCCACAGGTAGATCCATTCTTTTTTCTCTTATTGTGTGGCGATGAGAATTCATCCTTGTTCTCAGTTTTTGCCCGGTCTCCCCCACATACAGACCCCAGTTGGACATTTAGTACATATAATTAGGTACACCACATTAGATGTGATGCAGCTGAAAGTACCTGGTATCTTGTAGTCCCGATGGGAGTTGGGGATCTTTATCTTGTCCGTGGTCATTATAGATGCACAGGTTTTGCATTTCTTCTTGTTGCAAGGGAAGGTTCCTGCAGCTGTTGGGGGGGACAGGGAACTTCTGACAATGATGCTTCTTAGATTTGGGGGCTGCCTAAAACACAGTAGTGGGGGGTCTGGAAATATGGATTGTAATCGGCATCTTTTTGTAGTAAAGGTTGTAGTTTCTGTGCAGCTCCCCTTAGCACCTCCAGATTTGGATTGTAGGTGACCACTAGAGGCACCCGGTTATTTTCTTCTTTAGTTTTGTAATGTAGCATGTGTGATTAGATCATCATCAGATTCTGGACTACAAAATGTCAGATTAAAGTAATGTGGTTTTTTTTCTTTTCACGGTTTTCTCTGATTATACTAAAGTCTTTAAAGAAATAAAAAAAAATCACATATGGGCAATCATATATTTATCTCCAATTCTGTGGATTGATGATATACATGTTTATAATGTATGGGACAACCCCTTCTAGCAAAATAGAAAATTAATTAACCTGTTCTGTAAAATGCCATGATGAGTATTAAAAAAATCAAGACTTCAGAATTACAGGTTTTTTGGCACCAAGCTTAGGCAAAAAACAAACAAAACAATACAAAAAAAAACCAAACAAAACAATACAAAGCAGTCATATTTATCCCAAGATATTATTATTATCAGTAAAAACTTCAGCTCACCACACAAAAAACAAAGCCCTCGCCCAGCTCCATCAACGGAAAAATAAAAATGTTACGGTGCTCTGAAAGTTACGACGGAAACCAAATTTTTTTTTATCACTTAATTTAAAAAAGTTCGGAATTGCCGTAATCATACGGACCTGAAAAGTCACATTTCATGGTCATTTTTTTTACTGTACAATTAACACCATAAAAGCAAAACCAAAAAATCTCTTTTCTGTACATATTCGTAGTATAATAAAATTAATAGTGTCAACAAAAACAATTCATAGGAAAACTAAACAAAGAAAATTCTGGCTCTTGGAAGAAGGAGAGTCAATAATGGAAATGAAAAAATCGCCAAGGTGTTAAAACAGAAAACAGTCCAACGATTTTCTAGGACAGTTCTAAATATATAGGACTCCATAAACACAGACGTAAAAGGATTTACCACCACAAATTGTATCTGCAAAGTCAAGCAAATTTTTGACTTTGATCCTAAAGATTGGCTGATTGAGAAGTCAGCAAAAATTGCTTAAACATCCTATGTCAAGTAGAAAGTATGGGGTCATCACCTTGTTATACAGTCGTCTTACTAAAGTCTTGTTGACCAGAGTGGGCCAGGGTGGATGATACACCTGGGCCAAGGTCCACCTAAATTCTGATTGGGTTCCTCATTGTTCATATTTATGGTGGATAATTAGAGGGTCTCATTCCCATCGAAGAACGGAGTGTAATCATATTAGTTCTATCTTTCAGGGCGATTATGTCTGGCTGGACCTCAAGACGGGTCGAGAGTTTGATGTTCCGGTTGGAGCCGTGGTTAAGCTGTGTGACTCCGGTCAGATCCAGGTCTTGGATGATGAAGGAAATGTAAGTGGTGACCACAGTTAACTTTGAATTTCCTCTGTAATTACCATTTCCAGGAAGCTGAGATTTAAAGAGTTGTTTGCAAGGGCTTCCCACCGTAGAGCTGCTTTAGCTGTCCCAGTTCTGGAGGGTACACTCGGATCAGGACTATCTCTAGGGTTTAGAACAAAGAAGGTTAAACCGCACCTCTCAAATGTCAAAATCCTATAGCCAAAGTTCCTGAGGCACACGTCAAATACCAGGGAGTCCAACCTGGAAAAATTCCATGACAATAGAAAAAAAGAGACAGTGCCCCAGACCGCGGTGAAGAAATAAGTCTTACATTTATTCTGCCTCCTGTGGCGACGTTTCGGTCAAAAGACCTTTTTCAAGCACAGTACAAAAGTGTTCAAACCACCCTTATGGACACCAAGAACCACCCACTAATTAACAGATCACCCATAGAAAATACACATATAGACATATAAAGGTACAAATCCCAACACATAATTAAAAACAATCCTACTGAGTATCTGTTCTACTAAATGGTCAAAATCGCTAGTTCTGATCGCTATTATACATAAAGGGAAATGCAAAAACCTATAATTAACTCCCAAAGATCACATGTTTTTAATTATGTGTTGGTGGATCGCCCGCCAGGGTAGTGGGATGCTCGGTACCAAGCCGGTGTCTTAAAGGGATGTGTCAAGGCAGCAGTGATCCAGTCCGTGGCCCTGGGCGTCCAATAAAAGGGGAATATTTACAGGGGATGATAGAGTTTGTATTGAAGTGTTCGTGATGCCACCTGTTGTTTCTGGTCAGAGGTGACCAGCGCTGCAATGCAGATCCTCTGAGACTAGTGGTGATGCAGCAGAGTAGGAATAGCTCTCCACAGGCAGAGCTTGTTATCTCAGAGCAGAGGTGTGTAGTAAAAGATGATGATGTTGGTAGATGTAGCAGTGTGGAGTGGGTGCCGCAGGAAGAACTTGAGAAGACACAGTCAGATGCAGTTTCCAAAGCTTTACTCACAGTTCTGGTGCGCACAGATGCCCGCTTGGTGCCGTGTCCTCCAGGTGAGGGGCTCAGCAAACTCCAAGATAGATTGGGATGCACCTTTCCAGGACTCCTTTCAATATGTGCCTTCCCTGGCCGTCTCACTGTGCTGATACCCACTCCTGCTTCCTTTCCAGCACCACACAGTGTCCCAGATCAGCTGCTGCGAATCCTGTCGGATAATGTGACCCAGGCGTTTCCTTGATTCTATATAGCTGCCTGTCCGGAGAAGATGATTGTGGTTGTTGGCTGTGACCCCTAAAGTTGCCACAGCTGTCGTCTTGCTAGCTGAGTTCTGTTGTACGCTCCAGTAGTCTAGTCCCTTCTGCGACCTGGTCCCTCCACAATTGGATCGGGCCCCACGGATGGATCACTCGCTATCCGTGCCCCAAGGACCCCTTCTTCCTTCCAGAAGCTTCCCTTCTGCTTCTCTCTCTCTCTAACGTTCTCCGTCTAGGGCCGAGCTGCTGTCAGCTCCAGGTCCCTTCCAAGGCTCTACTGTCTTTTTCCTTCTGCAGCTCCTCCTGACAGGGAGCTGCTTCACCACACGTCTGTTACTTTCACTTTCTCCTCACGTCTGAGTCTCTCTCCTTCCCGCTCTCTAAGCTTCACTTCCCATCCTTCTTACTTTCTCCACCCACCGCCCATACACCCTTTCCTAACCAGCCCGGGATGAGACCATCCTCCCTCAGGGTACGTCCAGGGTGCCCGGCTGCTATAGTATGTGTTGGATGCAGGTGTTAGAGTCCAGGGTGGTGCTCACTCCTTACCTGAGAGTGGGGTATCACACCTCTGGATGAGGTGCAATACCTCTGTGGCGACTGAACCCTCAGGAGTGCCACATTGGGATTTGTACCTTTGTATATCTATATGTGTATTTTCTATTGGTGATCTGTTAATTAGTGGGTGGTTCTTGGTGTATATAAGGGTGGTTTGAACACTTTTGTACTGTGCTTGAAAAAGGTATTTTGACCGAAACGTCGCCACAGGAGGCAGAATAAATGTAAGACTTATTTCTTCACCACGGTCTGGGTCGCTGTCTCTTTTTTTCTATTATCTCTAGGGTTTGTGTTATGATTTGGTAACTGAGGACAGGAACAAAACAGCAAGGCAGCCAAACACCTGAGAGGTTGGGAACTAATGGTGGGTTGCAGATCCCTAAACTAACCGCACAACTAGAAGCAGCCGTGGAGCGTACCTACAGTGATCCTAGACGCCTCGGCACAGCCGGAGAGTTAGCTACACCTAAAGATAGAAACAGGAAAGCTAACTGCCCGGGAGTAGAGCCCCAAAGAAATAGGCAGCCCCCAAACATATAATGGCGGTTAGACAAGAAGAAATACAAACACAGGCAGAAAATAGAATGAGCAAACACAGGGGCCAAACACTGACTAAATAGGACAGGAAAGAACAGAATACTATCTGCAACCCAGCAAAACACTAGCAAAACTTCCAACACTTCTGATTACAAAAATGCTGAGATCACACGATCTCGCCACCCACTAAATCAGATCTCAGAGTGAACAAGGCTAACCCACAGCCACTCAAAAAGCAGGGAAAGAGCAATTGAACAAATAACAGTGGCTACAGAAAACCGAGAGACGCACAGGCCCCAGGAGGGGACCCGGCTAACCTCCACAAAGGTGCAGACAAAAATGGAAATAGCAAACACAATAGAAATAAGCAGAAAATATCTTATCTGAAAGCAGCAGACGCAGGCAAGACACCAGCAGACTTCCAAATGAACCAGGAAACAACAATTGATCACCGGCGAAGATCACGGGAAGGCAGCTCCCTTATATCAGTCCAGTCAGTGACTCCTGATTGCCAGGTATCGCTGCCAGCTGAGGAGGCCCAGTCATTCGATACAGCTTCTGTACCGACAGCAACCACCAGAGGGAGCATCCGCTCAGAAATTGTCTCCAATACGTTCACAACAGGTTTGTCAGTAATTAAGCTTAAAAAATGAGCATCAAACCCTACCCTAGACTGCCAGGAATATAGACAATAAACCCTTCCCTAGACCACCAGAAAAGCAGGGATTCTCCACTCCATGACCCTAAGCTACCGGAAAAGTAACTGATTCATTCTACTACCCTAGACCACTAGGAAAGCAGGCATGAATAAGCCTAGTCTACCAGAAAATCTCTTCACTACCCTAGATCACAAATATCTCCACTAACCCAGATACCTTGGGAAGCTGATAGGAATCCCTCCCTGGCCCAAGGCAATAAGGACAGTAGTTACAAATGTCTTCACTACTCGAGTTCACTAGGACAGATGGTCAACAAGCATTCAACCTTCCTTGACCTTAGGCTACTAAGCTATCAGGGATGAATGCTTTTGTACACTAAACCACTAGAGAGGTAGCCTAAGCCTACTACCCTACATCATCAGGAAAAAGAGAGAAAAATGTCTCCACTACCCTAGACTGCCAGGGAAACAGGTATGAGTCCTTTCACTTTCCTAGAACATAAGGGCAGAAAATATGAATGTCTCCACGTAGACCACCACGGAAGCAAACCTAAGTCATTCCTAAGAAGGTGTGAGTTCTTCTTCTTCCCTAGACCACCTTGGAAGCAAACTTGAGTTATTCTACCTACCTAGACCATAAGGGAAGCAGGCATGAGGCCTTTAACTTCCTTAGACTACCAGTGAAGCAAGCATGAGTCCTTCTACTTCCCTAAACCACAAAGAAGTCAGTCATGAATCTCTCTGCTATCCTAGACCACCAGGGACATAGGCGTCAATCCCTCTTCTACGCATTACTACCAGAAAGACAACATGGGTTCTTCCATTTCCGTAGACCAAAAGGGAAGCAGACATGGGTTTCTTCACTACCCTGGATCACCGGGAAGCAAGCATGAATCCCTCCACTACCTTAAACTATCAGGGAAGTAGGTATGAATCTCTTCACTACCTTGGACCACAAGGGAAGAAGGCATAAAACTTTCTACTGCTTACTGAATACAACTAGGGAAGCAAACATGAATCCCTTATGCCTAGACAACCAGAAAAGTTGGCAAGCATGAATCTTTCTACTACCTTAGACCATAAGGGAAGCAGTTATAAATCCTTTCAGATCTCTAGACCTCCAGGTAGGCAAACATGAATGTTTGTACTACTCTGGACCACCAGGTAGACAGGCATGAATGTTTGTACTACTTTGGACCACCAGGTAGGCAGGCATGAATGTTTGTACTATTCTAGATGACCAGGTAAGCAGGCAGGAATCATTCTACTACTCTAGATCACCAGGTAGGCAGACATGAATCTTTCTGCTACAGTCATGGCCAAAAGTTTTGAGAATGACACAAATATTATATTTTCACATGATCTGCTGCCCTCTGGTTTTTATGTGTGTTTGACAGATGTTTTTATCACAGACAGAAATATAATTGCAAACATATGAGTAACAAAAGCTTATATTGACAGTTAAGGTACTGCCACACTACACGATCCCGCTAACGATCTCGTTAGCGTCGCATACTAATGAGATCGCTAGCGGGATCGTTTACAATATCGCTAGTGTCGGCCACATTTAGCGATGTCGTTAAGGACGCTATCGGGTTAGCGATCTCCTTAACGACTTTAGCGGTACAAAAGTACCGCTAAATCGCTAAAAAAGGTGCCACACTCAGCGATATATACTTACCCAACGGGAGCGCCGACGATCAGAATAGGGTCCGGAACGATCAGGACGACGGACGAGATCACAGCAGGGGCCACGTCGTTGCTGCATGCCGCACACAACAACATCGCTAACGGGATCGCTAAATAGTGACGTTTTTTAGCGATCCCGTTAGCGATGTTGTTTAGTGTGGCATACCCTTTAGAATGAGTTATGCAGCAAGTCAATATTTGCAGTGTTGACCCTTCTTCTTCAGGACCTCTGCAATTCTCCCTGGCATGCTCTCAATCAACTTCTGGACCAAATCCTGACTGATAGCAGTCATTCTTGCACAATCAATGCTTTCATTTTGTCAGAATTTTTAGGTTTTTGTTTGTCCATCCATCTCTTGATGATTGACCACAAGTTCTCAATGGGATTAAGATCTGGGGAGTTTCCAGGCCATGGACCCAAAATCTCTATGTTTTGTTCCCTGAGCCATTTAGTTATCACCTTTGCTTTATGGCAAGGTGCTCCATCTTGCTGGAAAAGGCATTGTTGATCGCCAAACTGCTCTTGGAGGGTTGGGAGAAGTTGCTCTTGGAGGACATTCTGGTACCATTCTTTATTCATGGCTGTGTTTTTAGGCAAGACTGTGAGAGAGCCGATTCCCTTGGCTGAGAAGGAACCCCACACATGAATGGTTTCAGGATGCTTAACAGTTGGCATGAGACAAGACTGGTGGTAGCGCTCACCTTGTCTTCTCCGAATGAGGCGTTTTCCTGATGTCCCAAACAATCGAAAAGGGGATTCATCAGAGAAAATAACTTTACCCCAGTCCTCAGCAGTCCACTGCCTGTACCTTTTGCAGAATATCAGTCTGTCCATGATGTTTTTTCTGGAGAGAAGTGACTTCTTTGCTGCCCTCCTTGAGACCAGGCCTTGCTCCAAGAGTCTGCGCCTCACAGTGCGTGCAGATGCACTCACACCTGCCTGCTGCCATTCCTGAGCAAGCTCTGCACTGCTGGTAGCCCGATCCCGCAGCTGAAACACTTTTAAGAGACGTTCCTGGCGCTTGCTGGTCTTTCCTGGGCGCCCTGGAGCCTTTTTGGCAACAATGGAACCTCTCTCCTTGAAGTTCTTGATGATGCGATAGATTGTTGACTGAGGTGCAATCTTTCTAGCTGCGATACTCTTCCCTGTTAGGCCATTTTTGTGCATTGCAATGATGACTGCAGGTGTTTCTTTAGAGATAACCATGGTTAACAGAAGAGAAACAATGATGCCAAGCACCAGCCTCCTTTTAAAGTGTCCAGTGGTGTCATTCTTACTTAATCATGACAGATTGATCTCCAGCCATGTCCTCATCAACACCCACACCTGTGTTAATGGAGCAATCACTGAAAAGAGGTTAGCTGGTCCTTTTAAGGCAGGGCTGCAATGATGTTGAAATGTGTTTTGGGGGATAAAGTTCATTTTCTAGCCAAATATTGACTTTGCAAGTAATTGCTGTTAAGCTGATCACTCTTTATAACATTCTGGAGTATATGCAAATTGCCATTAGAAAAAGTGAAGCAGTAGACTTTGTAAGAATTAATATTTGTGTCATTCTCAAAACTTTTGTCCATGACTGTACTCTAGATCACCAGGTAGGCAGGCATGAATCTTTCTACTGCCCTAGACAACCAAGGAAGCAAATTTGAATCTATTCGCTTCCCTGGACCACCAAAGAAGCAAGGCAGAAAATTTCCCAACCTAGACCACCAGGAAAACGGCATTTTAAGCTCTGTATGTAAACTATCTAGTTTTATAAAAATGGAGGAGGACATTTTTCTGCCGTGTTAGTGAAACTCTCTCGAGAATGTTCCAACTTGACGAGGATTTTTCTTCCATGACTAACAAAATAGTGGCTCTGCTGAGTGAAGTAGTGTGAAATGGACCTTACCTTCAGGGCTGCCATTTTGTTAGTAACCACAGTGTGCCTTGTATGACATATGAAGCACAGAAATGATCCTCAAATCTTATGGTTTGTAGGAAGAATGCTCCTTTAGTCGACCATATTATCAGGGAATGCCTATTATATTGATCCGTTTCACTTACAGGAACACTGGATATCTCCGCAAAATGCAACAAACATTAAACCGATGCACCCAACATCCATTCATGGAGTGGAGGACATGATCCGCCTGGGGGATCTCAATGAGGCCGGGATCCTGCGTAATCTACTCATTCGATACCGGGAGCACCTCATATATGTGAGTCATTTGCTTGATATATTGCTGCCTCTCATTTTTTAGGATTTGGAGGAGGCTGTGATGGAACAGTTGAGAAGGTGACACAATATTAATGATTGGTGGTCCCCAAATCCTGTGTTGCAATAGATCCCTTGTCTAGGAGAAGGGCAAGGGTGAAGGAAACATGTAACTTGCAGTCATATTTGTGTAATAGTTACACACCAGAACCTGAAAATGAATACCCACCAAAACCCCAGCCATCCAAGCTCGATTGTACCAATACAAAGCGCCAAATCCTCTGCAGTAACATAGTTAGATGATAACATTCTGATTGACTGAAGCCACCAGTAGGGGGAGCAGTAGAGCTTACTAAATACAATTTTTGCATTGAGCGCAATATTAATACTGCATGGAGTGAGCTCCCCCTAGTGGTGGCTGCAGGATGCAACATTTTATCATGGACGTATTTTTATGCAGGGGATTTGGAGCTCTGTATCAGAAAACTGGAGCTTCATATATTAAAAACATCATGTGATTATATCCCAGCCTAGAAGTGAAAGCTATATATATATATTGTATATATAATGTAACATTATACATAAGGTTTTTTACTTACCTACTAAGTGATGACTAATACTCCACTCACTCCCAGAGCTGAATCTAGAATTTTGCTGTTTTCTTAATGGCTCTTCTGCACAGAACCTGTCACCTCACTTCTGCCCCCTGCTGGTTTATATTATAACAGTCCATTATTGGAGATCATTTGCTGTATATTCTTTTAGCTTGGATGTTATATTCCAAGAGGCAGGCAGCACATTTTTTTTTTTTTAAATGCAGCTTTAGATGTGACTGGAGTATGAGACGTGATACAAAGTATCTGCAGAGTCTCTAAACTTTTGAAATAATGTGACAAAAGTATCCACTCACAGCTCATCCCTGTCACACAGGTACCGGGGCTGAGATGTGAGACAGATAATTATGGCCGATCGTAGGTCTCCTGTCTACAAGATCTGCATTAAGATTTAATGTGCGTTGCTTCTGCCATTGTTTGAGCAAAATTAACCCTATCACCGCCCTGAATAATTGATGATAAGAATCGGAGATGTGTTCACCTGGGAGACTCTGGTGTGTGACCTTGCATTAATAATGCTGACATGCAGCAGTTCTGGGGTTACGGGGACCGCAGCGCTCTTGTGCTTTTCGACCCTTTGCAGGACCCGCTAAGACCCCCACCAATCAGAAGAACTGGGATCCCATGTCTCCCGTTTGACTGAAGTGGTGGGCAGTCATCCGTGCTGCTGCTTCATTCAACAAGACCGATGAGCCCCAAAAACGGAACATCAGCCCATAAACCCGGCTGCCAGTCATTCAAACGGGGGACATGGGATCCCATATCTCCTGAACAGTGGCAAATCCAAAGATGGGACCTCCAGCGATCTGGGTAAGATCTGTATATATTGCGTGATCAATAATTATATAATCCATTTTTCTTTTCTAAGACTAACTGTGGAGGGAGGGTAAGTAGCCATCCCCCCATCAAGGCTTCATTTCACCATTATACCTAATGCCACCAGCTCATCCATCATTCTGCTTGTCATATATGTCATGGAAACCAGTCATCATTGCTTTCAGTATATGGGATTTGGCAATGGCAGTTATGCAGTGTATCAAAAAAAGTTTGCAAACCAATGTTAATATGCCAGGTTTTGGTCATGTAAAAAAAAATCCTACCAAGAACAATAATTTCAGAACTTTCCTCCTTCCATAATCTGTTCAAATCCATCAGGAAACAAACTAAAATAACTTTGAGGGGAATATATAGCAAAACTAAAATAGTTTTAATTGGGGATGTGGTTGTGTTCACAATTTATGTTACATAGTAGTCAGTGTATGGCCGCCATTAACAGCTGACAACACAGCAAAGGGATCTCCTTGTTGAAAGTTATCAGTCAGTAGAAGGGGATAAAAAAACCCAGGCATTCACATGGAGCACTGTGAAGACATCATCAAGAAGTGGCTTAAATTTGGCATAAAGAAGAAAATTGGCCCAGGAGGCATGCCGGAAGGCCTACAGCGACAATAAAGGAGCTGCAGGAATTTTTGGCAAGTACTGGTTGTGTCCTGTATGTGACAACAATCAACCGTATTCTTCATATCTCCTGCCTGTGGGGTAGGGTGGCAAGATGGAAGCCTTTTGTTACAAAGAAAAACATCCAAGCCCAGCTGTGTTTTGCCAAAACCTACATCAAGTCTGCTAAAGCCATGTGGGAAAAGGTGTTATGGTCTGATGAGACCAGGGTTGAACTTTTTGTCTATAATTCTAAATGGTATGCACATCACTAAAAGAACACCATACCCACAGTGAGGCATGGTGGAGGCAGCATTATGATTTGGGGCTGATTTTTTTTACATGGCAGAAACCTGGCATTTAAAAGTGGTATATAGACTTTTTATATCCACTGTACATAGAAGGGACCAGAGGTGAATGCTACCTTTTTACCAAATTCCTTATCTACCCATGGACCAATATAAAGCACTGAGGTCAAAACAAAGAACCACTTTAATGTGATCCCAGACATAGACTCCGTCCTGGACTATGATTATAATGCACCTTTCACTTTCTAATATTCTCTATCCTGTGACCATTGCACCCCAGACGTTTACTGTCTTGTGGTTACTGGTGATAGCCTGTGCTGAGAATTGACAAGGTTCATTATTGCTAAGCGCTTAGGAGGCATCTCACCAGCTTGTGAGCCACCATGGCATGTTCTCTGGACACCGTCATGTCACCTGCTGCATATTTACTTCTCATTATGACATAATCCATGTAAAATACTAATGTGCATGTTATATTATCCTGTTTTACATGACTTGTAATAACAGATGTGACGAATCTTTGTGTTTTGGATGGCATCCGTGTTTTTTTAATCAAGAATTTGGAATATATTCAGTTTATTACTGCAGTAGAGTAACATGTGTACAGGGCCGGCGTCAGCACCCGGGCAAGTGCCGGGGCCCTGCGAGACGGGGGGCTCACTCGGCACCTGTGCAAGGTTTTTTTTTTTATTTACCGTAAGTCCGGGGTCAGTCCCCTGCCCTCCGCCCTCCGCAAGACATCATACTCACCTCCTCCAGCGGTGCCTGCAGCTCCAATGGTCTCCGGTGCCGGTATCTTTTTCCTGTGTCAGCGCGTAGTGGTACCGCTCATTAAGGTCATGAATATGGATGCCACTCCACTCCCATAGGCGTGGCCCCATATTCATGATCTTAATGAGCGGTACCACGTGACCGCGTGCTCACACAGGAGAAAGATACCGGTGCCTGGCTGGACATGGACATGCATGATGCAGGGACCGCGCCAGGACTCAGGTGAGCGGCGTGCCCAGCTGGCACGCAGCCATGCATACAAGGGGGCGTGAGGATGATGAGACTGACTCGCCCTGGGGAAGAATGAACCGGGGGTGGGGGAGAATGAGCCGGGTTGAGAATGAGCAGTGGCGGGGGCGAATGAGCCGAGGGTGAGAATGAGGGGGGAATGAGCCCGGCCCCCGGGAGAGATGAGAATGAGCCTGGGGGGGGAATGAAGAGGTTGAACAAGAAATGACATCACAATTCTTTTTATTTTTGGTAAATAATAGATCCTTATTTAGCCTACAAAAACGCATACAAAACCGCAAGAAAAAACGCTTGAAAATCTGCATAAAAAACGCACAGATTTTTACCTGCATTTTCGGATATGTGCACACGTTGCGGATTCTGCTGCGCAGGGCCAGCTCTAGGTTTTTATGGGCCCCGGGCGAAAGAGTCTCAGTGGGCCCCTTTAACACAGACCACGATTCATGATGCACAGATACTGCAGAGAAATATGGGTATAGTACAATGCCAAATACTTCACTTCTTCCATTACATGAGTGATATCTATTGTAAATTCTACAATAGCTTAGAAACCGCCAAATCCTCACAGCGCACAGTACAGACTGGACAGTACAGTCCTCCATACAATATTATGGGCACCACATAGTCCTCCATACAGTATTATGGGCCAAATATAATGCTCCATAAAGAATATTGAACCCCAAATAATGCTCCATACAGGATACTGGTCCCCATATAATGCTCCATAAAAAATATGGAGCTCTCCTCTGCACTGTGCTGCGTTCTGCGCTGTTACGGCTCAGGAAAGGGCGCTGTGGAAAGACTCCCCATCATCATCATCATTGTCTCCCCATCATCATCATCATTGCCTTCCCATCATCATCGCCTCCCCATCATCATCATCATCGCCTCCCCATCATTATCATCATCGCCTCCCCATCATCATCGCCTCCCCATCATCATCACTGCCTCCCCCCACCACCATCACACATACAGCACCACACACAGACAGCACCGCAGCACTCTCTCACATAGATACACACACAAAGCACCGCACAACATACACACACACTGATACACACAGACACACACACAGACACGCACCTCACATCTCACCTGTCCGGCGTCCGCGCTCTCTCTGCCACAGCCGGCCGCTGAATGATGACATCATTCAGCGGCGCTGCTGTGAGAGGAAGCATGGGCGCCCTGCAGAGGGAGCCTGGAGCTGCGGATTGTGGAGGCACGGGGAGAGGTGAGTATTGTTCCGGGCCGCCTGCTGGGGCCCTGAGCAAGCGGGGGGGCCCAGTGGCAGCGCTGGTACTGGTCTCATCCACTAACGGGCGCCGGGGTGCCCGACGGCGAGTGGGCCCCCCCGCTTGCTCAGGGCCCCGGCATTTGCCCGGGTATGCCGGGTGCTGACGCCGGCCCTGCTGCTGCGGATCTGAAGCGGATTTGGCCCTGTGGATCCGCAGCAGATTCTCCTGCGTTGTACAGTACCATTATAGTCTATGTAAAATAAAAAACGCTGCGGGTTCATTTCCGCAGCAAGTCAATTCTTTGTGCGGATCTGCAGCGTTTCTGCACCCATTGACTTGCATTGAGTCGGGCGCTATCATTCATGTAAGAAAGAAAACCAATGAAGGAGCTTCACACAAGGCCATATCATAACAAACTACATAATCTTTATTAAAGACACAATAAAACAATTAAAAAGCAGCAAATACCACAAAGTACAAGACAATAGGTAACCCAGAAAAGACCTTCACAAATATGCTTACAAAATAGCCAAAAATTGGAGTAGAACTATTATGCATAAATATAGCATCAACCACTAGCATAAAAAAGCAAAGTTGCAACAATAAGAAAAAGTGGTCAATACAAAAAATAAGTAAATGAGCTAAAAAGTAACCCCTGGACGAAGCATTTCAAAGCGAAACGCGCGTCGGGTGTGGTGGGTTCCCCTGGGTCTGATCTTCTAGGTAACTATGCCTCTGATATTTTTGCTTACATTTTATATTGTATGTATGCTATTGTAATATGTAGGATTGTTATCCACATTACTACTTGTCAATATTAGCTATTTTTTAGCTCATTTACTTATTTTTTGTATTGACCACTTTTTCTTATTGTTGCAACTTTGCTTTTTTATGCTAGTGGTTGATGCTATATTTATGCATAATAGTTCTACTCCAATTTTTGGCTATTTTGTAAGCATATTTGTGAAGGTCTTTTCTGGGTTACCCACCTATTGTCTTGTACTTTGTGGTATTTGCTGCTTTTTAATTGTTTTATTGTGTCTTTAATAAAGATTATGTAGTTTGTTATGATATGACCTTGTGTGAAGCTCCTTCATTGTTTTTTTTTGTATGTTTGCTTCATGGCATTATATGAGGGATATATTTAGGTGTTATTGCATTCATGTAAGAAGTAAAATCTGGCACTGTACTATACCTATATTTCTCTGCTGTATCTGTGCATCATGAATCGTGGTATGCGTTAAAAGGGGGGCCCACTGAGACTCTTTCGCCCGGGGCCCTCAAAAACCTGGAGCCGGCCCTGGTAAAACCAATGGTGTTGTTCAAAAGTACAACTCATCCTGCAAAAAAACAAGCCCTCACATGGCCATATTGACCAAAAAACAAAAAAGTTATGGCTCTGGGAAGAAGGGAGCAAAAAACGAAAACAAAAAAACGAAAATATCTCCGGGGGTTAAAGGGTTAAATTTATTTATTTTTCCTGCATTTTTATAGACCTTTATGGAAGCTTATCAGACTACCGTCCACACCCAGAAGTTATCAAAAACGCCACAAAAAATGTATTCCCAGAAGCTAACATTTTTCTGTGAGAAACGCTATGTTTCAAACCATCCAAGGCCTCAAAAACTTCCCAAAAAATATTTTTCCTCTTTTTTCATGGCATTATTTTTTGCAAGCGTTTTTGGTTGAATTTTTTTATTTTATTTTGTAACATGACTTTTTTTTTCCAACTCCTATTGTGAAGCCTTTAGGAAAATAAAAGCCATAAAGGATACAGTAAAAATTCCACAAAAACGCTGTGTATGAAGAGTGTTCAACAATTTATTGTAGACTTTACTAAACTAAACTTTACTACAAATGTTACAAAATATCTGGCCACAGCAACACCAACAAAAAGGTAATAAAAACTCCCATAAAATGTGCAGCAAAACGCTGTGTGTGATTCCAGCCTCAACATGTTGTTTTAGGCTTGTCAACATGGAGTAGGCCTCATTACTCAGAAGTGTCTGACAGTGAAAGAGGCATTGTTACCCATAGCAACCAATCAGACCGCAGCTTTTATTTTGCCAGAGCAGTTTCAGAAATGAAAGCTGAGCTCTGATTGGTTGCTATGACATAAGGACATGTTTTTTATTATTATTAATATATAAGGCCTACTAAGTGTATTCTCTGAGATTTTTTTCCTGGATATAACCCTAAGCATTACCGGGATATAGACTGAGGCAACTGTGTGGTACTAGAACATATCTAAAATAAAAGAGCAAACATTGAAAGGTGTATGCCATTATGAATTAAATGGGCACTATGCTTTCAGATTTTAGGGGTCTATTAGGGGACATCAACATTCAGAACAGAATGTTTTATGCGTGGACTGTACTAAGATTCATAGCAGCGGAACCCCCACAGGGTTAAGAGATTCTTTTTTTTTCATGGTACATTGGGCGTATTTTCTTTAATATTTTCATACTCTCTTTTTTACGTATTTGCAAATATTGGACTATATTGGTGGAAAAATAAAATATATTCTTTTTTTCTTTTTTTTATGACCACAAAGGACCACTAAAATATATTTTACACATTTGCATTTTGCAGTGAGAAATAAGTATTTGATCCCTCTGACAAACAAGACTCAATACTTGGTGGTAAAACCCTTGTTGGCAGCACAGCAGTCAGACGTTTCTTGTAGTTGATGATGAGGTTTGATGTCAGGAGAAATTTTGCTCCACTTCTCTTTGCAGATCATCTCTAAATCATTAAGATTTTGAGGCTGTCACTTGGCAACTCGGAGCTTCACCTCCTCCATAAGTTTTCTATGGGATTAAGGTCTGGAGACCGGCTAGGCCACTCCATGACCTTAATGTGCTTCTTTTTGAGCCGCTCCTTTGTTGTCTTGGCTGTATGTTTTGGGTCATTGTCTTGCTGGAAGACCCAGCCACGACCCATTTTTAATGTCCTGGCGGAGGGAAGGAGGTTGTCTCTCAGAATTTTACGGTACATGGCTCCATCCATTCTCCCATTGATGCAGTGAAGTAGTCCTGTGCCCTTAGCAGAGAAACACTCCCAAAACACGTTTCCACCTCCATGCTTGACAGTGGGGACGGTGTTCTTCAGGTCATAGGCAGCATTTCTCTTCCCCCAAACACGGCCAGTTGAGTTAATGCCAAAGAGCTCAATTTTTGTCTCATCTGACCACAGCACCTTCTCCCAATCACTCACAGAATAATCCAGGTGTCATTGGTAAACTTCAGACGGGCTGCACATGTGTCTTCTTGAGCAGGGGGACCTTGCGGGCACTTCAGGATTGTAAATCTTTACGGCGTAATGTGTTACCAATAGTTTTCTTGGTGACTGTGGTCCCAGCTGCCTTGAGATCATTAGCAAGTTCCCCCCGTGTAGTTTTAGGCTGATCTCTCACCTTCCTCATGATCAAAGATACCCCTCGAGGTGAGCTTTTGCATGGTGCCACAGATCGATGTCGATTGACAGTCATTTTGTATTTCTTCCATTTTCTTACTATTGCACCAACAGTTGTCTCCTTCTCTCCCAACGTCTTATGGTTTTGTAGCCCATTCCAGCTTTGTGCAAGTCTATGATCTTGTCCCTGACATCCTTATAAAGCTCTTTGGTCTTGCCCATGTTGTAGAGGTTAGAGTCTGACTGATTAATTGAGTTTGTGGACAGGAGTCTTTTATAAAGGTGACTATGTAAGACAGCTGTTTGTAATGCAGGTAACGAGTTGATTAGGAGCGTCTAACTGGTCTGTAGGAGCCAGAGCTCTTAATGGTTGGTAGGGGATCAAATACTTATTTCCCACTGCAAAATGCAAATAAATATATATAATTTATACAATGTGATTTTCTGGATTTTATTTTTGATATTCTATCTCTCAATGTTAAAATTAACCTACCCTTACAATTATAATATATCTGGATTGTCCTTAGCTTCTTTTTATATTCTTTCATATTTTTTTTCTCTGATTTCATCAATTCATTGATTTATTTTTCATGTCATTTATTGTAAACTTTGTGTCACCCATAAGCTCATTTTAAGAATTTACTTTTCTTTTGTAATTGCTGATTGACCAAGTAACAGGTAAAATCCAGCATTCTGCCTGCATACAAGGATTGTCTTTAGCTTCTTTTTTTTATTTATTTTTTATTTTATTTTTTTTCCTGATTTTATTTATTCATTGATTTATTTTTCATTTCATTTGTTGTACACGTGTCACCCATAAGGTCATTTCAGCATTTTACATTTTTGTTAATATCTGATTTACCCAGTTACAGGGGAAATCCAGTCTTCTGCCTGCATGCAAGGATTGTCCTTAGCTTATTTTTTATTCATGTATTTTTTTTCCTGATTTAATTTATTCAATGATTTATTATTCATTTTATTTATTGTACTTGTGTCACCCATAAGGTCATTTCAACATTTTACTTGTTTTTTTAAATATCTGATTGAACCGAAATCCAGTCTTCTTCCTGCATACCAGAGCTGGGTCTTCTATGATCCAGCAAACCCTGCTCCCACCCTACACCCAGCAATCACAGGACTCTTGGGTCTGGAGGAGGAAGTGCTGTCAGCACTTGCTATATACTGTGTACACATCACTTGTTCTATACTGTGAATACAGCGATAGGGGAGAAACCATAATAAACCATGGGGATGAGCCTACCGACACAAGTGTGGACAGAACCACGAGTCATAGAAGACTATTACATCTTTATTGATTAGATAAATAAAAATTAATAACACAGATAAAAAAAGATTTTACGCCGCACTGTCTAGGGAACTGGTCAACAAACTGGACATGATTTATGCTAATGTGGATAAAAAGGGGCGTTTCTTCACGCCCCCAGGTTAAGCAGAGGTGGGGTTTAAAATGTTCTGCAAATTTAGGATGTAGATTTTGGTAAGTTGTGTTTTCTCTGCCCCTTCAACTAGTCTGTATTGAGAACAGGTCTGTATATGACAACATAGTACTGGATGATATATTGTTGTATAGCACATGGCGGATACATATAATAGTACCATATGGTAGAACATTGGACATAATGGTACAGGGTGCACGATCCACTCACATGACTATTCTACTCTCACCTTTACATAAATGACTCTCATTTTCCTCTTGCAGACGTACACTGGATCCATTTTAGTTGCTGTAAACCCCTACCAGCTGCTCCCCATCTACACTCCGGACCAGATACGCCTGTATACCAACAAAAAGATTGGAGAAATGCCCCCCCACATCTTTGCCATAGCCGACAACTGTTACTTCAACATGCAGCGAAACAGTAAGGACCAGTGTTGTATCATTAGGTGAGAAAAATACCCCAATATCAGGCTTATGGGTCACAGGGGCAGTTAAAACACCATTGTGGTTCATTTGTTAACCCCTTAAGGAAGCATTTTTCATGTTTGATTTTTTCCTCCCCTTCCTCAAAGGTCCATTTTTTTGTTTATTTTGTAAGACAAGTTCTGGTTTTTAATGACATCTTTCACTTTACCATATATTGTACTGAAAAACAGGAAAAAAAAATCTAAATCTAAATGGGTTGAAAAAAAACCCCAAAATTCCGACATTATTTTTTTGTTTCATTTAGTTTTTACCCTACTTTTAAAATGACCTGAAAACATTATTTCTCCCGCTCCAATACGATTACGATGATACTAAATTTTACACTTTTTTTTTTAGTTATTTTTTTTGGGGGGAAGGGGCTCCATTTTCTTAGCTTCATAACTTTTTTATTTTTTCATTGATGAAACTGTGGGAGGACTTATTTTTGCGCGGCAAGCTGTAGTTTTTATTGGTACCGTTTTAGGGTGTGTACGATCCTTTGATCACTTTCTATTGTGTTCTTTTGAGGAAATGCTTTAAACAAAATACAGCAATTCTGGCATTTCAATTGTTTTTTTTTCTGTGTTTACCGTATGGGTTAATTAACTTTATATTTTGATAAATTGGACCTTTACAGATGTGGAAATATCAAATATCCCTTTTTTATTTGATTTTCAGATTAGGAAAATGGGGTGATTTTTTTTATCTTAGTTTCTTAATATATTTTGTATTTTTTGGAACTAGTTTTTATATTTTTTTTTTAGTTTTACTGTGGGACTTGAACACGTGATCATCTGCTTGTACTACATACTTCAATGCTTTAGTATAGGCTTTCTTGCTGTAGTATAGGTAATGGTAACCCATTATCACCCTTCAACTACATCATCACAGGTCTGACGAGGAACATCCAAATGCATACTGCCCTATTTCAGACCATTTAAATGACACTGTTATATATGGACAGCAGCATCTAAAGGGTTAAACAGCATTTGTTGCTTGTGTTAGAGATAGGTGTATTACAAAGCCGGCACCTGCTCTGTAAAAAGTGGGTTTATATTTGTTGCTTTTGTAGCACAGTATGTGAAATCTTTGCTTACATTGTAACTCAGCGTTTCGTCAGAGTCTTCTCCGGGGGAGGATGCGCACTTTCACTCCTCACTCCTAGATGCTGCCAATTACAGCTCAGCAGCATCTGAGACTACTAGATCAGCTGCTAAGCTGTGATTGGCAGCGTATAGGAGGGAAGAGTCAAAGTGCATGCCACCATAGAAGACTCTGAAGAAACACCCAATTGCACTACAATCAGAGGTTTCACATACTGCGCTCTAAAAGCAAAAAATATTAAATATCTCTGCAATGGAGCGACGCAGAGCAAAACCGAAAGTAGCCGCAGAATCAGGGGAGCTCATGGATTTTTGCAAGGTATATAGTCAGTTTTGTTTGAACAGGTCCCCTTCAATAAGCTCATAAGCGCCCTCTATTGGTGGCTGCTGCAGACAGAATTTTAAAATTATATTTTAAATACAGAATAGACTGTATGTCAGAATTAAATTTAGAAGTTTGTTCCTATCACTGAGTTGTAATTTGTAAAATTTAATGTTGTTCTTACCTTTACTGCTACTACTATCTATTGATAATTGAGTTTGTCTTATTGACATGTGATATCATCTATTGCAGTGGTGAATCCGGCGCCGGTAAAACCGAGAGCACTAAACTGATCCTGCAGTTCCTGGCAGCTATCAGCGGTCAGCACTCATGGATTGAGCAACAAGTCCTGGAAGCCAATCCCATCCTAGAGGGTCAGTAGGAATTACCTCCAAAGGATCAATCATATCTCCCAATTTTTTAAGAACAGAAAGAGGGACAAATTATGCAGCGCGGCAGATTTTGGCCTCTCCCTAACCTCACCCCAATCCACGCCCATTTACCATGTCTTTCTCCCCTAGCGGGAAGAAGTGAGGGACTTTCAATAGACTTCCCTCACTGTAGGGCGTAAACCCAAATCCGGGACTGTCCGCTGTTTCCAGGGGACTCCGGTCCAGCGTCCAGGTCCGTGCTACCTGGCGGCTGAGCGGGAGGCCGCAAATCTCTTACCTTCCAGTGTCCCCGGTGCGGCTTGTGATTAGTCCGGGCAGCGCGACGTCATCTGTGCGTCCTGCTCATCTCTATTTGGGACCTGTGGATTTATTTTTTGCTCCTTCATTCACAATCGGAGCCTCCAGAAGTTTCTCATCCATATGTAGCTTCACTATACGACATCTGACTTTTTTGTGGTTGTAAGGCCGTGTTCACACGTTGCAGAAATACTTTGTTTTTTTGTTTTCTGCAGGATCCGTACCAAACTGCACAATAATAATCTTCTCCCCTTTTTTTGATGCATTTTTCGTGCAGATGTGAAGCCGCGTTTTTAATGTGTTTTTTTATAGCACAGAAAATTTTGATTCTGCACTTAAAAAAGTAACTGCAGTTTTTTGCAAGTGTTGTTTTAGGCTCCACATATAAGACAAGAGAGACATAAAAGCAGCAAAATCGCACAGTTCAGCAGTGTCCTTGGAAGCACAATGGGCGCAGTCTTCATGAAATCACATCCCCACTAATCCGCTGTAATTAGATGCCAGACCCCCACACATCTGATATTCTTAAAGATAGGTCATTAATATCGGAAATTTGGAAAACTGCTTTAAGCCTTCGAGTATCTGAAACCACATGTGAGATTGTGTACATCCTGATATTGGCGCTGTTATTTATGCATTTACAGCGTTTGGCAACGCCAAGACAATTCGCAATGACAATTCCAGCCGGTTTGGGAAATACATTGATATTCACTTCAATAAGAAAGGAGCCATTGAGGGCGCCAAGATCGAGCAATATCTCCTGGAAAAGTCTCGTGTCTGCAGACAGGTAAAGAAATACTGCACCAATGTGATAATCCATAAAGTTTTAATAAGTGATAAGGATAGTAATTCACACTGTAGACAATTGAATGAATAGTGAGTGCAGCTCTGAAGTATAATCCAGGATCTAACCCAGGATCAGTAATGTAATGTATGTACACAGTGACTGCACCAGCAGAATAGTGAGTGCAGCTCTGGGGTATAATACAGGATGTAACTCAGGATCAGTAATGTAATGTATGTACACAGTGACTGCACCAGCAGAATAGTGAGTGCAGCTCTGGGTATAATACAGGATGTAACTCAGGATCAGTAATGTAATGTATGTACACAGTGACTGCACCAGCAGAATAGTGAGTGCAGCTCTGGAGTATAATACAGGATGTAACTCAGGATCAGTAATGTAATGTATGTACACAGTGACTGCACCAGCAGAATAGTGAGTGCAGCTCTGAAGTATAATCAGGATCTAACCAGGATCAGTAATGTAATGTATGTACACAGTGACTGCACCAGCAGAATAGTGAGTGCAGCTCTGGGGTATAATACAGGATGTAACTCAGGATCAGTAATGTAATGTATGTACACAGTGACTGCACCAGCAGAATAGTGAGTGCAGCTCTGGGGTATAATACAGATGTAACTCAGGATCAGTAATGTAATGTATGTACACAGTGACTGCACCAGCAGAATAGTGAGTGCAGCTCTGGGGTATAATACAGGATGTAACTCAGGATCAGTAATGTAATGTATGTACACAGTGACTGCACCAGCAGAATAGTGAGTGCAGCTCTGGAGTATAATACAGGATGTAACTCAGGATCAGTAATGTAATGTATGTACACAGTGACTACACCAGCAGAATAGTGAGTGCAGCTCTGGAGTATAATACAGGATGTAACTCAGGATCAGTAATGTAATGTATGTACACAGTGACTACACCAGCAGAATAGTGAGTGCAGCTCTGGGTATAATACAGGATGTAACTCAGGATCAGTAATGTAATGTATGTACACAGTGACTGCACCAGCAGAATAGTGAGTGCAGCTCTGGGGTATAATACAGGATGTAACTCAGGATCAGTAATGTAATGTATGTACACAGTGACTGCACCAGCAGAATAGTGAGTGCAGCTCTGGGGTATAATACAGGATGTAACTCAGGATCAGTAATGTAATGTATGTACACAGTGACTGCACCTGCAGAATAGTGAGTGCAGCTCTGGGGTATAATACGGGATGTAACTCAGGATCAGTAATGTAATGTATGTACACAGTGACTCCACTGCAGAATAGTGAGTGCAGCTCTGGGGTATAATACAGGATGTAACTCAGGATCAGTAATGTAATGTATGTACACAGTGACTGCACCAGCAGAATAGTGAGTGCAGCTCTGGGGTATAATACAGGATGTAACTCAGGATCAGTAATGTAATGTATGTACACAGTGACTGCACCAGCAGAATAGTGAGTGCAGCTCTGGAGTATAATACAGGATGTAACTCGGATCAGTAATGTAATGTATGTACACAGTGACTGCACCAGCAGAATAGTGAGTGCAGCTCTGGGGTATAATACAGGATGTAACTCAGGATCAGTAATGTAATGTATGTACACAGTGACTGCACCAGCAGAATAGTGAGTGCAGCTCTGGGGTATAATACAGGATGTAACTCAGGATCAGTAATGTAATGTATGTACACAGTGACTGCACCAGCAGAATAGTGAGTGCAGCTCTGGAGTATAATACAGGATGTAACTCGGGATCAGTAATGTAATGTATGTACACAGTGACTGCACCAGCAGAATAGTGAGTGCAGCTCTGGGGTATAATACAGGATGTAACTCAGGATCAGTAATGTAATGTATGTACACAGTGACTGCACCAGCAGAATAGTGAGTGCAGCTCTGGGGTATAATACAGGATGTAACTCAGGATCAGTAATGTAATGTATGTACACAGTGACTGCACCAGCAGAATAGTGAGTGCAGCTCTGGAGTATAATACAGGATGTAACTCAGGATCAGTAATGTAATGTATGCACACAGTGACTGCACAGCAGAATAGTGAGTGCAGCTCTGGGTATAATACAGGATGTAACTCAGGATCAGTAATGTAATGTATGTACACAGTGACTGCACCAGCAGAATAGTGAGTGCAGCTCTGGTATAATACAGGATGTAACTCAGGATCAGTAATGTAATGTATGTACACAGTGACTGCACCGCAGAATAGTGAGTGCAGCTCTGGGGTATAATACAGGATGTAACTCAGGATCAGTAATGTAATGTATGTACACAGTGACTGCACCGCAGAATAGTGAGTGCAGCTCTGGGTATAATACAGGATGTACTCAGGATCAGTATGTAATGTATGTACACAGTGACTGCACCAGCAGAATAGTGAGTGCAGCTCTGGGTATAATACAGGATGTAACCAGGATCAGTAATGTAATGTATGTACACAGTGACTGCACCGCAGAATAGTGAGTGCAGCTCTGGGTATAATACAGGATGTAACTCAGGATCAGTAATGTAATGTATGTACACAGTGACTGCACCAGCAGATAGTGAGTGCAGCTCTGGGTATAATACAGGATGTAACTCAGGATCATAATGTAATGTATGTACACAGTGACTCACCAGCAGAATAGTGAGTGCAGCTCTGGGGTATAATACAGGATGTAACTCAGGATCAGTAAGTATGTATGTACACAGTGACTGCACCGCAGAATAGTGAGTGCAGCTCTGGGTATAATACAGGATGTAACTCAGGATCAGTAATTAATGTATGTACACAGTGACTGCACCAGCAGAATAGTGAGTGCAGCTCTGGGGTATAATACAGGATGTAACTCAGGATCAGTAATGTAATGTATGTAACAGTGACTGCACCAGCAGAATAGTGAGTGCAGCTCTGGGTATAATACAGGATGTAACTCAGGATCAGTAATGTAATGTATGTACACAGTGACTGCACCAGCAGAATAGTGAGTGCAGCTCTGGATAATACAGGATGTAACTCAGGATCAGTAATGTAATGTATGTACACAGTGACTGCACCAGCAGAATAGTGAGTGCAGCTCTGGGTATAATACAGGATGTAACTCAGGATCAGTAATGTAATGTATGTACACAGTGACTGCACCAGCAGAATAGTGAGTGCAGCTCTGGGGTATAATACAGGATGTAACTCAGGATCAGTAATGTAATGTATGTACACAGTGACTGCACCAGCAGAATAGTGAGTGCAGCTCTGGGGTATAATACAGGATGTAACTCAGGATCAGTAATGTAATGTATGTACACAGTGACTGCACCAGCAGAATAGTGAGTGCAGCTCTGGAGTATAATACAGGATGTAACTCAGGATCAGTAATGTAATGTATGTACACAGTGACTGCACCAGCAGAATAGTGAGTGCAGCTCTGGGTATAATACGGATGTAACTCAGGATCAGTAATGTAATGTATGTACACAGTGACTGCACCAGCAGAATAGTGAGTGCAGCTCTGGGTATAATACAGGATGTAACTCAGGATCAGTAATGTAATGTATGTACACAGTGACTGCACCAGCAAATAGTGAGTGCAGCTCTGGGTATAATACAGGATGTAACTCAGGATCAGTAATGTAATGTATGTACACAGTGACTGCACCAGCAGAATAGTGAGTGCAGCTCTGGGGTATAATACAGGATGTAACTCAGGATCAGTAATGTAATGTATGTACACAGTGACTGCACCAGCAGAATAGTGAGTGCAGCTCTGGGTATAATACAGGATGTAACTCAGGATCAGTAATGTAATGTATGTACACAGTGACTGCACCAGCAGAATAGTGAGTGCAGCTCTGGGTATAATACAGATGTAACTCAGGATCAGTAATGTAATGTATGTACACAGTGACTGCACCAGCAGAATAGTGAGTGCAGCTCTGGGGTATAATACAGGATGTAACTCAGGATCAGTAATGTAATGTATGTACACAGTGACTGCACCAGCAGAATAGTGAGTGCAGCTCTGGGGTATAATACAGGATGTAACTCAGGATCAGTAATGTAATGTATGTACACAGTGACTGCACCAGCAGAATAGTGAGTGCAGCTCTGGGTATAATACAGATGTAACTCAGGATCAGTAATGTAATGTATGTACACAGTGACTGCACCAGCAGAATAGTGAGTGCAGCTCTGGGTATAATACAGGATGTAACTCAGGATCAGTAATGTAATGTATGTACACAGTGACTGCACCAGCAGAATAGTGAGTGCAGCTCTGGAGTATAATACGGATGTAACTCAGGATCAGTAATGTAATGTATGTACACAGTGACTCACCAGCAGAATAGTGATGCAGCTCTGGGTATAATACAGGATGTAACTCAGGATCAGTAATGTAATGTATGTACACAGTGACTGCACCAGCAGAATAGTGAGTGCAGCTCTGGAGTATAATACAGGATGTAACTCAGGATCAGTAATGTAATGTATGTACACAGTGACTGCACCAGCAGAATAGTGAGTGCAGCTCTGGGGTATAATACAGGATGTAACTCAGGATCAGTAATGTAATGTATGTACACAGTGACTGCACTAGCAGAATAGTGAGTGCAGCTCTGGGTATAATACAGGATGTAACTCAGGATCAGTAATGTAAATTATGTACACAGTGACTGCACCAGCAGAATAGTGAGTGCAGCTCTGGGGTATAATTACAGGATGTAACTCAGGATCAGTAATGTAATGTATGTACACAGTGACTGCACCAGCAGAATAGTGAGTGCAGCTCTGGGGTATAATACAGGATGTAACTCAGGATCAGTAATGTAATGTATGTACACAGTGACTGCACCAGCAGAATAGTGAGTGCAGCTCTGGGTATAATACAGGATGTAACTCAGGATCAGTAATGTAATGTATGTACACAGTGACTGCACCAGCAGAATAGTGAGTGCAGCTCTGGGGTATAATACAGGATGTAACTCAGGATCAGTAATGTAATGTATGTACACAGTGACTGCACCAGCAGAATAGTGAGTGCAGCTCTGGGGTATAATACAGGATGTAACTCAGGATCAGTAATGTAATGTATGTACACAGTGACTGCACCAGCAGAATAGTGAGTGCAGCTCTGGGGTATAATACAGGATGTAACTCAGGATCAGTAATGTAATGTATGTACACAGTGACTGCACCAGCAGAATAGTGAGTGCAGCTCTGGAGTATAATACATGATGTAACTCAGGATCAGTAATGTAATGTATGTACACAGTGACTGCACCAGCAGAATAGTGAGTGCAGCTCTGGGGTATAATATATGATGTAACTCAGGATCAGTAATGTAATGTATGTACACAGTGACTGCACCAGCAGAATAGTGAGTGCAGCTCTGGAGTATAATACAGGATGTAACTCAGGATCAGTAATGTAATGTATGTACACAGTGACTGCACCAGCAGAATAGTGAGTGCAGCTCTGGGGTATAATATTGGATGTAATTTAGGATCAGTACAGAAAAGCTAGTGTAATGTATCCATAACAGTGCTGCACTTTTATGTAGATAAATCCTATGAACTGTAATATGGGATTCAGAAATGGATATGCAGCTTTATTTGTAGGTTTTGTACCCATGTAAGGGTTGAACCAGAGAGCAAATTTGCATGCCTGTTTTATAGGAGAATTCTTGTGATTTTTCTCCCAGGCTCCAGATGAGCGGAACTACCATGTGTTTTACTGTATGTTGAAAGGGATGCCTCCAGATCAAAAGAAGAAGCTAGGCCTTGGCAAAGCGGCAGACTATAACTACCTCTGTATGGTGAGCGGACAAGTTTTTCTGGAGTTTATCATATTCATAAGTTTTTCCACATGTGTAAATTGAAGCTTCTGTGCTGCATTGCACAATCTGTAATAAGGACCATATTTCCATTTACAGTGGTGTCTTTCGTGTGGCAGGGAGGTATGCAGCTTTTAATAAATTTGGTGCAATTTCCTCCAGCGCAGAACAGTGTCACACTGGCATTAGACGGTTTAGCCTAGACTAATCTGGATTGTCAAGCGTGAACCCCAACATTTCCCAGGTTTGAATGCTCCCTTTATAGTAACCTATGATTTTCCTTACAGGGGCACTGCACCACGTGTGATGGCAGAGATGACATCAAGGAATATGCCAACATTCGTTCTGCCATGAAAGTCTTGATGTTTACCGATACTGAAAACTGGGAGATTTCCCGGCTCCTGGCTGCCATATTGCACTTGGGAAACCTACGTTATGAAGGTAATGAGCTCAGTATTTCTGGAGGCCCCTGTACCGTGACTGAGGGTTGGTGGTATAATGCCATTGCTGAAAGAGCGGGCTGTGATGCTCTCTGCTCCAACAAAGGGAATGTGGCCTTTGCCAACGGCCAGGTTTAGTCATCCTTAAAAAGAACAGAAGCCATTTTCAAATGCTACAGTCTTTTATATTTTCTATACTTTTTTCGAAAAGCAGAAAAAACATAGTGGTTACATATCAAAAGAGGTGCACAAAGTGGTTACACATACTAAGAGGTTCACAGCATAACGGATACATGTGCAAAGAGGTACAAAGCATAATGGATACACATCTAAAGAGGAACACAGCATAATGGATACACATCTAAAGAGGTACACAGTGTAAGGGAGACACATCAGAAGAGGGTCACAATATAATGGATACACATCCAAAGAGGAGAACAACATAATGGTAACACATCCGAAGAGGTACAAAGCATAATGGTTACACAACCTAAGAAGCACACAGTGTAAGGGAGACACATCCGAAGAGGAGCACAGCATAATGGTTACACATCTAAAGAGGAGCACAGCATAACGGATACACATCCAAAGAGGAGCACAGCATATTAGATACACATCTAAAGAGGAGCACAGCATATTAGATACACATCTAAAGAGGAGCACAGCATAACGGATACACATCCAAAGAGGAGCACAGCATATTAGATACACATCCAAAGAGGAGCACAGCATATTAGTGTCACGCGGTCTTATGATATGTGTACGATGTCAGTAAACTATTCTTAAAAGAACAACACTCTACACAACATATAGATTAGCAACATCAGCATGTAAATATAGAATAGATTTACCTGACACGATATCCGTTGAACTCAGGGTTAATCTTGAGGACTTGATACACTGTCACAGGAAAGAGGAGGACCGGGGGTCTAACCTGACCCTAAACTGGGGTCCTAACTAATCCCTCACCTTGGAGGTACTGATAATGGTTCAGAGGTCCAAGTCTCCAGCCTAACCCTGTCTCCTATCAGTCCCTGAACCCTGTAATCAGTCCTAAGAAGGATTCTGATTACCACCAAAGGGATATGGGCTGATCTCTGCTAAATACACAGATTAGACATATAAGACAGACTGGAGAAAACACAGACTTGCATACACACTCAAACACAGAAGGAACATAAATGATCTGGGATATTAAACTCTAAGCAAGGTGAGCTTAAAACAACTAAGGAGCTCTTTAACTTAAGTCTATACAGATACATTCCTATCTGTGGTCTGCATGAAGAATTTCACTGGCAACTCCCAACACAGACAACCAGAGATTTAAAGGAAACCAATCAACAAATAATTAATTGCAGCCGGGAGAAAACTGCACCCAGTCCCAGAACTGAGCACAGACAGAATTAACTCCCTAACTGCCAAACACAAAGAAACAGCAACTCAGCTGTGAGAAGTCAGAATGTGCAACCGCGACGATCTTCGTGGCGATGCACACATGACAGTACCCCCCCTTCTACGAGGGGCCTCCGGACCCTCAGGGCCAGGTTTGCCCGGGTGAGTTCTGTGGAAGGTCCGCACCAAACGATCTGCGTTAATGTCAGACGCAGGAACCCACGTCCTCTCCTCTGGACCATACCCCTTCCAATGCACCAAGTACTGAAGGGACCGGCGATTCAGACGTGAGTCAATGATCTTTGACACTTGAAACTCCAAGTTACCATTGACCACCACTGGAGGAGGAGGTAGAGGTGATGGTATGACTGGTGCCACGTACCTCTTAAGTAATGACTTGTGGAACACATTATGAATTTTAAACGTAGGAGGGAGGTCCAGACGAAATGCCACAGGATTAATTATGGAACTGATCCTGTACGGCCCGATGAATCTGGGGCCCAGCTTCCAGGAGGGAACTTTAAGTTTTATATTCCTGGTAGACAACCATACCAGATCGTTCACATTAAGATCTGGACCAGAAACTCTCCTCCTATCAGCCATACGTTTATAACGGTTCCCCATAGCACTCAGATTATTCAATACACCTCTCCACACTGAAGCAAGTGACGACGAGAAACGCTCCTCCTCAGGAACCCCAGAAGGGCCCCCCCCATTGAATGTACAAAACTGGGGATGAAAACCATATGCCCCAAAAAACGGGGACTTACCAGTGGACTCGCTCGCCTGTTGTTAAGAGCGAACTCTGCCAGAGGCAAGAAAGAAGACCAGTCCTCCTGGTTCTCTGAGACAAAACACCGAAGATAAGTCTCTAGGCTTTGATTCAGACGCTCTGTCTGACCATTGGTCTGCGGATGAAAAGCCGAGGAAAATGACAATTGCATCCCCCGACGTAAACAAAATGCCCTCCAAAACTTGGACACAAACTGAGACCCCCTATCTGACACCACATCAGAAGGCAACCCATGAAGTCTCACAATCTCCCCAATGAACACCTGCGCCAGAGTTTTAGCATTAGGGAGGGCAGGAAGAGCAATGAAATGTGCCATCTTACTGAACCTGTCAACAACCACCAGTATGACAGTCTTCCCTGACGACTGAGGAAGGTCCGTGATGAAGTCCATAGACAAATGAGTCCATGGACGCTCCGGAAGTTTCAAGGGTAAGAGGGTCCCAGATGGACAGGTATGAGGGGTCTTAGAGCGAGCACAAACCCCACAGGACGCGACAAAAGTTAAAACATCTTTATTAACGTTAGGCCACCAAAACCGGCGAGAAAGGAGATCTAAAGTAGCCTTACTCCCTGGATGTCCTGCTAAAGCAGAATTATGATGTGCCTCAATAACCTTTTGTCTCAACTGATTTGGGACAAACAGTCTCCCTGGAGGTCCTGCAGGGGCGTCCCCCTGAGCCTCTAACACCTCCTCCTCAAGCTCAGAACATACAGCCGACACTACCACCCCCTCCTGAAGGATAGGAATCGGGTCATCCATTTTCCCGGCCCCTGGGAAACTGCGAGACAAGGCATCCGCCTTAACATTCTTAGATCCAGGGCGATAAGTGACAACAAAATTAAACCTGGTAAAAAACAACGACCATCGAGCTTGTCTGGAATTCAGACGCTTAGCAGATTCCAAATACAGCAGGTTCTTGTGATCAGTAATGACGGTGACCGGGTGGACTGCCCCCTCCAAAAAGTGACGCCATTCTTCAAAAGCCAACTTAATGGCCAAAAGTTCCCTATTGCCGATATCATAATTCCTTTCGGCGGACGACAATTTTTTAGAAAAGAAAGCGCACGGATGCCATTTACCAGGGGACGGACCCTGGGACAATATTGCACCCACCCCTACGTCAGACGCGTCCACCTCCACAACGAACGGCTGTGATGCATCTGGTTGGATGAGAACGGGTGCCGAAGCAAAACATTTTTTCAAAGAGGAAAAAGCTTGGCAAGCTTTGTCCGACCATTTAGAAAAATCCGTCCCTTTTCTTGTCATGTCAGTGAGAGGTTTGACAACAGATGAGAAATTACAAATAAATTTCCGGTAGTAGTTAGCAAACCCCAGAAAACGCTGCAGAGCCTTAAGATCCTCTGGCTGATCCCATTCAAGCACTGCTCTCACCTTTTCAGGGTCCATACGGAAACCGGAGGCTGACACCAAGAAACCCAAAAACTGAAGTTCCTGTACGGCGAATACACACTTTTCCAGTTTGGCGTATAGTTTATTGTCTCGCAAGATCTGCAACACCTGTCTCACATGCTCCTGGTGAGACACAAGATCTGGTGAGTAAATTAAAATGTCATCCAAATATACGACCACAAACAGCCCCACCAGATGACGAAAAATGTCATTAACAAAATGTTGGAATACTGCTGGTGCAGTAGTCAGACCAAAAGGCATGACAAGGTTCTCATAATGTCCCTCCGGCGTGTTAAACGCCGTTTTCCACTCATCCCCCTCTTTTATCCTAATCAGATTATACGCCCCCCTGAGATCCAATTTAGAGAACCATTTGGCGCCAACAATTTGATTGAAGAGATCAGGAATCAGAGGGAGTGGATACGGATCTCGAACAGTAATCCGATTAAGTTCGCGGAAATCCAAGCAAGGGCGTAGGCCTCCATCTTTTTTCTTCACAAAGAAGAACCCCGCGGCCACTGGGGAAGATGAAGGTCTAATATGCCCTTTGGCCAGACTTTCCGAAATATAATCTTTCATAGCCTGCCTCTCAGGACCAGAAAGGTTATATAACCTAGCTTTAGGTAACTTAGCATCAGGAAATAAATTAATAGAGCAGTCATACACGCGATGAGGAGGCAACTCCTGACACCCCTCCTCAGAGAACACATCCCCAAAGTCCTCCAAAAAAGGAGGCAAAGTACTAGGCACGACCGCACTGATGACTGTGTTCATGCAGTTACTTTTGCAAAACTCCCCCCATTGGCTTATATCTCTGGACTGCCAATTAATCACAGGGTTATGTTTAACCAACCAAGGAAGTCCCAACACAATAGGAGTAGGTAGACCCTCCAACACATAACAAGATAATAGTTCCCTATGTATTGCCCCTACCCGAAGGTCAATGTTATGAACCTCATGAACAAAGCTACCTTGGCCGAGAGGCCTGGCGTCAATGGAGAATATAGGGATCGGTTTGACCAATACACTCAGATGCATACCTTGAGCCTGAGCAAACTGAGCGTCAACCAGATTAGCCCCGGACCCACTATCAAGAAGAACAGAAAATCTCTCCACTCTCGTACCAACCACCACCTCCACTGGTACAAGGAACTGAGAAGAACTAGAGGATGAAATACATACTCCCAGGTTGTCGTCCACCACACAACCTGGGATTAACAGTTTTCCGGCGACTTTTTGCTCAACAGGGCACGGGATGGACATCCCCCAACAAAATGTCCCTCTTTCCCGCAGAAGAAACACCTTCTAGTCTTGCGGCGTACCGCCAATCCCCTCCTACGAAATTATGTCCCTCCCAACTGCATAGGCTCCTCCGAACAGACAAGGGGAACCTCAACATAAGGGACTTTAGTAGTAGGTGGAGTAACAACAGGGGGCGGAGTTACCTCGCACCTCTCCCGGAGCCGTCTATCAGTACGGATAGCTAGGGCCATAGCAGCCTCCAGTGATGGAGGAGAATCATACTGAGCCAAAACGTCCTTTAATTTGTCAGAAAGCCCATGACAAAACTGGCTCCTAAGAGCTGGGTCATTCCACTGAGTATCTGTGGCCCATCTACGGAACTCAGAAGCAAATTCCTCCGCCGGACGATCTCCCTGCTGTATCTTACGTAATTTTGTCTCAGCAAGAGAGACCCGATCTGGGTCATCATATACCAAACCCAGGGCAGTAAAAAATCGATCTACTGACTGTAGAGCCGGGGATCCCGGAGGAAGGGAGAAGGCCCAGGATTGAGGGTCCCCTTGTAGGAGCGAGATAACAATTCCCACTCTCTGCTCTTCACTCCCTGATGATCGAGGCCGAAGCCGAAAATACAATTTACATGCTTCCCTGAAGGTAAAAAATTTGTCTCGCCCACCAGTGAACCTGTCCGGGAGAGCTACTTTAGGTTCAAATCTGGTTTGCTCCGAGGGAGACAAAACTTTGGACTTAATGTCCGTCAGCTCCATGGATAATCCCTGCAACTGCAGAGCCAGCTGGGCTACTGGATCCATGGCAACTGGGAATAATTTTATGGGCCAGTGAAAATGTCACGCGGTCTTATGATATGTGTACGATGTCAGTAAACTATTCTTAAAAGAACAACACTCTACACAACATATAGATTAGCAACATCAGCATGTAAATATAGAATAGATTTACCTGACACGATATCCGTTGAACTCAGGGTTAATCTTGAGGACTTGATACACTGTCACAGGAAAGAGGAGGACCGGGGGTCTAACCTGACCCTAAACTGGGGTCCTAACTAATCCCTCACCTTGGAGGTACTGATAATGGTTCAGAGGTCCAAGTCTCCAGCCTAACCCTGTCTCCTATCAGTCCCTGAACCCTGTAATCAGTCCTAAGAAGGATTCTGATTACCACCAAAGGGATATGGGCTGATCTCTGCTAAATACACAGATTAGACATATAAGACAGACTGGAGAAAACACAGACTTGCATACACACTCAAACACAGAAGGAACATAAATGATCTGGGATATTAAACTCTAAGCAAGGTGAGCTTAAAACAACTAAGGAGCTCTTTAACTTAAGTCTATACAGATACAATCCTATCTGTGGTCTGCATGAAGAATTTCACTGGCAACTCCCAACACAGACAACCAGAGATTTAAAGGAAACCAATCAACAAATAATTAATTGCAGCCGGGAGAAAACTGCACCCAGTCCCAGAACTGAGCACAGACAGAATTAACTCCCTAACTGCCAAACACAAAGAAACAGCAACTCAGCTGTGAGAAGTCAGAATGTGCAACCGCGACGATCTTCGTGGCGATGCACACATGACAATTAGATACACATCTAAAGAGGAGCACAGCATATTAGATACACATCTAAAGAGGAGCACAACATAATGGATACACATCCAAAGAGGAGCACAACATAATGGTAACACATCCGAAGAGGTACAAAGCATAATGGTTACACAACCTAAGAGGCACACAGTGTAAGGGAGACACATCCGAAGAGGAGCACAGCATAATGGTTACACATCTAAAGAGGAGCACAGCATAACGGATACACATCCAAAGAGGAGCACAACATAATGGATACACATCCAAAGAGGAGCACAGCATATTAGATACACATCTAAAGAGGAGCACAGCATATTAGATACACATCTAAAGAGGTGCACAACATAATGGTTACACATCTAAAGAGGAGCACAACATAATGGATACACATCCAAAGAAGAGCACAGCATAATGGATACACATCTAAAGAGGTGCACAACATAATGGTTACACATCCAAAGAGGAGCACAGCATAATGGATACACATCCAAAGAGGAGCACAGCATAATGGTTACACATCCAAAGAGGAGCACAGCATAATGGTTACACATCCAAAGAGGAGCACAGCATAATGGTTACACATCCAAAGAGGAGCACAGCATAATGGTTACACATCTAAAGAGGAACACAACATAATGGTTACACATCCAAAGAGGAGCACAGCATAATGGATTCACATCTAAAGAGGTGCACAACATAATGGTTACACATCCAAAGAGGAGCACTGTTATGTTTCGGTAGCTGAGGAGAGCAGGCAAAAACGTAAATACACCAGAGAGGTTGGAATCTATTGGATTGCAGTACCCTGACTAACCACCACAACTAAAGGCAGCCGTGGAGCGTTCCTACGTTGGTCCTAGACGCCTCGTCACAGCCTGAGAGATTAACTACACCTAAAGATAGAAAGAGGAAAGCTATCTGCCCCGGAGCAGATCCCCAAAGAACATAGGAAGCCCCCAAACATGTAATGGCGGTTAGACAAGAGGAAATACAGACACAGACAGAAAATAGTATGAGCAAACGCTGGGGCCCAATCTGCCTAGACAGAAAAGGATAGAAAGGATACTCACTGCAATACAAAAAAAACCCTAAAAAATACCAACTCTACTGATTGCAAAAACACCTGAGATCACACGACCTCTACCACCTAAATCAGTTCTCTTGTGTAACAAAACTAAGCCGCAGCCACTGAAAAAACTGGAAAAGGCAAATGAACAAATAACAATGGCTCCAGAGGAACTGAGAGGAGCCCAAGCCCCCCGGGGGTGGGGGGGAAACCTGGCTAACCTCACAGAAATGCAGAGAAATATGCAAGTGGTAAGCGAAAAAACAAAAACAGAAAATATCTTATCTGAAAGCAGAAGAAGAGGCAAGACTCAGCAAGCTTCCAAGTGAACCAGGAACCACAGTTGAGACAAGAACAATTGATCACCGGCAACCATGATGGGAGGGAACCTCCCTTATATCAAGCCAGTCTGTGAATCCTGATTGCCAATCCTCATTGAATGGTTCAGTACTGTTTGTAACCACCAGAGGGAGCTTCTGCTCAGAATTCATTTCCAAAACATTCACAACAGTACCCCCCCCTTGAGGAGGGGTCACCGAACCCACATCCCCCCCCCCCCCCCCCCCCCCCCCCCCAAAAAAAACCCCCCCCCCCCCACCCCCCCCCCACCCCCCCCCCCCCCCCCCCCCCCCCCCCCCCCCCCCCCCCCCCCCCCCCCCCCCCCCCCCCCCCCCCCCCCCCCCCCCCCCCCCCCCCCCCCCCACCCCCCCCCCCCCCCCCCCCCCCCCCCCCCCCCCCCCCCCCCCCCCCCCCCCCCCCCCCCCCCCCCCCCCCCCCCCCCCCCCCCCCCCCCCCCCCCCCCCCCCCCCCCCCCCCCCCCCCCCCCCCCCCCCCCCCCCCCCCCCCCCCCCCCCCCCCCCCCCCCCCCCCCCCCTTTCCCCCCTTCATTAAGGACTTGTGGGAAAACGTTAAGGGTCTTAAATTCCCGAAAAAAACGAAAGGAAACAGGGTTAAGAACCCATGACTTTTAAGGTCCAATGAACCTAGGCTTAAACTTGGGGAAACAACTCTCTAGGGAATTTTTAGGACAACCGACCAAACCCCCACTTTAAAAACCGAGGTATCAGTCCAAAAGCGGTTGGGAAACCACGGGCCTTCTCCTGAGAGAGGGGGCAAACCCTCCCCCTACCTGGTCCCAAAACTGCTGCAAAAAAGCTCCCAACAAGTCAACACCCACAGACAGAACCCCCCCTCTGTCCCGAAGAAAACGGGGTGAAACCCCCAAAATTGCAGAAAAAGGAACATCAAATGGCAACAAAACCCCATTTTAAAAAGCAAAACTCACCCAAAAGGGAAAAAAGAGACCCAGTCATCTTGATCAGCAACACAAACATCTCAGATAAGTCTCCAATGTCTGTTTGTTCTCTCAGTTTTCCATTGGTCTGAGGATAAAAAGCAGAAAAAAGACAATTGAAAACCAAGTTTTTAAAAAAAAAAATCCCCAAAATTGGAAAAAACTGGACCCTCTGTCAGACACAAAGGTTTTTCAGGAATGCCAGTAACCGAACCACTGCTGAAGGGAAAAAAGGCACCAATTCAGGAGGAAGGCAACTTAGTAATGGACAAGATGTATCATCTTGGGAAAAACCCATCACAAATCACCCAACAAAAAGGCATTCTCTAAAACAGGGAGGTCGGAAACAAATCCATAAGATATGGGTCCATGGGCCTTTTGGGGACAGGGAATGGCATCAAAAAACCAGTAGAGGGAGAGCAAGGCTTGGAGCGAGAGCAAGTCCCACAGGACTGCACAAACTCCCTGACGTCACGAGACAAAGTAGGCCACCAAATGGACCGACTTACCAAGTCTCTGGTACCAAAAATTCCGGGATGACCGGCCAACGCGGAACAATGAATCTCAGACATCACACTCTTTTTCCACCGGTCTGGGACAAACAATTTCCCAATAGGGCAGCGCTCGGGTTTATCCTCCTGACACCCTTCCAGAGCCAGTCTCAAATTGGGCGAGATGGCGGAAAGAACTACACCCTCTTTCAAAATAACAGCAGGATCAGATAACTCAGGAGAGTCCGCAAGGAAACTCCTCGAGAGGGCATCCGCCTTAACATTCTTAGTGCCAGGAAGAAAGGAAACCACAAAATTAAAACGTGTGAAAAACAAGCCCACCTGGCCTGTCTAGGATTAAGTCACTTGGCTGATTCCAGATAAACCAGATTCTTATGGTCCGTGAGGACCACCACCTGATGTTTGGCTCCCTCCAGCCAATGTCTCCACACTTCAAAGGCCCACTTCATGTCCAATAACTCCCGATTACCCACATCATAATTACGTTCAGTTGGAGAAAATTTTCGAGAGAAAAAGGCACAAGGGTTACTTTTAGAGGTCTCAGGATCTCTTTGGGACAAAACGGCACCTGCCCAAATTTCAGAGGCATCAACCTCCACATGAAATGGCAGAGAAACATCAGGCTGCCGTAGAACAGGAGCAGAAGTGAATCTCTGCTTAAGTTCCTGAAACGCAGAGACTGCCTCAGGAGGCCAATTCACCACATCAGAACCCTTTTTGGTCAAATCAGTCAATGGTTTAACAATAACAGAGAAATTACCAATAAATTTACGATAAAAATTGGCAAAACCCAAGAATCTCTGAAGAGCCTTTAATGAAGTAGGTTGGACCCAATCACAGATGGCCTGAACCTTGACCGGGTCCATTTCAATAACAGATGGAGACAAAATGAATCCCAGAAATTAGATCCTCTGTACGCCAAAAAGACACTTTGATCCCTTCACATACAGAGCATTCTCTCTCAAAATCTGGAACACAGTCCGAACATGTTTCACATGAGAGTCCCAGTCATTGGAAAAAATCAAGATATCATCCAAATAAACAATCAGAAATTTATCCACAAAATCCCTGAAAATGTCATTCATGAAGGACTGGAAGACGGAAGGAGCATTAGTGAGCCCAAAGGGCATCACTAGGTGCTCAAAATGCCCCTCTGGGGTATTAAACGCTGTCTTCCATTCATCCCCGTGCTTAATGCGAATAAGGTTATGCGCCCCCCTGAGGTCAAGTTTGGTAAACCAAGTAGCACTTTTCACCCTGGAAAACAGGTCAGAAATCAAGGGTAATGGATATTGATATTTCACAGTGATCTTGTTCAAGAGACGATAATCAATACACGGCCTTAATGAACCATCCTTTTTGGCCACAAAGAAAAAACCGGCACCCAAGGGTGAGGATGGTCTGATATGACCCTTCTCCAATGACTCCTTGATATAAGACCGCATAGTGTCATGTTCAGGTACAGACAAGTTCAAAAGGCGACCTTTAGGGAATTTACTACCAGGCACTAATTCAATAGCGCAGTCATAGCTCCTATGGGGGGCAAGGATGCAGATTTACCTTCGCTAAACACATCAGAAAAATCAGTCAAAAAGTCAGGAACATCCTGAGACTGGGGAGAGGCAGAAAAAACAGGAGTGTTGGCATTAACACATTGGCAGCCCCAACTGGTTACAGACACAGATTTCCAATCCAAAACAGGATTATGAGACTGCAACCAAGGGAAACCTAGTACAATAATGTCATGCAGATTATACAGTACCAAAACATTTGCAACTCTCCTGATGATCAGGTTCAACCCTCATTATCACCTGAGTAGAAAACTGGGGTTTATTCTCAGCCAAAGGTGTAGAATCAATCCCCAGTAGGGGAATAGAAAAATATTTAGAATTGAGAGTCCTCAGTGGTTGATACCTTTTAATGGCTAACTGAAAAGATGGTAACAAACTGCAAGCTTTCGAGACTACTCAGGTCTCTTCATCAGGCAAGGACTAATACTGTATCAGTAGGGGAATAGACTTCCGTAGGGGTATCAAGGGAAACCCACAACGTTTGGCAAAATCAAAATCCATCAGGTTAATAGCTGCTCCCGAATCAACAAAATCCTGAGCAGAAAATGTTGACAGGAGCAAATCAGGGTAACAGTCAACAGAAATTTAGTCTGAACACTACCCAAGACAACTGAGCGTTCAAAACGTCTTCCCCGCTTAGGGCAGACAGAAATAGCATGAGAGGCGTCACCACAATAGAAACATAACCCATTGCGTTTTTGAAACTCATGACGCTGTGCCCCAGAAGCCACTCTATCACACTGCATGGGTTCAGAAGCTGGCTCACAAGGCAACACTATTCCACGCATACCTCTACGCTCACGCAAACGTCTGTCAATTTGAATGCTAATGACATAGAATCATTGAGACCAGAGGGAGCAGGGAAACCCACCATAACATCTTTTACATTCTCTGACAGCCCCTTCCGAAAAAGGGCTGCCAAAGCATCATCATTCCATTTGGTTAGGACTGCCCATTTTTGGAATTTCTGACAGTATAACTCAGCGTCCTCAAGCCCCTGATTTAATGCCAACAAGGTTCTTTCAGCTTGATCAGTGACATTAGGCTCATCGTACAATAACCACAGAGCCAGAAAAAATGCATCAACATCACTCAAAACAGGGTCCCCAGGTGTCAGGGAAAAAGCCCAATCCTGAGGATCACCGTGCAGGAGAGAGATGACAATTTGAACCTGCTGGGCTGCGTTCCCTGAGGACTTAGGCTTTAAGGCAAAAAACAACTTACAGTATTTTTGAAATTCAGAAATTTGGCCCGATCTCCCAAAAACAAATCTGGCATGGGAATCCTAAGTTCCACAACCGGCAAACCAGCAAGATAGACAGCAATACTCCGAACCTCAGTGGCAAGCTGATCCACACGGCCAGACAGCTGTGCAAGCTCCATTGAGAGAAAAAAAATCCTCCTCAGCGCCCAGAGAAAAAGAGGGAAAAAATGCAAGAAACAGAAAAAAAAAAAATCTCTGACAACTTTTTTTTCCACACTATTTTTCCCTTCTGTGAGTACCATACAATTTTCAGTTAGGCCGGTGATACTGTTATGTTTCGGTAGCTGAGGAGAGCAGGCAAAAACGGAAATACACCAGAGAGGTTGGAATCTATTGGATTGCAGTACCCTGACTAACCACCACAACTAAAGGCAGCCGTGGAGCGTTCCTACGTTGGTCCTAGACGCCTCGTCACAGCCTGAGAGATTAACTACACCTAAAGATAGAAAGAGGAAAGCTATCTGCCCCGGAGCAGATCCCCAAAGAACATAGGAAGCCCCCAAACATGTAATGGCGGTTAGACAAGAGGAAATACAGACACAGACAGAAAATAGTATGAGCAAACGCTGGGGCCCAATCTGCCTAGACAGAAAAGGATAGAAAGGATACTCACTGCAATACAAAAAAAAACCTAAAAAATACCAACTCTACTGATTGCAAAAACACCTGAGATCACACGACCTCTACCACCTAAATCAGTTCTCTGGTGTAACAAAACTAAGCCGCAGCCACTGAAAAAACTGGAAAAGACAAATGAACAAATAACTAGGGCTCCATAGGAACTGAGAGGAGCCCAAGCCCCCCGGGGGGGGGGGGAAACCTGGCTAACCTCACAGAAATGCAGAGAAATATGCAAGTGGTAAGCACAAAAACAAAAACAGAAAATATCTTATCTGAAAGCAGAAGAAGAGGCAAGACTCAGCAAGCTTCCAAGTGAACCAGGAACCACCGTTGAGACAAGAACAATTGATCACTGGCAACCATGATGGGAGGGAACCTCCCTTATATCAAGCCAGTCTGTGAATCCTGATTGCCAATCCTCATTGAATGGTTCAGTACTGTTTGTAACCACCAGAGGGAGCTTCTGCTCAGAATTCATTTCCAAAACATTCACAACAGAGCACAGCATAATGGTTACATATCCAAAGAGGAGCACAACATAATGGATACACATCTAAAGAGGTGGACAACATAATGGTTACACATCTAAAGAGGAGCACAGCTTAATGGTTACACATTCAAAGAAGAGCACAGCATAATGGATACACATCTAAAGAGGAGCACAGCATAATAGATACACATCCAAAGAGGAGCACAGCATAATGGATACACATCTAAAGAGGTGCACAGGTATAGTAGTACTTGCAAAGAGGTAAACAAGTAGTGCAGTGCTCACTGAAAGATGAGCAAGCATAAGATACTCATTAAGTGATACACAAGCATAGCAGTACTACTGAGAGGACACAAAAATAACAATACTTTCTGAGAGCTTCACAAATATAGCAGTACACACTGAGAGGTATGCAAAAGTAGTGTTACTCTAGAGGAGATTCACAAGCATAATGACATCACACAGAAGTTCACAGGTGTACTTACTGTTTATTATTATTACACTGTAAGCACTACTGTTATCAGTCATTGTACAGGAGGAGGAGGAGGTGAGCTCTGACGTCTCATATTGAGAATGGTGGATCCTGTGTTATCTACTATATATGGAGGTGTTATCAGTCATTGTACAGGAGGAGGTGAGCTGTGATATCACCTATTGTGAATGATGGATCCTGTGTTATCTACTGTATATAGAGGTGTTATCAGTCATTGTACAGGAGGAGGAGGTGAGCTGTGATATCACCTATTGTGAATAGTGGATACTGTTTTATCCACTGTATATAGAGATGTTATCAGTCATTGTACAGGAGGAGGAGGTGAGCTGTGACATCACCTATTGTGAATGGTGGATACTGTGTTATCTACTATATATAGAGGTGTTATCAGTTATTGTACAGGAGTAGGAGGAGGTGAGCTGTGACATCACCTATTGTGAATGGTGGATCCTGTGTTATCTACTGTATATAGAGGTGATATCAGTCATTGTACAGGAGGGGGAGGAGGTGAGCTGTGACATCACCTATTGTGAATGGTGGATCCTGTGTTATCTACTGTATATAGAGGTGATATCAGTCATTGTACAGGAGGAGGAGGAGGTGAGCTGTGACATCACCTATTGTGAATGGTGGATCCTGTGTTATCTACTGTATATAGAGGTGATATCAGTCATTGTACAGGAGGAGGGAGGTGAGCTGTGATATCACCTATTGTGAATGGTGGATCCTGTGTTATCTACTGTATATAGAGGTGATATCAGTCATTGTACAGGAGGAGGGAGGTGAGCTGTGATATCACCTATTGCGAATGGTGGATACTGTGTTATCTACTATATATAGAGGTGTTATCAGTCATTGTACAGGAGGAGGAGGTGAGCTGTGACATCACCTATTGTGAATGGTGGATCCTGTGTTATCTGCTGTATATAGAGGTGATATCAGTCATTGTACAGAAGGAGGAGGAGATGAGCTGTGATATCATCTATTGTGAATGGTGGATCCTGTGTTATCTACTGTATATAGAGGTGTTATCAGTCATTGTACAGGAGGAGGAGGAGGCGAGCTGTGACATCACCTATTGTGAATGGTGGATCCTGTGTTATCTACTGTATATAGAGGTGTTATCAGTCATTGTACAGGAGGAGGAGGAGGTGAGCTATGACATAAGCTATTGTGAATGGTGGATCCTGTGTTATCTACTGTATATAGAGGTGTTATCAGTCATTGTACAGGAGGAGGAGGTGAGCTGTGACATCACCTATTGTGAATGGTGGATCCTGTGTTATCTACTGTATATAGAGGTGTTATCAGTCATTGTACAGGAGGAGGAGGTGAGCTGTGATATCACCTATTGTGAATGGTGGATCCCGTGTTATCTACTGTATATAGAGGTGTAATTAATCAAGAGAACCAAGAGTCATCAGTGTTATACTAAAATAGAAAAAATTTTATTAATGTCTACAAAATCACATAAATAACATGATAATAAGGAACGCCGGCGAAACGTGCGTCGGGGGCGACATCTCTGGTGCGCTTCTCCTGTCTCTCCACATTACCTACGGTGAGCATTACCCCCCTTTTTTCGCAGGCAGTTTTGCTAGTCTAGATGCCTCATGCCTTATACCTTGGTTTCCACACTTATCTACCTCTAGGGCAGTTTTACTATGTTTATTTACCTTGGCATTGCATGGACTTCTGTCTGCAATAGTTGGGCTTCCTTGCCCCTGGGTCTTTTAGCCACCATATACTTTGCAATTCTCTGATTTTCTGTTGTTGATTCAGGAGATTTACCGCACCTGTTCCTCTGCACCGTTATCATGTGTTTCCTTATTATCATGTTATTTATGTGATTTTGTAGACATTAATAAAAAAATTTCTATTTTAGTATAACACTGATGACTCTTGGTTCTCTTGATTAATTATGATTCATTTGAGTGGTGTTTTTTTTACATATATTTAATTGAATTTAATTTATTTCTGGTTTTGCTCTGTTCTTTATTTTCCATGCTGCTGTTGTTGTTTAAACTGTATATAGAGGTGTTATCAGTCATTGTACACGAGGAGGAGGAGGTGAGCTGTGACATCACCTATTGTGAATGGTGAATCCTGTGTTATCTACTGTATATAGAGGTGTTATCAGTTATTGTACAGGAGGAGGAGGTGAGCTGTGATATCACCTATTGTGAATGGTGGATCCTGTGTTATCTACTGTATATAGAGGTGTTATCAGTCATTGTACAGGAGGAGGTGAGCTGTGATATCACCTATTGTGAATGGTGGATCCTGTGTTATCTACTGTATATAGAGGTGTTATCAGTTATTGTACAGGAGGAGGAGGAGGAGGTGAGCTGTGACATCACCTATTGTGAATGGTGGACCCTGTGTTATCTGCTGTATATAGAGGTGTTATTAGTCATTGTACAGGAGGAGGAGGAGGTGAGCTATGACATTACCTATTGTGAATGTGGATCCTGTGTTATCTACTGTATATAGAGGTGATATCAGTCATTGTACAGGAGGAGGAGGTGAGTTGTGATATCACCTATTGTGAATGGTGGATCCTGTGTTATCTACTGTATATAGAGGTGTTATCAGTCATTGTACAGGAGGAGGAGGAGGTGAGCTATGACATTACCTATTGTGAATGGTGGATCCTGTGTTATCTACTGTATATAGAGGTGATATCAATCATTGTACAGGAGGAGGAGGTGAGCTGTGATATCACCTATTGTGAATGGTGGCTCCTGTGTTATCTACTGTATATAGAGGTGTTATCAGTCATTGTACAGGAGGAGGAGGAGGTGAGCTATGACATTACCTATTGTGAATGGTGGATCCTGTGTTATCTACTGTATATAGAGGTGATATCAGTCATTGTACAGGAGGAGGAGGTGAGTTGTGATATCACCTATTGTGAATGGTGGATCCTGTGTTATCTGCTGTATATAGAGGTGTTATCAGTCATTGTACTGAAGGAGGAGGTGAGCTGTGACATCACCTATTGTGAATGGTGGACCCTGTGTTATCTGCTGTATATAGAGGTGTTATCAGTCATTGTACAGGAGGAGGAGGAGGTGAGCTATGACATTACCTATTGTGAATGGTGGATCCTGTGTTATCTACTGTATATAGAGGTGTTATCAGTCATTGTACAGGAGGAGGAGGTGAGTTGTGATATCACCTATTGTGAATGGTGGATCCTGTGTTATCTACTGTATATAGAGGTGTTATCAGTAATTGTACAGGAAGAGGAGGTGAGCTGTGACATCCCCTATTGTGAATGGTGGATCCTGTGTTATCTACTGTATATAGAGGTGTTATCAGTCATTGTACAGGAGGAAGAGGAGGTGAGCTGTGATATCACCTATTGTGAATGGTGGATCCTGTGCTATCTACTGTATATAGAGGTGTAATCAGTCATTGTACAGGAGGAGGAGGTGAGCTGTGACATCACCTATTGTGAATGGTGGATCCTGTGTTATCTAGTGTATATAGAGGTGTTATCAGTCATTGTACAGGAGGAGGAGGTGAGCTGTGACATCACCTATTGTGAATGGTGGATCCTGTGTTATCTACTGTATATAGAGGTGTTATCAGTCATTGTACAGGAGGAGGAGGTGAGCTGTGATATCACCTATTGTGAATGGTGGATCCTGTGTTATCTACTGTATATAGAGGAGTTATCAGTCATTGTACAGGAGGAGGAGGTGAGCTGTGACATCCCCTATTGTGAATGGTGGATCCTGTGTTATCTACTGTATATAGAGGAGTTATCAGTCATTGTACAGGAGGAGGAGGTGAGCTGTGATATCATCTATTGTGAATGGTGGATCCTGTGTTATCTACTGTATATAGAGGAGTTATCAGTCATTGTACAGGAGGAGGAGGTGAGCTGTGACATCCCCTATTGTGAATGGTGGATCCTGTGTTATCTACTGTATATAGAGGAGTTATCAGTCATTGTACAGGAGGAGGAGGTGAGCTGTGACATCATCTATTGTGAATGGTGGATCCTGTATTGGACTTATTTTTCATTTGTAATCCTACCTGTGATGATAAGGTGACAGCTGAAAAGCCTTCTATAGAGAACAGGAAGTGAGAGTGAACTATAAGGTGGTCATTGGGAAAATTGCAAGATTGCTAATTTTTATGCATATACTCCATATGATGATGGTGTTTTTATGCAGCTGTGGATATAATGATACAAAGTAAGAACCCCTTCAACAATAGAAGTGTTAATAGTTTATGTTTTATCATTAGAAAACTGCAAAGTGAATGAGAAATCTGAATCCCATCAATATTTGATGACCACCTTTTGCCTTTTCAGCTCTTCCAAGTGCACATAGCTTTTGAAGGAACTCAACAGAGAGTCTGCTCCAAACATCTTAGAAAACTAACTGCAGATTTTTTTGTATGAGGCTTGTGCAGATCCTTCTGTCTCCATGTGATCCCAGACAGACTGGATGATGTGAGATCAGGGCTCTGTGGGGGCTTGAGCATCACTTCCAGTACTCCTTGCTCTTTTTTACATTGAGGGTCGTTCTTAATGACTTGGGCTATGTGTTAGGTGTTGTTGCCCCGCTGCAGAATAAGTGTGGAGCCAATCAGACGCCTCCCTGATGGTATTACATGATGGGTTGTCATTTGCCGTATTTCTCAGCATTAAGGACACCAAGAAATAGGCAACCTTGAGGGCTGTATATGCTGTGGTCAGCCAGAGAAACTTAGTGCAGCAGATGAAAGACACATCATGATTACTTCCCTTCGAAATCAGAAGGAGTCCAGCAGTGCCATCAACTCAGAACTGACAGCAACCAGTAGGACCTATCTACACCCATTACCTACCGACCCCAGAGCCCTGATCTCACATCATCCATACTGGGATCACATGGAGACAGAAGAATATGCACAAGCCTCATACCCAGGAGATCTGGGGTCAGTCCTCCAAGATGTTTGGAACAATCTCCTGACGAGATCCTTCAAAATCTGTTTGCAAGTGACAAGAAGAAGTGATGAAGGCGGGATGTACTAACAGACGGCGCAGCTACTGTACAGCTGATCATCCCCGCTGTAGTTTACAGTTTATGGATATTTATGGGTCTTACTGAACATTTGCAATATGGTAATGTTACAGAAGGAAATCCTTTGTCCGCTAAATGATATTACCTCCTTGTAAACTAATATGTTTTTCGATTAAGAGTTATTAGAAAATGATGGAATACATTGCATACAACGCTTGATGAAATATACATATGTAAATAAAGAAATGTTATTTCTGCAGCTCGTATGTACGATAATTTGGACGCCTGTGAAGTGATTTATTCCACCTCGCTAACGACAGCAGCCAATCTATTGGAGGTGAGTTATTTCAAGACTTGATAGATAATATTCTAAAAGTTATATATCATAGCTGGGGAAAAGAGACGTTGTACACACATCCAAAACTTATTCATTGATCTATTGCGGCTGAGCAAAAATTTACAAAACTGAACGAGGTTCTTAGTTTAACATTGTGATTATAATGTATGAAGCCCACTGCCACGTCACCACGAACTTCCTGAACCTGACACTAACACACAGTTCACCCCCAGCTTGGCCGGCCACTACAGTTAACCCTGTCTAGGCTAGTCAGCAGCTCCAGTGAGTGTTACCCTTTTATAACATGCATGATATAAAATACAATTAACCCTTTTGAGTGTCAAGGAGCAGACCATCAGCTCCACCACTCCTACACCCCACAGCACCCATGCGTCAAGACTGAGCCCCCATAACTCCAGGTCACACCACCCCACAAACACAAAACCACAGCAACAATGGTTGCCACACAGCATCAACACCAATTGAAAGGAGTGAAGAGAGTAAAGAATCAAAAAGACTGAGCAAAAAGCAAAAATACCCGGAATTAAGAACTAAGAAGAATAAAACGAAAAACCTTGCGTTCTGTTTTGTAAATTTATGTTTAGCTGCAATAGATACATGTTAGGAATGAGCGGACCCCTGGAAGTTTGGGTTCTGGTAGTTATCCAGAACTTTAGTCCAAACTTCGGTTCGGGTACTAGAACTGTACCCGAATTTGACCCAGAAGCTGAACTTCATTTAAAACAATGGAGACCAGAACTTTAGATCTGGGTAAAAATAAACCTCTTACTCTATAGATCTCTTCCTTCCCCCAGAACTCCGAACGCTGCAATGGACTTCCGAGGAAAGTCAGTGTTCTTCATTTAGCAGTGGACACTAACTGTCCGATACAAACGCCGAACTTTGAAGTTCGGGTTCACTCATCTCTAATCAATATATACATTTCAGATGTGCGGTCCACGTCGTTTTTACAGATATGCATAGTATATTCTTGAACTGCAGTATAGTAGTTATACTCTTGTACATAGGGGCAGTATTATAGTAGTTATATTCTTGTACATAGGGGCAGTATTATAGTAGTTATATTCTTGTACATAGGGGCAGTATTATAGTAGTTATATTCTTGTATATAGGAGCAGTATTATAGTAGTTATATTCTTGTACATAGGGGGCAGTATTATAGTAGTTATATTCTTGTACATAGGGGCAGTATTATAGTAGTTATAGTCTTGTACATAGGGGCAGTATTATAGTAGTTATATTCTTGTACATAGGGGCAGTATTATAGTAGTTATAGTCTTGTACATAGGAGCAGTATTATAGTAGTTATATTCTTGTACATAGGATCAGTATTATAGTAGTTATATTCTTGTATATAGGGGCAGTATTATAGTAGTTATATTCTTGTACATAGGGGGCAGTATTATAGTAGTTATATTCTTGTACATAGGGGCAGTATTATAGTAGTTATAGTCTTGTACATAGGGGCAGTATTATAGTAGCTATATTCTTGTACATAGGGGCAGTATTATAGTAGTTATAGTCTTGTACATAGGGGGCAGTATTATAGTAGTTATATTCTTGTACATAGGGGCAGTATTATAGTAGTTATAGTCTTGTACATAGGGGCAGTATTATAGTAGCTATATTCTTGTACATAGGGGCAGTATTATAGTAGTTATAGTCTTGTACATAGGAGCAGTATTATAGTAGTTATATTCTTGTACATAGGATCAGTATTATAGTAGCTATATTCTTGTATATAGGGGCAGTATTATAGTAGTTATAGTCTTGTACATAGGAGCAGTATTATAGTAGCTATATTCTTGTACATAGGGGCAGTATTATAGTAGTTATATTCTTGTACATAGGGCAGTATTATAGTAGTTATATTCTTGTACATAGGAGCAGTATTATAGTAGTTATATTCTTGTACATAGGGGCAGTATTATAGTAGTTATATTCTTGTACGTAAGCAGGGCTGGTTTTAGACAAAGTGGGGCCCTGGGCAAAAGTTTAAAGTGGGGTCTCAAATGCTCACATATTGCTCCATCACACAGTAACATTTCGGATGTATTTACATGCACTGAGTTCCGGCCGCTAAACGAGCGCGATCGACAATATTGAAGTCATTTGACACTTGTTTCCTGGCCTCTTTAGGGTAGGTGCACACGTTCAGTAATTGGCAGCCCTTTGGACGCAGCACAAGTCTGCTGCGTCCAAAGGGCTGCCGGCTATTGAACGCTGGTGAATCCGCATGTGTTCATTGAACCATGCGGAATCACCGCGTCCAATACATTGTACAGGTGAAATTTTTGCAAGTTTAATTTATGCACAAGTGCGCAGCATCCAACCTGCATCGTTTACTGACCGTGTGCACTTACCCTTACTCCGACTGAGGAAGAATGATTGGTGTAGGTAGTCCTCGATACAGTATAATGCAGGTCCCATATAGTACATATAGTGAAATGCACTCCCCATGGTCCTTGATAGAGTATACTGCAGCCCTCTCAGAGTATAATATAGCCCCCCTCAGAGTATACTGCACCCCCTCATAGAGTATAATGTAGTCCCCTCATAGAGTATAATGCAGTCCCTTCATAGAACATAATGCAGCCCCCTCAGAGTATAATGCAGCCCCCTTAGAGTATAATGCAGCCCCCTCAGAGTATAATGCACCCCCTTCAGAGTATAATGTAGCCCCCCAGAGTATATTGCACTCCCTCATAGAGTATAATGTAGTCTCTTCATAGAGTATAATGCAGTTCTCTCATAGAACATTATGCAGCCCCCTCAGAGTATAATGCAGCCCCTCCAGAGTATAATGCACCCCTTCAGAGTATAATGTAGCCCCCCAGAGTATATTGCACTCCCTCATAGAGTATAATGTAGTCTCTTCATAGAGTATAATGCAGTTCTCTCATAGAACATTATGCAGCCCCCTCAGAGTATAATGCAGCCCCCTCAGAGTATAATGCAGCCCCTTCAGAGTATAATGCAACCCCTCAGAGTATAATGCAGCACCCTCAGAGTATAATGCCCCCTACAGACACAGTATAATGCAACCTCCAAAGTATAAAGCAGCCCCCCTCAGAGTATAATGTAGTCCCCACATATAACATAATGCAGCCCCTCAGAGTGTAATTCAGCCCCCCAGAGTATAATGCTGCCCCCACACACAGTATAATGCAGCCCCTTTCATAGAGTATAATGTAGTCCCCTCAGAGTATAACATAGTCCCCTCATAGAACATAATGCAGCCCCCCACACACACAGTGTAATGCAGCACCCTGAGTATAATGCAGCACCCTCAGAGTATAACGCAGCCCCTGAGTATAATGCAGCCCCACACACAGTATAAATAACTCCCTCAGAGTATAATGCAGCCCCTTCAGAGTGTAATGCAGCCTCCCACACACAGTATAATGCAGCTCCCACACACACAGTATAATTCAGCCCTCCCACAAACACACAGTATAGTGCAGCCCCCAAACACAGTATAATGCAGCTTCCCCACACAGTATAATGCAGCCCCCCACTCACAGTATAATTCAGTCTCCCCACACACACAGTATAGTGCATTTCCCCCACACAAAGTGTAGTGTAGCCCCCACACACAGTATAATGCAGCCCCCCACACACAGTGTAGTGCATCTCCCCACAGACACACAGTATAGTGCATCTTCCCACAGGCACACAGTATAGTGCAGTCCCCCATACACAGTAAAGTGCAGCAGACGCAGACACACTGTCACGCTGTCACTGCGTACAGGAGGTCAGGGTCCTATGCTGACCCTAAGCTGGGGCCCTGACTAATCCCTCTACCTGGAGGTACTGTTAATGGTACAGAGGTCCAGGCCGCCAGCGTAACCCTACCTCCTGAGAATCCCTGAACCTCAGTAATCTAGTCCTGAGAAGGACCCCGATCACAACAGTAGGGGACAGGGTAGTAAATGCTTATACACAGTACTAGACGAACGAGACAGTACAAGGGGAAAACCAAAAACCACCTTGCATACAAAAACTCACACCACAATAACAGAGGGAACACAAACGGGTAAGGAGATAAATGATAAAGCGAGGAAGGGAAAAAACCACACCGAGTACACTTCGCTCCAAACTCTTCAATACCACAATCCGCTCTGATGGTCTGTATGAAATGCTTTCACCGACAACTACCCTATCAGACCGGCAGGTATTTGAAGGAGTCCCAATACTGCAGAATTAACTGCAGCTGGGTGAGGCTGGGCCTCGTCTAGCACAGAGAGAGAGAATTAACTCCCTCACTGCCGAAAAACACCAAGCACCAAAAACTCAGCTGCGAAAAGTCAGGCTGTGCAATCGCGACGATCTTCGTGGCAACACACCCGTGACACACACTCACAATACGGTATAGTGCAGTTCCCCTAAACACAGTATAGTGCAGCAGACACACACAATACTTACCTCTCCCCCTCATTCCCATGCTGTTCTGGCATCTGCAAAGCGTCTCAGCATCTCATCAGCTCCACTGCTGGCACACACTGAGTCAGAGGCAGAGGAGGAGTGATGAGAGAGGGAGCATTGAATGCGCGATGCGGAGGGAGAGGGCCGCAGCGCTGGGCCCCTCTTACTCAGGTTCCCCATAGCGGCAGCATGGTGTGCCGCTATTAGCAGCACGCCACTGGCTGGGGGCCCCTGGAGGAGTGGAAGCCCTAGGTAGCTGCCTGGTCTGCCTTCCCCTAACTCTGGCCCTATACATAGGGGACAGTATTATAGTAGTTGTATTCCTGTACGTTTGTTGGATCATTTATACTGTGCTCTACTTAGTAATAATTCCTTTTTATGTATAAACAGGTTGAACCTCAAGACCTAATGAATTGCCTCACCAGCCGAACTATTATCACCAGAGGAGAAACTGTTTCCACCCCCTTAAGCATGGAGCAAGCATTAGACGTCAGGGATGCCTTTGTTAAGGTTCATAACTTGATTGTCTGGTTTCTGTTAGCCATTTTCACATTCTCTAATAGAAATATCTAAATTAATTTATACATAACCCTTATGAGGATTGTAGAACATCCTCTGCCTCACCAAGAGCATGCGCAGGCATTGTAGGGAGGTCATACAGGGCACGTGGAGGCCACACACACTACTGAGCATGATTTCCTAGCCTTGAGGCATTTCCACTGAAGTTGTGTTAGCCTGTTATTTGATTTTCCACTTTGATTTTGAGTATCATTCCAAATCAGACCTCCATGGGATATTAATTTTGATTTACATTGATCATTTTTATGTTTTATTGTTCTCAATGCATTCCACTATGTAAAGAATAAAGATTTGCAACTGAAATATTACATTCAGTGCTATCTAGGATGTGGGAGTTTTGTGTTCCCTTTATTTTTTTGAGCAGTGTACTATTATTCATCAATGAAAAAACAATGTACACATAAATATACATCAGTCAGTAGTGAATAAACCACATACATAATCACAGTAAATATTGCAGTAATCATGCATCATATTCACCCCCAGATTGTAATCAATAAGGCAAAACACTCATGATTGAGCAAAATTACATGTAAGCGGGTCTAAAAATCATCGTTCTCGGCAGCACATCGTCCATTGTAAACAGGATATGTGCTGATGAGAACAATGACAGTCTATGTGCAATTAGATGTCTGCCTTTGGATAAACATGTAGCCAAACGACAGTCATTAATGCCTCGCATCATCTAGTGTAGACCTTCAATATCCCCATTCTGGCCCCATACAATAATAATGTTCCACATTGTGGCCCCCATACAATAATAATGTTTCCAATTCTGGCCCCATTATAGTAGTAATGTCCCCATTCTGGCCTCACTGTAGTAATAATGTCCCCCAGTCTGGCAGCGTATTGTGTACAGTCATGGCCAAAAGTTTTGAGAATGACACAAATATTAATTTTTACAAAGTCTACTGCTTCACTTTTCTAATGGCAATTTGCATATACTCCAGATGTTATAAAGAGTGATCAGCTTAACAGCAATTACTTGTAAAGTCAATATTTGGCTACAAATGAACTTTATCCCCCAAACACATTTCAACATCATTGCAGCCTGCCTTAAAAGGACCAGCTAACCTCTTTCAGTGATTGCTCCATTAACACAGGTGTGGGTGTTGATGAGGACATGGTTGGAGATCAATCTGTCATGATTAAGTAAGAATGACACCACTGGACACTTTAAAAGGAGGCTGGTGCTTGGCATCATTGTTTCTCTTCTGTTAACCATGGTTATCTCTAAAGAGACACGTGCAGTCATCATTGCAATGCACAAAATGGCCTAACAGGGAAGAGTATCACAGCTAGAAAGATTGCACCTCAGTCAACAATCTATCGCATCATCAAGAACTTCAAGGAGAGAGGTTCCATTGTTGCCAAAAAGGCTCCAGGGCGCCCAAGAAAGACAAGAAAGCGCCAGGACGTCTCTTAAAAGTGTTTCAGCTGCGGGATCGGGCTACCAGCAGTACAGAGCTTGCTCAGGAATGGCAGCAGGCAGGTGTGAGTGCATCTGCACGCACTGTGAGGCGGAGACTCTTGGAGCAAGGCCTGGTCTCAAGGAGAGCAGCAAAGAAGCCACTTCTCTCCAGAAAAAACATCATGGACAGACTGATATTCTGCAAAAGGTACAGGCAGTGGACTGCTGAGGACTGGGGTAAAGTTATTTTCTCTGATGAATCCCCTTTTCGATTGTTTGGGACATCAGGTAAACGCCACATTTGGAGAAGACAAGGTGAGCGCTACCACCAGTCTTGTCTCATGCCAACTGTTAAGCATCCTGAAACCATTCATGTGTGGGGTTGCTTCTCAGCCAAGGGAATTGGCTCTCTCACAGTCTTGCCTAAAAACACAGCCATGAATAAAGAATGGTACCAGAATGTCCTCCAAGAGCAACTTCTCCCAACCCTCCAAGAGCAGTTTGGCGATCAACAATGCCTTTTCCAGCATGATGGAGCACCTTGCCATAAAGCAAAGGTGATAACTGAATGGCTCAGGGAACAAAACATAGAGATTTTGGGTCCATGGCCTGGAAACTCCCCAGATCTTAATCCTATTGAGAACTTGTGGTCAATCATCAAGAGACGGGTGGACAAACAAAAACCTAAAAATTCTGACAAAATGAAAGCATTGATTGTGCAAGAATGGACTGCTATCAGTCAGGATTTGGTCCAGAAGTTGATTGAGAGCATGCCAGGGAGAATTGCAGAGGTCTTGAAGAAGAAGGGTCAACACTGCAAATATTGACTTGCTGCATTAACTCATTCTAACTGTCAATATAAGCTTTTGTTACTCATATGTTTGCAATTATATTTCTGTCTGTGATAAAAACATCTGTCAAACACACATAAAAACCAGAGGGCAGTAGATCATGTGAAAATATAATATTTGTGTCATTCTCAAAACTTTTGGCCATGACTGTAGTGTCCCCCATTCTTTCCCCTATGCAGTACAATGTCCCCCATTCTGGCCCATATGCAGCATAATGTCCCCAATTTTGGCTCCTATATGGTAATAATGTCCACCATTATGACCCCTTCACAGCAAAAATGTCCTCATTCTGGCTCCCACACAATATATTGTCCTGCGTTCTGGCCTCCATACAGTATAATGTCCCTCTCTCTGGCCCTATACAGTAACGCTGTGATTCGCCGCGGCCTGCTGACCACTGTACAGCATCTCTGTCTGACAAGGAAGAGGTAGCACTTTGCAATCCGCTATAAGACAGCCCAGACCACCACCTGAGGAGAGATGCCCATCTTGCCTCATGGCATAAGTGACGTTTTCTCTTTTGTGAGTCTCCCTGGGACTTGAACCCACAACCTCTATAGTTGGAGGCAGGAGCTGAAATTTGAACCACAGACTCGAAAAAAAAAAGAAAATTAAAATGATATTTTATCACTGGAGTCTGTGGCTCAAAGCTTTCGCTCCTGCCTTCAATTATAGAGGTTGTGGGTTCAAGTCCTGGGGAGACTTGCAAAAAAAGAGACAATGGCACGAGTGACCTTGTACAGACCACCCACCTCCACTAAGATTAAAGGAATATTCCAGAATAGACAGCCCATTTAAGTCAGCTGTGAATAAGGAATAGAAACACGCTGTAACATTTCCAGGGGATATAGCTCTAGGATCGCTGTCTGGGTAGACAGAATGGCACGAAAACAGTTCATTCAGACAGCAGTTCTGGTGAAAACTGGCCGCAACCAGCTTTATTAAAGTCCACAGCAAACAGATAAAAATAAAGCATAAACAGAAAACCTAGGCTTGTCTAGCCACTAACTACACATAGATCGATTTCCCTATTTATCCGGGTCCAGACTCTACCAGTCTGTGCCCAAAACAACACATATGATATATGTTACCAGTATGGAGTTTCACAGATACTCCTCCTTGTGTCTGAAGGCCCCTTCAGCGTCCAGACTTGAGAGAGATCCACTCCTATTCAGCCGCTATTCGCACGGATTCGCACTGAGACTACTCCTGTGTCCGGGTACTTCCTGCACCCAGACTGAGATAGCTCAAACTCCTGGAGACTGCTTCTTGTGCCGGGACACCTTCCTGTGTCCAGACTGAGCCAGCTCCCACTCCTGGAGACTGCTTCTTGTGCCGGGACACCTTCCTGTGTCCAGACTAAGCCAGCTCCCACTCTTGGAGACTGCTTCTTGTGCCGGGACACCTTCCTGTGTCCAGACTAAGCCAGCTCCCACTCTTGGAGACTGCTTCTTGTGCCGGGACACCTTCCTGTGTCCAGACTAAGCCAGCTCCCTGATTGTGTTTGCAGACACCTACTTCTGGTCTCCTAATTAACACCTGAGTAGTTTCAGGCCTGAGCTGCAAGTGTGTAATGAATGTAAGGTGTAGTGACCTTTCTCTACCACTAGGTTTACAAAGCCACACATTTCCCTTATACCTAGGTGAAATGTACACCCCATTCAACACATATTCCCTCACTGTCTCACATATCCCCTCCCTCTTCTCCAGACCGGAGGGCTGGTCATCCAGACCGAGGGCTGGTCAACAATCCAACAGAGACAGTGAACTCTGGACCAGTCATGGCCCTCATCAGCTTCATCCTCACCATTGTCATTGCCAACATCAACTTTCTCTTCATCTGAAGCATCCGCACTACCCTGTACCCTCCCAGGCCTATGCTCTCTGCGGGCCTCGGGTATTCTGCACGGTTTCATCTTGACCTTAGGGCCGGGCTCAGTTTCGATATAGTGCCTGGCCAGAGAAGTACGACCCGGCACATCAGAACACTTCTGCTGACTCTTCCTCAGAACTTCACGTACCTCCTGTGCTACCATGCCTTCCTCATTTGCACTGGTTGCTTTATGGTCATCAGATGATTCACTATCACTATCTGACCCTCTTCTCTCAGCCACATCTGGCTCACCGTCAGGCGCCATATACAATTCATTTTCATTCATATCCTGCCCACTGTCAGGGTTATACAATTCATTTTCATTCACATCCTGATCTGGAACCTTAGTTAACATGTCATCCACAACATTAACTTCACCATCTGGTCCCTCAAGTCATGTGACTATGTGACAACCCTAGCACTATACTTCTATATAGCTCAGGTACTAGGAGCTGACTCACGACCTCTCCCTGGACTTCAGTGTCCCTATACAATAGGCTATTGTCCATGGCAGCATGAGGAAACCTCTCCTCAGAGCCAGGCTCCTGGGAAACCTCATTTAGAACAATCATATTTTCCTGTGCCGTCCTAAGAGTGGGGTCTCGCCACTGCTCACTCTCAAAATTGTCACAGGACACAGGCAAGTCAGGGACACTCGGTTCCCGAGAACCACCATCCTCGTCTCCCAACATCACCTGCAAAGGAATTTCATCACTATCACAGTCATCATTATTATCAATATCATTATCATGACTATGATCAGTATCATCATCACTATCATGATCATCATCACTATCATTATCAGCATCAGCATCATTATCACGGTCATCATCATTATCATGATCATCATCATCATTATCATTATCATCATCATCATTATCACATAAGTTTAACGGCCCACTAGCATTGTGTTCCGCCCCTCTGGACTGCGCACCCTCAATAGGAGCTTCATCACACTGTCCATCAGAAACATTTCTCCCCCAGAGATCCTTAGACTGGGGAAAGTCATTACCCAATATGACGGGTTGCACCAGGTTCTTCACTACCCCCACTTCATATGAAACCTCCCCGAGTTTGGGGACCAAGTCCACGGCAGTCTCTGGGTAGACTTTGGTGTCTCCATGGATGCACACCACACTCAGGTGCTTATCAGGGATGAAGTCCCTATCAATCAGGCTGTCACATACGGAAGTCACTGGACTCTCTGAGTCCAAGAGGGCCTGTGCTGGGCAGTCATTTACAACCACCGGGGACCCTGTGGTCCAGTCTCTTCGGCTGAGGTGGACACACACACAGGTTCTGCGCAGGGAGAGAGGGACCTACCAACATCACGGCACATAGGCTCCCCCTCTAGTGAACAGCCGGCAGCAATTTCACGACATCTCCAACACTGTCCACCACAATCACCCTCCCATATGTCCCCTCGGGCCTGAACCCGCTTATCAGCATACCCCATGTCCCCAACAGCTGGAACGCTCTTACCGGGAGAGTTCGGCGTCCGGGAACTCTGAAGTGACGACCTCTCAGACGGCTGTACCTCAGGAGGACATGCTCGGGTGTAGCGGTTCACTATCACCTTTTCAACTCCATAATCAGGCCTGCTGACTGCAGACTCCCAACTGTATCTCCAGTCATGAACTCCCCTGGCACGGGCTGTCACCGTAACACCCAGCCGGGTACGAATCTCCGCTTTCAGCTTGGCATAGTCTTGGCTGTCCTGCTCGCTCAGGTCAGCATAGGCCACCTGGGGCACTCCAATCAGATAGGGTGCGACCATCATGGCCCACTCAGATAGGGGCAGATTCTCCTTCTCTGCCAGTTCCTCAAACTTAGTAAGATATTCCTCCACATCATCACGAGGTGTCATCTTTTTCAGGGACCGTCTTACCGCCTTCTTTACAGCGGACAAGGCAGGTGCCTTCACAACATTACTCTGGGACGAGGTGCTGAGAGCTGCAATCTGCTCCAACAACCGGTTATTCTCCTGCTGCTGCTGCAGGAATTGCTGCCCGGGCCTGCTGCATGCGCTGCTGGTGCTGCAGGCGCTGCTGCTCCATGCTCCGCTGGCCTGCTGCATTCCTGCTGGTGCTGCAGGCGCTGCTGCTCCATGTCCGCTGGGCCTGGACCAGGTACTCAACGAGCCCCTCCATACTGCCGGACTTATCTGTCTCAACCACGGCATCTTATGTTGCACATTAACTTGCGCCATTTGTTCAAACAGCGCCTCCATGCTGTCATCCATGCTGTCAGACTTCTCTGTCTCAACAACGGCAGTCTTCACTCAAGACATACACAACACAGTCTTTCCACAAAAAATTCAGCTCTGCTGTGCAGACACTTTTTTTTTTTTTTTCTTTGCAAAGTCTATTAGGGCTCCTGTCTCTTTAAGACTGCTCCAAACAGACGTTTCTGCTGACACACTTTTTTTTTTTCTCTCTGCTGCTATTTCAACAGACTTCACCTTTATTGCTGTCTCTAAGCCACCGTGCTGCATGCACACTCCAGCACTAACTGTATCACCACTGGCTGCCCCAGCATTCTCCGCCAATGTAACATTTCCAGGGGATATAGCTCTAGGATCGCTGTCTGGGTAGACAGAATGGCACGAAAACAGTTCATTCAGACAGCAGTTCTGGTGAAAACTGGCCGCAACCAGCTTTATTAAAGTCCACAGCAAACAGATAAAAATAAAGCATAAACAGAAAACCTAGGCTTGTCTAGCCACTAACTACACATAGATCGATTTCCCTATTTATCCGGGTCCAGACTCTACCAGTCTGTGCCCAAAACAACACATATGATATATGTTACCAGTATGGAGTTTCACAGATACTCCTCCTTGTGTCTGAAGGCCCCTTCAGCGTCCAGACTTGAGAGAGATCCACTCCTATTCAGCCGCTATTCGCACGGATTCGCACTGAGACTACTCCTGTGTCCGGGTACTTCCTGCACCCAGACTGAGATAGCTCAAACTCCTGGAGACTGCTTCTTGTGCCGGGACACCTTCCTGTGTCCAGACTGAGCCAGCTCCCACTCCTGGAGACTGCTTCTTGTGCCGGGACACCTTCCTGTGTCCAGACTAAGCCAGCTCCCACTCTTGGAGACTGCTTCTTGTGCCGGGACACCTTCCTGTGTCCAGACTAAGCCAGCTCCCACTCTTGGAGACTGCTTCTTGTGCCGGGACACCTTCCTGTGTCCAGACTAAGCCAGCTCCCTGATTGTGTTTGCAGACACCTACTTCTGGTCTCCTAATTAACACCTGAGTAGTTTCAGGCCTGAGCTGCAAGTGTGTAATGAATGTAAGGTGTAGTGACCTTTCTCTACCACTAGGTTTACAAAGCCACACATTTCCCTTATACCTAGGTGAAATGTACACCCCATTCAACACATATTCCCTCACTGTCTCACAACGCCTAGTGAGTTTCTCCCTATATACGGTACTACGCCATGTGCTCCAGTTTGGTGCAGCTTCTACTAATCAGGTTTTTTTTGTATCAAACAGGGAATATATGGACGACTGTTTGTATGGATTGTGGAGAAAATCAATGCCGCTATTTACAGACCACTTTCCAGCGAACCAAAAGTGATCAGGAGATCCATCGGTCTGCTGGATATATTTGGGTTTGAGAACTTCACTGTAAACAGGTAACGATAGAGGAACTCCGGTCTCTTGTCCTTTTATCTACGTATTGTGTCTGTTCTCTGCTTTTTCTCGTTAGCAGCATAGAATAAGATGATATCTGATTTTTCGGGGTTTTTTTGTTTTAGCTTTGAGCAGCTTTGCATTAATTTTGCCAACGAGAACCTGCAGCAGTTCTTCGTCCGTCACGTCTTTAAGCTGGAGCAGGAGGAGTACAACTTGGAGAACATCAACTGGCAGCACATCGAGTTCACGGACAACCAGGACGCCCTGGACATGATCGCTATCAAGCCCATGAACATCATCTCGCTTATCGACGAAGAGAGCAAATTCCCAAAGGTAGCGGAAGGCCTGGATGTGGTCTGGGCTGGGGCCAATGATGGAGGTCAGATGGGTCCTCCAAGGGTGGTTCCCATCTATAGAAGTTATCATCTTATCACAGGATGACTGATTCTCCACCCAAATTTATCCACCTCGTCTGAATGGAGTGGTGGCCGGACATGTGTACCACCGCGCCATTCATTTTACATGGGACTGACGGAAAAAAATCTGAGCTGGAAGAAACTGTTTTTTCTTTCCATCTTAAGTCGAACAAAATGTGAATGTTGCAGCAGAAAAGACAGCGCCAATTACCGAGAAGTGACGCCCCCTCTCGTAGTCTTGGCTTTAGGTCTAATACAGACATCAGTTTTTCTCACGTACGAGAACAACGGACCGATTATTTTGATTAGGGTTTTGTCATCAGTTTTTCTCGTACATGGAGAGAAAAAAACCCGACCCTTGGATCAAAATCAGACATGTTTCCGCAATTTTCCACAGACCACTTGGTCCGCGAAGTATCACGGACATGTGACTGGCCCCATAGACTATAGGTGCGAGTGTTATCCTTGAAAAACTCGGATAGCAAAGGTCTGAATGACCGCTGCAACCAATCACTGACTCAGCGGTGATGGCAGCATTTACGCCATGCCATGTGACGTCTCAGGACAGTGATCGGCTGCAACAGTCATGTAATTGATTGTCAGCAAGTAATCTTGGAGATGGAGTAGACGTAGACAGATGGGGACCATCAAAGGGGCAGAGAGCCCTGATGAAGGGCAATGAAGTGGGTGCAGGGAGGTGAAAAAAATACATTAACCGATACTCGCCTGTAGGCGCTGCTCCTCCATAGTCCGTGAAAGAAACACTGCACAGTGGATCAGGCCTCTCTGTATTCCCGGTCATTAAGGGGACAGCTCGGGGAGGCGGTGTAGAGGTCGGCGTTCCCTGAGCGGAGGATGCGCTGCGGTATGAATGTTATGGTGATTCTTCTTCTCAGGGTACAGACACCACGATGCTGAACAAACTCAACTCTCAGCACAAGCTCAACACCTTCTACATCCCCCCGAAAAACAGCTACGAGACGCAGTTTGGGATCAATCACTTTGCCGGGATCGTTTACTATGAAACAAGAGGTGAGTAAATCTGCCATCACCGTGTACGCTGCAGGTGCATGTGTATTATGGTCTGTCTATTTCTCTGTCCATCACATATCTAATATCCCAAAACAGGCAGCTATTATCCAACTAATGATGGTGAAAAGCTGAAACTGAGCCTTTCTCTATCTATCTATCTATCTATCTATCTATCTATCTATCTATCTATTATCTATCTATTATCTATCTTATCTATCTATATCTATCTTATCTATCTATCTATCTATCTATCTATTATCTATCATCTATCTATTATATTCTATCATATCTATCTATCTATCTTATCTATCTATCTATTATCTATCTGTATCTATCTATCTATTATCTATTATCTATCTATCTATCTATCTATCTATCTATCTATCTATCTATCTATCTCTCCATCTGTCTATAAACATTGCATTTTGGTGCTTAGTAGTAAATGTGCAATATCTGTTAATATGTTGAGAGCATCATGAAGCATTGGCAAAATAAAATAAGTATATAACACAATGCAAAATATTGCAAGGCAACATAATATTATGCAACTAACATGAGATATACAATTCATACACATATACTCACACAATGCAGTATAATGCTCGTCATATTTTCACAAAACACAATGCAGAAAAAAACAACAACCATGCAATGTAAGATAATACAACATATACAAACTAACACTACAGTGTAACACCGCAGAACATAACACACAATATAATACAGGATAGCGCTATAGGATGTGGTATAATACAGCATAGCGCTATAGGATGTGGTATAATACAGCATAGCGCTATAGGATGTCGTATAATACAGCATAGCACTATAGGACGTGGCATAATACAGCATAGCACTATAAGATGTGGCATAATACAGCATAGCACTATAGGACGTGGCATAATACAGCATAGCACTATAGGACTTGGCATAATACAGCATAGCACTATAGGATGTGGCATAATACAGCATAGCACTATAGGACGTGGCATAATACAGCATAGTCCTATAGGACGTGGCATCATACAGCATAGCCCTATAGGATGTGGCATAATACAACATAGCGCTATAGGACGTGGTATAATACAACATAGCGCTAATAGGACGTAGCATAATACAACATAGCGCTATAGGATGTGGGATCATACAGCATAGCGCTATAGGACGTGGTATAATACAACATAGCGCCAGGGCCGCTACAGGTTTTTATGGGCCCCGGGCGAAAGAGTCTCAGTGGGCCCCTTAACACAGACCACGATTCATGATGCACAGATACTGCAGAGAAATATGGGTATAGCACAACGCCAAACACTTCACTTCTTCCATTACATGAGTGATATCTATTGTATATTGTACAATAGCTCAAAAACCGCCAAATCCTCACAGCGCACAGTACAGACTGGACAGTACAGTCCTCCATACAATATTATGGGCACCACAGTCTCCCCCTCATCACCCATATAATACCCCATGCAGGATGTCACCCCGCCGTCCCCCATATAATGCTCCATACAGAATACTGGACCCAATATAATGCTCCATACAGAATACTGGACCACATATAATGCTCCATACAAAATATGGAGCTCTCCTCTACACTGTGCTGCGTTCTGCACTGTTACGGCTCAGGAAAGGGCGCTGTGGAAAGACTCCCCGTTATCATCATCATTGCCTGCCCATTATCGTCATCATTGCCTCCCCTCATCATCATTGCCTGCCCATCATCATCATTGCCTGCCCATCATCATCATCTTTACCTCCCTATCATCATCATTGCCTCCCCATTAATATCATCATCATCATTGCCTTCCCATTATCATTGCCTCCCCATCATCATCATTGCCTCCCCATTAATATCATCATCATTGCCTTCCCATTATCATTGCTTCCCCATCATCATCATTATCATTGCCTTCCCATTAATATCATCATCATCATTGCCTTCCCATTATCATTGCCTCCCCATTAATATCATCATCATCATTGCCTTCCCATTATCATTGCCTCCCCATCATCATCATCATCATCATCATCACTGCCTCCCCCCACCACCATCACACATACAGCACCGCAGGCAGCACTCTCTCACATACACACACGCAGGCACACACACACACACACACACGCCTCACCTGTCCGGCGTCCGCGCGCTCTCTGCCACAGCCGGCCGCTGAATGATGACGTCATTCAGCGGCGCTGCTGTGAGAGAGGAAGCGCCGGCGCAGGCGCCCCCTGGAGCCCGGAGCTGCGGCAGCGGAGACACGGGGAGAGGTAAGTATTGCGCCGGCTGCTGCCGGGGCCCTGAGCAAGCGGGGGCCCAGTGGCGGCGCTGACACCGCTAACGGGCACCGGGGTGCCCGACGGCGAGTGGGCCCCCCGCCTGCTCAGGCCCCGGCACTTGCCCGGGTGTGCCGGGTGCTGACGCCGACCCTGCATAGCGCTATAGGATGTGGTATAATACAGCATAGCGCTGCACACTTCTATTCTGTGGTAAATTGTAGTAAAAGATATTGGTCACATTTCAGGATTCCTGGAGAAGAATCGGGACACTCTTCATGGGGATATTATACAGCTGGTCCACTCATCGAAGAATAAATTCATCAAGCAGATATTTCAGGCTGATGTGGCGATGGTAAATATCCATATGTAGAATGTGAGTGTGATCAAAGCTGTATATGTAGTGTGCAGGACAAGAACCCAGTGTACACCCCTTCAAGAACTGTGCTACCCATGGTGTTATACCTGTATATAAGGGCACACAGGGTAGAAAGATACTCGGCGTACAGGATAATGACACTGACACTCGGGGTACAGGATAAGGACACTGACACTCGGGGTACAGGATAATGTCACTGACACTCGGGGTACAGGACAATGATACTGACACTCAGAGTACAGGATAAGGACACTGATACTCGGGGTACAGGATGATGACACTGATACTTGGGGTACAGGATAATGACACTGACACTTGGGGTACAGGATAATGACACTGACACTCAGGGTACAGGATAATGACACTGACACTCGGGGTACAGGATAATGACACTGACACTCGAGGTACAGGATAATGACACTGACACTCGAGGTACAGGATAATGACACTGACACTCGGGGTACAGGATAATGACACTGACACTCGGGGTACAGGATAATGACACTGACACTCGAGGTACAGGATAATGACACTGACACTCGGGGTACAGGATAATGACACTGACACTCGGGGTACAGGATAATGACACTGACACTCGGAGTACAGGACAATGACACTGACACTCGGGGTACAGGATAATGGCACTGACACTTGGGGTACAGGATAATGACACTGACACTCGGGGTACAGGATAATGACACTGACACTCGGGGTACAGGATAATGACACTGATACTCGGGGTACAGGATAATGACACTGACACTCGGAGTACAGGACAATGACACTGACACTTGGGGTACAGGATAATGCACTGACACTTGGGTACAGGATAATGACACTGACACTCGGGTACAGGATAATGACACTGACACTGGGGTACAGGACACTGATACTTGGGGTACAGGATAATGACCCTGACACTCGGGGTACAGGAAATGACGCTGACACTCGGGGTACAGGATAATGACGCTGACACTCGGGGTACAGGACAATGATGCTGACACTCGGGGTACAGGACAATGATGCTGACACTCGGGGTACAGGACAATGACACTGACACTCGGGGTACAGGACAATGACACTGACACTCGGGGTACAGGACAATGACACTGACACTTGGGGTACAGGACAATGACACTGACACTCGGGGTACAGGATAATGACACTGACACTCGGGTACGGATAATGACTCTGACACTTGGGGTACGGACAATGACATGGACACTTGGGGTACAGGACAATGACACTGACACTTGGGTACAGGACAATGACACTGACACTCGGGGTACAGGACAATGACACTGACACTTGGGGTACGGGACAATGACATGGACACTCGGGTACAGGACAATGACACTGACACTTGGGGTACAGGACAATGACACTGACACTGGGTACAGGACAATGACATGACACTTGGGTACAGGACAATGACACTGACACTTGGGGTACAGGACAATGACACTGACACTCGGGGTACAGGAAATGACACTGACACTGGGTACGGAAATGACACTGACACTTGGGGTACGGACAATGACATGACACTCGGGGTACAGGAAATACATGACACTGGACACTCGGGGTACGGATAATGACACTGACACTTGGGGTACGGACAATGACATGGACACTCGGGGTACAGGACAATGACACTGACACTTGGGGTACAGGACAATGACACTGATACTCGGGGTACAGGACAATGACACTGACACTTGGGGTACGGGACAATGACATGGACACTCGGGTACAGGACAATGACACTGACACTTGGGGTACAGGACAATGACACTGACACTCGGGGTACAGGACAATGACAGGCACGGTTAGTTATTCTAGATATTTCCAGTTTCGTGTGTTTCTTGTTGCTTGTTGTGTAACAATAATCCACTGATTAGATAACCTTGTCCTCAGTAGCTCCACGTCGCCCTCTGGGTGACACTTATGTCTTCACAACTGCTAATACCTTATACTGACCCATCTTCTGTCTGTTTCTCTGTCTTCTCCGCTTTGCCCCTGTCCTGTAGTTTCTCTGTGGCTATTACAGCAGTGCTTTTGGCCAATCATCTACCCTTCCTGCAAAGGTAAAGAAAGGTCTCTGCTCTTCTCTTCCCCGGTCACTTGTACTGTGAAGCATTCGTTCCTCTGTATCCGTATTATTATGTCATTTGTAGTGATTCTCTTTGAGTGATGACATTAAAGTCACCCGTCACATGACAACATAATACAGGACAATATAATGTAACACTACATAATACAACACAACATAATACAGCACAATATAATACAACACAAAATAATACTACACTACATAATACAGCACAACATAATACAGCACTACTACAATAACTACAACACATACACTACATTATACAGCACAACTTAATACAGCACAATATAGTACAACACTACATAATACAGCACAACATAATACAGCACAACATAATACAGCACAACATATAAAAAAACAGCACAACATAATAAGCACAACAATAATAACAACACTGCATAATACAGCACATCATAATACAACTAGAGATGAGCGAAATCAAACTGTAAAGTTTGGGGTTCGCATCGGACACCTACTGTCCATCACCGAACACAGACTTATTACTGTACGTACGTGTTACTGTTCTGGTTCGGCAGACTGATAAAACTTATTGAAATCAACAAGCAAGGCACCATAATAACAAAAATAGAGGGCCCCCACGCTGTTCTTTTTTTTTTAAATATTTAAATAAATAATTTAAAAAAACGGAATAGGGTTCCCCCCATTTTTGATAACCAGCCAAGGGAAAACAGACAGCTGGGGGCTGGTATTATCAGGCTGGAAAGGTCCATGGATATTTGGCGCAACCTAAAACTAGCAGCCCATTCTGAGAACGAGGTTCAATAGGGTTACTTTAATAAATGGGTAAATGAGGGAGAGTTGGGGAGTCTTCAAATAAAGTATTTTGTTATGAATATTTATTTTTACTACTAGTTTAGTAATGCGGGTGCCTGACTAACACCTCTCCATTACAAGCCCCTGGACTTGGTGTCAGCCAGCTGCTGACATCAACCCCAAAAATAATTACCTGATGGCCACCACAGCAGGGCAATCAGGAAAAGCCGAGGCTAAGTGCTAGAATTGGCACATCAAATATGATGCATCACATCTGGGGTGGCTGCAGGCTCATATTTGTAGGTTGGGAATAGCCCAATAACAATGGGCATTCCAAGCCTATTAATATAAGCCTGCAACTGGGTGCTTTCCATTAGCTGGTAATTAATAATAACAGGGAGGCCCATTTATTTATTTATTACAAACAAATAAATGAAAAATACCAATAAATAAATAAATGAATAAAACGACATGGGTTCCCCCCCCTCTTTTTAATAACCAGCGAAGGGAAAGCAGACAACTGGCGGCTGATATGAATTGGCTGGGAAGGTCCACGGATATTTACCCCTTCCCAGGCTAACAACGCCAGCTCTCAGCAGCCCCAGAAATGGCACATCCTTTAGATGTGCCAGTTCTGACGCTTAACCTCCGCTCTTCCGGAATGTCCTCATGTGGAGGAAATTGGAGTAATGAGATTGTGGGGTTGATGTCAGTTGTGTAATGTTTGCTGACATCAAGCCCACAGGTTATCTAAAGTTACCGGAGTTCACAGTCTCCTGGTGTTCCAGCAGCTGGAAGCTCCAGTGACCTTAAAGTCTCCTTTAAAGGTTACCTTAAGGTTTCTGAGCCTCACAGCTGATGGTAGACCAGACCCAGTGGCTGTGAACTCTGGTAACCTAAAAGGCCTCAGTTCAGATCACCACAGTTCACAGTGGCTGGTTCTCACGAGCCGAGCCGGCGTCAGCATCCGGCGTACCCGGACAAGTGCCGGGGCCCTGGCGAGACAGGGGGGGCCCACTCGGCACCTGAGCAAGGTTTTTTTTATTCTTTTTATATGTCCAGGGTTGGTCCCCCGCCCTCCGCATGACATCATACTCACCTCCTCCAGCGGTGCCTGTAGCTCCAATGGTCTCCAGCGCCGGTTTCTTTTTCCTGTGTGAGCGCGCGGTCAAGTGGTACCGCTCATTAAGGTCATGAATATAGATGCCACTCCACTCCCATAGGCGTGGCGCCCATATTCATGACCTTAATGAGCAGTACCACGTGACGTGACCGCGCGGTCTCACAGGAAAAAGATACCGGCGCCTGGCTGGACATACATGCAGGGACCTCGCCAGGACTCAGGTGAGCTGCGTGCCCAGACGGCATGCAGCCATACATACAAGGGGGCATGAGGATAATGAAAATGACTTTCCCTGGGGGAGAATGAGCCGGGTTGAGAATGAGCAGCAGCAGTGGCGGCGGTGGGGGAGAATGAGCCCGGGGGGGATGAGCCCAGCGGGGAAGATGAGAATGAGTCCGGGGGGGATGAGCCCAGCGGGGGAGATGAGAGTGAAGAGGTTTTACAAGAAGTGACATCACAATTCTTTTTTCTGTTTTGGTAAATAATAGATCTTTATTTAGCCTACAAAAATGCATACAAAACCGCATGAAAAAACGCTTGAAAATCTGCATAAAAAACGCAGGAGAATCTGCTGCGGATCCGCAGGGCAGATTTTTAACTGCATTTTCAGGTATGTGCACACGTTGCGGATTTGGCCCTGCGGATCCGCAGCAGATTCTCCTGCGTTGTACAGTGCCATTATAGTCTATGTTAAATAAAAAACGCTGTGCACATGCTGTGGAAAAATCCTCAGCATAAACGCTTTGGGTTCATTTCCGTAGCATGTCAATTCTTTGTGCGGATCTGCAGAGTTTCTGCACTCATTGACTTGCATTGATTTGGGCGCTATCACTCATGTAAGAAGTGAAGTATTTGTCATTGTACTATACCTATATTTCTCTGCTGTATCTGTGCATTATGAATCGTGGTATGTGTTAAAGGGGGGGCCCACTGGGACTCTTTCGCCCAGGGCCCTCAAAAACCTGGAGCCGACCCTGCTTACGAGGGCAGCGCAAGTGCCGGACTGGTGGTCGCTCATTAGTCCGGCACCTGCGCTGCCCTTGTGAGAACTGGTAGCTATGAACTGAGGTGACATTAGTAAGGTTTCCCCAGTTCACAGTGGTGCTGACCTCGTGAGATCCGGCCTCTGTGAACTGAGATAACCTTACTGATGTTACCTTAGTTCACAGCAGCCAGATCCTGTGAAATGTAGCGCGAGACCCAGCAGTGGCAGCTGCTCCACTCTTTAGAGCTGCGTTCTCTGAATGGAGCTCCGTAAACTAGATGAAAAAGACTGGAATCGTTGGGGGACCTCCATATTATGATTACAGCGAACACTGTGTATTATTCTTTTTATTAGTATTATAATTATTTTACTAAATGGAGGAAAGAGGGAAATTGTTGGGGAGTTTTTTTCAAATACAGATTTTTTCGGTGTGTTTTCTTCTCTTTTTACTTATTGTGTTAGTGATGGGGGCGTCTGATAGATGCCTCTCCATTACTAACCAGTGGGCTTGGTGTCAGTGGACATTACACAGCTGACCTCCACCTCACAATCTCATTATCCGTATTGCCACCGCACCAGGGCAATAGGGAAGAGCTGAGGTTAAGCACCAGAATTGGTGCATTTAATGGATGCACCATATTGGGGGCGACTGATTGCTGGTCTTATTAGGCTGGGAAGGGACCAACATCCATGGACCTTCTCAGCCTATTAATATCAGACCCCAGCCGTCTGCTTTGCATTAGCTGCTTATTAAAAATAGGAGGGACCCCCTGTCATATTTTGGGGGTTCCCCATTTTTTAATAACCACCAAAGGCAAAACAGAGAGCTGGGGACTTCTATTAATAAGCTGGTAAGCTCCATGGAATTTGGCCCTATCACAGCATAATAAGACCAGCTCACAGCTGTCTGCTTTCCCTTGGCTGGTTATTAAAAATAACTTTATAATTTATTTATTAACAAGGGCCCCGGAAATTACGCGGAAGCTGCTCCAAACCCCCGCCCTCCTCAAAAGAATTTTTTTCCCATTTTGTTTTTTTTAAAACCTATCCCCATTTGTTTGGGCAGGGGCCAATTACCCTCTCCCAAACTTCCCTTTCCAAACTTTTGACCCCCGGGCCCCACAAACCCCCTTTCCCCTTTCCCGAACCTCAAAAATTTTTTGAAAGGGTTCACAAAAACAGATAAAAAAAAATATAGAAAGGAAAAAAAGGGGAAACCAAAAAAAATACCTTATAAAAAAAAAATCCAACCAACAGGGCCCCGGGTGGAAAAATTTAAAAAACCCAAAAAAAAACCAAAATAATTCCCCCAAAACCCAAAATAAAAGATTTTTTGCCAAAAATCTTTAAAACCCGCCCTTTGATGGAATTTGGCCCCCACTTTCCCGTTGATTCAGCCGGGGGGTTCTGGCAGGAAAAATTTTTGGGAAAAATAAAAACCCAAAAAAACCCCCTCAAAATGGTTTATTCGGATTTTTGGGGCACCCCCCCCCAAAGCATTTCGGGGGCCTAAAACCCCCTTGGGGGTTTTGGGTATTTGTGGGAACCCAAAATTTTGCGTATTGAGCAAAACCCCAATTCCCCCGGACCACCCCCTCCTTCAAGGAGGGTTGGTAGACTTTTGAACCTAAAACCCCTCCATTACCACCCAAATTTTAAAGGTGAGCACCCCCCAAAACCCCCAAACCACCTTCCAAACCCCCGTTGGGTTTTAAACGGGGGGGAAAAAGAATGCCCCTTTTTGAAATCCTGTGGGATTTAACCGGGAATTTAAGGGGGAAACCTTTTTTTATTTCCCTTTAAAAATCCCCGTGTTCACATTTCCCCAAAAAATTCCCTCCAAAAAGTTTTTGGGTTTTCCCCAAAAATTTTTTAAGACCCCTTTTAACTAACAGTGTGCCTTTTTCCTTTTCCGGCCACCCCCGCCAACCCCCCCTATGAAAGTCAGGGGGGAAAACCCTGCCCCCAAAAAACCGGGGCAATGCCCCTCCCCCCATTATTGGCCTTTTTTTTTTCCCCCCCCTTTTGTCAAACCCCGGGGATAGGTCCACCGGGGTTAATTTTTTTTTAGCTAAATAAAAGGAGAAAAAAAATTCACCCCCCGGTTAAAAATGTTTCCCATTTTGGAAAATAAACCCCCCACAGCCCCAGGGGGCCCCACCCCTTTTGAAAAAACCCCCCAAAACCCCCCCTTTTTACATTAAAAGCAGGACGATAAATGCCCTTCCCCAAACCGGGCCCCACCCAAATTTAGATTTTTACCCAAAAAACCCGGGGGGGATTTTGTCCCAGTGTTTAAATCCAGGTATCTTCAATTAAGGGGCCCCCAAACCCCGGACGGGAAAATTCTTAAGGGGGCCCCCCCCGGGACCAAAAATTTCCTCCCCTCCCTAATTAATTTTGGGAAAAACCCGCCAAAAACCCAAATTTCCTCCCTGGTTCCCCCAAAGGGGAGGTTTGCCCATAACCTTTTTTTTTTTTATATTAACTTCCCCCTGGTCCAACCCGGCCCCCCCTGCCTCCCCCCCCTCCCTTGCTAGAATCTGCCAACCCCCAAATCCAAAGGATAGAAATCTCCTTTTAAAATAAAAATTCCCCTTTCATTTTTTCCCAGAATTGTCCCCAAAAATTTGGGTCAACCCCCCTTTTTGGGAATCAATTTTGGGATCCAATAAGAATTCGGGAACGGTGGGCTACCGGATTGGGCTGAAAAAATCCCCTTCCCAAAATAAATTAAGAAAGATTTATTATGAAAATTTTAAAGGGGGAAACCTTTTTTTAAGAAAAAGGGGATCCCTTTTCCCCCCTTAAATAATTAAAGAACCCCATTTAAAAAAACGGCTGTGACCATCGGTTTAATATTTTGGGGGGGAGGAAAACTTTTTTAAAAGGGAAAACTTAAAGGGCCCCAAAGACCCCCAGAAAACTCCCTTTTTTGAATGCTGAGGGTTTTAACCAGGAGAAAGTTACAAAAACCTTTACAAACCCCCGGGAAACGTGGTGCTGAATTTCCTGGAACCCCACCAAGTCCCCCACTTTTCCCCGGGCCCAAAAAAAACCTGGAACCAACCTAAAAACTTTTTTAGCCGAAACAAATTTTTTGGGAATTATTACCCCGAATTCAACCCCCTTAAGGCCCTTAACCGCCCCGGGGAAAAAATTAAAAACAACCCTATAGGGCAAAATTAAGGGCAAAAAAATTCTTTCTTTGGGAAACAGGGGGGCATTATCAACCAACTACAATTCCAAAGCCCCTCGGATTTAACAGTTTTTCCACTCATCCCCCTTTACCTAAAAATTTTAAAACCCCCCCAGACCCATTTAGAAACCATTTGCCCCAGGTTTTTTAAAGAGGGGGAATAAGGAGGAAAATTTACCGAAATTTAATTCAGGGAAAACCAAAACAAGGCACCCCCTTTTTTTTTTTAAAAGAAAACCCCCCGCGTCACCCGGGGAAAGGCAAATTTTGCCCCAAAGAAACTTAAAAAATTTCCCAATTCCTTCGGGAAAAAAATTTTTCCCAAGAAGAGTTTTTAAACACCCGAAGATGGGGAATTTGCCCCTTTTTGGGGTTTAAAGTCCCCCAAATATAAGCCCCTGAGGGAAAGGCCAATTCATCAAAAAAAACTCCTTATTCCTGATTAAAATCCGAAGTTAGAACCAAAGGACAACCAAGGAAAACCCCCAAGAAAAGAAAAAATTTTCCCCCTAAAACTTAACCCTTCAAAAACTTCCCTGAGGAAAAGGTTGGGCTCAAAATGGGATTTACCAAAACCCAACCATATTTGAAGGGAAAGGGCCCACCAATTTTAGGAAATAAAGAAAAAACCTTTTTTTCCCCACCCCACTCCCGGGACAAAACTCAATAAAAAATACCATAGGAGGGGGTAAAACCAAGGGAAAATGGGAAAATTTTCCAAAGGGGGGGACCCCCCCTTGCCCCCACGCCCGAAGAAAACCCCCCAAACCCCGGCCCCCCCCAATGAGCCCCCCAAGCAACCCCGGGAAAGCCCCGGGCCCCAAAAGTTAAGAATAGTCTTCCACAGTTCCCCCCCACCTCTCCCCCTTGAATGGAAAAAAAGGGGGGGTTGGAGGGGAAAACTGTAATAAATTTTAATTTTGCAAAAAACAAAGGGTAACGGGTTTTACGGGTTTTTCCGTCCCCCCCAACCCCAGTTCCCCGCCCATTTGCGGTCCACCTGTTCAAAGGAAGAGGGATAAACAACCCAGAAAAAAAAAACCAAAATGCACGCAGTCCCCTGCGACAGGGGGGGGGGGCCTAAGCACCCAAGGGGGGCCCCCTAACTAACCCCCTCTACCTGGGGTATTTTAAAAAGGGGAACAGGTCCGGCCGCCAAAAAACCCCCTACCCTTTGAGGATCCCGAACCTAAAAAAATCTAGTCCTGAAAGGCCCCCCGTCCAAAAAGGGGGGACAGGATAATATAACCCAACACACAGTACTAACGAACGAACGTAAAAAGGGAAAAACCCCAAAAAAACCCCCCTTGCATAAAAAACTCGACCACAACAACAGGGGGAAACCCCCAAAGGGGGAAGGAAAAAAAAAAAAGGGGGAAAGGGGAAAAAAACCACAAAAAAGTACCCCACACCCCAAAAATTTCCACAACCCCTCTGTTTGTCTGGCAAGGAAGCTTTCCCCCAAAAAACTTCCCTAACAGGGGGGGTTTTTTAAAAGGAGTCCCACTTCTGAAGCTTTGGGGATGCAGCTGGGCAGGCTGGGCCTCATCTACCCAAAAGGAGAGAGAATTAACCCTCCCCCCCGGGCCGAAAAATACAAACCCCCAAAAAAACTCGCTGCGAGAAGGGGGGGTTTTAAAAATCGGCCCGATCTTGGGGGCGACACACCCGTGCCCCCTACAGATCATTGATTCAGCAACCAAATTTTTAAAATTACGAAAAAAATTGAGCAAAAAGGGGAAAAAAAAACCCCGTCAAGGAAAACATTGGGAATCCCAGGCAAAAAAAATCCCAACCGGGAGGTCTCCATAAAAAACGAAAAAACAATACCACTTTGATTTTTTCCCCCCCGGATGAAATAGGATGGAGGGGAAAAAAAAATTTTTACAAAAAACAAAAAAGAAAAAAAACTACTTGGGCCCCCCCACCAAAAAACCCCCAAAAAATTTTTTTACCTTTTGGGTTTAGATGACTGATTAGGGTGGAGTAGAACCTCGGCCGTTTAAAATGCAAGCTTTGTTCTGCTTGTTGTGGGCCCTTCCAAAGAAAAAGGGGTTATGTACGGGGCGGGGGAGGGGGGAATAACAGCCGGCAGCCAAAAACCTAGATGTTAAAAACAAAGGGGTTGAAAAACCCCTAACCCCCCAAACAAAGGGGACCGGGAGCTTCCTACGTTGATCCAGATGCCCGTCACAGCCTGAAGCAGCTTACCTAAAGATAGAAAAAAGAAAGCTAACTCCCCCGGGGTTTCCCCCCCAAAAAGGAATAGGCACCCCCCAAAAATATAATGGCAGTTAACAAGATGAAAACACAAACCGGGAAAAAAAACAGTTTGACAAGGGGGGGGGCCACAAGTTTGACTAAATAAAAAGGACAGGATTTATTACTTTCTGCAAACCCCAAAAACCCCCCAAAAAAAACCCAAAAAATTCTGATTACAAAAATGCGGGGAAACACACATCTCCCCACCCACTAAATCAGTCTCGGGGAACAAAACCAAGCTGCAGCCCTAAAAAAACAAAAAAAGAAAATTTTTTAAAAAAAAAGAGGCTACGAAAACTGTGAGGATTAGCCCCAGGGGGGGCCCCCTGTCCCCCAAAATTTGGGGGGCAGAAAACAATGCAAATTTCAACACAAAAAAAAAAGCAGAAAATATCTTATCTGAAAGCGGGGAAAGCGGGGAAGACTCACAAATTTCCCAAAAGAACCGGGGAAACCCCAATTGAGCAAGAACAATTGATCATGGGGAACCACAGGGGGGAAACCCCCCTAATCGACCACCCCTGACCCCAAATTTTGGGGCATTCCTCGGGGAAAAAGGTTTTAGTACGTCCCTTTAAACCCCCGGGAGCCCCTGCTAAAAAACCCCTGACATTTCCCTAACAAAAAAATCTCCTTTTTTGGGGGTCGGGGTCCTGGGGATTTCTCAGCCAAAACAAATAGAATAGCGGTGAAAATTTTAAACTGCCAAAAAAAATTTTAAAACCGGGTATTTAAAACCAACCACGGAAGGGGCACCTAAGGAACCCCTGGCCCTAAATTCGCAGGGGCTTACCAAAAATTTTTTTTAAACACCCCGGGGGATCACTAAGTAACTTTTTTCCCAAAGGGAAAAAAAGGGGAAAAAAAAACCAGATAAAAGCTACAAACAAAAAATTTACAGCACGGGAATTAATCCGAAAACAAACACGGGGGGGGAAAAACACCGGGGGGGTAAAAGGTTTTTAAAGCAAAAAACCCAAAAGGTGTTTTAACAACAAACAAGTGAATAAAAAACCCCTGTTACCCAAAACAAAAAAAAAAAGAAAAAAAACTAAAACATCCAAAAGACAAAAAGACGCAGAACACAGAATAAAGGGTTTTCAAAACCGAAGCATGACAATACTTTTTAAAAAACTACTAAACACCCAAAAAAAATACAGCACAAAAAAATTCAAAATACTAAAAACAAAATAAAATTACAACACTATATAATCAGCACACAAAAACAAAAAATACGCACTACATAACAACATACAGAATACAAAATACAGAATAAAAAAATTTTAAACTTTGTTTCTAGGGCCTTCTCCCCCCAAAAAATTGCAAAATGACACTTGTGTCCTGGGGTTTCCCCCAAAGGGGAATACGGGTAGGCTGGTCTTGAAGTTTGGGCCATTAATCATGATAATACCCCAAAAATAATAAAAAATGCATTTTTTAAAAAGTGATCCCCACCCAGCGGAACAAGCCCCCATTTCACGTATCATGTCCGATTGCAAACCTACAACCACAAATCTCATATTGTACTGGTGTAGCACCCAAACCAAAATGCCCTTTGGGCCCCCCCGTTTTGATAACCCACACCCTTGACTCGGGCCCCATCGGGGGGGTTTTCTCTTTCCTTTGAAATTTAAGTATATTCCCTAAATCAAGTTGCACGGGGTTTCTTTCTGCCCAATGTTTAAAAAAACCCCCGGGGGGGTCACCGAGAGGAAAACCCCCAACCCCCAAAAGTCGGCAGCGATAAGGGGGAACCAGTGCCCTCATAAAAAAAAATGATTTTTCCCCCTTTTTACCATTTTTTTGGGTTAGGTGAATTTCAAAACCCCCCGGGGCTGCCCCCTGTTTTTTCCTTTTTCCTTTTTCCCGGGAAAATTCAATTTTATTGCATCTCTTGATAAAATTCTTTTATCTTTCTTTTGAAAAAAAAAATTTAGCCAAAAAGGGGATTGTCCGGGACTTGCATATCATGGCATGCGGGGGATAGGTCCCCAAAAACCCCATTTCGGGGGGAGTTCGCACTCAGCGTGTCCCGCATGATTGGAGCAAACGGTTTTAAACACCCGACCCCCTTTTGGGGGCCCTCCCCCATAGTGACAATACATGCTCAAGGCAGATGGCTTGTTGGTAATGACAAAAGGGGGTATCTAACAAAATACAAAATATTTTTTTTAAAGAAAATAATAAAAGATAAAATACAAAGACAAAAAAGGTGCAATGGGAGAGAGGACAAGGGAAAAAATGAATCTTTAATTAGAAAAATCAGCACTAGAGAAACAAAAAAGTCCCCCCAAACCCTTTGGCCCTTTTGTAGCAGGGGAGCAATTAAAAAAGCAGGGGGCCGTACGGCATAAACAAAAATCTATGTCCAAAAAACACAAATTTTTATAAAAGGGGGGCCCTCTCGCTATAGAGTAAAACGGGCAATAAATCGCCTAATGCTGGGGAACTATCAGGGTGGCAATAACACAAAATTTAATACCCGGGGAAAATCCTTTTAACATGATATACCTTTTGGGGCCGACGGGGTTTGGGGGACGCACGGGGCCCGACGCCGTTTCACCCCAAAAACTTCATCGGGGGGTTTGGGTAGGGGGGTAGAATAAGGGATTTTTTTCCTGAGCCCTTCAGTCTTAGCAATGGGGGCGGCGTCCGGGGGGGGATGTGGGGACCCCATAACGGGGGGGCTTTGGGGCCCCAAGGGGCGATGGGGGGGAGGACGTGCTCATCACCCCAAACCCCCTGGCAACGCGTCCGCCGGGGCCCCCCGGGGGGGGGCACAGGCACCCCGGGGGCCCCGGGTGCGCGGGGCGTGAGGAAATGCAAGCGTAAAAAGACAAAAAAACGGGGATGGTTTTAAAAAAAGTCGGGGAACTGATGGGGCACCCGAAAAACCCCCGTCGCCCTTCCCCCTTTTTCCCCACACCGCAAACTTTAAAAAAGTCAGGACAAATACTAAAAGTGCAAACCGCGTCTGCAGGGGGGCAGTGGAGAAAAGGGGGGGGCCCCCTCAAAAGACCGATAAACAATCTAAGCAAGCATAGGTTAATTTAAAAATATCTCATAATAGTAAAAAAAAATAAAATTTTCTCCTCGTTAAGGGGAACCCCCCCCAACATTCTTATACCATAATTCATAAGCGGGTTTTAAAATATGGATTGACGGAAAACATAAAATGTTAAAATTAAAAATTACAAGGAAATATAAATAAGCAAAAAAAAAGTAATACTATAGCGTAGCAATTTAAAAAAAAAATTTAAAAGGGAACTATAACCCAAAAAATGTAAGTTAATGGATCTTGACAGAAATGTTTATATCCAGAGTAGAAAAAAGGGATGGGGGTTTTGAACCACATGGGCACACAAAAAAAAAAATATAAAAATAATAAAATACAAATATATAAGGTAAATCCAAAAAAGTGTTGATGGTGGGGTTCCCAAAAAAATACAAAAAACTTGATTGTGGTCTCTCAAACCGGGTAGAAAAGGGGGGGGATTTGAACCCGGGGGAAAAAAGGGCTAAAAGGGAAAGTAAAAAAAAAAAAAGTAAAAAAAAAAAAAAAAAAAAAAACAAAAAAAAAATAAAGAAGAAAAAACACAAAAAACACCGGGGGATTTTTTGGGAAAGGGGAAACCAAAAAAACCCCCCCAAAAAACAAAAAATTTAAAGGCTTTTTTTCCCCCCCGGGGCCGAAAAGTTTTTTCCCGGGGATGGGAAAAAAATCCCAAAAACCACATCGGGGCCCACCCGGGGCCCAAAACAAAAAAAACTTTCAGGGGTTTTTGGGGCCCCGGCCCCCCCCCCAAGGGTAAAGGGTTTTGAAAAAACCCGACCCAAGGGGGCCTTTTAAAAACATGGGGAAAACCCCGGGCGCTTTGCTTTTTTCGGGGCCAAAAAGCCCTTTGCGGGCCGCAAAAAAAGGTTTTTTTTAGGGGCGCTTTTTTGGAAATTTGCCGGGGCGGGGGGCCCCCGGGTTGGGGCCCCTTTTAGAAAAGGCTTGAAACCCCCTATTGTTTTGGGGAGGCCTTTAAGGGGTAAGGGGGCCGGTTGGTAAAAAACCCCCGGTGTTTCTTTTTGGGTAACAATTTTTTTCCCCTTTTTTCCCCCCAAACCCCTTTTTTTTTAATTTTTCCCAAAAAACCTTTTTTTTCCCCTTTTTTAATTTTTTCAAATTTTTTTTTAAATTTTTTTTAAATTTTTTCCCGTTTTTTTTTCCTTTTTTTTTTTCCTTCTTTTTTTTTAAAAATTTTTTTAAAATTTTTTTTTTATCCTTTTTTAAAAGGGGGGGTTCCCGGGCCTTTTTTTAAAAATTTTTTAAACCCTTTTTTTTTAAACAATTTTTACTTTTTAAATTTTTTTCTTTTTCTCTTGGCAGATTTTGAAGAATTCTTTTTTTTTTGGGGAAAAAAAGGGGGACATGCAAAAAATTTCCACAAAAAATTTTCCCCCCCGGGGGGGCCCTTTTGCTTGTTTACAAAGGGGTTTTTTTTTGGGGGTACATAAGGCTTTTGCAGAGAATTCACCCCAATTGCGTGATCTCCCCAAGAAATAGACGTTGGGGGGTCTTTTGGGTTCCCCCGGGTTTTTTTATCGTAAATAACACCCCCCCCCAATTTTTTTTAGAATTTTTAAAAATTTTTGACCTTTAAAAATTTTAAATTTTTAGGGAAAAACGGGTCCAGAGTTGTCAGGGAAAAAATTTTTTTATTTTAAATTTTGGGGGCCCAAAAATTTTGACTTTGGGGAATTGGGGGCACGGGGGGTACCCCCTGATAAGGGTCCTAGGGGGTTTACCCCTGTCTTTAAAATTTGGGGCCGGGTCAGGTTTTTTTTAAAAATTGTGGGTTTGTCGGGGAAATTTATTCGACGTGCCCGGGGGGGGTTTGGGGCCCAAAATTGGTTTTGGGCCCCCTTTTAAATTTGGGGGCAGTTTGAAGGGAAAAATGCAATAATGAAAGGGGCGGGGCCCCTTTCGAAAATGTCAGAAAAAAATTTGTTCCATCAATAACTAGAAATTTTGATATCAAAAAAAAAAAATTGAAATTTGACTAATTTCCAATTAATTTGTTTTTAAGTTCATTGTTTTTCGGGGGGCTGAGAAAAATCAATTGAGACGGGAAACCCTGCCAGATGAAAAAACATCATTTTTATACAAAACCATGAATACAATTTTTTTGGGGGTAGACAATTTAAAAAAACCATCATTAATTTTTTCTTTTTCCCCCCTTTTATTTTTCATACTTAAACACACAATTATTTTGTTTTTCAAGGCCCCCCCCCTTCCTACAGCCCAGGCACGGCTATGGGGGCCGCCTGTCGCCCCCCCTCCCCCAAAATTTTGTTGGGGGGTTTGTGGGAGGGGCACGGTCCTGACCACCCCCGGGGCCCAAAACTCTGCATCTCGGGGGTTTTTGTGGAAATTTCCCCACGCGCACCGAATAAATCGACAACTTGACTTTTAATAAAAAAGCACTTATCTGGCAATTTTTTTTTAAAAAAGGGGGGCCCCCCCAAAAGAGACTACGGGGGGTACACCCTGCCGTTTTTCCCCCAAAACACTCTTTTAAAACCCAAAAAATTCTAAAAAAAAAATTTTTACCCATGCAACTCTGGACCAAGATTACACAAAATTTAATTTAACTGGTCAAAATTTTAAAAATTCTAAAAAACTTTGGGCCCGGTTTTTATTGCAGATAAAACCGGGTCAAAAATTTTACCTCGCAACCGTCATTTCTTGGCGGGGGTCACCAATCTGGTGGGTATTCTCTGAAAAACCATTAGTACCCCAAAAAGTAACCCCCTTCGCTACAACAAGCAAAGGCCCCCCTGGGTTTTTCCATTGGTAATTGTTTTTCAGTCAATTCTTTCCCCAAAAAAAAAAAATCCTTTTAACTCTCCCCGAGATAAAAATTAAAAAAGGCCCCCTATTACGGAACCCCGGGGGGGGGAATTTAAAACCCAAACCCTTGCCCTTAAAACCCCATTTACAAGGCATGACCACAAGATCAAAATTTTTGACAAGAACACGGGAGAGACATAAGGGAAAGGGAAACAACTGTGGGGGACCAAAAACCCCCTTTAAAAACCAACATTTGCAAATTTCCCTGAAGCAAAACCAAAAAAGGTCTTTTTTTTTGGGGCATTGCCCCCGTCAAAGGGGGTTTTGGGGGGGCAACCCCAAAGAAAAAATTTTTCAAAAAAGGACACATGGTTTTTCCACTCGATGCCCTTACCCCAAAGGGGCCCAATGAAGCCCCCATTTAAGTCCTTTCTCAACTTTTCACTGTTAGAAATTTTGCGTACTTCCCCAATTTTTTCCCGGGGAGTTTTTTTTTTTTTTTTCTTTTTTTGTTTTTGTTTTATAAAATTTTAAAATTTATATTCTTTCATTTTGGGACTTACCTAGCCCTCGCCTCGGCCCTTTACCCCCCCCTCTGTCTACCGCTTTGAGAGACAACAATCAATTTTAAAATTTATTTTGGAACCACTTTCCATCAACATTTTTTTGGACTATCCCCTTAAAATTTAAATTTTTTTTAAATTTTTTTTTATATTTTTTTTTGTAGTCATATGGTTAAAAAAATTATCCACTTTATCACTCGGGGGTAAAAACCTTCCGTCAAGACCCAAATTTAAATTTTCAGTTATTTACTTAAGTTTCCCCCCTTTTTTTTTATTTACTTTTCCCCAAAGATATTATTTTTTTATGCTTATCTTTTTTTATCTTTCCCTTTTAAAATTTTTTAAAAATTTAAATATTTTATGTTTTTCCCCGCAATTTTCCCACCTAAAAACCTTTTAGAATTATGGGGATAAAATTTTCGGGTGCGTTGCCCTAACCCCGGGGCAATTTTTTTCTTTTTTTACTATCTACGGGGAAAATTTTTTCACTAACCTTGTTTTTTACATTGTTTATCGCGTTTTTTTGACGCCTGCCTTACCCACTTCCCGTGGGAGACGCGGTTTGCACAATTAGATTTGCCCCGACTTTCTTTTGGGGTTGGGGGCGTGCTTTCCGGGACAATGGGGAAACGACGACTAGGTTTCCTCGGCTCTCATTCACCTGACTTTTTTATCCAAACCCCGTTTTTATTTTTTTTCCTTGCATTTACCTCCAGTCCTGCCAGAGGGGGCCCGCGCGTGGGGGGGGCCCCGCTCCGGGGGGGCTGGCCGGCTTTTTTCCCATGGCAGGAGCAAAGAGCACGTCCCTCCCCTCGTCCGGGGCCCCCGGGCCCCCCCTGGGTATGGAGCGCACATCACCCGACGCCGCCCGATTCGCAAAGACTAAAGGGCCCTTTGTAAAAAAACCCCTTATTCTACCCCCATACCACCCTCCGACGAACCCCTGGGGGTAAAACCCCTTTCGAGGCTCCGTGCGCTCCCCCAAACCCCTGCCCCCCAAGGCTAATCAGTCTCAAGGTTTTTTCCCCCCCTATAAAAATTTTTTTTTTATGGTTTTAAAATTTTATGCCCCATCGGGTAGGGCCACAGCATTCAGGGATTTTAAAATTTACCGTTTTTTTCTCTAACGAGAGGGGCCCCATTTAAAAAAATTGTGTATTTCAGGGCATAGATATGTATTTCACGACGGGGCCCCTGACTTTTTTTACATCGCCTCCGCTACAATTGCGCCGGGTTTTGGGGAAAGTATTTTTTTCCTATTGCTGTTTTTTTTTAATTTTTGCTATCATTTCTTCAATTTCCTCTCCCTTTTCACCTTTTTTCTATTTTTTTATCTTGCTATTATTACTTTTTTAAAAATTTTTGGGGATTTTGTTAGTTTTCCCCCCTTGTCATTGCTTCGATCCTGTTTTATCTATTTTCCTTTTTTTTAAGGGTAAATATTTTTTAGGAAAAATTACTGCAAGGGTGCTACTTTTCCCTTTTTGGGTTTTTTCTTGGGCGGGGGGTTTTGCCCCTACCACGGTGCACTTTTTTGGTTTTTAAAAAGGGGGTTTTGGTCCCCTTTTGGAACTTTTTTTTTTATTTTGGGGTTTTCTTTTAAAAAGGGCCCCCCTCTTTTTCCAAAAAAACTTTAATGTGAGTCACCCATTTCTTTTGGGGGGGCTCAAAGGCTGGTGCTTTTGGGGGCCCCATAATGAATGGGGCAGTGTGAGGGGGTTTTTTGAGGGCTTTTTTTGATGCAAAGTTTTTAAGGGGGGATAGAGCATCGCACTCATAAAAATCAAAGGAGAAACATTTTTTTTTTTTCCCTTTCAAATATCTCTGCATGTTGTGTGAGCGGATTTATTGTTTTGCAATCGACCCCACAAAGCATGGAACGTATTTGGTCAGTGTTTCCTGTGGACCTAGGGGGATTACTACAGGGATAGGAAAATTTGGGCCCCTTTTTCTGCCCCCTCCAGCATGTTTTCTGTGGTCCGGCCGTGCAGTGTTAATCCCCCGGGGTTTTAAAATTTGGGCCCCCCTGCTCCTCCCGTGTTTTCCCCCCCGGGGCCCGGAGTAGGGGGTTTCACCAATTTATAATTTCCTTTCTGGCCCCCCTTGTTTCCCGGGTTTCCCAGCATACTGGGTTTCTCTGGGGTTGTAGAACGCCCCCCCCGCCCCCCCGCCCCCGTTTCCTGGGTTTCCCGGGGGGGTTTGGGGGCACTCCGAGATGTAATTTATCCTACGGCCCCCCCCCCAAAGTATTTTTCCCCCCCGGGGGTGGCAGTGCAAAGGTTATACCAGGTCGGAGACTTGCACCTCTGGGAGCGTTTCCCGTGGTCCTGGACAGGGGTTACTCTGGGGTGGGGGGATTTGCCCCACAGCCACCTCTGGGGGGGGTTTCCCCCCCCCCCCCCGGGAGGGGGGGGTTTTTCCCCGGTATAGATTCGCCCCCCTGCTCCCCCTTTGGGGCGTTTTTCCCCTGTCCCGGGAGTGCAGGGGGGTTTCTCCAGGGGGGTAATTTTGCCCCCTGCTCCCCCGGGGTTTTTCCGGGGGGCCCCCGGGGGGGGCGGGGGGTTTTTTTCCCGGGGTTTTTTAATTTGCCCTCGGGTCCCTCTGGGGGGGGTTTTTCCCCCCGGGCCCCGGCAGTGCAGGGTTACTGCCCGGGGGTGATTTCACCTTGCCCCCCCCGGGGGAGCTTTTTCCCCCTTTCCCCCATGAAGGGGGGTTTTTTCCGGGTGGTAATTTTGCCCCTTGCTCCCTCGCACGTTTTTCCCTTCCGGCAGTGCAGGGGGTACTGCGGGGTGGTAGATTTCACCCTGCCCCCCCTGGCGTTTTCCCCTGGTCCCTCAGTGCAGGGGGACTCTGGGTGGTAGATTTGCACCCTGCCCCCTCGGGGGGGGTTTCCTCTGTCCCGGGGGGGGCAGGGGGGACTCCGGGGGGGGGGAAATTTGCCCCTCTGCTCCCTCTGGCGCGTTTCCTCTGGTCCCCCGGGGGGGGCAGGGGGGTTTTTCGGGGGGGTAGAAACGCCCCTGCCCCCCCCGGGGAGTGGTTTTCCCGTGTCCCCCGGCCCGTGCAGGGGTTTCCCGGGGGGGAGATTTGCACCTCTGCCCCCCCTGGGAGTGTTTTCCCTTTTCCCGGGGGGTTTTTGGGTTACCCCCGGGGGGAAATTTTCACCTCGCCCCCTCTGGGGTTTTTGGGGGGTCGGGGGTGCAGGGTTTTTCCCGGGGGGGGAGGGGTTTTCCCCCTCGCCCCCCCCTGGAGGTTTTTTCCTTTCCGGGGGCCTAGAGAGGAAAAAACCCCTTTCTTTCCTTTTCCCCCTTTCCGGAAAAGTTTGGGTTTTCTTCAATTCCGATTATTTTCTGCCTTTTCCCTTTTGGGCAGAGACCAGGAAAAACTCGCCCCCCCTGACATCCCGTTTTTTTGCGCCGCGGAGCTGGAAAAAACGCGAGCGTGTGTCGCCCTTTCGTCCGCTGCATCAAGCCCAAAAAAACCCAAAAGCCTATGGTAAAATACCCCGGGGGGGGGGGGGGGCCCCCCCAACTCATAACCCAAACCAATTTTTTACACCCATACACAAACCAGCATGGAAAGGGGCATTTTGGGTGAAGGACCCCCCCCCTGATGGGGGACGTTCACGCATGCCCAAACAACAGGGTCCCCACAGTGGGCCCCTTTTCCTTGGAGCCGTCTCCCTCTCCCTCCCTGGGGCCGGTTTTACCCCTTTTTCCCCCCCAAAAAAAATAAAAACAGGACGTTTTCCCCCCTTTCCCCTTTTATGACGGGGACTGACGGGGGGGTCCCCCCCGGGGGGATTTTAAACGGGGGCCCCCCCGATCTCCTTCATTCTGGGTTTTGGGCATCACCCTATTATATGACACAGTGCACCCCCCAAACCAGACTGCCATTACCAAAAAGGGGGGAACAAATTTTTAAAGGGCCCCCCCCCCACTAGTCCCCCTAACGCAGTGCTGACAAAGGGAAAACCCCCAAACCGGGGAAAGCCCAACGTGGCCCAAAATAACCTGGGGGAAATCAGGGGGCAAAAATCTGGGGGGAAAATTTTTTTGGGGGCCAAAAAATTTTTGGGGGCAAATGTCATCCCGTATGCGGGGCCCCCTTTTTTGGGGGGTGTGCAGGCCCGGGCATTGTTTGCACGGCGCCTTTCTCTCTGGTAGTCAAACCCTACACGCACCCTTTTCCCCCGTTGGGACCGGCACACGCACCTCTTCTGATCCCCCGGGGGGACTGCCCTTTCTCTGTATTTACCGGCAACGCAAACCCCTTTTCTCGTAGTCACCGGGGAAAATGCACCTTCTCTCTGTAGTCCAGGAAAAACTGCCCTTCCCTGTAGTCACCGGCACCCCTCACCTTCCTCTGTATCAAGGGCCACTGCACCTTCTCTCGTAGTCACCCCCGGGGGGACTGCCCCCTTCCCTGATCACCGGGGGACTGCCCTTCTCCCTGTATCCCGGGGACACGGGACCTTTCTTGTTCAAAACCCCACACTGCACCTTCTCTCTGTACACAGGCACACTGCACCTTTTCTCGGGAAATCAAACCCGGGACACGCACCTTCCTCTGTATCACAGGGGGACTGCAAAACCCTTTCCCCGGATCAAAACCCGGGAACTGCCTTCTCTCTGTACACCGGCACACTCAAACCCTTTCCCCTTATCACCGGCCCCCTGCCCCCTTTCCCCTGAGTCCAAAAGGCACACGCACCTTTTCCCCCGGGGGTCCCCCCCACGCCCTTTTCCCTTTTCACCGGCACACTGCCCCTTCAGTCACCGGCACACTGCATCTTCTCTCGAGCACCGGCACACTGCACCTTTTCTCTGGGGTCACCGGCACACGCCCTTCTCTTGTAGCACTGGCACACTACCTTCCCTTTTGTAGCAACGGAAAAATGCACCTTCTCCTGTATCACAGGGCCCCTGCACCTTCCTCTGTAGTCAAACCCGGGACACTGCACCTTCTCTTGTAGTCACCGGCACACGCCCTTCCCCTTGTATCCCGGGGGAGGGGGCCCTTTTTTCGTAGTCCAGGACACGCACCTTTTCTCGTTCCCGGGCCACGGGGGCCCTTTTCCCCTGTAGTCACCGGGGGACACTCACCTTCCTTTTGATCACCCCCACCTGCCCTTCCTCGGGAAATCACCGGGCCCGCACCTTCTCTCGTAGCACCGCACCTACACCCCTTTTTTCCCCCCAGTCCTGGGCACACTGCACCCCCTTTTTTCCCGTATCACCCCGCACCTGCAAAACCCCTTTTTTCCCGTATTTACCGGGCCCCACCGGCAAACCTTTTCCCCTTTTCACCGGGACACTGCCCCTTTTTTCTGTTCACCGGGGGCCCCACCTTCTCCCCCTGGAGTCCCCCCGGGCACACGCCCCCCTTCTCTCTGTAGTCACCGCAACTGCACCTTCTCTCTGTAGTCACCGGGGGGACTTTAAAACCTTTCTCTGTAGTCCCCAAACCCCCGGGCCCCCAAAACTGCACCTTCCCTGTAGCCCCCCGGGAACTGCACCTTTTTCCCTGGGTCAAACCGGGGCCCCCGCCCCCCCTCTCGGGATCACCGGGGCCCCCGCACCTTTCCCCGGGAAACACCGGGGGGCCCGCCCTTCCTCGTGTCCCGGGGGACTGCCCTTCCTCGTTTTCACCGCACACTGCACCTTTCTTCGGTTCCCCCCTTTTTTTGGGCCCCGCGGGGCGGCGGGACGGGGGGGCCTGCACGATGCGGGCCCCCGGCGCAGCACTCTTCGGGCCCACGGGTGCTTTTGGACAACACTCCCCTCCCCCAGCGTCCCCCCCTCCCGGTCCCTGCAGCACCCCTGGGGGGGGACCCATGTCCATCTTCCCCTTACATCCGGGCAGGCCCCATCCCCCATAACAGCGACACCTCATGCCCCCCCAAAACGACAGCCTTTAGTGCCCCATAACAGTGACAGCCCCGTACCCCCCCTAACAATGACAGCCCCGGGCCCCCCAAAGGCGACAGCCCCCAGTGCACCCCAACAACGACAGCCCATCCCCAAAAAAAGTGCAGTCTTTTTCCCCAAACAACACGCATCAAACCCATAACAGCGACAGCCCCAGTGCCCCCCATAACACACAGCCTCATGCCCCCATAACAAGACAGCCGCAGTGCCCCCCCTAACAAAACCCCCGCATGCCCCAAACATGAAAACCGCATGCCCCCCCAAAAAGACACCACATGCCCCCCCAAAGAGACAGCCTCACGCCCAACAGTGACATCCAATGCCCCCATAAAAAAACACCAGTGGGCCCCCCTAAAAAAACACCCAGGGTTTCCCCCCAAAAACGAACCCGGGCTCTCAACCGTAACTTTTACATGCCCCCCCAAAAACAACAGCGCAGTTTTTCCCAAACACAGCCAAAGTGCCAACATAAAAACGTCAGCCACATGCCCCCAAATAGCTACAGCCCAGCCCTCCTAAACAGCGACCGCCCTTTTTCCCTAATAACAGTGACCGGGGCCCCGTGCCTCCATAACGCGACAAATCAGGGGGCCCCAAAAATAACATGAATCCCATGCCCCTTAAAAAAAAGCGACAGCTTTATCCCTTTTTAAAAAATTTTTAACCCCCCTTCCCCCAAAAACGGGGACGCCATAGTGCTTCCAGAACACCGGGAAAACCAAAGGGCCCCCATAATTTTTGTGAAAAAACAGTGGGCCCCTTAAAAAATGATATCCACAGTGGGCCCCCCTAATAACGTGAATCCACAGGGGGGCCCTAATAAAAAATGATATCCACAGGGGCCCCCAAAAAAAGCGTTTTCCACAGGCCCCAAATAAAAAGTGATACCACAAGCCCCATAAATTTCAGTGATTTCCACAGTGTCCCCATAATAACCCCGTATCCATGTCCCCATAAATCCCCCAAAAAACCCGGTCCCCCCCAAAAAAAAGTGAATCCACAGGGGCCCCATAAAACTGAACCACAGTGCCCCATAATAACACGATATCCCCCGTGCCCCATAAAAACAGCGAAAACCACAGGCCCCCCCAAAAAAAGCGTTTTCCACATGTCTCCATAATAACAGCGTATCCCATGCCCCCCTAAAACAGCGATTTTCCCGGTCCCCATAATAACAGCGTTTCCCGTGTCCCCAAAAACATGATATACACAGTGTCCCCATAATAACCCGTGATATCCACAGTGTCCCCATTAAACCCCCGGGGGAAACCCAGGCCCCCCCAAAAAAAACGATAAACCCCAGTGCCCCATAATAACACGTAACCAGTGTCCCCCCAAAAAAAAAGGGAAACCCCAGGGGCCCCCTAATTAAAATGATATCCACAGTGCCCCCCCAAAAACAGTGATATCCCCCGTGCCCCATAATAAAGTGAACCCCATGCCCCATAATTTTAAAAACGAATCCCAAAAAACCCCCCCAAAAACAGGGTATCCACAGTGCCCCCCAAAAAATGAACCACATGCCCCCCCCAAAAACGGAATCCCAGGTCCCCAAAAATAAAGCGAAGCCACAGTGCCTCATAATTTTAAAAAAAAATCACAGTGGGCCCCCAAAAAAATATCCACAGTGCCCCAAATAACAGGATATCCAGTTCCCCCCAAAAAAACAGAATCCCAGTTCCCCCCCAAAACAGGATATCCACAGGGCCCCCCTTTTTAAAAAAAAAGGGTTCCACAGTGCCCCCCTAAAAAAGTGGGAAACCCCCTGCCCCCAAAATTTAAAAAAACCACAAATGCCCATAAAACATGATATCCAAGTTCCCCAAATAAAAGGGTTTTCCACATGTCCCCCCTAATAAAAATCCACAAAAACCCCATAAACAGGATATCCACGGGGCCCCCTAAAAACAGGAAAATCCACAGTGTCCCCCCCAAAAACAGGGTCCCCAATGGCCCCCCCTAATTAAAGGATATCCCAGGGCCCCCTAAAAAGTATCCACGTGGCCCCCCCTAATAACAGGTTTTCCCCCGTGTCCCCATAATAACAGGAAAACCCCCAGTGTCCCCCAAAAAACAGGGGGTCCACAGTTCCCCCCAATAAAAAGGGTATCCACAGTGCCCCCCCAAAAAAAAGTGATATCCCCCAAAGGGGGCCCCAAAAAAAACAGTATCCACATTCCCCCCCAAAACAGTGGGTTCCTCAGTGTCCCCCCCAAAAAACAGGGGGTCCACAGTGTCCCATAATAACAGATATCCACATGCCCCAAATAACATGATATCCACAGTCCCCCCCAAAAACAAAGGGGGTCCCTTCCCATAATAACATGATATCCCAGCCCCAAATAAAAGTGAAAACCCCAGTGTCCCATAAAAACGGTTTTCCACAGTGTCCCCCCCTAATAAAGGGTATCCCAGGCCCCCCCAAAAACAGGGGGAACCCCCGGCCCAAAATAACCCTGATATCCAAAAGGCCCCCCAAAAAAAAGGATAAACCACAGGCCCCATAATAACAGGGGTTCCACAGTTTCCCCATAAAACAGGGGAAACCACATGCCCCATAATAAACCCTGTATCCCATGTCCCCCCAAAAAAAGGAACCCAAGTGTCCCCCTAAAACATATACCACAGGTTTCCCCCTAATCATGATACCAAATGCCCCCATAAAAACAGGATATCCCAGTGTCCCCAAATAACATGATATCCACATGCCCCATTAAAAAAAGGTATCCACATGCCCCCCCCCTTTCAGGGAAAAAACAGTGCCCCCCCAAAAACAGGGGTATCCACTTCCCCCCTATTTAAAAGGGGGTCCACATGTCCCCCCCAATTTAAAGTGATACCCCCGGCCCCAAATTAAAAAGATATCCACATGTCCCCATAATAACACGATACCACATGTCCCCATAAAACAGGTTCCAAAGGGGGCCCCCCCAAAACAGGGTTTTCCCCAGTGTCCCCATAATTTAAAAAAAAAATCCCTGGGCCCCCCCCCAAAAAAAAAGGGAAACCCCGGCCACCATAAAAACATGTACCACAGTGTCCCCCCTAATAAAAAGTGATCCACAGTTCCCCCAAAAAAACAGGGAACCACATCCCCTAATAACAATACCAAGTGCCCCCCTAATTTAAAAGCGACCCAGGGGCCCCTTTTTAAAAACAAAATCCCCGTGTCCCCCCTAATAACATGATACCACAGTGCCCCATAATTTAAAATGATATCCACTTTTCCCCCCAAAAAAAATGAAAACCACGTTCCCCCCCAAAAACAGGTACCCCTTTTCCCCCCCCAAAAACCCTGATTCCACAGGCCCCATATTTTAAAAAGGTTTCCACGTGGCCATAATAACAGGATATCCCAGTGTCCCCCTAATAACAGCGTACCCCAGTGTCCCCATAATAACTGATATCCCATGCCCTTTTAAACCCCCCTATCCCCAGGCCCCCCTAAAAACAGGATATCCACGTGCCCCTAAAAACAGGATATCCACGTGCCCCATAACCCCGGTATCCAAAGTGCCCCCAAAAAACAGGATAAACCCCAGTGTCCCCCCCAAAAAGGGTATCCCCCCGTGTCCCCTTAAAAAAAGTGATTCCACATGTCCCCATAATAACATGAATCCAAGTGTCCCCCTAAAAACGGATTCCACATTCCCATAATAACAGTGATTTTCCCCAGTCCCCCCCAAAAAAAACGATACCACAGGCCCCATAATAACTTTATTCGGGCCCCATAAACAGTATCCAAAATGCCCCAAATAACAGCGTATCCACAGGTCCCCCCTAATAAAATATACCCAGTGCCCCTAAAAAAGTGATATCCACAGTGCCCATAAAAACAAAATTCCAACATGCCCCCAAATAACAACATATCCACATTTTCCCCCCCCAAAAAAAGTATTTCACATGGCCCCATAATAACCGTTCCCAGGGCCCCATAAAAAGGTATCCCATGCCCCATAATAACAGAATCCCCAGGGCCCCTAATAAATTTTTATCCACAGTGCCCCCTAAAACAAATCCAAATTTCCCCCCCAATAAAAAGGGATTCCACAGTTTCCCAAATAACCCTGTACCACAGGGGCCCCCATAAAACAAAGGGTATCCACGTGCCCCCATAAAAAAACGAAAAAAAAAAAATCCACATGCCCCCCCCCTTTAAAAGGATATCCACATGTCCCCATAATTTTAAAAGGGGGAAACCACAGTGTCCCCTTAAAAAAAAAGGATATTCACAGTGCCCCCCATAATAAAAGTGATATCCACAGTGCCCCTTTTGTGATATCCACATGCCCAAAAAAATTTAAAAAGGGGGGATATTTTTTCCCAGTTCCCCCATAATACAAAGATACCACGTGCCCCAAAATAAAATGGACACGTCCCCTTAAAAAAAATTTCCCAGTGCCCCCCTTTTAAAAAAAGCGATATCCACAGTGCCCCCTAATTTTAAAAGGGGTTTCCACAGGGCCCCCCAAAAAAATATATCCAATGCCCCCATAAAAAAAAGGGGGAAAAAACAGTGCCCCCATAATAACAGGATTCCACATGCCCCCCCAAAAAAAGGATACCACAGTGCCCCAAAAACAGGGTACCCCAAAGGGCCCCATAATAAAAATTTATATCCCTGCCCCAAATAACAGTGATTTCCCCCGGCCCCCTAATAAATGAAAACCCCCGTGCCCCCCCTTTAAAATGATTTCCAAAAGTCCCAAATAACAGTGTATCCACAGTGCCCCCCTAATAACAGATATCCACAGTGTCCCCCCTAAAAACAAAGGGGGTTCAGTGCCCCCCAAAAAAAAAAAAAGAATTTTTCCCCCGTGCCCCATAATAACAGGATACCACAGTGCCCCTAAAAAAAGGGGGTCCACGGCCCATAATAAAAACCCCCAAACCCCAGTGCCCCCCCTAAAATTTTTCCCCATGGGGCCCCCTAAAACATGATTCCACAGTGCCCCAAATTTAAAAGGATATCCACAGGGCCCATTTTAAAAAAAGGGTATCCAAGTGCCCATAATAACGTGTACCAATGCCCCAAAAACAGGGAAAACCACAGTCCCCATAAAACAGTGATATCCACATGCCCCCCCCAAATTTAAAAAGATACCCCCTGCCCCATAATTTAAAGTGTTTTTCATGTCCCCCAAAAAAAAGAATCCACCTGCCCCCTAAAAACAGTGAACCCAGGGGGCCCCAAAAAAAGGATACCAAGTGCCCAAAAATAAAAAGGATAAACCACAGTGCCCCCCTTTTCAGGATACCACAGTGCCCCCCTAATAACCGGGGGCCAAGTCCCCATAATAACAGGATATCCACAGGGCCCCCCCTTTAAAAACAGGGGGTTTCCCCAATGCCCCCCCTAATAACAACTTTTCCCCCTGTCCCCCCAAAAAAAAATGAATCCATGTCCCCATAATTTAAAGGATATCACAGTGGGCCCCTAATAACAAAGTATCCACAGTGTCCCCAAAAAAAAGGGGGCCCAGTCCCTTTAAAAACAGTGAATCCCCAGTCCCCATAATAACAGTGAATTTCCCATGCCCCCTAATAACAAGATATCCACAGGGCCCCCTAAATAAAAGGAATTTCCCTTTTCCCCTTTTTAACAGTGATATCCAAAAACCCCATAAAAACAACGAATCCCAGGGTCCCCAAAAAAAACAGGATATCCACAGTGCCCCCCCCAAAAAACAGGGAAACCAAGTGCCCCCCCCAAAAAACAAAGGGGGGGCCACGGGGGCCCTATAAAAAACCCCCAAAATTTTCCCCCGGCCCCCATAAAACAGGGAAACCACAGTGCCCCAAATAAAAGATACCACAGGCCCCTTTTTAACCTGAATCCACAGGCCCCATAATAAAAACGTATCCCCGTGCCCCCCTAATAAAAAGGGAAACCCCCAAAAACCCCATAAAAACAGGATCCACAGTGCCCCAAATAACAGGGAAAACCACAACCCCCCCCAAAAAACAAATTCCCATTTTTCCCCCAATAAAAGGAAAATTTTTCCCGTGCCCCAAATAACAAGATTTTTCCCCAGTGGCCCCTAAAAACGCGATTTTCCCCAGTGCCCCCAATAACAGGATATCCACAGTGTCCCCAAATTAAAAGGAATCCCCGTGCCCCCCCCCAAAAACAGGAAAATCCCCAGGGCCCCCCCAAAAAAAAGATACCCATGCCCCCTAAACAGGGATATCCCAGTGCCCCCATAATAACAGGATACCCACAGGCCCCTAAAACGTGTTATCCAAGTGCCCCCATAATAACGGAATCCACAGTGTCCCCTTAATAACAGTGATATCCCACATCCCCCCAAAATAACCCCCGTACCCAAAAGGGCCCCCCCATAATAACAGCGATATCCACTTCCCCCATAAAACAGCGATACCATTTTCCCCCATAAAAACAGCGATACCCACAGTGTCCCTAATAACATGATATCCCAGTGCCCCCATAAAACGCGATATCCAAAGGCCCCCATAATAACAGCGTTTTCCACATTCCCCCATAATAAAGCGATATCCCATTGCCCCATAATAACCGATATCCACAGTGTCCCCAAAATACAGGATATCCACAACGCCCCCAAATTTTTCGTGAACCACAGTCCCATAATAAGGCCGGATCACAGGCACAGAATCGGACGCTGCAATGCATAAAATATGCATTGCAGTCGACCTATTTTAAATTTCTATGGAGCAGTCCCATATCCGTTTTTTTTGTGCCCCCTTTTTAAATCTGCAATCGCAGTGCGCGATTTCACCGTTGTGGGTCAACTATCGCCAATGAAAGTCTAGGGGAGCGGAAAAACGATTAAACAACCGCATTGTGACTTTCGATGAAATCGCATCGGTGTCCTTTAAAAAGCCGGCAATTCACCCCCGGTATTCGTAAAACACACTGACAGCTTTAATAAAGAATAGAAAGAAAAGATATATACAATAGAACCATATTATATAAAAAATGTCATTGTGACATGTAATATCATATATTTTTTCCAGCTTCACATACTGTAATCCCTAATTCAATTGCCGGGGTTTTTTTTAAACACAGAAGCCGAATGAAATGATACATTTTTTCCAACATTAAACCCCTGTAATTTCATGGGATTTTTTTATAGTTTAAACTACAATTCATGAGGTTTTGTGCAAAATTTCGACATTAGGGGGTTAAATTAAGGTGAATTTGTTGAAAAAAATGCGGGCTCCGCGATTTTCTCCACCCCAACAAAGCAAAGCGATGGGGGGAGATAATAAAAGCCCAGGGAGGGTCATTTTTGTGCCCCCCCGGTACTAACAAACTGCCCCCGACACCCCCAAAAGGGCAAAACTATAATTGATTTGCCCTTTCTGGCACTTTTCCCGTCTTTTCCCCTTGCCCTGTACGGTGGGGAAGGGTTAATCTCACCTTTCGTCACCTTTCATTGAAAAGGTGACCCTTTAAGGGAGTTTAATGATTGTAGCGTAATTAGACAAATATCAATTATTAATCCCATTGAAGTAAAAAAAAAAAAACACCCCACTTTAAAAAAAAATAATTTTAATGAAATAAAAACACATTTTTTTGACCCTATTTTATTTTACACTTAAACCCTGCAAGCCATTTTCTCCTAAATAAAAAAAGAAATAAAACAACATTTTTCTTACCTATTCCCCCATCTGTCAGTCCCACGCTGTTCCCACAAGGGGTTTAACTGCTTTGACCCAAACGTGCAAGTATCTGCGTGCTCAGCTCAAAGCTCCTGAATGAAAAAGTTCCTCTCCTCGACAGAGGGATGTTTTCAGAATGAAGTTAATTTTTGTTCCCCTTTCCCTTAGGTCAGGTCATAAATTAAATTTGGGAATAAATCAATTAAACTCCATTCAGAAATTTTTCCTCTACTTTCGCGGGGAGAGGAAGTTATTCATCAGGGATTACAGTCTGAGAAAAGCTTATTAGCTCTCTGCGACCTGTAACCTGTTAACCTTTCTGATGGATTACACCGTGGGACCTGACTGTACATGGGATTGGTAAGTATAATTTTGCTTTTTTATTTTATTTTTATTACAGGAAATGGTTTTAGCAGGAAAAAAAAATATGGTAAAAAAATGTGTGATTATTTAATTAAACTTTTTTTTTTATTAAACTGGTGTGTTTTTTGATTTTTCTTTCATACAATAGGATTAATAATTGATAGTTGTCTAATTGACAGCTTAAATTTAAATTAACCTGGCTTATAGTGCCCTTTTCATTGCAAGGTCTTTTTAACCCCTTTTTAAACCCCATTCGCCACCGCTACATGGCAATGGGAATAGACGGGCAAAGTGCCAGAAAGGGCGAATCTAATTATAGATTTGCCCTTTCTGGGGTGTCTGGGGGCAGATGTTAGTAGCCAGGGGGGCACAAAAAAATGTACCCTCCTAGGCTATTATTATCTGCCCCCACTCGCTTGCTTTGTCTGTTGGTGGAGAAAATCAGCGGGAGCCCACGCATTTTTTTTCAACGAATTTACACCTTTTAAATTTAAAACCCTACATGTCTGAAATTTAGCACACATATACTCATGTAATTGTATGTTTCAAACATATATAAAAATACATGAAATTACAGGGTTAAATGTGTGGAAAACAATGTATCATTTCATGTCGGCTTCTGTGATTTCACTGAAGCCGGCAATTGAATTAGGGTATACAGTATGTAAAGTGTAAGAACTATAAATATTTATATATATATATGCACAATGAATTTACAATATATATATGTGTTCTATGTGTAATTCTATTCTTTCTTTTGCATTTAAATACTATTTTTTGGATCCATTATATGTCAGTTTTGCAAGCCTGCGAGAAAATCCGCAGTCGGATGAAATCAGATGTTAACAAGGTACACACACATGCGATTAAATCGAAAACTTTGAAGGAAAATCGGATGCCAGAAGGGTGTGTGATGTTTTTATTTTGATCCGATTGTCGACCGTCTAAAACGGACCGTTTTTTGTGGTTGTGTGTGACTCCACCTTTAAAAGTGACATCCACAGTGCCCCATAATAACAGGATATCCACAGTGCCCCATAATAACAGCGATATCCACGTGCCCCATAAAAACAGTGATATCCACATGTCCCCATAATAACAGTGATATCCACATGTCCCATAATAACAACGATATCCCAGTGGGCCCCCTAATAACAGTGATATTCACAGTGTCCCCATATAACATGATATCCACATGCCCCATAATAACAGCGATATCCACAGTGTCCCCATAATAACAGTGATATCCCCAGTGCCCCCTAATAACAGTGATATCCACAGTGTCCATAATAACAGTGATACACAGTGTCCCAAAAACCGAACCCCTGCCCCCTTAAAAACATCCCAGGTCCCCAAATAACACGAATCCACAGTTCCCCTAATAAAAATGAACCCTGTCCCCAAAAAAAGTGATACCCAGTGTCCTCATAACCATGTTTTCCCCCTGGCCCCCAAAAACAGTGATATCCCGTGTCCCCCAATAACGGAACCCTGTCCTTAAAACCGATATCCCCTGCCCCCATTTAAAAAGGAATCCAAGTGTCCCTAATAACGCGATATCCAAGTGTCCCCAAATAACAGCAATCCACAGTGTCCCCCCCCAAAAACACGAAACCACAGTGCCCCCTAAACGATACCACGGGCCCCAAAAAAACGTGATATTCACATTCCCCCCCCAAAAAAATGTATCCCCCGTGTCCCTAAAAAGGTTTTCCCAGTGCCCCCCTAAAACGGGGTATCCCCGTTTCCCAAAAAAACGTATCCAAGGTCCCCATATAACAGTTTCCACAGTGTCCCCTAATAAGTGAATCCCGGGGGGCCCCAAAAAAACCGATTCCCAGGCCCCCCCTAACGTGATACCACATGCCCCTAAAAAGGATATCCACGTGCCCCCTAATAACTGATTTCCACAGTGCCCCAAATAACTGAAATCCCCATGCCCCTAAAAAACACGAATCCACTGCCCCCAATAAAACGTTTTCCACAGTGCCCCTTTAAAATGATACCCAAAAAGCCCCCATATAAAGTTTTTTCCCCTTTTCCCCCTAAAACAAAAGATACCACAGTGCCCCCTAATAACATTTTTTCCACGGCCCCCCAAATTTCAGGGTATCCATGCCCCCAAAACGTTATTTCCACAGGCCCGCAAATCAGCGTTCCCCCGGGCCCCCAAATAACAGTGATATCCCAGTGTCCCCTAAAAACAGGATATCCCCGTGCCCCCTAAAACTGTATCCCCCTGCCCCCCTAATAACAGTGAATTTCCCCAGGCCCCATAATAAAGGAAAACCACAGGCCCCCCTAAAACAGTTACCCATGCCCCTAATAACAGGATTCCCCAGTACC
>JARQOD010000002.1:8705839-8723475 GCA_033576555.1 Oophaga sylvatica
ATGGTCCAATAAATTTAGGAGCAAATTTTCTTTCTGAAATACAGCAGGAGCATTGATCAAATCAAAAAGCATCACCAAATTCTCAAAGTGAACCCTCGGGAGTATTGAAGGCAGTCTTCCACTCATCACCTTGGGGAACACGTATCAGGTTATATGCCCCTCTCAGATCTAGTTTAGAAAACCACTTGACCCATGCTAGTTGAGTAAACAGATCAGAAATAAGAGGTAATGAGTATGGGTTACATACAGTAATTTTATTCATCGCTTTAAAATCCAAACAAGGACACAAACCTCTATCTTTTTTCTTAACAAAGAAAAATCCTATGGCGACTGGTCAGGTGGAAGGCCTTATTTGACCCTTGGAGAGACTCTTTTGAACCTATTCTTTCATGGCATCTCTTTCCGGAAGAGAGAGATTAAACAGCCGAGATTTAGGCAATTTGGCCCCTGGGGTAAATTCGATAGCACAATCATATGACCTATGCTGGGAAAGAACTTCACGTTCAGTCTCAGAAAAAAACGTCCTTAAAATCCTGAATAAAATCTGGAAGAAGAGATCTCATGGATACCAGAGATTTAGACAAACAATGGCAAGATAAAAATTCCCTCAAAACTTAACCTCAAGACTTTCCCAATTGATGGAAGGATTGTGTTTCACCAAAAAGGGCATACCCAACCCAACCTTAGCTGGTAAGGAAGGAAACACCATAAATGAGATAGACTCTGTGCATAACACTCCTACTCTCATGCACACATTCTCAATATTAGAAGTAACATGACTTTGGATAAGGGGAGTATTATCAATTTGAATAGGATAACCAAAGGTTGACACTGTGTACCCACGCTCGATAGCAAAATCACGGTCAATGAGATCTAAGGCAGAACCTTGAGAAATGACTTCAAACTGTTAGGATCAGTGTCCTTACATCTTAATGTTTTTTTTTTACATCCTCTTTACCCTTGAGAAAGTCATTGTTGGATTTGAAACAGTGAATTATTAGATGGCCAATTTACCAAAGTATAAACAGAAATGAGCAGGTGTTTTACGTACAACTCCCTCCTTGGTCTTTCTGCAAGCCTCAATTTGCATGGGTTCACCTGCCTCAGAAGGAAGAGAGGGAGTAAACACAGAAACAGTCCCAAATGTGTCCTTATGCCTAAGACATCGGTCCAGACGCACCACCAGAGCCATGGTCTCATCCAGGGACAATGGAGAAGGACTATAAACCATCATATCACGTGTTTTACTAGAGAGACCCTGGCAGAATTGACTGCGGAGAGCTGGAACATACCAGGAGGTCTCCACTGCCCAATGACTGAACTAAGAGCAGTAGTCCTCCACTTTATGATTTTCCTGAACCAACCTACTGTCACGCAGTCTCTGCGTACAGGAGGTCAGGGGCCTAAGCTGACCCTAAGCTGGGGCCCTAACTAATCCCTCTACCTGGAGGTACTGTTAAAGGTACAGAGGTCCAGGCCGCCAGCGTAACCCCTATCTCCTGAGGATCCCTGAACCTCAGTAATCTAGTCCTGAGAAGGACCCCGATCACAACAACAGGGGACAGGATAATATAAGCCAACACACAGTACTAGACGAACGAGACAGTACAAGGGGAAGACCAAAAAAACTACCTTGCATACAAAAACTCGCACCACAACAACAGAGGGAACACCAACGGGTAAGAAGATAAATAATAAAGCGAGGAAGGGAAAAAACACACAAAGTACACTTCACTCAAACTCCAAAATACCACAAGCCACTCTGTTTGTCTGCAAGGAATGCTTTCACCGACAACTTCCCTAACAGACTGGCAGGTATTTGAAGGAGTCCCACTTCTGCAGCATTGATTGCAGCTGGGCGAGGCTGGGCCTCATCTAGCGCAGGGAGAGAATTAACTCCCTCACTGCCGAAAAATACAAAGCACCAAAAACTCAGCTGCGAGAAGTCAGGCTGTGTAATCGTGACGATCTTCGTGGCGACACACCCGTGACACCTACAGATCATTGATTCAGCAACCGTAATTTTAACTGGATCGTCATAAATGAGCTCTAAGGTGGAGAAAAAAGCGTCAGAGGAAAACATTGGAGAATCCTCAGGCAAAGAAAATGCCCAAGCCTGAGTGTCTCCATGAAAAAACGAACAAAACAATACTCACATGTTGACTCTTTCCCCCTGGATGAAATAGGATGGAGATGAAAAAACAATTTACATGAAACAAAAAAGATGAAAAACTTACTTCGGTCCCCACCAAAATAGCCCAGGTAATTTTACCTTAGGCTTAGATGACTGATTAGGGTGGAGTAGAACCTGCGGAGCCGTTTAAAATGCAAGCTGTTGTTGCTGCTTGTTGTCTGCCGCTTCCAAAAGACAAAGTGTTATGTACGGTAGCTGAGGAGGAGAGGAATAACAGCCGGGCAGCCGAACACCTGAGATGTTGGTAACTAATGGGTTGCAGAAACCTGAACTAACCACACAACTAGAGGTAGCCGTGGAGCGTTCCTACGTTGATCCTAGATGCCTCGTCACAGCCTGAGAGCTAGCTATACCTAAAGATAGAAACAGGAAAGCTAACTGCCCGGAGTAGAGCCCCAAAGGAATAGGCAGCCCCCAAACATATAATGGCAGTTAGACAAGATGAAAACACAAACGCAGGCAGAAAACAGATTGAGCAAACGCTGGGGCCACAAGCTGACTAAATAGGAAAGGACAGGAGATATTACTTTCTGCAACCCAGAAAACCCGACAAAAATCCAACAATTCTGATTACAAAAATGCTGAGATCACACGATCTCGCCACCACACTAAATCAGATCTCAGTGTGAACAAAACCAAGCTGCAGCCGCTAAAAAAGCAGGAAAAAGCAAATGAAAAAACAACAGAGGCTACAGACAAACTGTGAGGAGCTTAGGCCCCAGGAGGGGACCCGGCTGTCCTCCACAAATGTGCAGAAAACAATGCAAATAGCAAGCACAAAAATAAAAGCAGAAAATATCTTATCTGAAAGCAGGAGATGCAGGCAAGACTCAGCAAACTTCCAAATGAACCAGGAACCACAATTGAGACAAGAACAATTGATCATCGGCAACCATCATGGGAGGGAACCTCCCTTATATCAGACCAGTCCGTGATCCCAGATTGTCATTCCTCGCTGAAAGGTTCAGTACTGTCTGTAACCACCAGAGGGAGCCTCTGCTCAGAAACCATCTCTAGCACATTCATAACAACAAAGTCTGCAATTGTGTGGTCAGGGCGTCCATGAGGATTTCTCAGCACAAAACAAATAGAATAAGCTGGTGATAATTATATGACTGCCAAAGCAAATTTACACGGGTAGTTTAAAAACCAGGACCACGGAAGTTGGCACTCTAAGGTAACACAATGTCGCCTCAATTCGACAGCGGCTTACCGTGAATGTCTTTAACAGCTCCTAGGATCACTAGAGTAACATTTCCCTAAGGATAAAAGGAATCACACAGAATACAGCTACAAACAACACAAACTACAGCACAGTGAATTAATCCAAGAAAGACTATCACTAGCAGGAAACACCAGTAGGTGAAGGTATTTAAAGCTGCACCCAAAAGGTGATAGGACAGACAAACAGAGTGAATGAAAAACACCTGTTACCCAAAACAACAAAAACAAAGATAACAAAACTAAAACATCCAAAGAGACAAAAGAGACGCAGAACACAGAATCAAGGGTTCGAATCCAGAAGCATGACAACTACATAATACAATACTACATAATACAGCACAACATAATACAGCACAACATAATACAGCATTACATAGTACAGCACTATATAATACAACACTATATAATGCAGCACTACATAATAACACTACATAATACAGCACTACATAATTCAACAGTACAGAATACGACACTACAGAATACAACATATTAAACTTTGTCTTCTGATGTCTTCTCCAGCCCATCAATTGCGATAATGACACTTGTGTCCTCGAGGATGTAGCCAGAGGAAGTGACTGTAGTGCTAGGTCTTGAAGATTGCCCAGTGTAATACATGATAATATCCCCAAAAATAATATTATGCAGTATTTAAAGTGATCCTCCATCAGCAGGAACAAGTCCCACATCACTGTATCATGTCTCGATTTGCAGAACCTGACTACCACAAATCTCATATTGTACTGGTGTAGCAGCCACCAATGTGACCATTGCCCCCCGCTATGATAACACCACAGCATGACTCGGTGCTCCGCATCGGCTCAGGATTTCTCGTTCACTTTGCAAATAATGTATGATTCCTCTAGAATCAAGTTGGCAGCTGTTACATCTGCACCAATGATTGTGACAAAACCTGGGCGGTCACCGAGAGTGTAAACCCAATGCCAACAGGTCAGGCAGCGATAAGGAGGAACCAGTGCTCCTCATACAAGAATGACTATTTCTGTATATCGCATTCATTACTGATAGAGTGAATGTTGCAGAACGGCCCCGGCTGTCCTCAGTGTTTTTTCCTGTTTTCCTTTTCCGGAATTCAATTTTATTGCATCTCTGTGATAATAATTCTTTTATCAGTGCTTTTGAAGACAAAACATTTAGCCTTAAAAGGGATTGTCCAGGACTTGCATATCGATGGCATGTCCTTCGGATAGGTCACCAGAACCATTTCGGTGGGAGTTCAGCACTCAGCTGTGTGCCGCATGATTGGGAGCAAACTGGATCAACACAGCTCCGACCACCTTGGGGCCACTCCACCATAGTGACAATACATGCTCAAGGCAGAGTGGCTTGTTGGTAATGACAAGAGAGGGATATCTAACAAAAATACAAAATATTTTATTAATGATAATAATAGCAAGATAAAATACAATAGACAAACAAGGTGCAATGGGAGAGAGGACAATTGAAGAAATGATATGCTGAAGTTAGAATAATCAGCACATAGAGAAACAATACGTCTCCCAACCTGGTCGCAATTAGTAGCAGGAGAGCAGATGTAACAAAGTCAGTGGCCAGTACGTGCATAGCATAATCTATGTCCTGAAATACACATATATTTTTATATAGAGGGCCATCTCGCTATAGAGTAAATAACGGTCAATATAGATCTGCCTGAATGCTGTGGAACTATCAGATAGGCATATAATCACATAGATTTAATAGCCGGGTAAAATACCTTGAGACATGATATAGCCTTGGACCGACAGGTTGGGAGAGCGCACTGGAGCCTCGACGCGCGTTTCACCGCCAAGGGCTTCATCAGGAGGCGTGGCTATGGGGGGTAGAATAAGGGATTTTATACCTGAGGCCATTCAGTCTTAGCGAATCGGCGCGGCGTCCGGCGTGATGTGCAGCTCCATAACGAGGGCGGCTGGCGCGCGCCACGGACGATGGAGGAGAGGACGTGCGTCATCAGCTCCATCGCCATGGCAACGCGTCCGGCCGGCCGCGCCACGGAGCGGCACAGCGCACGCGCGGGCCGCGTCTGCGCAGGACTGTGAGGTAAATGCAAGCGTCAAATGACACAATAATCGGGGATGGATTAAGAAAGTCAGGTGAACTGATGAGCACAGAGGAAAACCTATGTCGTCGATTCCATTGTCCCGGCAGCACGCGCAAACTAAGCAAGTCACGGACAAATACTAATATGTGCAAACCGCGTCTGCACGGGACAGTGGAGTAAGGACAGGCGTCAAAAGACGCGATAAACAATGCTAAGCAAGCATAGGTTAGATGAAATAATATGCTCAGTAGATAGTAGAAAATGAATAATATTGCTCCGTCGTTAGGGCAACGCACCCGAACATTCTTATACCTATAATTCATATAGCGTTTGAGAAGTATGGATTGACTGGGAATAACATAAAATAGTTAAACTTAATAATTACAAGGAAGATATGAAGATAAGCATAATAAAAGTAATATCTATATGCGTAGCAAGTAAATAACAAATAAATGGGGAAGCTATAAGTCATAACATGTAAGTTAATTGGATCTTGACAGAGAATGTTTATATCCAGAGTAGATAAAGTGGATAATGTTATGAACCATCATAGCACTACAAAAAACAAAATATCAAAAATAATATAATACAAATATATAAGGTATAGTCCGAAAAAGTGTTGATGGTAGTGGTTCCAAAATACAATATTAACTTGATTGTGGTCTCTCAAACGCAGGTAGACAGAGGAGGTGGAGTGAAGCACGAGGCTGAAGGGCTCAGGTAAGTGACTAAGTGAAAGAATATAAATGTTAATATGCATAAAAACAAATAACAAAATAAAGAGAAAAAACACAAAAAACTACCGTGATATATTGTGAACGTACAGACATACACTCTAACAGTGCACAGTTAGGCCTCTTTCACACATCCGGCGGCCGCATGCGGTTTTTTGCCGGATGGTTTCTGATGCCCGGACACATCAGAAACCATCCGGCAAAAACAAAAAACGTTACATGCTGCGTTTTGTCCGGCCGCCGCAATGTACATTTGCGCCGCATCCGGACAAAACCGCATGCAACGCACTGACATGCGGCGCCATCCGGCGCTAATGCATGTCAATGCGAAAAAAGCCGCATGCGGCGCATCAGGTTTTCTGATGCGGCGCTGTGGCAAAATGCCGCGGGCGCCGGAAGGCGCCCGCCGGATGTGTGAAAGAGGCCTTAGAGAAAGGACTTGAAACTGATGGCTTCATTGAGGCCTTTAGGTGTAAGGGCATCGAGTGTGACAATCCATCGTGTCTCTTTTTGTAACAATTTTTTCTTTAGGTTGCCACCCCGAATGCCCATATAGACGCGGTCAATGCCGCAAACAGAAAGACCTATTGGGTTGCCTTCATGGAATTCTGCAAAATGTTTAGGAATTGTCTTAAGGGATTCTTGGTCAGCACAGTTGTTTGCCTTCCTTATGTCTCTGACGTGTTCTTGTACACGCACCTTCAGAGATCTTGTGGTCATGCCTATGTAAATGAGGTTGCAAGGGCAACTGGCTTGGTAAATTACACCCTCGGTGTTACACGTAATATGGTGCACTATTTTATATTTCTTATCTCTGGCAGAGTTGAAGAATTCTTTTGTTCTTGGAATGAATTGACATGCAGAACAATTACCACATGGAAAATTACCCCAGGGGGGACCTTTGCTTGTTGTAGCGAATGGGTTACTTTTTGGAGGTACATAATGGCTTTTGCAGAGAATATCACCCAGATTGCGTGATCTCCGCCAAGAAATAGACGGTTGCGAGGTCAATTGTTGACCCAGGGTTTTATCTGTCAATAACACCGGCCAATGTTTTCTTAGAATGTCTTTAATTTTTGACCAGTTACAATTAAAGTTAGTGATAAATCTTGGTCCAGAGTTGTCATGGGTGATATTTTTATTTTAGAAGTTTGGGTCAAAAGAGTAGATCTATTGGAATTATGTGCACGGGTGTATCCCCTGATAATGTCTCTATTGGGGTAGCCCCTGTCTTTAAAACGATTTGCCAGATCATGTGCTTGTTTATTGAATGTCGAGTTGTCAGAGCATATTCGACGTGCGCGTAGGAATTGACCAATTGGTATTGAGCTCTTAAGTTTAGGCAGATGAGAGGAGGAAAAATGCAATAATGCATTAGTGGCTGTAGTCTTTCGAAAGATGTCAGTACTAATTGTTCCATCAATAAGCTTAGAAATATTGATATCTAAAAAGTCAATTGAAATTTGACTATATTTCCAAGTTAATTTGATGTTAAGTTCATTGACATTCAGGTGGCTGAGAAAAGAGTCAAGTTGAGACGTGGAGCCCTGCCAGATGAAAAATACATCATCTATATATCTAAGCCATGAGATGACAGATTTTTCTTGGGTATGACTAACTTTGAACCATCATTAATCGATTTCATTCTTGATCTCTTATTTTTCATACTTACACACAATTACTTTGTGTTCAAGGACCGCCCCTTCCTACAGCTCCAGGGCACGGCTATGGGGGCCGCCTGTGCGCCCTCCTATGCCAATTTGTTCCTGGGGCTGTGGGAGAGGGGCACGGTCCTTGACACACCTGGCCATAGCTCTGTCATCTCATGGCTTAGATGGCAATTCCTACGCGCACGTCGAATATGCTCTGACAACTTGACATTCAATAAACAAGCACATGATCTGGCAAATCGTTTTAAAGACAGGGGCTACCCCAATAGAGACATTATCAGGGGATACACCCGTGCACGTAATTCCAATAGATCTACTCTTTTGACCCAAACTTCTAAAAATAAAAATATTACCCATGACAACTCTGGACCAAGATTTATCACTAACTTTAATTGTAACTGGTCAAAAATTAAAGACATTCTAAGAAAACATTGGCCGGTGTTATTGACAGATAAAACCCTGGGTCAACAATTGACCTCGCAACCGTCTATTTCTTGGCGGAGATCACGCAATCTGGGTGATATTCTCTGCAATAGCCATTATGTACCTCCAAAAAGTAACCCATTCGCTACAACAAGCAAAGGTCCCCCCTGGGGTAATTTTCCATGTGGTAATTGTTCTGCATGTCAATTCATTCCAAGAACAAAAGAATTCTTCAACTCTGCCAGAGATAAGAAATATAAAATAGTGCACCATATTACGTGTAACACCGAGGGTGTAATTTACCAAGCCAGTTGCCCTTGCAACCTCATTTACATAGGCATGACCACAAGATCTCTGAAGGTGCGTGTACAAGAACACGTCAGAGACATAAGGAAGGCAAACAACTGTGCTGACCAAGAATCCCTTAAGACAATTCCTAAACATTTTGCAGAATTCCATGAAGGCAACCAAAGAGGTCTTTCTGTTTGCGGCATTGACCGCGTCTATATGGGCATTCGGGGTGGCAACCTAAAGAAAAAATTGTTACAAAAAGAGACACGATGGATTGTCACACTCGATGCCCTTACACCTAAAGGCCTCAATGAAGCCATCAGTTTCAAGTCCTTTCTCTAACTGTGCACTGTTAGAGTGTATGTCTGTACGTTCACAATATATCACGGTAGTTTTTTGTGTTTTTTCTCTTTATTTTGTTATTTGTTTTTATGCATATTAACATTTATATTCTTTCACTTAGTCACTTACCTGAGCCCTTCAGCCTCGTGCTTCACTCCACCTCCTCTGTCTACCTGCGTTTGAGAGACAACAATCAAGTTAATATTGTATTTTGGAACCACTACCATCAACACTTTTTCGGACTATACCTTATATATTTGTATTATATTATTTTTGATATTTTGTTTTTTGTAGTGCTATGATGGTTCATAACATTATCCACTTTATCTACTCTGGATATAAACATTCTCTGTCAAGATCCAATTAACTTACATGTTATGACTTATAGCTTCCCCATTTATTTGTTATTTACTTGCTACGCATATAGATATTACTTTTATTATGCTTATCTTTATATCTTCCTTGTAATTATTAAGTTTAACTATTTTATGTTATTCCCAGTCAATCCATACTTCTCAAACGCTATATGAATTATAGGTATAAGAATGTTCGGGTGCGTTGCCCTAACGACGGAGCAATATTATTCATTTTCTACTATCTACTGAGCATATTATTTCATCTAACCTATGCTTGCTTAGCATTGTTTATCGCGTCTTTTGACGCCTGTCCTTACTCCACTGTCCCGTGCAGACGCGGTTTGCACATATTAGTATTTGTCCGTGACTTGCTTAGTTTGCGCGTGCTGCCGGGACAATGGAATCGACGACATAGGTTTTCCTCTGTGCTCATCAGTTCACCTGACTTTCTTAATCCATCCCCGATTATTGTGTCATTTGACGCTTGCATTTACCTCACAGTCCTGCGCAGACGCGGCCCGCGCGTGCGCTGTGCCGCTCCGTGGCGCGGCTGGCCGGACGCGTTGCCATGGCGATGGAGCTGATGACGCACGTCCTCTCCTCCATCGTCCGTGGCGCGCGCCGGCCGCCCTCGTTATGGAGCTGCACATCACGCCGGACGCCGCGCCGATTCGCTAAGACTGAATGGCCTCAGGTATAAAACCCCTTATTCTACCCCCATAGCCACGCCTCCTGACGAAGCCCTTGGCGGTGAAACGCGCGTCGAGGCTCCAGTGCGCTCTCCCAACCTGTCGGTCCAAGGCTATATCATGTCTCAAGGTATTTTACCCGGCTATTAAATCTATGTGATTATATGCCTATCTGATAGTTCCACAGCATTCAGGCAGATCTATATTGACCGTTATTTACTCTATAGCGAGATGGCCCTCTATATAAAAATCTATGTGTATTTCAGGACATAGATTATGCTATGCACGTACTGGCCACTGACTTTGTTACATCTGCTCTCCTGCTACTAATTGCGACCAGGTTGGGAGACGTATTGTTTCTCTATGTGCTGATTATTCTAACTTCAGCATATCATTTCTTCAATTGTCCTCTCTCCCATTGCACCTTGTTTGTCTATTGTATTTTATCTTGCTATTATTATCATTAATAAAATATTTTGTATTTTTGTTAGATATCCCTCTCTTGTCATTGCTTCTGATCCTGATATTCTATCTATTATGCCTTTTTAAGGGTCAATATTTAATTTAGTAATCTTAGCTAGCAATGCATGCTACTTTTCTTTTTGGTTTTCTCTTGGGCTGAGGGATTCGTCCCGCTAGCCACGGTGACACTTGTTGTAGGTTTATAAGAGTGGCTTGTTGGTGCCTTCTTGGAACATTTTTTGTTATTTTGCTTGCTTATATAGCGCCATCATATTCCACAGCACTTTAATTGTGAGTCACCCATTTACTTGAGTAGACGTCAAAGGACTGGTGCTTTGGTGGCACATGAGATGAATGGTGCAGTGGTGGAGGTCTTTATGAGGGTCTTTTTTCGATGCAAAGTTAAGGGGCACATAGAGCATCGCAGCTTCATAAAGTCAATGGAGAATCATTACTTATATCCTTACAAATATCTCTGCATGCTTGTGTGAGCGTGATTTATTGTGTGCAATCAGAACCACACAATGCATGGAACAGTATATGGTAGCAGTGTTTCCTGTGGACCTAGCAGTGCGTGGATTACTACAGGGATAGAGATTTGCCCTTTCTGCCCCCTCCAGCAGTGTTTACTGTGGTCCTGGCCGTGCATGTGTTAATCCAGGGTTGTATATTTGTCCCTCTGACTCCTCCAGCAGTGTTTCCCATGGTCCTGGCAGTGTAGGGGTTACACCAATTTTATAGATTTGCCTTTCTGCCCCATTGTTTCCTGTGATCCTAGCAGTACGTGGGTTACTCTGGGGTTGTAGAACTGCCCATCTGCCCCCCTGGCTGTGTTTCCTGTGGTCCTGGCAGTGTAGGGGTCACTCCTGAGATGTAGATTTATCCTACTGCCCCTACCAACTGTATTTCCTGCGGTCCTGGCAGTGCAAAGGTTATACCAGGGTCGGAGACTTGCACCTCTGGCAGCGTTTCCTGTGGTCCTGGCAGTACAGGGGTTACTCTGGGGTGGTAGATTTGCCCCACAGCCACCTCTGGCAGTGTTTCCCGTGGTCCCGGCAGTGCAGTGGTTACTCCAGGGTAGTAGATTCGCCCCTCTGCTCCCTTGGCAGCGTTTCCTCTGGTCCCGGCAGTGCAGGGGTTACTCCAGGGTAATAGATTCGCCCCTCTGCTCCCTCTGGCAGTGTTTCCTGTGGTCCCGGCAGTGCAGGGGTTACTCCGGGGTTGTAGATTCGCCCCTCTGCTCCCTCTGGCAGCGTTTCCCGTGGTCCTGGCAGTGCAGGTGTTACTGCAGGGTGGTAGATTTGCACCTCTGCCCCCTCTGGCAGCGTTTCCTCTAGTCCCGGCAGTGCAGGGGTTACTCCGGGGTGGTAGATTCGCCCCTCTGCTCCCTCTGGCAGCGTTTCCTCTGGTCCCGGCAGTGCAGGGGATACTGCGGGGTGGTAGATTTGCACCTCTGCCCCCTCTGGCAGTGTTTCCTGTGGTCCCGTCAGTGCAGGGGTTACTCTGGGGTGGTAGATTTGCACCTCTGCCCCCTCTGGCAGCGTTTCCTCTGGTCCCGGCAGTGCAGGGGTTACTCCGGGGTGGTAGATTCGCCCCTCTGCTCCCTCTGGCAGCGTTTCCTCTGGTCCCGGCAGTGCAGGGGTTACTGCGGGGTGGTAGATTCGCGCCTCTGCCCCCTCTGGCAGTGTTTCCTGTGTCCCGGCAGTGCAGGGGTTACTCCGGGGTGGTAGATTTGCACCTCTGCCCCCTCTGGCAGTGTTTCCTGTGGTCCCGGCAGTGCAGGGGTTACTCCGGGGTGGTAGATTTGCACCTCTGCCCCCTCTGGCAGTGTTTCCTGTGGTCTCGGTAGTGCGGGGGTTACTCCGGGGTGGTAGGTTTGCACCTCTGCCCCCTCTGGCAGCGTTTTCCTCCGGGTGACACTAGAGAGGAAGAACTCCTTATCATCCTTCCATTTCCTGAGACAGATTTGTTTGCTTCTAATTCCGATGTATTTTCTGCTCTTTTTCCCTTGTAGGGGGCAGAGACCAGGAAACGCTCGCCCACCCTGAGCAGTCAGTTCAAGCGCTCGCTGGAGCTGCTGATGAGAACGCTGAGCGTGTGTCAGCCCTTCTTCGTCCGCTGCATCAAGCCCAATGAATACAAGAAGCCTATGGTAAGTACCGGGGGGCACCGGGGTCCCACTAACTCATAACCCATCCATATTACCTACATCAGCCATACAGGCATACCAGCATGGAAAGGGTTCATTTGGCTGAAGGACCCAGCACTGATGGACTACAGATCACAGCATGCCCAAGCAACAGGATCCCCACAGTGTCCGTCTTCCATGTGGAGCCGTCTCCGTCTCCTCCTGTGGTCTCGGTTTTACCCTTCTCCCTAAATAACATAAAAACAGGACGTTTCCCTTTCCTTATGATGACATGTGACTGACGGATGCGTCCGTCCCCGGGAGCAGTATAAGCTGGGACCCCCATGATCTCCTGTCATTCATGTTATAGGGTCAGTCACCCTATTAGTATGGACATCAGTGCACCCCCTATCCATGACTGCCATTACCAAACATATCAGGTGGAACAAAGTCTAAAGGCTGCGGCCCCCCACTAGTCCATATACTGCAGTGGCTGACAAGGGTACGGGCCACAGTCCTGAACGAGCCCAACGTGGCCCTGAAAATATACACTGGTGAAGTCAGGGCGCAAGTGTCTGGGCAAATATTTGGTGGCAATGTGAGGGCGCAAGTGTCAGTCCCGTATGCGGTCCCTCTTATGTGGCACGTGTGCAGTGCTCACGGACATTGTGCGCACGGCGCCTTTCTCTCTGGTAGTCACCGGTACACTGCACCTTCTCTCTGTAGTCACCGGCACACTGCACCTTCTCTCTGTAGTCACCGGGCACACTGCACCTTGTCTCTGTAGTCACCGGGCACACTGCACCTTCTCTCTGTAGTCACCGGGCACACTGCACCTTCTCTCTGTAGTCACAGGCACACTGCACCTTCTCTCTGTAGTCACCGGCACACTGCACCTTCTCTCTGTAGTCACTGGGCACACTGCACCTTCTCTCTGTAGTCACCGGGCACACTGCACCTTCTCTCTGTAGTCACCGGCACACTGCACCTTCTCTCTGTAGTCACCGGGCACACTGCACCTTCTCTGTGTAGTCACCGGCACACTGCACCTTCTCTCTGTAGTCACAGGCACACTGCACCTTCTCTCTGTAGTCACCGGCACACTGCACCTTCTCTCTGTAGTCACAGGCACACTGCACCTTCTCTCTGGTAGTCACCGGCACACTGCACCTTCTCTCTGTAGTCACCGGCACACTGCACCTTCTCTCTGTAGTCACCGGCACACTGCACCTTCTCTCTGTAGTCACAGGCACACTGCACCTTCTCTCTGTAGTCACAGGCACACTGCACCTTCTCTCTGTAGTCACCGGCACACTGCACCTTCTCTCTGTAGTCACCGGCACACTGCATCTTCTCTCTGTAGTCACCGGCACACTGCACCTTCTCTCTGTAGTCACCGGGCACACTGCACCTTCTCTCTGTAGTCACTGAGCACACTGCACCTTCTCTCTGTAGTCACCGGTACACTGCACCTTCTCTCTGTAGTCACAGGCACACTGCACCTTCTCTCTGTAGTCACCGGTACACTGCACCTTCTCTCTGTAGTCACCGGCACACTGCACCTTCTCTCTGTAGTCACCGGCACACTGCACCTTCTCTCTGTAGTCACAGGCACACTGCACCTTCTCTCTGTAGTCACCGGCACACTCACCTTCTCTCTGTAGTCACGGGCACACTGCACCTTCTCTCTGTAGTCACCAGCACACTGCACCTTCTCTCTGTAGTCACCGGCACACTGCACCTTCTCTCTGTAGTCACCGGCACACTGCACCTTCTCTCTGTAGTCACCGGCACACTGCACTTCTCTCTCTGTAGTCACCGGGCACACAGCACCTTCTCTCTGTAGTCACCGGCACACTGCACCTTCTCTCTGTAGTCACCGGCACACTGACCTTCTCTCTGTAGTCACCGGCACACTGCACTCTCTCTGTAGTCACCGACACTGCACCTTCTCTCTGTAGTCACCGGCACACTGCACCTTCTCTCTGTAGTCACCGGGCACACTGAACCTTCTCTCTGTAGTCACCGGCACACTGCACCTTCTCTCTGGTAGTCACCGGGCACACTGCACCTTCTCTCTGTAGTCACCGGCACACTGCACCTTCTCTCTGTAGTCACCGGCACACTGCACCTTCTCTCTGTAGTCACCGGCACACTGCACCTTCTCTCTGGTAGTCACCGGGCACACTGCTCCTTCTCTCTGTAGTCACCGGCACACTGCACCTTCTCTCTGTAGTCACCAGCACACTGCACCTCTCTCTCTCTGGTCCCTGTTGCTGGGGCGGCGGGAGACGGCGGACGCTCGCCTGCACGATGCTGGTGCTCCCCGGACGCAGCACTCTTCTGCCTCACTGCTGCTGCTGGACACACAGCTCCCCTCAGCACAGCAGTCCCTCTCCTTCTGGTCTGCTGCAGCACGCCTGGCAGGTACCTATGGTCCGATCTTCCCCCTTACATCCTGACAGGCACAGTGCCCCCATAACAGCGACAGCCTCAGTGCCCCCATAACAGCGACAGCCTCAGTGCCCCATAACAGTGACAGCCCCAGTACCCCCATAACAATGACAGCCTTGGCTCCCACATAAGAGCGACAGCCTCAGTGCACCCCTAACAACGACAGCCGCAGTGCCCCAATAACAGTGACAGTCTTGGTTCCCCCATAACAACGACAGCATCAGTGCCCTATAACAGCGACAGCCTCAGTGCCCCCATAACAGCGACAGCCTCAGTGCCCCATAACAATGACAGCCGCAGTGCCCCCATAACAATGACAGCCGCAGTGCCCCCATAACAGTGAAAGCCGCAGTGCCCCCATAACAGACAGCCACAGTGCCCCCATGACAGAGACAGCCTCACTGCCCAACAGTGACATCCACAGTGCCCCCATAACAGCAACAGCTGCAGTGCCCCCATAACAGAGACAGCCTAGGTTCCCCAATAATAGCGACAGCCGCAGTGCGCTCACAACAGTAACATTCACAGTGCCCCCATAACAGCAACAGCTGCAGTTCTCCATAATAGCGACAGCCACAGTGCCAACATAAAAGCGTCAGCCACAGTGCCCCCATAATAGCTACAGCCACAGCCCTCCTATAACAGCGACAGCCATAAAGCCCTAATAACAGTGACGGCCACAGTGCCTCCATAACAGCGACAACATCAGGGTCCCCATAATAACAGTGATATCCACAGTGCCCCTATAAAAGCGACAGCTTCAGTCCCCATTAAACATTGACAACCACAGTTCCCCAATACGGTGACAGCCATAGTGCTTCCAGAACACTGAAAGCCAAAGTGCCCCCATAATAACAGTGATATCCACAGTGTCCCATAATAACAGTGATATCCACAGTGCCCCCATAATAACAGTGATATCCACAGTGTCCTCATAATAAAGTGATATCCACAGTGTCCCCATAATAAGTGATATCCACAGTGTCCCCATAATAACAGCGATATCACAGTGTCCCCATAATAACAGCGATATCCACAGTGTCCCCATAATAACAGTGATATCCACAGTGCCCATAATAACAGTGATATCCACAGTGCCCCATAATAACAGTGATATCCACAGTGTCCCCATAATAACAGGATATCCACAGTGTCCCCATAATAACAGTGATATCCACAGTGTCCCCATAATACAGTGATATCCACAGTGTCCCCATAATAACAGCGCATTCCACAGTGCCCATAATAACAGTGATATCCACAGTGTGCCCATAATAACAGTGATATCCACAGTGTCCCCATAATAACAGGATATCCACAGTGTCCTCATAATAACAGTGATATCCACAGTGTCCCCATAATAACGTGATATCCACAGTGTCCCCATAATAACAGCTGATATCCACAGTGTCCCCATAATAACAGCGAATCCACAGTGTCCCCATAATAACAGTGATATCCACAGTGTCCCCATAATAACAGTGATATCCACAGTGCCCCCATAATAACAGTGATATCCACAGTGCCCCATAATAACAGTGATATCCACAGTGTCCCATAATAACAGTGATATCCTCAGTGTCCCCATAATAACATGATATCCACAGTGCTCCCATAATAACAGTGATATCCACAGTGCTCCCATAATAACAGTGATATCCACAGTGCCCCATAATAACAGTGATATCCACAGTGTCCCATAATAACAGTGATATCCACAGTGCCCCATAATAACAGTGATATCCACAGTGTCCATATAACAGTGATATCCACAGTGTCCCATAATAACAGTGATATCCACAGTGCCCCATAATAACAGTGATATCCACAGTGTCCCATAATAACAGTGATATCCACAGTGCTCCCATAATAACAGTGATATCCACAGTGCTCCCATAATAACAGTGATATCCACAGTGCTCCCATAATAACAGTGATATCCACAGTGCCCATAATAACAGTGATATCCACAGTGTCCCATAATAACAGTGATATCCACAGTGTCCCCATAATAACAGTGATATCCACAGTGTCCCCATAATAACAGTGATATCCACAGTGCCCCCATAATAACAGTGATATCCACAGTGTCCCCATAATAACAGTGATATCCACAGTGCCCCATAATAACAGTGATATCCACAGTGCCCCATAATAACAGTGATATCCACAGTGTCCCCATAATAACAGTGATATCCACAGTTCCCCATAATAACAGTGATATCCACAGTGCTCCCATAATAACAGTGATATCCACAGTGCCCCATAATAACAGTGATATCCACAGTGTCCCCATAATAACAGCGATATCCACAGTGTCCCCATAATAACAGCGATGTCCACAGTGCCCCATAATAACAGTGATATCCACAGTGTCCCCATAATAACAGTGATATCCACAGTGTCCCATAATAACAGCGATATCCACAGTGCCACCATAATAACAGTGATATCCACAGTGTCCCCATAATAACAGTGATATCCACAGTGTCCCATAATAACAGCGATATCCACAGTGCCACCATAATAAACAGTGATATCCACAGTGCCCCATAATAACAGCGATATCCACAGTGTCCCCATAATAACAGCGATATCCACAGTGTCCCC
>JARQOD010000002.1:8723575-8791918 GCA_033576555.1 Oophaga sylvatica
TTTTCGTTTGAATATTTTGTGACGCTTCAGTAAAGGCGATGTAACGGGTCTGATAGGTGAAACCACTGAGCTTTATTATACAAGACAGTATACTTGTAAGAGAGCAGGTGGCGCCCGGGGAATACGGACAGGAATTCACAGGAAGTGATCAGGGCAGTCTCTGGGTAGGCAGGTTGTCACGGCAAGTGACCAGGGCAGTCTCTGGGTAGGCAGGTTGTCACGGCAAGTGACCAGGGCAGTCTCTGGGTAGGCAGGTTGTCACGGCAAGTGACCAGGGCAGTCTCTGGGTAGGCAGGTTGTCACGGCAAGTGACCAGGGCAGTCTCTGGGTAGGCAGGTTGTCACGGCAAGTGACCAGGGCAGTCTCTGGGTAGGCAGGTTGTCACGGCAAGTGACCAGGGCAGTCTCTGGGTAGGCAGGTTGTCACGGCAAGTGACCAGGGCAGTCTCTGGGTAGGCAGGTTGTCACGGCAAGTGACCAGGGCAGTCTCTGGGTAGGCAGGTTGTCACGGCAAGTGACCAGGGCAGTCTCTGGGTAGTCAGGTTGTCACGGCAAGTGACCAGGGCAGTCTCTGGGTAGGCAGGTTGTCACGGCAAGTGACCAGGGCAGTCTCTGGGTAGGCAGGTTGTCACGGCAAGTGACCAGGGCAGTCTCTGGGTAGGCAGGTTGTCACGGCAAGTGACCAGGGCAGTCTCTGGGTAGGCAGGTTGTCACGGCAAGTGACCAGGGCAGTCTCTGGGTAGGCAGGTTGTCACGGCAAGTGACCAGGGCAGTCTCTGGGTAGGCAGGTTGTCACGGCAAGTGACCAGGGCAGTCTCTGGGTAGGCAGGTTGTCACGGCAAGTGACCAGGGCAGTCTCTGGGTAGGCAGGTTGTCACGGCAAGTGACCAGGGCAGTCTCTGGGTAGTCAGGTTGTCACGGCAAGTGACCAGGGCAGTCTCTGGGTATACAGGCTTATACGACCTGAGATGTTGGAGCCTCCTGGTAGGCCGCAGTCCGATGGCAGATGATCGCTCCCAAGCGAGCAGGCAGGAGTCTCTGGAGTAGCCGGTGATCACTGCTGGAGATGTCCGAACCTTCGGATAAAGCTGCAGTCGGATGGCAGATGATCGCTCCCAAGTGAGCAGGCAAGAGTCTCTGGAGTAGCCGGTGATCACTGCTGATGAAGTCCGAACCTTCGGATAGAGCTGCAGTCGGATGGCAGATGATCGCTCCCAAGTGAGCAGGCAAGAGTCTCTGTAATAGCCGGGGATCACTGCAGGTGATGTCCGAACCTCCGGGGAGGGCTGCAGTCAGATGGCAGACAGCAAACAGACAGGTAACAGGCAGGCAACTGGAAACAGGAGCTGAGGGCTGAAGCAGAGTTATACAGTGCAACAACAACATTGCTCGGCCACCTCCATAAAGGAGGAAGCCCTTAATATAGGGTGGAGTCCTCCGGCATTGGCCGGAGACTAATTTGGAAAATGTGCGCGGCTCCTTTAAGAGCGGGGGAGGGTGCGGGCGCGCGCCCTAAGTCCAGCAGCAGGAAAGGAGCGCGCGGGCCCAGCAGGGTGGAAGGAGGACGCCGAGGATGCTGGGGGCGCTGAGGACGCTGGGGGCGCTGAGGACGCAGAGCGCTGGTAAGGGGAACGACGTCCCTGCCTGGCAGAGGGCCGGGACGCCGACGCTACAGTACCCCCCCTCTAGGCCCCCCCTTTTTAGGCCAGAAAGAAATTTAGCTAGGATGAGAGGGGCATGGATGTTCTCCCGAGGCTCCCAGGTTCTCTCCTCAGGACCAAACCCCCTCCAATCCACCAAAAAATAAGTCTTTCTTCCTACCCTTTTTGTGGCCAGAATGTTCTCTACCTCAAATTCATCATCAGCAGACACTGGAGCAGGAGGTGTACCTGTAGACTTGAAAAAAGAGTTAAGTACCACAAGTTTGAGGAGAGACACATGAAAAGAGTTAGGAATTCGCAAATTGGCCGGGAGTTTCAATTTATAGGACACTGGGTTGATCTGCCTGATGACCTCAAAAGGACCGATAAACCGAGGACCTAACTTGTAGGAAGGAATTTTGAGCCGAACATATTTGGACGAAAGCCAGACTTTGTCCCCAGGACGGAATTGAGGAGGATCCAGACGTTTCTTGTCAGCATGTCTTTTCATGCGCTCGGATGACTGAATGAGTGCGGACCGGGTACTCTCCCAGATGGAGGAGAATTCTCTAACCAGAGATTCTGCAGCTGGATTGTCCACAGAGATGGAAACGGGGACAGGAATCCGAGGGTGCTGACCGAAGACTATAAAAAACGGAGACTTGGTGGACGATTCGCTCTCGTGATTATTGTAAGAGAATTCGGCCCAAGGCAGGAGCTCCACCCAATCAGAATGATGAGCATTAACGAAGTGTCGGAGATAGCTGGTCAGATTCTGATTTATTCGCTCAACTTGTCCATTGGACTGTGGATGGTAAGCGGAGGAGAAATCCAAGGTGACGTCTAGTAACTTACAAGTAGCTCTCCAGAAACGTGAGGTGAACTGTACCCCACGATCCGACACAATGTGACGAGGCAAACCATGGAGACGGAAGATGTGGCGGATAAAGTCTTTAGCCAACTCGGGTGCAGACGGAAGACCTGGCAGAGGAATGAAGTGAGCCATCTTGGAAAAGCGGTCAGCGACCACCCAAATGACCGTACAACCGGCAGAGACGGGCAGATCCGTAATGAAGTCCATGGCTATATGTTGCCAGGGAGCAGCGGGTACAGGAAGCGGAAGAAGACGGCCGGCAGGCAGGTGTCTCTGAACTTTGTTGCGGGCACAGGAGACACAGGCAGAAACAAAGTCTATTACGTCTTTGTGCAGGGTAGGCCACCAATAATGCCGGGTAATGAGTTGGAGGGTCTTTTTCTGACCAGCGTGGCCAGCGAGTTTAGACGAATGACCCCAATGTAGAATTCTCTTCCGATCAGTCTCTGATACGAACGTCTTACCAGGAGGGAGACGATTTAGACTCACGGGAGCCACCTGCATCACTCTGGCGGGATCGATGATATGTTTAGGCTCATCTTCGAGATCCGACACCAGGAAGGACCGGGACAAGGCATCCGCCTTGATGTTTTTGTCAGCCGGGCGAAAATGCAAAAGAAAATCAAAACGGGCAAAAAACAAGGACCACCGGGCTTGGCGAGGGTTAAGTCTCTGAGCATGCTGAAGGTAAGACAGATTTTTGTGGTCCGTGTAGATGATTACCGGATGAAGAGCCCCTCGAGTAGGTAACGCCACTCCTCCAATGCCAACTTAATGGCCAATAACTCTCGATCTCCTATGGAGTAGTTGCGCTCGGAGGAGGAGAAGAGTTTGGAGAAGAAACCACAGGAAACCATCTTCCCGGATGAAGATTTTTGAGTAAGTACCGCTCCGGCTCCAGCAGAGGAAGCGTCCACCTCCAGGAAGAACTGCTTGTTGCCGTCCGGGCGATGCAGCACTGGAGCGGAAGAGAAGGCTTGTTTCAAGGAAAGAAAGGCCTCCTCTGCTTCGGGCGTCCACTGTTTGGGGTTAGCATCCTTGCGGGTGAGCGCTGAGATTGGAGCAGTCCTGGAAGAGAAGTGCGGTATGAAGAGACGGTAATAGTTAGCGAATCCCAGGAACCGCTGAATGGCCTTCAACCCCTCTGGTCGGGGCCACTTCTCGATGGCAGACAGTTTCTCCGGATCCATTCGTAGACCTGTCTGAGAGATAATGTAGCCCAGAAACGGAAGCGAGGTCTGCTCAAAGAGGCACTTCTCATATTTGGCGAAGAGGTGATTCTGCCTGAGCCTGAGCAGAACCTGACGAACATCCCTCCGGTGAGACTGGAGATCCGGAGAGAAGACCAAGATGTCGTCAAGGTACACCACAACGCAGGAGTAGAGGAGGTCCCGGAAGATGTCATTGACCAACTCCTGAAAGACTGCTGGAGCATTACAGAGACCAAAGGGCATAACCAGATACTCGTAGTGGCCATCCCGGGTGTTGAATGCCGTCTTCCATTCATCTCCTCGACGGATACGAACCAGGTTGTATGCTCCACGAAGATCCAGTTTAGTGAAGACTCTAGCCCCTCTAAGACGATCAAACAACTCCGGAATGAGCGGAAGAGGGTACTTATTCTTCACCGTGATCAAATTTAGGCCTCTGTAGTCAATACAAGGACGGAGAGATCCGTCTTTCTTTTTTACAAAAAAGAAACCTGCTCCCGTGGGGGAGGTAGATTTCCGGATGAATCCTTTCGCTAAATTCTCCTCGATATATTCTGACATCGACCTGGTCTCTGCAGCGGACAATGGGTAAATACGCCCACGGGGAGGCGTAGTACCGGGTAGCAGGTCGATCGGGCAATCATATGGTCTATGCGGGGGTAATGTCTCTGCTTCCTTTTATTAAAGACATCAGCGAATGACCAATATGGAATCGGGAGTCCAGGTAGATTAGCAGGTGTAGGAGAAGAATGGACGGGATGGACAGGCACCAGACACGTTTTATGACAGTCCTGTCCCCAGCGAAGAATCTCTCCATTCTGCCAGTCGAGCACGGGTGCATGTTTTTGGAGCCAAGGCAGACCTAGTAAGAAAGCATGAGAGAGTCCAGGTAAAACATGAAACGAGATGTGTTGTGAATGGGTTTGAGATGAGTTCTGAGCAGAGGCTCCCTCTGGTGGTTACAAGCGGTACTAGTGAGGATTGTGAGGACTGGGAATCAGGTGTTACTGATTGGTCTTATATAAGGGAGTCATTTTCCCATCAGGGTTGCCGGTGATCAATTGTTCTGGTCTGAATCCTTCTTTCCAGTTTCCCTTGTAGCCTGCTGTGTCGTGTCTGCATCTCCTGCTATCAGATAAGACAATTTCTTATTTTGTGTTTTTGCTATATTTTTGCATTTGGTCCTGCACTTCTGTGGGGGCCTTCTGGGTCCCCTCCGGGGGCTTTTGCCCTCTCAGTTTAGTCCAGCCACTGTGTTTTGTACTTTTGCTTTTTCCAGTTTTTTCAGTGGCTGCTGTTTTGTTACACCAGAGAACTAATTTAGGTGGTAGAGGTCGTGTGATCTCAGGTGATTTTGAAATTAGTAGAGTTGGTGTTTTTCAGGGTTTTCTGAGATTGCAGTAAGTACCCTTCCTGTCCTTTTCTATTTAGATAGTTTGGGCCCCAGCGTTTGCTCATACTATTTTCTTTCTGTGTCAGTATTTCCTCTTGTCTAACCGCCATTACATGTTTGGGGGCTTTCTATTATCTTTGGGGTTCTGCTACGGGGCAGATAGCTTTCCTATTTCTATCTTTAGGTGTAGTTAGTTTCTCAGGCTGTGACGAGGCGTCTAGGACCAACGTAGGAACGCTCCACGGCTGCCTCTAGTTGCGGTGGTTAGTCAGGGTACTGCAATCTCATAGATTCCAACTGCTCTGGTGTATTGCCTTTTTACCTGTACTCCTCAGCTACCAAATCATAACAGTATCACCGGCCTAAAAATTGTATGGTACTCACAGAAGGGAAAAAATATTTTGAAGGAAGAAAAGTTGTCAGAGATATTTTTCTGTTTGTTGCATTTTTTTTTTTTTTTTCCCTCTGTATCTCTGGGTGCTGGGGAGGATCTTTTCTCCCAATGGAGTTTGCACAGTTGTCTGGCCGTGTGGATCAGCTTGCCACTGAGGTTCAGAGTATTGCTGCATATCTTGCTAGGTTGCCTGTTGTGGAACCTAGGATCCCCATGCCAGATTTGTTTTTAGGGGATCGAGCTAAGTTTCAGAATTTCAAAAATAATTGTAAATTGTTTCTTGCCTTAAAATCTAAGTCCTCAGGAAACGCAGCGCAGCAGGTTCAAATTATCATCTCTCTCCTGCGCGGCGATCCTCAGGATTGGGCTTTTTCCCTGATACCTGGGGATCCTGTTTTGAGTGATGTTGATGCATTTTTTCAGGCTTTGGGGTTATTGTACGATGAGCCTAATGTCACTGATCAAGCTGAAAAAGCCTTGTTGGCATTAAATCAGGGGCTTGATGACGCTGAGTTATACTGTCAGAGATTCCGTAGGTGGGCAGTCCTGACCAAATGGAATGACGACGCTTTGGCGGCCCTTTTCCGGAAGGGTCTGTCGGATAATGTAAAGGATGTTATGGTGGGATTCCCTGTCCCTCTGGTCTCAATGATTCTATGTCATTAGCGATTCAAATTGACAGACGTTTGCGTGAGCGGAGAAGTATGCGTGGAGTGGTGTTGCCTTGTGAGCCAGCTGCTGAGCCCATGCAGTGTGATGGAGTGGTGTCTGGGGCACAGCGTCATGAGTTTCGAAAGCGCAATGGGTTATGTTTCTACTGTGGTGATGCCTCTCATGCTATTTCAGTCTGCCCTAAGCGGGGAAGACATTTTGCACGCTCAGTTGTCTTGGGTAGTGTTCAGACTAAGTTTTTATTAACTGTCACTCTGATATGCTCTCTGTCCTCATTTTCTGCTCAGGCTTTCGTTGATTCTGGAGCAGCTATTAACCTGATGGATTATGATTTTGCTAAACGTTGTGGGTTTCCCTTGATACCCCTACAGAAGTCTATTCCTTTACTGGGGATCGATTCTACCCCTTTGGCTGAGAATAAACCCCAGTTTTCTACTCAGGTGATAATGAGGGTTGAACCTGATCACCAGGAGTGCTGCAAATTTTTGGTTCTATATAATCTGCATGACATTATCGTGCTAGGTTTCCCTTGGTTACAGTCTCATAATCCTGTTTTGGATTGGAAATCTGTGTCTGTAACCAGTTGGGGCTGCCAATGTGTTAATACCAACACTCCTGTTTTTTCTGCCTCCCCCCAGGCTGAGGATGTTCCTGACTTTTTGTTTGATTTTTCTGATGTGTTTAGCGAAAGTAAATCTGCATCCTTACCTCCCCATAGGAGCTATGACTGCGCTATTGAATTAGTGCCGGGTAGTAAATTCCCTAAAGGTCGCCTTTTTAACTTGTCTGTACCTGAACATGACGCTATGCGGTCTTATATCAAGGAATCATTGGAGAAGGGTCATATCAGACCATCCTCTTCACCCTTAGGTGCCGGTTTTTTCTTTGTGGCCAAAAAAGATGGTTCATTAAGGCCGTGTATTGATTATCGTCTCTTGAACAATATTACTGTGAAATATCAATACCCGTTACCCTTGATTTCTGACCTGTTTTCCAGGGTGAAAAACGCTACTTGGTTTACCAAGCTTGACCTCAGGGGGGCGTATAACCTTATTCGCATTAAGCACGGGGATGAATGGAAGACGGCATTTAACACCCTGAAGGGCATTTTGAGTACCTTGTGATGCCCTTTGGGCTCACTAATGCTCCTTCCGTCTTCCAGTCCTTCATGAATGACATTTTCAGGGATTTTGTGGACAAGTTTCTGATTGTTTATTTGGATGATATCTTGATTTTTTCTAATGACTGGGACTCTCATGTGAAACATGTTCGAACTGTATTCCAGATTTTGAGAGAGAATGCTCTGTATGTGAAGGGATCAAAGTGTCTTTTTGGCGTACAGAAGATCTCATTTCTGGGATTCATTTTGTCCCCATCTGTTATTGAAATGGACCCGGTCAAGGTTCAGGCCATCTGTGATTGGGTCCAACCTACTTCATTAAAGGCTCTTCAGAGATTTTTGGGTTTTGCCAATTTTTATCGTAAATTTATTGGTAATTTCTCTGTTATTGTTAAACCATTAACTGATTTGACCAGAAAGGGTTCTGATGTGGTGAATTGGCCTCCTGAGGCAGTCTCTGCGTTTCAGGAACTTAAGCAGAGATTCACTTCTGCTCCTGTCTACGGCAGCCTGATGTTTCTCTGCCATTTCAGGTGGAGGTTGATGCCTCTGAAATTGGGGCAGGTGCCGTTTTGTCCCAAAAAGATCCAGAGACCTCTAAAAGTAACCCTTGTGCCTTTTTCTCTCGAAAATTTTCTCCTACTGAACGTAATTATGACGTGGGTAATCGGGAGTTATTGGCCATGAAGTGGGCTTTTGAAGAGTGGAGACATTGGCTGGAGGGAGCCAAACATCAGGTGGTGGTCCTTACGGACCATAAGAATCTGGTCTATCTGGAATCTGCCAAGCGACTCAATCCTAGACAGGCCAGGTGGGCCTTGTTTTTCACACGTTTTAATTTTGTGGTTTCCTTTCTTCCTGGCACTAAGAATGTTAAGGCGGATGCCCTCTCGAGGAGTTTCCTTGCGGACTCTCCTGAGCTATCTGATCCCTCTGTTATTTTGAAGGAGGGTGTAGTTCTTTCCGCCATCTCGCCCAATTTGAGACTTGCTCTGGAGGGGTGTCAGGAGGATAGGCCCGAGCGCTGCCCTGTTGGAAAATTGTTTGTCCCGGACCAATGGAAAAAGAGTGTGATGTCTGAGATTCATTGTTCCGCATTGGCTGGGCATCCCGGAATTTTTGGTACCAGAGACTTGGTTAGTCGGTCCTTTTGGTGGCCTACCTTGTCTCGCGATGTCAGGGAATTTGTGCAGTCCTGCGGGACTTGCTCTCGCTCCAAGCCTTGCTCTCGCTCTAGTGGTTTGTTGATGCCATTGCCTGTGCCCAAGAGACCATGGACCCATATCTCTATGGATTTCATTTCCGATCTTCCTGTTTCTCAGAGAATGACCACCATCTGGGTAATTTGTGATAGGTTTTCCAAAATGATACATCTTGTGCCATTACCTAAGTTGCCTTCCTCCTCTGAATTGGTGCCGTTGTTCCTTCAGCACGTGGTTCGTTTACACGGCATTCCTGAGAACATTGTGTCTGACAGAGGAGTCCAGTTTGTTTCCAGATTTTGGAGGACTTTTTGTTCTAAACTGGGTGTTCAATTGTCTTTCTCCTCGGCATTTCATCCTCAGACCAATGGTCAAACTGAGAGAACAAACCAGACATTGGAGACTTATCTAAGATGCTTTGTGTCTGCTGATCAGGATGACTGGGTCTCTTTTTTGCCTTTGGCTGAGTTTGCTCTTAATAATAGGGCTAGCTCTGCCACTTTGATGTCTCCGTTTTTCTGTAATTCTGGGTTTCACCCTCGATTTTCTTCAGGACAGACGGAGGCTTCTGTCTGTCCAGGTGTTGACTCTGTTGTTGAGCGTATGCAGCAGATTTGGGACCAGGTATTGGAGAGGTTGTCCCTCTCTCAGGAGAAGGCCCAGCGGTTTGCTAACCGGCATAGGACTGATGGTCCTCGGTTTAAAGTGGGGGACTTGGTCTGGTTGTCCTCAAAGAATATTCCAATGAGAGTAGCATCTCCTAAATTTAAGCCTAGGTTCATTGGACCTTATAAGATCATGGAGATTATTAATCCTGTTTCTTTTCGTTTGCTTCTTCCAGGGACATTTAAGATCCATAACGTGTTCCACAAGTCCTTGTTGAAGAGGTTTGTTGAGCCAGTGGTTCCTGCTGCTGTGCCTCCTGACCCTGTTTTGGTTGAGGGCAATCTGGAGTATGTGGTTGAGAAAATATTGGATTCTCGTTTTTCTAGACGAAGACTCCAGTATTTGGTTAAATGGAGAGGTTATGGTCAGGAAGACAATTCTTGGGTGTTTGCTTCGGACATCCATGCTAGGAGACTTATCCGTGCGTATCATAGAACTCATCCTGTCCGACCTGGTTGCTCAAATGAGGGTTCGGTGACCCCTCCTCAAGGGGGGGGTACTGTTGTGAATGGGTTTGAGATGAGTTCTGAGCAGAGGCTCCCTCTGGTGGTTACAAGCGGTACTAGTGAGGATTGTGAGGACTGGGAATCAGGTGTTACTGATTGGTCTTATATAAGGGAGTAATTTTCCCATCAGGGTTGCCGGTGATCAATTGTTCTGGTCTGAATCCTTCTTTCCAGTTTCCCTTGTAGCCTGCTGTGTCGTGTCTGCATCTCCTGCTATCAGATAAGACAATTTCTTATTTTGTGTTTTTGCTATATTTTTGCATTTGGTCCTGCACTTCTGTGGGGGCCTTCTGGGTCCCCTCCGGGGGCTTTTGCCCTCTCAGTTTAGTCCAGCCACTGTGTTTTGTACTTTTGCTTTTTCCAGTTTTTTCAGTGGCTGCTGTTTTTGTTACACCAGAGAACTAATTTAGGTGGTAGAGGTCGTGTGATCTCAGGTGATTTTGAAATTAGTAGAGTTGGTGTTTTTCAGGGTTTTCTGAGATTGCAGTAAGTACCCTTCCTGTCCTTTTCTATTTAGTTAGTTTGGGCCCCAGCGTTTGCTCATACTATTTTCTTTCTGTGTCAGTATTTCCTCTTGTCTAACCGCCATTACATGTTTGGGGGCTTTCTATTATCTTTGGGGTTCTGCTACGGGGCAGATAGCTTTCCTATTTCTATCTTTAGGTGTAGTTAGTTTCTCAGGCTGTGACGAGGCGTCTAGGACCAACGTAGGAACGCTCCACGGCTGCCTCTAGTTGCGGTGGTTAGTCAGGGTACTGCAATCTCATAGATTCCAACTGCTCTGGTGTATTGCCTTTTTACCTGTACTCCTCAGCTACCAAATCATAACAGAGATGCTCTCAGAATGCAACATTCCCACCTGCAGGGTTATGGCTTCGGTGATAAGTTGGATGGGACGAGGTAGGAGACCCCCATCCACAGCAGCAACAGATACTGGTTCAACCAGAGGTTTGGTGGGAATGCGATACTTCTCTACTAGAGCCTGTGAAACAAGATTCCCAGCTGCTCCAGAATCAAGTTGGGCCAGTTCGAAGTAACGGTTCTTACCGATGAGAATAGAGACAGACAGCAGCAGAGATGAAGAGGATTTATTCTGGTCTAGGTGGACCTCTCCGAGCGAACCTAGACACAGGCGTTTCCCGACCTCTCCGGACAGGTACGGATCCAGTGCTCCTTACTGCCACAGTAGAAGCAACTCCTCTCGGCACGGCGTGAGTCCTGACGGGCTTTGACCATCTTGGTCTGGTCGACCTGCATAGGCTCAGCAGTGTGCATTTGGGAAGAAACGGAAGGGGTTATAGGTCTCTGAAACGAGGGTGCAAGACGAGGAAACCTTCTCTCACGGGTGACCTCTTTGGCACGTTCCTGGAACCGTAGATCAATTCGATTGGCAAGATTTATTAAATCATCAAGGGAGGTTGGAATGTCCCGACCGGCAAGTTCATCTTTAATACGGCCGGACAGACCCTCCCAGAAGACCGAAATCAGGGCGTTATTGTCCCAAGCCAACTCTGAGGCTAGAGTACGGAACCGTATGGCATATTGACCAACGGTGAGACTCTCCTGACGGAGACGCAACAGAGATGATGCAGAGGAGGTCGTCCGTCCAGGTTCGTCGAATACCTTCCGGAAGGCCGAGAGAAAAGCAGGCAGGTCAGATACCAGAGGATCTTCTCTCTCCCAGAGAGGATTAAGCCAGGCCAGAGCCTCTCCGGTGAGATGGGACATGATGAAGGCAATTTTGGCCCGGTCAGAGTTAAACTGGTGTGCCAGGAGTTCGAAATGCAGGGTGCACTGGTTAATGAAACCACGAGCCAGAGCAGGATCGCCTCCAAACCTAGGAGGAGCTGAAAGTCGGGGTCCGGGAATGGAAACCACGGAATTGGGAAGCAGCGAGGCTGCCGGATTGTGAGTCATGGCTCCAGCGGTGGTTGCTGGTGATGAATTCAGAGTGTCCAGGCGGGAATTGACGTTCCGCAGGTGACCCAGGATGGCCTCCTGTTGCGACCTCTGGCGAGATAGTTCATGACACAATTCCGGGAGTGAAGGGGTTTGGGTGCCACCGGGTTCCATGGCCCGAGCAAACTGTAACGGGTCTGATAGGTGAAACCACTGAGCTTTATTATACAAGACAGTATACTTGTAAGAGAGCAGGTGGCGCCCGGGGAATACGGACAGGAATTCACGGGAAGTGACCAGGGCAGTCTCTGGGTAGGCAGGTTGTCACGGCAAGTGACCAGGGCAGTCTCTGGGTAGGCAGGTTGTCACGGCAAGTGACCAGGGCAGTCTCTGGGTAGGCAGGTTGTCACGGCAAGTGACCAGGGCAGTCTCTGGGTAGGCAGGTTGTCACGGCAAGTGACCAGGGCAGTCTCTGGGTAGGCAGGTTGTCACGGCAAGTGACCAGGGCAGTCTCTGGGTAGTCAGGTTGTCACGGCAAGTGACCAGGGCAGTCTCTGGGTATACAGGCTTATACGACCTGAGATGTTGGAGCCTCCTGGTAGGCCGCAGTCCGATGGCAGATGATCGCTCCCAAGCGAGCAGGCAGGAGTCTCTGGAGTAGCCGGTGATCACTGCTGGAGATGTCCGAACCTTCGGATAAAGCTGCAGTCGGATGGCAGATGATCGCTCCCAAGTGAGCAGGCAAGAGTCTCTGGAGTAGCCGGTGATCACTGCTGATGAAGTCCGAACCTTCGGATAGAGCTGCAGTCGGATGGCAGATGATCGCTCCCAAGTGAGCAGGCAAGAGTCTCTGTAATAGCCGGGGATCACTGCAGGTGATGTCCGAACCTCCGGGGAGGCTGCAGTCAGATGGCAGACAGCAAACAGACAGGTAACAGGCAGGCAACTGGAAACAGGAGCTGAGGGCTGAAGCAGAGTTATACAGTGCAACAACAACATTGCTCGGCCACCTCCATAAAGGAGGAAGCCCTTAATATAGGGTGGAGTCCTCCGGCATTGGCCGGAGACTAATTTGGAAAATGCGCGCGGCTCCTTTAAGAGCGGGGGAGGGTGCGGGCGCGCGCCCTAAGTCCAGCAGCAGGAAAGGAGCGCGCGGGCCCAGCAGGGCGGAAGGAGGACGCCGAGGATGCTGGGGGCGCTGAGGACGCTGGGGGCGCTGAGGACGCAGAGCGCTGGTAAGGGGAACGACGTCCCTGCCTGGCAGAGGGCCGGGACGCCGACGCTACAGGCGATAGCTGCAGTCGCTTACCTTAAAACAACAGATATCAAAGGTCAAGTCCAGATTGGCTTCGTGATGGGAAAGGCAAAATTGGCACTGTGTAGCCCTGGTACACAATACCAGGAGGATGAGTGGAGAGGTAACAGTTAAGGTCTCTTCATGACATCATGTACACTTCTGACACACCCAGCAGGGGTGTGGAAGGGAGTGATTTAGTCAGTCAGTGTCTGGACTTCAGAGTGAGAAGTCAGTTTCCTGTCCTTGGACAGAGTAGACGTGTCCAGTTTAAGTCTATCATCAGTTCAGAAAGTGGAGTCTGGTGTAGGTGTCTGTATACACCTTAGTCTAGTCAGAGCTGTGCCCCACTGGAAGAAAGACTGAACTATCTATTAAGAGACAAGCAAGGCGAAGGGCAAAGTGGAAGGAAGATAATTGAAAAAGTGCTTTTGACTTGGAAAAGTCCTGCACGTTGCAACCGGTTACTGGGGACCGAAGGATCACTATTGTACAGCATAGTGAAGAGAAAACCAGGAATCTACCGGACCCTAGGTCGCGGCAGACAAGCCCCTTATAGTCAGAACGTAGCTGGAGTCAGAGGGTGTGAAGACTTTGAGTTAGTGCACGACAATAAAAGGATTCAGCTCCCTCGCAGGAAGGCTTCTAACACAAATCTGACTGGGCAAGTACAGCTAAAGAAAAGCTGGAGATTTGAGAGGATTACGCTTCAGGCTGGTCGTACTCAGCTTCATTGGACAGTAAAGGAGGCCCCTAACTTGCTTAGCTGTTGCCTCAAAGCTCATCCTCCATCAACCCCATCAGCCTCCCTGGGACCTGCCTTATCATCCTGCAAGTAAAGGTATGGAAAGACGTTGACTGTGTGAGACTGAGTTATTATTGCATGCCTGCACAATCCCTACCTAACTACCGACCTGAGGGAAAGAGTCCCACCTGTAGGGGACCCGACATCTAGCTGCCTCACCATCCCCTCAGAGATCTACAGCAGCGCTGGTACATATTACCAGAATACTACAGGTGGCGTCACGAACTGTACATAAATCAATCCCCTGTAAATATATCCCCATCATACGCCAGACCGCCCGGGCCACAGACCGAGCCACAGCTACCTGTGACAAAATCCCCATAGACTTCTACGGGCTCGGCTCTGAGTACCCCATTGCCCTGGTAACCCACAATTGTGGTGGCGGGTCGACACAAACTTTTGGCGTCACGAACAGGATACGAAACTTGCAGCATTGCGAGCCCTGTGTGCCTGTGGAGTGTTTTTGTGAAAAAGGACTGTTTGCACTTTTGGCGCCAAAATCGCCATTTTTGTCGCCATATTCGCGCCCTCAGGCGCTGGAGAAGAAGGTGGGCGTACCTGAAAGAGCGCGCAAAGTCTTGGACACGCCCCGGCTCTGACTCATCGGCAGGTCCTGCAACAGGAAGTGAACGCTCTGACATCAGAGCGCCTGCGACGAAGGTCCTGTTCCCACTGCGGTGCCTGTGAAGTAGCAGCATTTGAAACCGGTAGGCTCCGTTTAACCAAGGGGGCGCTAAGATGTCACAACAACCGGCTGACAGTGCGGCCCCGGCCGGAGGCCCCAATCCCGCACCGTCTGGTATTATAGCGCCAGATGGAGGCGCAGGCCCTGCACCCAGTCCGGTAGTCCCGATCATGCCACTAACGCTCCCATATATGCCTGGGGCGAAATGGCTTCCCCAATACAGCGGTGGGCCAGGCACATTAGCAGGCTTCAAACGGAAGTTATGCAGCATCTTAGAAATGTACTCCATGCCTGAGAGACAAAAAGCTGCTGTGCTAATAGGGCAGCTAACTGGCGCTGCTGAGAGGGAAGTGGAGACTTGGGATACCGTTGATCAGGAGTCGGTGCCTGCGATCTTCTTGAAGCTTCATGCCATATTTGAAGACCGCACAGAAACGGATCTCCGGATGGCCTTCTATCACTGTTCACAACAGCCAGGTGACAGCATCCGGGACTATGCTTGCCGACTACAGGGAGCCCTGAGAGCCCTCAAGCAAATTAACCATTTAAATGCTATAGACGAGAATAGAATGCTGAAAGAACAATTTATACAGGGATTGAGATCCCCAGAGGAACGCAGAACTGTAAATTGGTGGTCCTTAGATCATCCGGATGCTACCTTTGATGCCCTAAAGGACATGGCAATAAAAGGGCTGCGGCCCCTGGGCAAACCCGAGGTGGCCACCCAACATCATCAGGGTGAAGTCACTCTGGACCCGGCAGTAACCCCCTGTTCCCCGCTAGTGGCAGAAACCAAAACGCAGGTGACACCTCCTAGTGAATTGGACTGTCTGCGCTCAGAGGTGCGCCAGCTGACTAAAAATCTGGCCGCTGTGATGAGTGCCCTACAGCTGCGGAAAGAAGAGGAAGGGAAGATCTTGCTAGCTGACTGCCCAGAGGACGTTCGTGGATGCACCGGAGGAGAAAGAAGACGTCGCCCCCCCGGAGGAGGACAACGCCACCCCCAGGAGCAACCTCTGATCAACACCCTTCTCGTCGAGAGATCATCTGTTATCGCTGCAACCGGAAAGGTCATCTGTCTACACAGTGTCCTTTTAAACGGGCAGAACCTGGGTCCAAGGGCCAACACCAGGAGAATACCCGTCAGGCCCCCTAGACTGGAACCGCAGGTATGTGGGCGGGCGACCCTACCTGTCTATTATTCTAGATGGTATTGCTGTTCCAGCATTGTTAGACACTGGGTCCAGGTGACCCTCATACCTGATGCTCTATATACCAAGTACTGGTCAATGGACAGTCTTAAACCTCCGAGCCTTGACTTTACTGTGTATGCTTCGAATGGTCTTCCTGTAGAAGTACTCGGAACCAAATGTGTAGATGTAAAGGTGGGCAGAGAGGAGTTGAAAGACCAAGGGCTTCTGGTAGTAAAGACTGTAAATGAGGAGAACGGTTTTAAATATCATTTTGGGTACTAACATTATCGGTAATTGTTTGGGAGAAGTTGTGTTCTTACTCCAACAGGTCGCTGAGATTGCCCGACCAAGGCAGAGAGGAGTAATCCAAAGAGAGATCCGGGCCCTGGTGTGTCAGCAGCAAGCGAAGCTTACCGACGGCGAAATTGGTAATGTACGGGTCACTGACTCAGTTCCTATTGTGATACCCCCAATGAGTGAAATGATCATTTGGTGCAGGGCAGCCATAGGTCTGAGAGGACAGAATTACCAAGCTGTAGTAGAACCCCACCATTCAGAACATAGACCTACACTTATGACTGCTAGAGGAGTAGTAGAAGTGGTGAATGGAAGAGTACCTGTACGGCTTCTCAATTGGGGAGATGATGAGGTAAATTTACCCCGTTATGCAACCATTGCTAAACTTCATGCTGTTGATAATAATTCTATTCTCCCGGCTGAGTCCTTAGACTCCTGTCAAATAGCGGAGGACAATGACCCAGCAACTCAGGTGGCGGAATGGTGTCAGCAACTCCATGTTGGGACGGACACCACTCCCGCTCACCAGAAGCAAGGGGTATTACGGGTGGTGCAAGAGTACGCCCAAGTGTTTAGCAAAAATCCACTTGATTTTGGGACAATTAAGGGAGTACAACATCATATCCCTACAGGCAATCATCCTCCCATCAAAGAGCGGTATAGGCCCATACCTCCAGCTCATTATCAGAAGGCTAAAGAAATGTTGAATGATATGAAGAAAGCTGGGGTGATAAGGGATAGTTGTAGTCCTGGGCAGCCCCTCTAGTTCTGGTTAAAAGAAAGATGGTAGTATGAGAATGTGTGTGGATTACAGGCAGGTGAACCGCATAACACACAAGGATGCATACCCGCTACCACGCATAGAGGAATCATTAGCTGCTCTGAAAACGGCTAACTACTTTTCTACCCTTGATCTGACTAGTGGTTACTGGCAAGTGGCTGTGGCTGAGGAGGATCGTGAGGAAAACGGCTTTCACCACCCCAATGGGGCTCTGTGAGTTCGACAGAATGCCGTTTGGGCTCAGTAGTGCCCCAGGAACATTTCAGAGAGTGATGGAAAACTGTCTGGGACATCTCAATTTTGAAACCGTGCTGCTATACCTAGACGACGTTATCGTGTATTCCAAGACATATGAGGACCATCTGAAGCACCTGGCAGAAGTGTTTGAGTCCCTGTCCAGGTACGGGATGAAGTTGAAACCCTCAAAATGCCATCTACTCAAGCAGAAGGTACAATACTTGGGGCACATCGTCAGTTCGGAAGGAGTAGCGCCGGACCCAGAGAAAGTCACTGCCATCCAGAAGTGGCCGGAGCCGAAGAACCTTAAGGAAGTGCGACAGTTCCTGGGACTAACGGGTTACTACAGGAGATTCGTGAAAGATTACACGAAGAAGGCAGCTCCTTTACAGGACCTCCTGGTAGGACAATCTTTAAAGAGCAGAAAACCCTCCCTTTAATTGGGGTAAAGAACAGGCTGAAGCATTCCAAAAGATGAAAGAGATCCTTACAGGTGATGAAATCTTAAACCTATCCTGATTACAGTCAAACCGTTCCTGTTGTACACCGACGCCAGTAATGAAGGGTTGGGAGCCGTTCTCAGTCAGAAGCAGAATGGACAAGAAAAAGTCATCGCATATGCTAGCAGAAAACTCAGGCCAACTGAAAGGAATCCGGAAAATTATAGCAGCTTCAAGCTGGAGTTTCTGGCGCTGGTCTGGGCCATTACTGAAAGATTTAAACACTATCTGGCCTCCAATAAGTTCACTGCGTTTACAGACAACAACCCGTTAACGCACCTGGAAACGCCAAGCTGGGGCCATGGAGCAGCGATGGATGGCTCGGTTGTCCAATTATCAGTTTACTATCAAGTACCGGGCAGGTCGAAAGAATGCTAATGCTGATGCGTTGTCCCGAATGCCGCATGACTCTGACACGGAAGAAGAATCGGACGACCTGGAAGAAATTGAGCTACCCGCGTTCCATCGAAATGGGGTAGTCCACGAGCATCAAGTCCACAGAAAGCAGAATGGTGCAACATTAAATCCTTTACCCCATCACAGCTGGAAAGAGACTCAGGACAGTGATCCAGTGGTCAGCCGCATAAAGGAGTTGTTAAGACAGGAAGGCTCCTCTCTGGAAAAGGATGCACCTATGTCAGCCAAGCTCCTGTGGAACGAGAAAAGCAGGTTGTTCCTATACCGTGAGAAGTTGTGCAGAAGATACGTCAACCCCAGAACCCATGAAATGGTCTGGCAAATCGTGGTCCCCAAGGCAGACGTCCCAATGGTGTTGGAAGCGTACCACGATCAAGCAGGACACTTTGGCTGGAGGAAGCTGGAGACCCTGTTGAGATGCCGGTTCTACTGGGTAGGGATGCGCAGCTCTGTTGAGAGGTGATGTCGGAACTGTGGACCCTGTGGTCTCAGAAGAAAGGACTACGGTAGCCAAAAGGCCCCCCTGCAACCTATCCGGACGACTCGTCCTCTGGAGATTGTGGCCCTGGACCACGTCAAATTGTCGCCAAGTAGATCTGGATACTCATACGCCTTGACCATGGTGGACCATTACTCCAGATTTCTGGTGGTTGTTCCAGTGAAGGACCAGACCGCAGTGACGGCCGCGAAGACCTTTCAAGCAAGCTTCTGCAGACCGCATGGGTATCCCGAGCAAGTCTTAACCGATCAGGGACCTGCTTTCGAAGCTGATTTATTCAAGGAATTCTGTCATATGTACGGGTGCAAGAAAATAAGAACAACACCATATCACCCTCAAACCAACGGTCTTTGTGAAAAGATGAACCATATTGTCCTTGACTTGTTGAGATCCATACCGTTGGAAGACAGGAATCGATGGCCGGATTTACTACCTGATTTGGTTGATTTGTACAACCATATACCTGTAAGCTCAACTAACTGCACTCCAGCCTATCTTATGAGAGCAAGGCCCGGAAAACTACCAATGGATTTAGAACTTGGAGTGGTAGAACCGGAGGCAGACGATGCGTGGAGAACTGGGACGTCAATCGGCAAGAGCAATACAGAAGAGTACAAATCTGTGTAGAGGAAAGTCTTAATAAGGCACGGGAGAAACAGGAAGATGTTTACAACCGAAATGCTCCTGCCAAGCCTCTGATGCCTGGAGAGGAAGTATTAAAAAGAAAAAGAAAGATGCACAAACTGGATAATCAGTGGGAGCAAGAACCCTACGTCATACAAGATTCTAAATACGACAACAGAAAAGTTTGTGTCGTCAGTAAAGACGGAGGAAGAACAACAACCACTGTGTCCAGAGATCATTTGAAGTTGTGTCCAGAACACTTAAAGAGTTGTGAAAAGAACCCTGCCCTCAATCAAGGAGAAAGAAAGGAAGAGGTCATACACACCGATCTGGGAGATTTTCCTGCGGATTGGCCTAGACTGGGAGATGCTGTGATAATTCCAGTGTTGCAGTTTTATCAGCCACAAGAGGAAGTTCTACCTCCAGTTGTGCCTGTGGTGCCAGTTGAACCCGTCCAGGAGTTACCCATTCCAGCAACACCTCAACCTGTAGAACCTCAAGATGGATCATCTGTAGCAGCGCCCCATACTATGGGATCCCCTGGTGAAGCTGACTCACACCGCCCAGCCATCAGTACGCTTGCCAGATCCATAGAAAGGTTAAGGCAGTTCTATAGTTTGCCGTTACGCAGTGCAGACAGATCGCAACTTGTTATACCTGAAACTACACCACGTAGATCAGAGAGAATCACAAAAGGGAAATTACCCATTAGATATCAGCAGTAGTTATAACGAATTTATGTGAACATTGAAAAGTCTATATATATAAATGTGTTTTTCCCTATTATGTCTATGTCTTAACAATGGACTCAGAGGCTGAGGACTGAGCCAGCCCAAAAACTGTATCCTGTAAATAGTTGCACTAAAGTGCCTTCTTAATGGTTTCACATGAAACCTTGACTCACCTCTGAACCAAAAACCCGTGTGGTGTGGCACTGAGTGAGGTCTGCATTTGGATGTCCTGCAGCCCACCCAGGACCCACGTTGAAGGTTTGGTGCGGGTCCTTCACAAGTATCTTGTATATATATTTATTAAATGCTATTTGATACTTTTGTATTTCTATATGTAAAATGTTATTGTTCGTAACGTTCAAGGTGTTCTCACCTCCCGGATGGAAGAAGTTAATGTTTGTTGTTATGCATAAACAAAATTTTCTGTCTCTTTATATTTTACAGCCCGGGAGTGCTGTCATTTACCATGGGGGAATGTGTAGCCCTGGTACACAATACCAGGAGGATGAGTGGAGAGGTAACAGTTAAGGTCTCTTCATGACATCATGTACACTTCTGACACACCCAGCAGGGGTGTGGAAGGGAGTGATTTAGTCAGTCAGTGTCTGGACTTCAGAGTGAGAAGTCAGTTTCCTGTCCTTGGACAGAGTAGACGTGTCCAGTTTAAGTCTATCATCAGTTCAGAAAGTGGAGTCTGGTGTAGGTGTCTGTATACACCTTAGTCTAGTCAGAGCTGTGCCCCACTGGAAGAAAGACTGAACTATCTATTAAGAGACAAGCAAGGCGAAGGGCAAAGTGGAAGGAAGATAATTGAAAAAGTGCTTTTGACTTGGAAAAGTCCTGCACGTTGCAACCGGTTACTGGGGACCGAAGGATCACTATTGTACAGCATAGTGAAGAGAAAACCAGGAATCTACCGGACCCTAGGTCGCGGCAGACAAGCCCCTTATAGTCAGAACGTAGCTGGAGTCAGAGGGTGTGAAGACTTTGAGTTAGTGCACGACAATAAAAGGATTCAGCTCCCTCGCAGGAAGGCTTCTAACACAAATCTGACTGGGCAAGTACAGCTAAAGAAAAGCTGGAGATTTGAGAGGATTACGCTTCAGGCTGGTCGTACTCAGCTTCATTGGACAGTAAAGGAGGCCCCTAACTTGCTTAGCTGTTGCCTCAAAGCTCATCCTCCATCAACCCCATCAGCCTCCCTGGGACCTGCCTTATCATCCTGCAAGTAAAGGTATGGAAAGACGTTGACTGTGTGAGACTGAGTTATTATTGCATGCCTGCACAATCCCTACCTAACTACCGACCTGAGGGAAGAGTCCCACCTGTAGGGGACCCGACATCTAGCTGCCTCACCATCCCCTCAGAGATCTACAGCAGCGCTGGTACATATTACCAGAATACTACAGGTGGCGTCACGAACTGTACATAAATCAATCCCCTGTAAATATATCCCCATCATACGCCAGACCGCCCGGGCCACAGACCGAGCCACAGCTACCTGTGACAAAATCCCCATAGACTTCTACGGGCTCGGCTCTGAGTACCCCATTGCCCTGGTAACCCACAATTGTGGTGGCGGGTCGACACAGCACCATGTCCTGAGCTTACCATACCAAGACTGGAACTTTGTGCTGCTGTTCTAGCAACAGAGCTAGCTGAGCTCATTGTGACAGAGATAGATTTAAAGCTTGAAGATACGGTGTTCCATACAGACAGTAAAGTAGTGCTGGGTTACATTCACAATGAGACTAGAAGATTCTATGTCTACGTACATAACAGAGTTCAAAGAATCAGGAGGTCAACACGACCTACCCAGTGGCGTTATGTATCAACTGATCACAACCCAGCAGACCACGCAACAAGAGCTGTTCCTGCAGCCCATCTTAAAGACACTACATGGCTCACAGGACCAGCATTCCTCTACAAATTAGTACAAGACACTTTTGAGAAAGACACATTTGAAATGTTAGAACCAGATTCTGATGCAGAGATTCGTCCTCATGTTTCTGTACTCACTACAAGAGTTTCTAGCAGAGAGCTCGACTCTAAACGGTTCAACAAGTTTTCTGCCTGGAGGTCACTGAACAGAGCCATAGCTAATTTAATACACATAGCCAGATCCTTTAGAACCCCACCTACAGGGTCAGAACATTGCAAAGGTTGGCATCATTGTCATAGGACACGTACAGTGGATGAGCTTACACAGGCCAGAGACGTTATCCTCCGTTGTGTCCAACGAGAAGCTTATGCTCGTGAGATCGAACTCCTCCAAAATCAAAAGAGTGTTCCAAAGGACAGCCCCCTCGTGAAACTTGACCCATTTATAGATGCTAATAGGTTGTTGAGAGTTGTAGGACGTATTTCAAAGGTAAAACTTGAGAGTAATTTACATAATCCGATAATACTGCAGAACAATCACATTGCGTCTTTACTTGTGCGACACTACCATGAAAAGACTAAGCACCAAGGACGTTTGTTCACTGAAGGAGCTCTACGTGCAGCTGGATTTTGGTAGTGGGAGCAAAAAGACTTGTGAGTTGTCTCATTTTCAAATGCGTCACTTGCCAAAAATTACGAGGCATGTTTCAGTCACAGAAAATGGCTGATCTCCCTGCCGACTGACTCAGTACAGAACCTCCTTTCACAAGTGTTGGTCTCGACGTGTTTGGCCCTTGGTCTGTCACCACCCGACACACTAGAGGAGGCCATGCAAACAGCAAACGCTGGGCAGTCATCTTCACCTGCATGAGTATTAGGGCTGTGCATATAGAAGTTATTGAGTCCTTGGACACTTCTAGCTTCATAAATGCTCTCAGACGTTTCATCTCTATAAGAGGTCCAGTTAAACTAATCCGTTCCGATAGGGGTACCAACTTCATCGGAGCTTGCAAAGAACTGCGTATCTCCTCAAACATTGACAGTGACTGTGTAGAGAGATATCTGGCGAACCAAGACTGTAAATGGAAATTTAACCCTCCACATTCTTCTCACATGGGAGGCTCATGGGAGCGTATGATTGGCCTGGCTCGCAGGATCCTTGATTCTATCTTCCTACAGTTGGGAACTTCAAGACTTACCCATGAGACCCTCACAACTTTCATGGCTGAAGTAGTGGCAATCATAAACGCCAGACCCTTGACACCAATACCGAATGATCCAGAGGATCCTCTCTTGCTTACCCCTTCCACACTTCTTACCCAAAAGGTTGGTACAGCATCAGCACCTCTTGGTGAGTTTGATAATAAAGACTTGTACAAGTGTCAGTGGAGACGGGTTCAAACTTTAGCAGACACCTTCTGGGATAAATGGAAAAAGCAATATGTTTCTACCTTACAGACCCGGAATAAATGGCAAGCTAGTAAACCCAACATGGAGATTGGTAATGTTGTTCTTGTCAAAGACACTCAGTCAAAAAGAAATGACTGGCCTTTGGGACTGATAACCAAAGTGTTTCCAAGTGAAGATGGAAAAGTTAGGAAAGTGGAGGTCAAGATCTGCAGGCAACACAAACCTAAACTTTTCCTCAGACCAGTCACTGAACTGATTTTGTTGCTCTCTCCAGAGGTACCTTAAAGTGGTATCTTTAAGATACCAGGCGAGGAGTGTGATGTTCCACTAGAATTTTCTGTGTAAATATTCAGATTTGTTATGTGGTATAACAGCACCATCTAGTGGTCGTTTTATAGAATGTCTTTGGTTGTTGATATTGAGGTTTTTTGACATATCTACCACACCGTAGTTCATGAGTCATAGCTTTGATGACTCATCAGCCAGCCCCAGCAGCCATGTTTTTTTGCTCAGTATACAACTAAGACAGTTCATTCCTGAGTACCTCCTGACATCAGTATTAGGGTTGAGCATTCCGATACTGCAAATATCGGGTATCGGCCGATATTGGCTGTATCGGAATTCCGATTCCGAGTTCCGATATTTTCGTCATATCGGATACCGGAATCGGAATGTCACTGTCACTGTCAGTGTCCGTCGGTCGGGTCTGTCAGGAGTCAGCGGCACTTACCTGGCAGAAGATCTCCGGCGGTCACGGCCTGGACTGCTTCATGGCCGCCATCATCTTTCCCCGGCGGTCACATGCAGTTTCTCGTGATAACTGCAGTGACTGCTGGGTAATCCCGGCCGTAAAGCAGTCAGTCCGATGACGTCACCGCCGGGGAAGCAGGTAATCAGCTGTGCTGCGTTGCGATGACAGGCTCTGCCTGTCATTGCGATGTAGCAGAGCTGGATCGTCGTGGGACTGTCGTTACTATGGACTGCGTCGGACAGGTGGTATACTGTTGGTTTGTTTTTTTTCTTTTTTTACAGGAGATCGATGGCGTCGCAGGAATGAGAGTATAATAAAATTAATGAAAACTGTGTTGTCTCTTTTATTTCATTAAAATACTTTTTTCTTGCTGTGTCTTTTTTTTAAACATTTAATAACTTTGGGATTAATAATGGATCGGTGTCTTATTGACACCTCTCCATTATTAACCGGGCTTATTGTCACCGTGCAATCAACGGTGACATTAACCCCTTATTACCCCACTTGCCACCGCTACAGGGCAGTGGGAAGAGCCGGGTAAAGTGCCACAATTGGCACATCTTTTGATGCGCCAAATGTGGGGCTGCTGTAGCCTGGTATTATCAGGCTGTTGAGGGCCAAAATCCATGGGCCTTGACAGTCTTTTAATACCAGGCCGCAGCAGTCTGCATTTTACTTGGCTGGTTAACAAAAATAGGGGGACCCCTACGCCGTTTTTTTTTCGAGGGGATCCCCTATTTTTGTTAACCAGCCAAGCTAAGCAGACTGCTGTGGCCTGGTATTATCAGGCTTGCAAGGTCCATGGATATTGGATCCTTACCAGCCTGAAAAACCAGGCCTCAGCGGTCTGCTTCATCTGGCTGGTTAACAAAAATAGGGGGGACCCCACGCCAATTTTTTTCGAGGGGATCCCCTATTTTTGTTAATCAGCCAAGATATGCAGACTGCTGTGGCCTGGTATTATCAGGCTGGCAAGGTCCATGGATCTTGGCTCCTTAACAGCCTGAAAATCCAGGCCTCAGCGGTCTGCTTCATCTGGCTGGTTAACAAAAATAGGGGGGACCCCACGCCATTTTTTTTTTCGAAGGGAACCCCTATTTTTGTTAATCAGTTCCCTCTGACGTCACTGATGGTGTCCCTGGCTGACCTGAAGTGAAAGTGGAAAGCAATCAATTAAGCTTTCCACTTCCTCTCCTGTCAGCCAGGAGAGGAGCTCATTCATTTGGGGGTTTACTGTGAGGCTGCAGCATTAGCTGCGGTCCCTGCAGTAAACATTAACCCTTTCTGAAGGATTACACCATGGGACCTGACTGTGCATGGGATAGGTAAGAATAATTTTGCTTTATTATTTTATTTTTATTACAGGAAATGGTTTTAGCAGGAAAATAAAATATGGTCAAAAACTGTGTGATTATTTCATTAAACTTCTTTTTTATTAAAGTGTGTGTGTTTGATTTTTCTTTCATACAATAGGATTAATAATTGATAGTTGTCTAATTGACAGCTCTCAATTATTAACCTGGCTTAAAGTGACCTTTCAATTGCAAGGTCATTTTAACCCCTTATTAACCCATTCGCCACCGCTACAGGGCAATGGGAATAGACGGGCAAAGTGCCAGAAAGGGCAAATCTAATTAGAGATTTGCCCTTTCTGGGGTGTCTGGGGGCAGATTTTAGTAGCCGGGGGGGGCAAAAATAATGGTCCCTCTCTGGGCTATTATTATCTGCCCCCACTCACTGGCTTTGTCTGTCTGGTTGCGAAAATAGGGCGGGAGCCCACGCATTTTTTTTCAGCAATTTTACACCTCATTATATATATACATGTCATTGAGTTTGTGACACATATATATATATATATTTATAGTTCATACACTTCTACATAGTATAATAGCCGCTAATTCAATTGCCGGCTTTTGTGAAAATGCAGAACCCGACATGAAATGACACTTGGTTTACATAGAGTTAACCATGTCTTTTCATGTAGTTTGATATCTGATTTGCAGAAACAATTACATGAGTGTAAGTGTGCAAAATTTCACACCTGTAGGGGTTAATTAAAGGTGTAAATTCGTAGCAAAAAAGTCTGTTTTTTTACAACGAATTTACACCTTTAATTAACCCCTACAGGTGTGAAATTTTGCACACTTACACTCATGTAATTGTTTGTGCAAATCAGATATCAAACTACATGAAAAGACATGGTTAACTCTATGTAAACCAAGTGTCATTTCATGTCGGGTGCTTCTGTCTTTTCACAAAAGCCGGCTTTACCCGGCAATTGAATCAGAGGCTATTTTACTATGTAGAAGTGTATAAACTATACATATATGTATATATATATGTCACAATGACATGTATATATATATATATATGTATTCTATGTGTGTATATTTAGTGTTTACAAGGAAAGAAAGAGGTTTTTTTAGTTACGATATTTTGTTCCCATAGACTTACATTGGATTTCCGGTATCGGTATCGGGTATCGCCGATATTTTAATGGTATCGGCGATACCATTCCGATTCCGATACTTTTGGATATCGGAAAGTATCGCTCAACTCTAATCAGTATCCAATAGTGATCTCTTACATCCAGATCTGTAGCCGCACAATCGGTAGGTCCTAAACACATTCACCATGAACTTGACAGCCGTATAAATATTGGGATGTTTACATCATGCTGTTATGAAAATGTGAGAGTTGTAGTCCATGCTTTTCCGACTGGTCAGTAAGCATGGGATATACCGCATGTTATATGTAACTACATGTTATGCATATAGTGTGTTCCCTCACCACTGTATATTGTGTATATATTGTATGCTTGCCACATGTTTGTGAGCACATAGTAAAATACTGTTATTTGTTCCACAGTTTTTACCATATTCGATTCCTGCAATAAACTTGGTAACAGACATCACGTGTCTATCAAATCACTGTTGGGATCAAGGTTATGCTGTCTGCAAGGATTATGTACACATACACATAAGACGGGCAGAACACTTAGTACTTGGCTGCAGTGGTCTTGTGGCTCCGGGTGTCTCTGTCAGTCTTAGTACTTGGCTGCAGGGGTCTTGTGGCTCTGGGGTCTCTGACAGTCTTAGCACTGGGCTGCAGGGGTCTTGTGGCTCTGGAGGTCTCCGCCAGTCTTAGCACTAGGCTGCAGGGGTCTTGTGGCTTCACCTTATATTATAGCTGCAAAGTGAATAATAACCATCAGGGACCCCGAACCATCGATCACGGAGCCAGAGGGGATATAGCAGAGTAGTTTGGGGGACATGTAGGACTTTTTTTTAAATCACTTTTTATTCTGCTGTTTGAGGTAGGCAGTAGAAAAAGATGGCAATTCTGCTAATGTTTTTTATTATGTGACTGTACAACCCCCTTCACATGACCTATCATGTTTTTCACAGATGCCACTTGTCACCTATTTAACCTACGGTGCTGCTCTCATGTCCGTGTTTTCCCAGCAGCACAGATGACAGGGGCCAATATAAGTCTATGGATCCGAGTAAACATGCCGTCCGTGTGCCGTAGATGTGCCATCCGTGTGCCGTACATGTGTCGTCCGTGTGCCGTACATGTGCCGTCCTTGTTTAACATGGAAAGTATATGAGAAGCTTTGTAATTTCATTTCCATTATCCATACCGGAAAAACACGGATGGCATATGGATAGCACACTAATTGAAAACACTGGTGACACCGATATCGCTGTAACACTTATGTGTTTTATATGGACATGGGGGCCCCACTTTGAATTTTGCCTAGGGCCCCAATTTGTCTAAAACCTGCCCTGTCTGTAGGTTCTGGTATATCGTCAATTTCTGGGATTTGTATACGTTGTTCCTCCAGGTGCTGAGATATTCCTCTTTGACTTTGTGTACCAGCTTCCGGATTTCGCCTTTTGTCAGGCCATGTAGGTTGAAGGCTTGGTCAGGCTGGCTTTGGGTAGTTCGTGTCAGGAGGCTTCCTGGTGTTGGAAGGCTTTGTGATGGTTGGAGCTGGGAATACTACTTTGCAGATAAGCCTTGAATGACAGTGGAAATCTGCGCAGCTCTTTCGGCAGGTGCTGTTTGATGTGCTCCAATGGACTTGGAGAAGATGCTTACAGAACTCTAGGTGGAATATTTCAGTTGGCCCATCATCCCACTTTGACCAGTTTGGGTATGAGACTGTTGTACAGAAGGCTTGGGACAATGATGGAGTCAAAGATTTTTAGCCAGACAGTCACTTTGTAAAGGTCCTTGAAGTACTGGAGCCAGATGTGGAGGCTTTGGATGTGGAGGCTGTTGCTTTTCGGGTTGGATCCAAAGTGATTCCACAGTTCCCAAAATTTGTTGTCTTCAAGGGCATCTTGGAATTGGAGGAGTTTGGTGGAGATGTGGTTTTGCTTTTTCTTTCTGAGGATGGCTTTGTAATTTCGTTGTATGGTGTTGTAGGCTTCTCTCAGAGTGGGGTTGTTTGGGTCTCTGTGTTTTTTATTTGAGGCCATTATTTGGGCCTTCCGTATGGCCTTACATTCTTTGTCAAACTAGTTGTTGAGATTTTGTTTAATCGGCCTCTTGTTGACGCTTCTTTTCAGGTCGGACATTTCTGCCATGGCATAGAGAATGTCGCTAAGGTCTCTTACCGCTAGGTGTGCGCCTTCTGGGTTAAGTTCATACACGTTATTATGGAAGCATAGGAGCTTCTCCTTGATCTCTGGTCTGTTGATGGCATCTTTATATTTTGGGGCCGATATCTTGGACCATTTGAAGGATGGCGGCAAGCTAAAGACGACGGTCTTTTGTGGTGTTTGTGAGGGTGATTTTTTTGTGGATTTGATGTATAGGAGCAGTTGGTTGTGGCCTGACAGATGTGTTTGTGGGGTGACTATAAGGGCACCAATATTTGTAGGGTCCATATCTGTGATGGCATAGTCTATCACAATGCTGCCCACATGGGAGTTTAGGGTATGTCTTCCCAATGAGTCTCCCTTGATGCTGCCATTGAGGATACGAAGTCCAAGGCTCTGGCATAGGTCCAACAGTGTTCTACTGCGTTTATTACCTGTGCAGTCATAGCTTTTCCTGTCGGTGGGCGCTGGGTTGTCACAGTCGGATCTGCTCCGAATATATAGATGTTGCCAGCAGTGGTCAGCTAGTTTCTTTCCGTTCCCGTTCTTGCCTTGAGGTCTCCGTAGATGAGAACGTTGCCCAGAGTCTGGAAGTGGGCAGCTTCAGTCTTTAGGGTCTCAAAGCTATCTGGGTTGAAGTATGGAGACTCTGAAGAAGCTACGTATGCTGCGCAGAGGTAGACGTCGGCCCTCTCTCCTTCTTTCTCCTTCTCCCTCTCTCTCCTCTCACTCTCCTTCTCCCACTCTTCTTCTCTCACTCTTTTCTTCTCTCACTCTCTCTCTCTTCTCTTTCATCAGACAATGACAGTGTTACCTTGTGCTTTCAGCAGATCAGTTGGCTGTACCGCTGCAGCTCAAGGCCACTCCATTGAACGCACCTTTGTGATCAATTTCAATCAGAGGCGTCTTATCAATACTTTTCTATACTCTTTTCTTGCTCCTCTGGTTACAAACTGATCATTCAGTCACTAATAAAAAGGCCCTGGTGTGTGTGAAAACAGATTGTCAGCTCCAGGGTCGGGGATGGATGTCACTATATAACTTATTACTGTACATTATCTGACATGGTGTTATCATACACATTCTCCTAATAATCACAGAGACTCGTTGACGATTGCATAAATGTCTTGTTTTTTATTGCTGCATGCTCTTTGGCCAGTAGTAGGATTCATTAAATATTGCAATTAGTGGTCATATATCCCTAGAAACAGTCATCGATTTAGTGGTCCCTGATTGCAGATCGACTCCCACCGGACAGCAGTATCACTCCTATTCTGCTGCTGGTCGCGCCGTATCTGGATCATTGTTGTGTTTCTCTGGACTCCTACAAGAACAAAAAATATGTAAATGTAGAAAAAAAACATCATGTAAAAATAACGATATGTGCTACCCACATATATAAGATGTGCTGATACTTTTTGTTTAAAGGGGAAATGTCCCTATTTAAAGGGGAACACTCAGCAGGCTACGGCTCTTTAGAAGTTTACCATCATAATAACAAAAAACTAAAAGGGACCTTTGTAGCTAATAAATAGTCTCAAGGCTGAAAATAAAAGACCACGGGCTTCCTGCCATCCGTGATGTCATACAGATGAATTGAACGTTGGCATCGTTCTCATATAATGTGGACATGACACATCCTAACTGGCTCATGTTCCTGGACCTCAAAAAAAACTCTATAACGGACCCCATCACTTACTCGAATAAGGTAGAGACCACCGGACTATCTGAAGAGTTGGAGCAAAGTATGAAGAAGGGCTGATATATGGGCCCAATGAGCCCAATACGTTATAGAGCTCCTCTCCATGTATGACTAGCTAATCCTTAACATATCAGTTAGTTGCCAGCAGTAATAACAAGCCACAAAATTTTATAGCTCAGTCCCTTATATGAACCTCAACAGATAACATGATGCACTATGGACCCTTATGGACACTGTAGACCCCCTTATCCAAAAGGCCCCTGCGCAGCTGCAAGATAAAGAGCTCTAGAAAGTCTGCTGAACCGGACAATTAGTATCATACAGTGATTCCGAAAAACTAAACTTCGACAATTACAATTCATTTTGTGATTTGAAAAAAACAGCAAATTTTCCTATTCAGTTTCAGTTTTCATCTAACTTCTAAAATGAAAAACGGATGACGAAGCAATCACAGGAAGAGTCAGAACGAGAATAAAGCAGAATGTCTCCGAGAGAAAACATAATACTGAACAGGTGAGACCAAAGCAGCAAGAACAGATGATAAGCAAGGTTTACAAAATTAAAAGCTTATTGTCATACAAAATAGTAAACCGAGAAATTAATGATACCCACAACACCTAACATCTGCATCAAACATCCAGAAACAACCATGTTTTACTGAAATATTACAAATATGAAAAATGCAACAATTCTGTACAAGAATATAACTACTATAGTACTGCCCCTATGTACAAGAATATAACTACTATAATACTGCTCCTATGTACAAGAATATAATCTACTATAATACTGCCCCCTATGTACAAGAATATAACTACTATAATACTGCCCCTATGTACAAGAATATAACTACTATAATACTGCCCCTATATACAAGAATAAACTACTATAATACTGCTCCTATGTGCAAGAATATAACTACTATAATACTGCCCCTATTACAAGAATATAACTACTATAATACTGCCCTATGTACAAGAATATAACTCTATAATACTGCCCCTATGTACAAAATATAACTACTATAATACTGCCCCTATGTACAAGAATATAACTACTATAATACTGCTCCATGTACAAGAATATAACTACTATAATACTGCCCCTATATCAAGATATAACTACTATAATACTGCCCTATGTACAAGAATATAACTACTATAATACTGCTCCCTATGTACAAATATATACTATATACTGTTATTACAAGAATAATATATAATACTGCCCCTATGTACAAGAATATAACTACTATAATACTGCTCCTATGTACAAGAATATAACTACTATAATACTGCTCCCTATGTACAAGAATATAACTACTATAATCTGCTCCTATGTACAAGAATATAACTACTATAATACTGCCCCTATGTACAAGAATATATAACTGACTATGTACAGAATAAATACTATAACTGCTCCTATGTACAAGATAAACTATAATACTGCTCTATGTACAGAATATAACTATATAATACTGCCCCTATGTACAAGAATATAACTGCTATAATATTGCTCCTATGTACATGAATATAACTATATAATACTGCTCCTATGTACAAGAATATAACTACTATAATACTGCCCCTAGTACAAGAATATAACTACTATATTAATGCCCTAAGTACAAGAATATAACTACTATAATACTGCTCCCTATATACAAGAATATAACACTAAAATACTGCTCCTGTACAAGAAATAAACTACTATAAGACTGCCCCTAGTACAAGACTATAACTACTATAATACGCCTATATGTACAAGAATATAACTACTAAATACTGCTTCCTATGAACAAGAATATAACTACTATAATACTGCCCTATGTACAAGAATATAACTACTATAATACTGCCCCTATGTACAAGAATATAACTACTATAATACTGCTCCTATGTACAAGAATATAACTACTATAATACTGCCCCTATGTACAAGAATATAACTACTATAATACTGCCCCTATGTACAAGAATATAACTACTATAATACTGCCCCTATGTACAAGAATATAACTACTATAATACTGCTCCTATGTACAAGAATATAACTACTATAATACTGCCTCCTATGTACAGGAATATAACTACTATAATACTGCTCCTATGTACAAGGATATAACTACTATAATACTGCTCCTATGTACAAGGATATAACTATTATAATACTGCCCCTATGTACAAGAATATAACTACTATAATACTGCTCCTATGTACAAGAATATATCTACTATAATACTGCTCCTATGTACAAGAATATAACTACTATAATACTGCTCCTATGTACAGAATATAACTACTATAACACTGCTCCTATGTACAAGAATATAACTACTATAATACTGCCCCTATGTACAAGAATATAACTACTATAATACTGCTCCTATGTACAAGAATATATCTACTATAATACTGCTCCTATGTACAAGAATATAACTACTATAATACTGCTCCTATGTACAGAATATAACTACTATAATACTGCCCCTATGTACAAGAATATAACTACTATACTGCCCCCTAGCTGTGAAAATGTGTCTCAGCAGTTCTCATGTCCGGAGCAAGCCCGGGAGGGGCCACCCTGGGCGGGGAAGTTCCCCAAGCAAGGCCCAGGCTTCTCGGCCTAAACTGAGAGAAAGCTCCCAGGCTTCTTCTAATGGGAATATACATCCCACAACCACCATTAAGCAATGTAAAACAACAAGCCAAAGCTCCACTGCTTCCATGAAGGAAGAAAGCAGAGTTAATGTGAGTAAAGTTATGGAAGATACACCAGCTCCAGTAACAACAAGGAAACCTGAGGTAAAAGTGTCAGTAAGTAAAGAAATGCAGAAAAGCCCAAGCCCCAGTAATTCCCCAAAGGAATTTTCTGTCAGTAAACAGCCCCAACCTGGTGCACAGAAGGCGAAGCAGATGCCATTAAAGCATACCTCCCAACCGTCCCAGATTGACAGGGACAGTCCCAATTCTGACCCCCTCCTCCGCTGTCCCGGCGGGACACTATGTGTCCCGCAGTGAGATGAGCCGCCACGCCCCCCATACACCCTATAGTTGCCCTCCCAGTGCTCCACTTTAGCTTATCACAGCAGAGTAATGACCTGCTGAGTCTGTGCGAGCAGGACCTGTGATGAGGTCACAGGAGGGGAGGAGTTGGATGTCACATGGTCAGGCTCCTCGTGCAGGTCTCTTGTGCTGAGCTGTGCTGTGGTTGTCATGGTGCTGGATGAGGGTAAGTTTATGTGAGGGGTCAGGAGGGATTTACAGTGCGGATGTAGCAGAGCCGTGTGTGAAAAGTGTATGGAGCGTAGCCGTGTGTGTACGAGGTGTACAGAGCAGAGCCGTGTGTGTATGAGGTGTACGGAGCGGAGCCGTGTGTGTACGAGGTGTAGGGAGCGGAGCCGTGTGTGTACGAGGTGTACGGAGCGGAGCCGTGTGTGTACGACGTGTAGGGAGCGGAGCCGTGTGTGTACGAGGTGTATAGAGCGGAGCCGTGTGTGTACGAGGTGTACGGAGCGGAGCCGTGTGTGTACGAGGTGTACGGAGCGGAGCCGTGTGTTTATGAGGTGTAGGGAGCGGAGCCGTGTGTGTACGAGGTGTATAGAGCGGAGCCGTGTGTACGAGGTGTACGGAGCGGAGCCGTGTGTGTACGAGGTGTACGGAGCGGAGCCGTGTATGTACGAGGTGTACGGAGCAGAGCCGTGTGTGTACGAGGTGTACGGATCGGAGCCGTGTGTGTACGAGGTGTACGGAGCGGAGCCGTGTGTGTACGAGGTGTAGGGAGCGGAGCCGTGTGTGTACGAGGTGTATAGAGCGGAGCTGTGTGAGTACGAGGTGGCTGTAGCAGTGCTGTGTGTATGAGGCGTACAAAACGGAGCCTTGTGTGTACGAAGTGTACAGAGCTGAGCCGCTCAACTCTGTACACACAGGGCTCCGTGCTTGAGCCGTGTGTGTATAGAGCGGAGCAGAGCCGTGTGTGTACTGAGCGGAGCAGAGCCGTGTGTGTACGGAGCGGAGCAGAGCCGTGTGTGTATGGGGTGTAGACAAGTGGAGCCGCGTGTGTATGGAGCGGAACCGCATGTGTACGAGGTGTACGGAGCGGAACCGCATGTGTACGAGGTGTATGGTGCAAAGCCGCATGTGTACAAGGTTTACGGAGCGTGGCTGCGTATGTACGATGTTTACGGAGTGAAGCCGTGTGTGTACGGAATGGAGCCGTGTGTGCGCGAGGTGTCGGAGTGGAGCCATGTGTGCACGAGGTGTACGGAGTGGAGCCATGTGGGCGCGAGTGTACGGAGCGGAGCCCTGTGTGCGCGAGGTGTACAGAGGAGAACCGTGTGTGTATGAGGTGTGCGGAGCCGTGCGTGTACAAGGTGTATGGTGGAGAGCATTCATACCTCCCAACTGCCACAGATCCAGCGGGACAGTCCCGATTTTGAGAGATCAGGAGGGATTTACAGTGTGGATGTAGCAGAGCCGTGTGTGTGAGATGTATGGAGTGGAGCCGTGTGCGCGCGAGGTATACGGAGCCGTGCATGTACAAGGTGTATGGTGGGAAGCATTCATACCTCCCAACTGTCCCAGATCCAGCGGGACAGTCCCGATTTTGAGAGAGATTATGCCCCGCTGTCCTGGCTGGGAGCTTACTTTTCCCATGGACACAGGAGTACACGGCGGAGCCCCGGGGAGCACTTTAAAACTGTGCTCTTTCTTTTCCTCAGTACCAGTCAGTGTGCCCACAGTACCAGCCACTGATCCCATAATGCCAGCCACTGTGCCCTCAGTACCAGTCAGTGTGATCACCAGTGCTAAATGAGTGTGGTCGGGGCGTGGACATGGGTGTGATTAGTTGTGAAATGGGTGTGGTCAGGGGCGTGGCCTAAAATTTGCCGCAATGCGCATAGCGCGCCACAACCTCTGTCCCTCTTTCACATCTTCAAAAGTTGGAAGGTATGTCACCGACCTCAGGTGGGCAGCTCAATCCTCCACACAGGAAAAACCGGACATCTCTGGAAAGGCAGACATGGCAGGAAAACCTGCAGCAGCGAGACATAGTGACTTGTATGGCGCGCTCAGGACGCACAAGGTCGCAGATGGGTCGCAGCAGTGAAAGTGCTGTGGAGCCCAGAGCCAGCGGTGACACCATAATGTCATCTGAGGTAAATCCAAAAGAGACTCCAGCATTCAAACACCCAGAGCCATTGTCCAAGCGAAAACCTGAGAGGGAAACGGCTCATGCACCAGAGCTGCAGCAGTCATAGGAGATACTGGCCCTGGTGAAAAAGATGGAGGAGTTACAGCAGCACAAAGAAATGCTACAAATGGAGACTGATGTGAACTATAAACTACAGGCTGCTAATCCTGACTGTAAAGCTGTGTGTGACCAGAGACTTTAGTCACTGGGTGTGGAGCTGGCCAATGTGGTCAGGAACATACACTGTGTTCCAAATTAATATGCAAAAATTGTTTAGGAGTGATAAGGTAAGAATTTTTTCGTTTGTCAGTTAAACTCATTGATGGAGATGTGTGTCAGGGCTCTTTATATCACTGTAAGCAATTGCAGACACCTGTGCTAATTAGTTTGGCAGGTGTGTCCAATGAAAGGCAAGACTACTTAAGAAGGCTGTCCCACATTATTAAGCAGCCGACATTTTCTGCCAAAATGGGAAAGAAAAAGGATGTGTCGGCTGCTGAGAAGCAACAAATTGTGGAGTGTTTAGGTCAAGGCATGACTACAATCAACATTGCCAAGACACTTAAATCATAGAATCATAGAATGGTAGAGTTGGAAGGGACCTCCTGGGCCATCTGGTCCAACCCCTGCTCAAAGCAGGATTCTCTAAATCATCCCAGACAGATGTCTGTCCAGCCTCTGTTTGAAGATTTCCATTGAAGGAGAACTTACCACTTCATCGTGATCATCGCACAATCAAAAAGTATGGAGCTGATTCACAGTACACACGTGTGCGTGCTGATAAGGGAAAATTGAGGACTCTTTCCTACAGGCAATTACGTCAGGTTAAAAGAGCAGCAGCAAAAAAGCCTTGTCATAGCAGCAGACAAGTTTTTGAAGCTGCTGGTGCCTCCAACGTCCCCCGAACAACAAGATGCAGGGTCCTTCAGAGGTTTGCAGCTGTGCGTAAGCCATCCTGTCGACCTCCTCTATCCACTGCACACAAGCAGAAACGGCTCCAGTGGGCCAAACAATACATGAAGACTGACTTCAAAACTGTTTTCTTCACCGATGAGTGCCGTGCAATGCTCGATGGTCCAGATGGATGGAGTGGAGGATGGCTGGTTGATGGACACCCCATGCAAACACGGCTACGACGCCAACAAGGAGGAGGTGGAGTAATGTTTTGGGCTGGAATCATGGGGGAGAATGTCGGCCCCTTTAGGATCCCTGAAGGGGTAAAGATGAACTCCATAGTGTATGTTGAGTTCTCAAACACACTTCCTGCCATGGTTCATAGAAGAACCGCATTCGCAGCAAGATCATTTATCATGTCATGATAATGCACGTCTCATGCTGGGACTAAAAATCCCGCCTGTCTGGCTGCTATCTGCATAAAAGGGGCACAAACTTATGGTGTGGCCCCATGCTCCCCTGACTCAACCTGAGAACTCTATGGAGCATCATCAAAAGGGAGTGGTCTATGATGGCGAGGCAAGTTCAATCTAAGCACAGCTCTGGGAGGGTATTCTGATCCTCTGCAAAACAATTGAAGCAGAAACCATCCTAAACATGACAATTAATGACGAGAGAGTTCAGAGCTCTTTCACACACAAGGGTCCTATGTGGCAATGGAAATACTAGAATAAAGTTTTGAGTTGAAAATGTTTGATTTCAGTGTGAAACTCTAATGCTGCATAATGTCAAAAAACCAGTTTTTTGTTCTTTATTAACAGAAAAGGTGAGAGTCAAACTCTGCGTGCATAATAATTTGAACTGCAATTTTGTAGTTTCATTTGAGGTTTATTTTTTAAAATTACAGTACTGTTATAGGCAGTTTGTACAAAAACCTTTCAATTGTACTCTAATAGTTATTTGACTGGAAAATTACAATGACTGCAATTCATATAGGTAATTTGGGAAAATTGAGAAAATATTATTTGCATAATAATTTGGAACACAGTGTAGACTGTATCCTGGGGAGGATGGGGCCCCTGGCAGAGACCTACAGGGACATAGACTGTGTCCTGGGGAGGATAGGGCCCCTGGCAGAGACCTACAGGGACATAGACTGTTGTTATGAATGTGCTAGAGATGGTTTCTGAGCAGAGGCTCCCTCTGGTGGTTACAGACAGTACTGAACCTTTCAGCGAAGAATGGCAATCTGGGTTCACTGACTGGTCTGATATAAGGGAGGTTCCCTCCCATGATGGTTGCCGTGATCAATTGTTCTTGTCTCTATTGTGGTTCCTGGTTCATTTGGAAGTTTGCTGGAGTCTTGCCTGCATCTCCTGCTTTCAGATAAGATATTTTTTGCTTTTTTTTTGTGCTTGCTTTTTGCATTGTTTTCTGCACTTTTGTGGAGGTCAGCCAGGTCCCCTCCTGGGGCCTGAGCTCCTCGCAGTTTATCTGCAGCCACTGTTGTTTGCTCATTTGCTTTTTCCTGTTTTTTCAGCGGCTGCAGCTTGGTTTTGTTCACACTGAGATCTGATTTAGTGGGTGGCGAGATCGTGTGATCTCAGTATTTTTGTAATCAGAATTGTTGGATTTTTGTAGGGTTTTCTGGGTTGCAGAAAGTAATCTCTCCTTTCCTACCCTATTTAGTCAGCTTGTGGCTCCAGCGTTTGCTCAATCTATTTTCTGCCTATGCTTGTGACGCGCACCACATGTGTGGATACCAGGGCTATGGGGTACTCGGAGCCGAGCCCATGGAAGTCTATGGGAGTTGTCACTGGCAGCAGAGCTCGGTCCGTGGCCCTGGCGGTCATGCAATGGGGGATATTTACAGGGGATTGTAGATTAGTATAGTTCGTGACGCCACCTGTGGTTTCTGATCCGATTGACCAGCGCTGCAGGGTAGATCTTTGAGGGGATGTTATGGCAGCTAGGTGTTAAGTCCCCACAGGTGGGACTGGTCCCTCAAAGTCTATGGTGGTGATGCAGGGTGCAGATAAGAATTCAGTCCATACCTTTAACTTGTAGATGTTGCAGGTATGTCCCGGGAAGCTGGTTAGGTTGGAGAATGCACATTCAGGAGAACTGTTGAGCAGGTTAGAGGCCTCCTTTATCCTTTTAATGTGTGTGAGTACAACTTGCATAAAGTCAAGTGCAACTCTTTTAATAACAACTGCCCGGCCAATATTGTGGTGGAGCCTTCTATGTCTCTGATTATCAGATGTTGAGAGAACTAAGTCCTTACTTTTGCAGGGTCCTGCTCAAAGTCCCTGTTCTCCCTGACTCCGGTTACGTATCAGCGCTTAGGGCTACCTTCTGCGACTTGTAGTCCAGAAAGCCTCCGGTTTTCCTATTACTAAGCGTGAAGCACTAGCAACGCTTCGGACCCCGGTGTCCGGTTAACTGAGTGAGGGTGATCTGTCCCTTTGTCACTCTTACTTCTCCACTCGCCCTTCGCCCTGCTCTCGCTCTTAACATAAGCACGTGTAGCAATCGTGCCAAGGTCAGATTTCCTTCAGTGCTCACTGACCTGTTCTCAGTTGACTCGCTGGTATAACTGCTGTAATTCCTTTCCTTCCTTCTTAGGAACGCAGGCAGATTGTTCTGAGTAGCAGGTTAAGGGGTAGCTCTGACTAGGCTAGGATGATTCACTTCACCCGTACTAGCCTCCACTTTCTTGTCAGATGAGCTACACAAGCTCTGTCAGGATTCAGACTTCTCTCCTCTCCCTCCGTCTGTCTGACTGGAATCTATCTGTGCTGATCTTCTCTGTCCAAAGACAGGAAACAGACTGGACACTAACTTTGTTACGTCACACTACTAAATAGTCTGATATGCCTCTAGTGGCAATGCTGAGAAGTGCGCGTGAATGAATATCAAGCTTTACAGTTACCTTCCTGTGCATTTTCCAGGAGACATGTGTGCCTTGCGAAGCTGGGCCACACATCCCCCCCTAGTTAAACTCAGCACTCCCGGGCTGAAATAGAAAAGAAAAACATTTTTGTTTTGCATATAACATCAACATAATAACTCATCCCTTGCGGGAGGTACGACTCTTGAACGTTACAATTTGTACATAGATCAGTAGAAAATTATCAAAATACTTTTCAATAAATACATAGTATAAGACAATATTCTTGTGGAGGACCCGCACCAAAAACCTCCCACGTGGGTCCTGGGTGGGCTGCAGGACTTCATTGCTGCAGACCTCACTCTAGGCCACACCATACGGGTTTTTCTTCAGAGGTAGTTAGGTTTTATGTAAAACCAAAATGGGGCACCGAAGTGCGAACTATTTACAATGAAAGTTTTTGGGCTGGCAAAGTCCACAGCCACGCAGTCCTTTGCATGATAAAACACTTTCAAGTAAAATCACATTATACTTTAACTCTTTACCCAGCCGGGTATTCTACTTTAAATAAGCAAACATACTATGTAAACATTTATCAATAGTAAAGTGCAAATCTTCATCTTTTTCAAACTTTATACATTTTCAGTTGCAGTAAACCCTGTCTGGGTCCTACTGTTTTTCATCTTTCTTGCTTGTGACCATTACTTTTTCCATTCCTGGGGCCAGAAGTATACAATGACCTCGGGAACCCATTACAAGTAGATCATGTCCTGCAATTACGTTTGTGTAGCGACATCTTTTGTTTGAGCTGGGGACCTAACAGGTATCTCCCTGGAGTAGAACGCAGATTGCGTTGTAGAAGGTGCCGCAGTGTACAATTCAAATTGCGCTTCAGAACTGGTCGCAGGTTGCGATGCTGGACTGGTCGCAGATCGCGATACGGAGCAAGACTTGGATGTAGAGGAGCACGCAGGGGGCGATGCTGGTGCACGGCCTGGTGCGAACGCCAAAGATGACGCTGCTGGGGTTTGCGGTGCTGTGGCACGGGAGACCTCACTGGTATCAGGAACGGGGTCGCTGTCACGGGTGACGTTTAAGGCGTACCACCCTTTTAACCCCCAGTGCCGCGTGTAGCTTACAATGTCCCCGTTTACAAGATCCCTCCCAGGGTGCCCGATGGGTAAGTGGGACTCCACATTCTCCGACTCACAAAAATCTCTTGGTATAGGCCCGGCTCATGTATGAAGCCCCAGCCTTTGCGGAGTTGGAACCCAGTTATGCACCCCTGGCGCCGCGGTTCCCGTCGCGTACCTTTATTCTTCCGGACGGCCTCCTTATCAGCAAGGAACTTTTCATGGTACCGCTGCTGCGCCTCTCTCTGCTCCTGTTGACGTTGTTTATCCAGATCACGGCGTCGCTGATCATTTTCCACTTTTACAGCATAAGTGACGTCATCCAGATATTGCATTGCGTCCCAATCGATTTCTGGCAATGATGGCTGGGACCCCTCCGGTGTTCCTACCGGGGAACTGTAATCTGCTGCGGCCTCCTGGCCTAGCTGGTACTCCGGAACAGGCAGGACCTCCTCAGCCTCCTTCGCTTCCACCTCTCCATCGGTGGGATCAGGTACAGCCTTCCGGTTTTCCTTCAGCTTTCTTCAGCAGGGACATAGGAAAGTCAGGTGATGGCGTTATGTCTGTGGGAGAGAGCACTGCGTCCCACAGCAGCCGCTATGTCTGGGCACGCCAGCGTCTCTCGGTCTCCTCCATGTCTGCTTGGCGCTGTATCAACTTTTTAAGCGCCGCATTCTCCTCCTTGCACTCCAGCAAGGTTTGCTGAAGTTTCTGTATTAGGGATGGCTCCGGTTAAAACAACAGCTTTTCTGGGGAGCAGGGCCTGCGCTCCACCGCTCCACTGCATAGCTGCTCTTGTCCTTCTGCCATCTCTCCCCAGGCCAGACTGTGTTCTCCATCAGGAACAATCTGGCCTCCTCCGTGGAGGCGGGGTTTGCGCTTCCTCTTTTTTGCATAGAAGATTAAGAGGAGGCGGATCTCCTTGCAGTGGGATAGGATCTCACATTATATAGCATTTTGAGAGGGCGGCCATAACTTTCGCGCCATAGGGGGGTTACACGCCCACGAATGCACGCCCACCTTCTTCACCAGCGCCTCAGGGCGCGAATATGGCGGTAAAAATGGCGGTATTTGGCGCCAAAATGACAAAACAGCAAACAGTCTTTTCTGCACAAATCAGTCAATATAGGCAACACAGGACTCACAATTTTGCAAGCTTCGTATCCTGTTTGTGACGCCAGTTTAGATGACGCGCACCACATGTGTGGATACCACGGCTATGGGGTACTCGGAGCCGAGCCCATGGAAGTCTATGGGAGTTGTCACTGGCAGCAGAGCTCGGTCCGTGGCCCTGGCGGTCATGCAATGGGGGATATTTACAGGGGATTGTAGATTAGTATAGTTCGTGACGCCACCTGTGGTTTCTGATCCGATTGATCAGCGCTGCAGGGTAGATCTCTGAGGGGATGTTATGGCAGCTAAGGGGTTAAGTCCCCCACAGGTGGGACTGGTCCCTCAAAGTCTATGGTGGTGATGCAGGGTGCAGATAAGAATTCAGTCACACACAATGCAGTCTCTTTCCATACCTTTACTTGTAGATGTTGCAGGTATGTCCCGGGAAGCTGGTTAGGTTGGAGAATGCACATTCAGGAGAACTCTTGAGCAGGTTAGAGGCCTCCTTTATCCTTTTAATGTGTGTGAGTACAACTTGCATAAAGTCAAGTGCAACTCTTTTAATAACAACTGCCCGGCCAATATTGTGGTGGAGCCTTCTATGTCTCTGATTATCAGATGTTGAGAGAACTAAGTCCTTACTTTTGCAGGGTCCTGCTCAAAGTCCCTGTTCTCCCTGACTCCGGTTACGTATCAGCGCTTAGGGCTACCTTCTGCGACTTGTAGTCCAGAAAGCCTCCGGTTTTCCTATTACTAAGCGTGAAGCACTAGCAACGCTTCGGACCCCGGTGTCCGGTTAACTGAGTGAGGGTGATCTGTCCCTTTGTCACTCTTACTTCTCCACTCGCCCTTCGCCCTGCTCTCGCTCTTAACATAAGCACGTGTAGCAATCGTGCCAAGGTCAGATTTCCTTCAGTGCTCACTGACCTGTTCTCAGTTGACTCGTTGGTATAACTGCTGTAATTCCTTTCCTTCCTTCTTAGGAACGCAGGCAGATTGTTCTGAGTAGCAGGTTAAGGGGTAGCTCTGACTAGGCTAGGATGATTCACTTCACCCGTACTAGCCTCCACTTTCTTGTCAGATGAGCTACACAAGCTCTGTCAGGATTCAGACTTCTCTCCTCTCCCTCCGTCTGTCTGACTGGAATCTATCTGTGCTGATCTTCTCTGTCCAAAGACAGGAAACAGACTGGACACTAACTTTGCTACGTCACACTACTAAATAGTCTGATATGCCTCTAGTGGCAATGCTGAGAAGTGCGCGTGAATGAATATCAAGCTTTACAGTTACCTTCCTGTGCATTTTCCAGGAGACATGTGTGCCTTGCGAAGCTGGGCCACACCTTTGTGTTTTCATCTTGTCTAACCACCATTATATGTTTGGGGGCTTCCTATTTTCTTTGGGAATCTGCTCCGGGGCAGATAGCTTTCATCTTTCTGCCTTTAGGTGTAGTTATCTCTCAGGCTGTGACAAGGCGTCTAGGATCAACGTAGGAACGCTCCACGGCTACCTCTAGTTGTGTCGTTAGTTTAGGAATCTGCAACCCATCAGTTACCAACATCTCAGGTGTTCTGCTGCCCTGCTGTTGTTCCTGTCCTCCTCAGCTACCGTAACACAACAGACTGTGTCCTGGGAAGGATAGGGCACCTGGCAGAGACCTACAGGGACATAGATTGTATCCTGGAGAGGATGGGCCCCTGGCAGAAACCTACAGGGACATAGACTGTGTCCTGGGGAGGATAGGGCCCCTGGCAGAGACCTACAGGGACATAAACAGTATCCTGGAGAGGATAGGGCCCCTGGCAGAGACCTACAGGGACATAGACTGTGTCCTGGGGAGGATGGGGCCCCAGGCAGAGACCTACAGGGACATAGACTGTGTCCTGGGGAAGATGGGGCCCCAGGCAGAGATCTACAGGGACATAGACTGTATCCTGGGGAGGATGGGGCCCCTGGCAGAGACCTACAGGGACATATACTGTATCCTGGAGAGGATGGGGTCCCTGGCAGAGACCTACAGGGACATACTGTATCCTGGAGAGGATAGGGCCCCTGGCAGAGACCTACAGAGACATAGACTGTGTCCTGGGGAGGATGGGGCCCCAGGCAGAGATCTACAGGGACATAGACTGTATCCTGGGGAGGATGGGGCCCCTGGCAGAGACCTACAGGGACATATACTGTATCCTGGAGAGGATGAGGCCCCTGGCAGAGACCTACAGGGACATATACTGTATTGTGGAGAGGATGGGACCCCTGGCAGAGACCTACAGTGACATAGACTGTATCCTGGGGAATATGAGTCCCCTGGCAGAGACCTACAGGGATATAGACTGTATCCTGGAGAGGATGAGTTCCCTGGCAGAGACCTACAGGGACATAGACTACCCTGGGGAGGATGGGGCCCCTGACAGAGACCTAAAGAGACATAGACTGTATCCTGGGGAGGATGGGGCCGCTGGTAGACACCTACAGAAACCAGGAACGGTCTACATCTCACAAGCTGGATTTTGGTGTAGAGTCTACAGCCTCTGATGCTGAGTTTGGGTCACAGACTGTACAGGGTGAACTTCAGAAGCTGCAGACACGGCCCGTGTTACAATCTGCACGTTTCTGTTTTCAGGAGGGACAAATACTGCAGTAGCAACATGCACCTCAGATTCATGCAGCAGAGGCACCACAAGTCCCAGAATGCTCAACACAAGAGCAGGACATTGCATGTGTGACTGTGTATAGAAGGTGCACATCTGAGTCCTAATGCTGATTCACAGATGGGATTACCACACAGTACCTATGGGGTTGGAGGCTGGAGGTGGCTCACAGTCTGTAGTGGATGTCACATTGCCTGATGATAGTGATAATATTGTTGATACCAATGTGCAGCATAATGTGTGCGATTTCCCCCCTTTAATACCTAATTCACAAGAGGTGACAGGTCCCCCTGCAGCAGACCCTCACCCTGTCAGTGTGGCACCCCAGGAGTTCGGTTGCCACAGTGACCTTGCCTCCCTATAGGGGGGAGTGATGTCATGCCTGAAAGCAAGGAAGGATCCCTTTAACAGGTAACGCATAGCATACAGCACTTTTCCTACTCCAAACCAGAAGGGGGAGCTCTAACACCTGATTTCAGGAGAGCTCCTCTGGATCATTCTGGCTGGTGGAGGAGTTTGGTAGTTAGTGGCTGAGAAGTGTGGAGGAAAGACGTGCAGAGGGGAAACAGGAGCTATAGCTGAGCTCACCCCCAGGTCTGAGCGCCAGAAACCGGACCCCAGAGTCCGAGGCTGAGTGGGTAAACTAAAGCCCCAGCAGCAGACTCCGGAGGGCAGAAGACAGCAGGTTCTCTGTCCCAACTAATACTCGACTACACAGCAGCACATGTGAGCCGGAGACTCCACAGAGGAGCAATTGCTGAAGCAGGCTACAGCTGTCTGATATGCGAGTGAAGTTCTACTTAAGTCACAGAGAGAGAGAGGGACTTGAACAGAGTTTACAGCAGCAAGTACCCCAGAGAATAGCGCTAGAAAGGAGACCTCACAACCCACCTGAATGAGGAAATTCCAAATTGCTTTCAGGCTGACCAACTCCAGCACCATCTGAACCTGATCCCTGGACACTTTGCCTGCAAAACTGTAAGTAAAGATTTGGAAACTGCATCTGAATGTGTCCTCTCAAGTTCTTCCTGCAACACTGACTCAGCACTGCTACATCCCTTGCTAAATACTACACCTTTACCATCTCCCTTACATTACATCTGCTCTGGAACATAGCTTCACCTGTGGGAAGCTTTATCAACTCTGCTGCATCATCATCAGTCCCAGAGGTTCTGCATTGCAGCGTTGGTTACCTCTGACCAGAAACCACAGGTGGCATCATGAACACTTTACTACAAACTCTATCATCCCCTGTAAATATACCCCTTTTTCAGGAAGCCCAGGGCCACGGACCAGGTCACTGCCACTGTGACACTGCCCCTTTAATAAGTGGCCCTGTACAGAGTACCCCACTGCCCTCGCTGGTGATCCATCAGTCATCCAAGTGTGACCCGGCAGGCTCCCCCAGTAATGCCTGGAGCCGTGTTGCACTGTCCTTCACCTCTGGTGCCAACTATACCGGCCACGAGTTCAAAAGAAGAATTGTGGTGCGATTTAAGCACAGAGGTGCCAAGGAGGATCTGCCAGACAGGAGGTTTGTGGTCAGGGAGCTCCTGTGCCGCCTGATGGCGTTTGCGCCAGTCAGCATCTTAGCAGTGATTAATCTTCCAGACAGACAGGGCTATGATGTCAGTTTTAAGCTCATGCCTGATCTGGACAGATTCTGAGCCAATTTCCCCAAGTTCATGGACATGGACAGTTGGAACAAATTTATCTTTGTTCCCATTTCCAGGCCAGACAAATTTACTGTAAATATCATCTTTTGGAATGAGGCTGTTCCCCCGCAGGACATTGTAGTGTGGCTCCCGAGACATTGTGACCTTGTCTCTGATCTCACCAAGAATCGAAAGGATGATGGTATCTGGATGGGAGTGTGGAATGTCCTGGTCAAGCTGTGGAAGAATAACATTACTGCCCGCTTACCCAACTCCTTCATCATTGGTATGGAGAAGGGCATTTGCTTCTATCCTGGGCAGCCTCGCAAGTGCTTTAAATGTGGCAAAGCAGGTCATCTGGCAAATGCCTGTACTGTGGTCAAGTGCAATCTGTGCGGAGAAGTAGGCCATGTAGCTGCAGACTGCCAAAATATAAGGTGTAACCTGTGTGGCAAGATTGGTCACCCTCACAAGGTGTCATGTATAGTGTACAGTTCCTATAGCGTCTTGTGCTTGGGTGCGAGGAAAACACAGGAGACACAGGTTGATATGAAATGACTTGTATTACTTCATACAAGCATGCTGAAAAGTTCACACAGTTTGCAGGAACAGCGACAGGAGACACAGCAGGCCAGAGTAACTTCAAGCACTACAATAAATCTCCAAAGCAGGTTCAGGATCTCTTCTCTGTACCGTAATTCCTCTGCAAACATGGATTCACCAAACAGCAGGTTTCCAGAGTCCAAAAGTGTTCCAAGGCTCCTCAGTAGGGAATAGCTGGAGTACAAGTCCAAGGTTTCCAGAAGTCAGGTCACAGACTGACTGAGGCTTGATTCAGGAGCACTGATTGTTCAGCTGAGGCTGCTTAAGAAGCAAGAGGGAAGAATCAGGGCGGGAACATGAAAACTGGAAACTCCATATTAACTGAGGGCAAGAGCTGCAGAAAGACAGAAAGCAAAATGGCCGACGGAAAACTGAGTTTCAAGGAACATGTCAACAGAGACAAAGAACCTTACATTACTCCCCCCTTAGGGACAACCTCCGGATGACCTCAGACCAGGCTTGTCAGGGTACCTCTGATGAAACTGGCGGAGCAGGCGAGGAGCATTTACATTTTTGACTGGTTCCCATGAGTTGTCCTCCACTGGGTAGCCCTGCCATTTAATCAAATATTGCAACTGATTTCTGTACAACCTGGAATCTAGAATCCTTTCCACCATAAATTCTTCCTGACCATCGACCAGCACTGGGTCAGGGCAAGGAGAAGAACGTCCAGGAAACGTATTGGGTGTTGCAGCCTTTAGTAGGGATACATGAAAGACAGGGTGGATTCTCATAGTTCTGGGCAGTTGAAGACGACAAGCAACAGCACTTATAATCTTATTGATCTTATAAGGTCCAATGTACTTATGTCCCAATTTAGACGATGGAATCTTTAATTTAAGATTTCTGGTTGACAGCCAGACCAAATCTCCTACCTTGAAAGCTGGTGCAGGTTTACGAAATTTATCTGCTGCTTTCTTGTACCTTTCCTGAGCCAATTCTAGATTTTCCTTTAGAAGATCCATATTCTTTTGTAAAGAAGTGATTCTTTCAGCCACTGCCGGCAAGGGCGTATCTATGGGAAATCGAGGAAGAATGTTAGGATGATAACCTAGATTGGAGTAAAAAGGAGACTGCTTAGTGGAGGCGCTCTGAGAGTTGTTATAAGAGAACTCAGCCAGTGGAAGTAGATCCACCCAATCATCCTGTAGGTGGCAGATAAAACAGCGGAGATACTGCTCCAGGGTCTGATTGGTTCGTTCTGTCTGTCCATTAGTCTGGGGATGAAAAGCAGAAGAAAGGTTTACTTTAATGTCCAATGCTGCACAGAAATTTTGCCAAAACCTTGAAGTGAATTGCACCCCTCGATCCGAAATGACCTCATCCGGTACTCCATGTAAGCGAAACACATTCTTAATCATCAAGTCTGATGTCTGTTTTGCAGTGGGTAAGCCGACACAAGGGATAAAATGAGCTGCCTTTGTTAGACGGTCAACCACCACTAGAATGGTGTTCTTCCCTTGAGAGGTTGGTAACTCCATAATGAAGTCCATAGAAATGGATCCCCACGGGCGGGACGGGGTGGGAAGAGGTTGCAACAGACCAGTTGGTGAGGAGCGAGGTGTTTTGCATCTTGCACAGACTTCACATGAAGTGACATAGTTTAAGACATCTTTCCTGTAAGGGGGCCACCAAAAGAAACGAGAAAGAAATTCTTGTGTCTTTAGAATTCCCCTATGCCCGGCTATCTTGGAATCGTGGATGAGTTGCAATACTCTCAATCTGACTGATTCAGGTATATACAGACGTTGTCCCTGAATCCACACACCATTCTTAAAGACAAGACTTACGTCCCTTGGGGTTGAGCCAACAAAGAATCCGCATGGTATGCTTCCTTGATGTCCTTAAGTAGGTCTTGATTATGAATCACTCCCAGGAATCTAGAGTCAGGAAGAATAGTCTTAGGAGGAGTAAGTGGACGTGTCTCTGCTGAATGAATCCTAGAGAGTGCATCAGCCTTTCCATTGCGCAATCCTGGTCTATAAGAAATGACAAAATTAAATTGGTTTAGGAAAAGATTCCAGCGAGCCTGACTTACCACAGTAGAAACATAGATTTTCCTTTATACGATGTTCTTTGCGTGCATCACTAACCCGTCTTTGTAAAGAGTCCACCTGCATGGGTTCAGGTTCTGGTTCCCTTGTGATCCTACTCAAAGGTTCCTTAGCTGAGGAGGGAGGTAGTAAAAGGTTAGTGCGATTATTTTCGAACCATCTCTCTTGTCTGCGTTCAGTCAGACGAGCATCAATACGGATACAATAGTTAATAAAGTCACCTAACGCAGTGGGAGGGTCGGCACGAGCAAGTTCATCCTTAATCAGTGGAGACAACCCTTTCCGAAAAATAGATTTTTTTAGCGGAAGTGTCCCAAGTGGTATCAAGAGCCCATCTCCTGAAATCCAGGGCATATTCGGCTACTGAACGCTTACCTTGGCGCAAAGTTAACATGGCTGCTTCAGCTGTTGCACCTCGATTGGGGTCATCAAACACCTGCCCCATGGCTGAAATAAAAGCATCAAGGTGATTCAAACAATCATCCTCAGTCTCAATCAGAGGGTTTGCCCACATCAAAGCCTTATTGGTAAGCAACATGATTATAGTAAGCACTTTGGATCGTTCAGTGGGAAATTGTGAAGCATGTGCAGAGAAAAATAAATTGCATTGATTAATAAATCCCTGAATTTCTCACGTTCACCGCCAAAACGAAAAGGAGGTAATTTGGGGATCCCAGAACTCGGGGTTATGGCAGGAGGCTGGGCTCGTTCCTCTAGAGCCTCAATCCTGGCTCGCAATTCCTGGGTAGTCTGTCCAAACACTTGCAAATTATGGTTAGTGAGGTCCTGTAGGCTTGCAAAACGGGTTTTTAAAGTCTGTACATCTGAAAGGATTGTATCAGTCACTCCGCAAAGTTCCTTTATGCGGGCCTCCATCTTCCAGATCTTTTAAGGCAGAAGTGCTGGAAGGAGAAGAGGAAAGGAAAAAAAAAAAACAATAGTGTTTACCTGTGGTAACACTCCAGAGTAAAATTTTAAGGGAATGGGCTCACCTGGAATGGTTGTGAGAAGTCACAACCACTGTCATCACAAAAGGTATTAAACGGACATCTGATATCCACAGTCACAGCAGACACGGCTTTCCCAGACCCAGCAGACACTAAACATTGGCTCCTGAATCTTGTCATGTATAGTGTACAGTTCCTATAGCGTCTTGTGCTTGGGTGCGAGGAAAACACAGGAGACACAGGTTGATATGAAATGACTTGTATTACTTCATACAAGCATGCTGAAAAGTTCACACAGTTTGCAGGAACAGCGACAGGAGACACAGCAGGCCAGAGTAACTTCAAGCACTACAATAAATCTCCAAAGCAGGTTCAGGATCTCTTCTCTGTACCGTAATTCCTCTGCAAACATGGATTCACCAAACAGCAGGTTTCCAGAGTCCAAAAGTGTTCCAAGGCTCCTCAGTAGGGAATAGCTGGAGTACAAGTCCAAGGTTTCCAGAAGTCAGGTCACAGACTGACTGAGGCTTGATTCAGGAGCACTGATTGTTCAGCTGAGGCTGCTTAAGAAGCAAGAGGGAAGAATCAGGGCGGGAACATGAAAACTGGAAACTCCATATTAACTGAGGGCAAGAGCTACAGAAAGACAGAAAGCAAAATGGCCGACGGAAAACTGAGTTTCAAGGAACATGTCAACAGAGACAAAGAACCTTACACAAGGGCTGTCCAGTTGCCAGGCATAACATCTGCAGGGACTTTCCTAATGAGTATTTGGTGGTACAGGCAGAGGCTCAGGAAGAGGAGCAGTTAATGTCAGGGGAGATACTCACTAGATCAGAAATCGACCAGGAGTCAGACCATATAACACCAGAGCAGCAGGAGGCACAGGGGAGTACAGAGCCTGTGCATCTGTTTCTCCAATACTACTTGATATTTGTAACATCAAGCAGACCAAGAGGAGGAAAAAATAACACGTCCTCCCGAAAACCCGAGGAACGCTATGACAGTGACAAAAATGCCAGGAAAAAATTCAGCAGCTGTGTTGGTGTGATGGTCGTGTCTAACAGATATGAAGTTCTGTCTGAGTCAAATGGAAATTTTGAACAAGAACTGAAAAGAATAGAAGCAGAGTGTGACAGGAATATAGAGGACCATCCACTTACAAAGCCGAAGCTCTTACCCATAGACACTAATGTAGCATCAGACATGGAGACCTGTGGTGGGCAGAAGAATTCTGAATTATGATGATGGGTTCTACTTTTCTGCTCCTCTTATGTATTATTATGTCTGTTTTCTTTAAAAATTGCATCAACTAATGTGAACACTATTAAAGTGAGGAGAACGAGACACGCGGTATATGACCACCTTAGATACCTAGACGGAGATGTCATCATCTTACAGGAAATGCGAATGACATCTCTGGGGCTTATGAGAGGCTGAGAGGGAATAGAGGTCCGGTCCATCATTCTGGTCACTGACTGTAGAGCCTGTTATGTTTCGGTAGCTGAGGAGGACAGGAACAACAGCAGGGCAGCCGAACACCTGAGATGTTGGTAACTGATGGGTTGCAGATTCCTAAACTAACGACACAACTAGAGGTAGCCGTGGAGCGTTCCTACGTTGATCCTAGACGCCTCGTCACAGCCTGAGAGATAACTACACCTAAAGGCAGAAAGATGAAAGCTATCTGCCCCAGAGCAGATCCCCAAAGAAAATAGGAAGCCCCCAAACATATAATGGCGGTTAGACAAGATGAAAATACAAACATAGGCAGAAAATAGACTGAGCAAACGCTGGGGCCACAAGTTGACTAAATAGGATAGGACAGGAGAGATTACTTTCTGCAACCAGAAAACCCTACAAAAATCCAACAATTCTGATTACAAAAATACTGAGATCACACGATCTCGCCACCCACTAAATCAGGTCTCAGTGTGAACAAAAACCAAGCCGCAGCCGCTGAAAAAACAGGAAAGAGCAAATGAGCAAATAACAGTGGCTGCAGATAAACTGTGAGGAGCTCAGGCCCCAGAAGAGGACCTGGCTGACCTCAACAAAAGTGCAGAAAACAATGCAAAAGAAAGCACAAAAAGAAAAGCAAAAAATATCTTATCTGAAAGCAGGAGATGCAGGCAAGACTCCAGCAAACTTCCAAATGAACCAGGAACCACAATTGAGACAAGAACAATTGATCACCGGCAACCATCAAGGGAGGGAACCTCCCTTATATCAGACCAGTCAGTGAACCCAGATTGCCACTCCTCGCTGAAAGGTTCAGTACTGTCTGTAACCACCAGAGGGAGCCTCTGCTGTTATGTTTCGGTAGCTGAGGAGTGCAGGTAAAAAAGGCAATACACCAGAGCAGTTGGAATCTATGAGATTGCAGTACCCTGACTAACCACCACTACTGGAGGCAGCCGTGGAGCGTTCCTACGTTGGTCCTAGACGCCTCGTCACAGCCTGAGAAACTAACTACACCTAAAGATAGAAATAGGAAAGCTATCTGCCCCGGAGCAGAACCCCAAAGATAATAGAAAGCCCCCAAACAAGTAATGGCGGTTAGACAAGAAGAAATACTGACACAGAAAGAAAATAGTATGAGCAAACGCTGGGGCCCAAACTAACTAAATAGAAAAGGATAGGAAGGGTACTTACTGCAATCCCAGAAAACCCTGAAAAGCACAACTCTACTAATTTCAAAATCACCTGAGATCACACGACCTCTTCCACCTAAATTAGTTCTCTGGTGTAACAAAATCAAAACAGCAGCCACTGAAAAAACTGGAAAAAGCAAAAGTACAAACATCAGTGGCTGAACTAAACTGAGAGGGCAAAAGCCCCCGAAGGGGACCCAGAAGGCCCCCAAAGAAGTGCAGGACAAAATGCAAAAATATAGTACAAAAACAAAAAGAAGAAAATGTCTTATCTGTTAGCAGGAGATGCAGACACGACACAGCAGGCTACAAGGGAAACAGGAATGAAGGATTCAGACCAGAACAATTGATCACCGGCAACCCTGATGGGAAGGTGACTCCCTTATATAAGACCAGTCAGTAACACCTGATTCCCAGTCCTCACAATCTTCACTGAACAGACCAGTACCGCTTGTAACCACCAGAGGGAGTCTCTGCTCAGAACTCATCTCAAACCCATTCACAACACTCTGCTCAGAAACCATCTCTAACACATTCACAACAATACCCCCACCTTGAGGTGGGGTCACCGAACCCTCACTTGTGCAACCAGGCCGATCAGGATGAGCTCGGTGATAGGCAGGGATCAGTCTCCTAGCATGGATGTCCGAAGCAAACACCCAAGAATTGTCCTCCTGACCATAACCTCTCCACTTAACCAAATACTGGAGTTTCTGTCTAGAAAAACGAGAATCCAATATTTTCTCAACCACATACTCCAGATTGCCCTCAACCAAAACAGGGTCAGGAGGCGCAGCCATAGGAACCACTGGCTCGACAAACCTCTTCAATAAGGACTTGTGGAACACGTTAATGTCCCTGGAAGAAGCAAACGGAAGGAAACAGGATTAAGAATCTCCATGATATTATAAGGTCCAATGAACCTGGGCTTAAACTTTGGAGATGCAACCCCATAGGGATATTTCTTGAGGACAACCAAACCAAGTCCCCCACTTCAAACCGAGGACCATCAGTCCTATGCCGGTTGGCAAACCGTTGGGCCTTCTCCTGAGAGAGAGACAACCTCTCCACTACCTGGTCCCAAATCTGCTGTATTCTCTCCACAACAGAGTCAACACCCGGACAGACAGAAGCCTCCGCCTGTCCCGAAGAAAATCAAGGGTGAAACCCAAAATTGCAGAAAAATGGAGACATCAAGGTGGCAGAGCTAGCCCTATTATTAAGAGCAAACTCAGCCAAAGGCAAAAAAGAGACCCAGTCATCTTGATCAGCAGACACAAAACATCTCAAATAAGTCTCCAAGGTCTGGTTTGTTCTCTCGGTTTGTCCATTGGTCTGAGGATGAGAAGCAGAGGAGAAAGATAATTGAACACCAAGTTTAGAACAAAATGTCCCCCAAATCTGGAAAGAAAGTGGACTCCTCTGTCAGACACAATGTTCTCCAGAATGCCATGTAACCGAACCACGTGCTGAAGGAACAAAGGCACCAATTCGGAGGAGGAAGGCAACTTAGGTAATGGCACAAGATGTATCATCTTGGAAAACCTATCACAGACTACCCAGATAACGGTCATTCTCTGAGAAACAGGGAGGTCGGAAATAAAATCCATAGAGATATGGGTCCATGGCCTCTTGGGCACAGGTAATGGCATTAACAAACCACTAGAGTGAGAGCAAGGCTTGGAGCGAGAGCAAGTCCCACAGGACTACACAAATTCCCTGACGTCACGAGACAAAGTAGGCCACCAAAAGGACCGACTCACCAAGTCTCTGGTACCAAAAATCCCGGGATGACCAGCCAACGCGGAACAATGAATCTCAGATATCACACTCTTCTTCCACTGGTCTGTGACAAACAATTTCCCAATAGGGCAGCGCTCAGGTTTATCCTCCTGACACCCTTCCAAGGCCAGTCTCAAATTGGGGAGATGGCGGAAGAAACTACACCCTCTTTCAAAATAACAGTAGGATCAGATAACTCAGGAGAGTCCGCAAAGAAACTCCTCGAGAGGGCATCCGCCTTAACATTCTTAGTGCCAGGAAGAAAAGAAACCACAAAATTAAAACGTGTGAAAAACAAGGCCCACCTGGCCTGTCTAGGATTAAGTCGCCTGGCTGATTCCAGATAAACCAGATTCTTATGGTCCGTGTGGACCACCACCTGATGTTTGGCTCCTTCCAGCCAATGTCTCTGAGCCGCCCGCCAGGGCCATGGGGTACTTGTTGATTTCTATATGGGATGTCATGGTAGCTGCAGCTCGGTCCATGGCCCTGGGCGCTCACTATAAATGGGGATGTATTTACAGGGGCACTGTTTCCTTCCTGTGAGTAGTCCAGCAACCCTCAGGTAGCTAGTGGCTCTTGAAGAGACCCACTATACTCGGTGTTACTAGTGGCGTTGAACTGACCCACCAGTCTAGGGACCATTCCGGTCGTTTGCCTGGTCCTTCCTTCTTCAGGATGGGGGCACAGCCTCAATTGCTGTCTTTGCCCTGGACCCGTTCGCTCTCTCAGCACGGCTCCCTGAGGTAAACTCAGAGGAGCTGCAGGTCAGGCCAGTACCCACTTCACTGCCTGCCTGTCTCAAACTGAACTCTAGACTAACACGCTGCAGCCTAATGCTGCAGCTGGCTCCACCCACCCACTTCTACACCCTTTCCTAACCAGCCTGATGCTCAGCACTGGCATGATGTGTGTGGATGCGGTGATGGAGTCAATGGGGTGCTTCCTCCTTACCCGAGAGTCAGATGTCACACCTCTGGGTGAGATGCAACATCTCTGTGGCGACTGGACCCTCAGGGCGCCACATCTCCACTCTTCAAAGGCCCACTTCATGGCCAATAACTCCCGATTACCCACGTCATAATTACGTTCAGTTGGAGAAAATTTTCGAGAGAAAAAGGCACAAGGGTTACTCTTAGAGGTCTCTGCATCTCTTTTGGACAAAACGGCACCTGCCCCAATTTCAGAGGCATCAACCTCCACCTGAAACGGTAGAGAAACATCAGGCTGCCGTAGAACAGGAGCAGAAGTGAATCTCTGCTTAAGTTCCTGAAACGCAGAGACTGCCTCAGGAGGCCAATTCACCACATCAGAACCCTTTTTGATCAAATCAGTCAATGGTTTAACAATACCGGAGAAATTACTAATAAATTTACGATAAAAATTGGCAAAACCCAAAAATCTCTGAAGAGCCATTAATGAAGTAGGTTGGACCCAATCACAGATGGCCTGCACCTTGACCGGGTCCATTTCAATAACAGACGGAGACAAAATGAATCCCAGAAATGAGACCTTCTGTACGCCAAAAAGACACTTTTATCCCTTCACATACAGTGCATTCTCTCTCAAAATCTGGAACACAGTCCGAACATGTTTCACATGAGAGTCCCAGTCATTGGAAAAAATCAAGATATCATCCAAATAAACAATCAGAAATTTATCCACAAAATCCCTGAAAATATCATTCATGAAGGATTGGAAGACGGAAGGAGCATTAGTGAGCCCAAAGGGCATCAATAGGTACTCAAAATGCCCCTCTGGGGTATTAAACGCCGTCTTCCATTCATCCCCGTCCTTAATGCGAATAAGGTTATACCCACCCCTGAGGTCAAGCTTGGTAAACCAACTCGCACTTTTCACCCTGGAAAACAGGTCAGAAATCAAGGGTAACGGATATTGATAGTTCACAGTGATCTTATTCAAGAGATGATAATCAATACACGGCCTCAATGAACCATCCTTTTTGGCCACAAAGAAAAAACCGGCACCCAAGGGTGAAGAGGATGGTCTGATATGACCCTTCTTCAATGACTCCTTGATATAAGATCGCATAGCATCGTGTTCAGGTACAGACAAGTTAAAAAGGCGACCTTTAGGAAATTTACCACAAGGCACTAATTCAATAGTGCAATCGTAGCTCCTGTGAGGGGGCAAAGATGCAGATTTACTTTCACTAAATACATCCGAAAAATCAGTCAAAAAGTCAGGAACATCCTGAGACTTGGGAGAGGCAGAAAAAACAGGAGTGTCGGCATTAACACATTGGCAGCCCCAACTGGTCACAGACACAGATTTCCAATCCAAAACAGGATTATAAGACTGTAACCAAGGGAAACCTAGTACAATAATGTCATGCAGATTATACAGCACCAGAAATTTGCAACTCTCCTGATGATCTGGTTCAACCCTCATTATCACCTGAGTAGAAAACTGGGGTTTATTCTCCGCCAAAGGGGTGGAATCAATGCCCAGTAGGGGAATAGACTTCCGCAGGGGTATCATGGGAAACCCACATCGTTTGGCAAAGTCAAAATCCATCAGGTTAATAGCTGCTCCTGAATTAACAAAAGCCTGAGCAGAAAATGTGGACAGGGAGCAAATCAGAGTTACAGTCAACAGAAATTTAGTCTGAACACTACCCAAGACAACTGAGCGCGCAAAATGTCTTCCCCGCTTAGGGCAGACTGAAATAGCATGAGAGGCATCACCACAGTAGAAACATAACCCATTGCGCTTTCGAAACTCATGACGCTGAGCCCCAGAAGTCACTCTATCACACTGCATGGGCTCAGAAGCTGGCTCACAAGGCAACACCATCTCACGCATACCTCTGCGCTCACGCAAACGTCTGTCAATTTGAATAGCCAATGACATAGAATCATTGAGACCAGAGGGAGCAGGGAATCCCACCATAACATCCTTTACATTCTCTGACAGCCCCTTCTGAAAAAAGGCTGCCAAAGCATCATCATTCCATTTGGTCAGGACTGCCCACTTTTGGAATTTCTGACAGTACAACTCAGCGTCTTCAAGACCCTGATTTAATGCCAACAAGGTTTTTTCAGCTTGATCAGTGATATTAGGTTCATCGTACAATAACCCGAGAGCCAGAAAAAATGCATCAATATCATTCAAAACAGGATCCCCAGGTGTCAGGGAAAAAGCCCAATCCTGAGGATCGCCGCGCAGGAGAGAGATGACAATTTGAACCTGCTGTGCTGCGTTCCCTGAGGACTTAGATTTCAAGGCAAAAAACAACTTACAGTTAATTTTGAAATTCAGAAATTTAGCCCGATCCCCAAAAACAAATCTGTCATGGGAATCCTAGGTTCCACAACCGGCAACCCAGCAAGATAGGTAGCAATACTCCGAACCTCAGTGGCAAGCTGATCCACACGGCCAGACAACTGTGCAAACTCCATTGAGAGAAAAAAATCCTCCTCAGCATCAGAGAAAAAGAGGGAAAAAATGCAACAGACAGAAAAAAGGAAAAAAAAAAATCTCTGACAACTCTGACAACTTTTTTCTTTCCACACTATTTTTCCCTTCTGTGAGTACCATATAATTTTCAGTTATGGCCGGTGATACTGTTATGTTTCGGTAGCTGAGGAGGACAGGAACAACAGCAGGGCAGCCGAACACCTGAGATGTTGGTAACTGATGGGTTGCAGATTCCTAAACTAACGACACAACTAGAGGTAGTCGTGGAGCGTTCCTACGTTGATCCTAGACGCTTCGTCACAGCCTGAGAGATAACTACACCTAAAGGCAGAAAGATGAAAGCTATCTGCCCCGGAGCAGATCCCCAAAGAAAATAGGAAGCCCCCAAACATATAATGGCCGTTAGACAAGATGGAAATACAAACATAGGCAGAAAATAGACTGAGCAAACGCTGGGGCCACAAGCTGACTAAATAGGATAGGACAGGAGAGATTACTTTCTGCAACCCAGAAAACCCTACAAAAATCCAACAATTCTTATTACAAAAAAACTGAGATCACATGATCTCGCCACCCACTAAATCATATCTCAGTGTGAACAAAAACCAAGCCGCAGCCGCTGAAAAAACAGGAAAGAGCAAATGAGCAAATAACAGTCAGTAGTGGCTGACTGGTGGGAGGATGTTAAGGATGACATCAGATCCCTCTTGAAGAGACTGTCAGTTACTAAGGTGTGGAGTAAGTATGGCAAGTACCTAAGACTATGTAAGGAATTGGAGTCACTCTATTCGGTGGGCGGGGATGACAAAGAGAGGATTGACCTGCTGAAATCTGAGATTAGGCAGTATCAGTACATCTGGTTTTTGAATGGATTATGGAACTTTAGGGGCACCTGATCCCTTTGAAAATTGTCAGGAGCGGGTGGCCAATAAATTGGTCATAGGTCTCACCAACTCCCCGGGTGTATTGCAGGAATCTCAGGAGGGCATCTTGGGGGTCGTGAGATCTTATTATACTGACTTGTTTCTGAGGAAAGTTTGGATAGAGACAAGATGGCTCAGTTCTTGGAGGCAACTTCAATGCCTGATGCTAATGATCTGGACTTTTCTCCTTTGACAGCAGAATTGACGGTGGAGTAAGTTAAGTAGGACATTGATAAGTTCATCTGAAGAAGGCACCAGGTCCAGATGGTATAACAGCAGAATTCTATAAGAAATTCAGAGACCTCCTGGCTCCAATTCTTGTGGATGTTTACAGAAATTGTCTACAAAATCACCTGATGCCTCCATCCATGAGAGTGTCTTCGTTAATTCTGCTATCTAAAGGTAAAGAGCCGAGAAACATCAAGAACTGGAGGCCAATTGCCCTCTTGAATGTCGACAGGAAGATTCTGGCAAATATCCTGTTTTCTAGGTTAGTGTGTCTGTCCTCGATACTGTTGGCAGGCTGTCAGTTTGGCACAGTAAAAGGGCGGAACATCTCTGGAGCAGTCATCTCGATACGAGAGATGTTTGAGAGATGTAAAGCTCTGCGGTGTGGGGGATATGTTGTCAGTCTGGACCAGACTAAAGCCTTTGACAGAGTTGATCATGATAATCTGTGAGTCACTTTGTCAAAGTACGGTATTCCGGGACAATTTTTGGATTGGCAGTGAGCTTTCCTCTGATTAATGGTTGGCAGGGTGATACCTGTGGAGTTGAGGTAGGGGTGAGACAGGGCTGCCCGCTGAGAACGCTCTTGTATGTTTTTGCTATAGACCCGTGTTTGAGGTCACTGCAGGAGTGTGACTTTCAGGGGGTGCCGATCCCCCACTGCTTGCCTCGAAATGTTGTAGCCTACGCGAATGATGTGACCTTGGCGATATCTAATCCACATGAGGTGCAGATGTTATCGGTGGCCATCAGAAGTTACTCAGAGGCCTCTGGTTCTCTGGTCAACGTTGAGAAGAGTCAAGCTCTATGGACATTGGATTCTGATCCTGGCTTTGATCTGCCGCAGTTTGCCAAAGCCTTCACCCATATTAAGATTCTATGGGTTAAATTCGGGGGGGGGATAACGGCAAACTAAATTGGGAGGAAAAGTTGGAAAGGTTCAGCAATGGAAGAACTGGAGGCTGACCTACAGAGAAAGAGTCACAATGTTGAAGACTTACCTGGTCCCCGTTTTCTTGTATGTCTCTGTCATTTTTCCTTTCACAGAATCTTTCTCGATGAGGCTCCTCATCCGGTTCTTCCAGCTCTTGTGGGGGAATAGGTTGAACCCAGTGAAAAGAGGGATTACTTACCTGCAGCGGAGAGAGGGTGGGCTAGATATGCTAAATCCAAGGGCCTTCTTTGACTCCATGTTTCTGAAAGTTAATTTTGGTTACCTGGACTCTAGTTCCCTGTGGGTAAATAGTATCAGGGATTGGATATTGGCTTTTGCAGAGTCTTGGGTGCGAGGCGCTGTCTCAAGAGGAGGAGATGGACAGGTGACCACCTCCTCCAGTATCTGGAGTACGGTCTCAGGTGTCTGAAGAATTGAGGAGCAAAGAAGTGTTTTATTGAGAATAAGACCAGGAAGGACCTGTATGTCAGGATATGCCGGACTTTCTTTTGTGTACAGCCTGCACTGAGAGACTGCACAACTACCACCTTGCAGGAAAGTCTGAGGTTTTTCAATGCAGCAAGGCTCCCAGTTAAGTTTTTTGACATCGCCCGGCTGTCGTTACATGGGAAGCTTTATGTTCGGGGTAACCTGAAGTGTCTTAGTGTGTCAGATCAAATGTGTCCTCTGGGTTGTCAGCAGGAAGAGACAATGGCACGTTTTATAACAGGTGCTAGGACGGGAGCAAAATATGGGAAGAAATATCCTGCAAGTTAAAAGTCCCAAGATTGCAGTCCCTAAAATACCCAGATATCATCTATGGTGTACCATCTACAGTAAGTAACATCATCCGGGGGACTTTGTATCTGATTATAACAGTCATAAAGTACTATCCCTGGCACACGAGAACCCGAGTGTCCATCAGTACTGAACCCTTCCATCATACGACCGCAGTGAACCTGATCATGTCAGACCTGAGGTTTATAATATGTCTAGAAATCAGGAAGAATGGGAACAGCAAAACTTTATGAAGGAATGTACATATGGATTAATGTGGATTTACCATTTGTGCTGGTTATTATTATTATTCTATTTATTTATTTTTATTTTCTCCCTCTTTCCAGAGCAATGGACTTGAGCTAATTGTATTGTAACATTTTATTTTATTGGACTTATATTGCTTTTGTTGAACGGTTAATGTTTTGACGTTTATGGTCAGAATGTAAAGTAATATGTACTGCTTGTTTTTAATAATAAAAATTGCCTCTTATATACAGGAATATAACTACTATAATACTGCCCCTATGTACAAGAATATAACTACTATAATACTGCCCCTATATACAAGAATATAACTACTATAATACTGCTCCTATGTACAAGAATATAATTACTATAATACTGCCCCCTATATACAAGAATATAACTACTATTATACTGCCCCTATATACAAGAATATAACTACTATAATACTGCCCCTATGTACAAGAATATAACTACTATAATACTGCCCCTATATACAAGAATATAACTACTATAATACTGCTCCTATGTACAAGAATATAACTACTATTATACTGCCCCCTATATACAAGAATATAACTACAATAATACTGCTCCTATATCAGATATATACTATAATATGCCTATAAGAATATAACTACTATAATACTGCCCCTATATACAAGAATATAGCTACTATAATACTGCCCCTATATACAAGAATATAACTACTATAATACTGCTCCTTGACAGATATAATACTATAATGCTATGTTAATATAACTACTATAATACTGCTCCTATGTACAAGAATATAACTACTATAATACTGCCCTATGTACAAGAATATATATATAATGCCTAGTACAATTAATATATACTGCCCCTATTACAAGAATATAAGCTACTATAATACTGCCCTATTACAAGAATATAACTACTATAATACTGCTCCTATGTACAAGAATATAACTACTATAATACTGCTCCTATGTATAAGAATATAACTACTATAATACTGCCCCTATATACAAGAATATAACTACTATAATACTGCCCATGTACAAGAATTAACTACTATAATAGCCTATGTACAGAATATAACTACTATAATACTGCCCCTATGTACAAGAAATATAATACTGTCTATGTGCAATTACATATAATACTGCCCCTATGTACAAGAATATAACTACTATAATACTGCCCTATGTACAAGAATTATACTATATACTGCCCCTATGTACAAGAATATAACTACTATAATACTGCCCCTATGTACAAGAATATAACTACTATAATACTGCCCCTATGTACAAGAATATACTATAATACTGCTCCCTATGTGCAATAATATAACTACTATAATACTGCCCTATGTACAAGAATATAACTACTATAATACTGCCCCTATGTACAAGAATATAACTACTATAATACTGCCCCTATGTACAAGAATATAACTACTATAATACTGCCCTCTGTACAAGAATATAACTACTATAATACTGCTCCTATGTATAAGAATATAACTACTATAATACTGCTCCTATATACAAGAATATAACTACTATAATACTGCCCCTATGTACAAGAATATAACTACTATAATACTGCTTCTATGTACAAGAATATAACTACTATAATACTGCCCCTATGTACAAGAATATAACTACTATAATACTGCCCCTATGTACAAGAATATAACTACTATAATACTGCCCCTATGTACAAGAATATAACTACTATAATACTGCCCCTATGTACAAGAATATAACTACTATAATACTGTCCTATGTACAAGAATATAACTACTATAACACTGCTCCTATGTACAAGAATATACTATAATACTGCTCCCAATGTACTAGAATATTACTTTTGTAATGCTGTCCTTTATGAAAAAGGTATTTTAGAGGGTTCATGTAATACAACACCTTGCAAGCCCCTAAAGTTCCATTGCCTTCATGGCTGGAACGAGGTCAGCAGCAGATGTGAGTATAGGCTTTTTATAATTTATAGTTGGGAATATAGTAATTGAGAATTGGGTGTCTGAGAATTGGATAACTCATTTACAATTAAATTACATAGAATAATATACATAAACAATTTTTCCCTTAATAATGGTTGGCAAAAAATAACAATAACACAGTACAGATTATCATTTTTTCAGAGTCAATAATGACCTGAACTCTTTTATACTGCACTTTGAACGCCTTAAACCTATTAATTCTAGAACTGCTGTTCTCATGTCACCGTAGAAAATGATACTGTATCTAACCAAAATGGTGACTTGAAAAATCACAACTCTTCCGCCTAAAAACAAGGTCTTCCAGGACAAAGTCAATGGAAGAATAAAAAACTTATGTTATGACTTCTGGAATAAAAGGGTTAAAAAAATCTGTGTGTCCTTCAGGGTTTGCTTTTCTCTGTCTGGTGTGTTGGTGCTTCCTCTCTTCTGCAGACAATGGAGGCCAGCGCTGATTTCTATTTTATATGCATGGAGGCGATTTCTGCCGTGACCTAGTTTCTCATTGAGTTTCGTTGTTCGCCTGCATTGACCCGAGTCGATGACTTGTAGTAAATCAGGAGCTGAATAAATGAGTATTCACAGCGGCAGATACAAAGTAGCAAATGTCTGCTGCACCCAACCTGCACTGATACATTGTAACCAACCCTCAGCTGTAAGACACAACTAATATCTTCTTTATCAAGGTGTAAAGTCTGTAAATGGACCCTCCGTGTATCAGGCATCATGTACTACTAGATCTTAATCTAAATATAAACTAGTTGCTGTTGCATATATAAATCTTACTACACTTACCCATCATGCAAAATGGATGCATCTTACCTGGTGTTCTCTCTCACTATCAGCTGAGGTTCTCCATGGACGAAAGATTCTGAGTTTAGGCTCAGGTAAGCAGTAAAGGAGAAACAGGTAAATTCACAGGTTCTAGGAAGTTTCGCCCCCAGCAGTTCGCCCCCAGCATTTCGCCCCCAGCATTTTGCCCCCAGCAGTTCGCCCCCAGGTACACGTCGCCCCCGAACATTTCACCCCCAGGATGTTTCGTCCCCGCACATTTTGCTCCCGAACATTTCGCCCCCGGCAGTTCGCCCCCGAACATTTCGCCCCCAAACATTTCGCCCCGGCAGTTCGCCCCGAACATTTCACCCCCGAACATTTCGCCCCCAGCAGTTCGCCCCGAACATTTCGCCCCCGGCAGTTCGCCCCCGAACATTTCGCCCCAGGATGTTTCGCCCCCGGCAGTTCGCCCCCGAACATTTCGCCCCGGCAGTTCACCCCCGAACATTTCGCCCCCGAACATTTCGCCCCCAGCAGTTTGCCCCCGAACATTTCGCCCCCAGCATTTCGCCCCCATGATGTTTCGCTTCCAAACATTTCGCCCCGGCAGTTCGCCCCCGAACATTTCGCCCCCGGCAGTTCACCCCCGAACATTTCGCCCCTGGCAGTTCGCCCCCGAACATTCCCGCAGTTCGCCCCCGAACATTTCGCCCCCAATTGCCCCATTTCGCCCCAGGATGTTTCGCCTCCGAACATTTCGACCCCCCGCAGTTCGCCCCCGAACATTTCGCCCCGGCAGTTTGCCCCAGACCATTTCGCCCCCGGCAGTTCGCCCCCAAACATTTCGCCCCGGCAGTTCGCCCGCGAACATTTCGCCCCCAGCATTTCACCCCCAGGATGTTTTGCCTCTAGCAATTAAAGACCTGCCTGAACTGAACGTTCGCTTATCACTAATAATACACCATATGAGTCTAAAATATACAATTCTGATCAAATGAGTTTTTTTAATTCTAAAACATTGTTTTCTAGATAAGTCATTTTACAAACAGACAGGAAAATAGTAAGATTTCATTGTTTACTAAGGAGGTCGTGCCCCCTTGGTAGCAGAAAGGATCCTGGCCCCCTGTGATACATTCAGGGCTGCTTGTTCACAGCCCTCTGCAAAGCTCCCCTTCACTCTCTGCTCAAGTGCTCTGTCCTGGACAAGAGAAGGGCTCCCCCTGCCTGTGTAAAGTTGTTACAGGACGGAACACATAGGGGGGGCTTTGCAGAAGGCTGTAAACCAGCAGCCCTTTATACATCATAGGGAATATATTGTTACGGTAGTTGCATGCTCCTGTGCAGCCACGGCCTCTAGAATCCATCCACAAGTACTGCTACTAAGGAGAAACAACTGAAATCCTGCAGCACATGGAGCTTTAACTTGGAGGAGACTTTTCACACAGAAGTGAAGCTGCTGGAAGGTCTCCTTTGGAAATGAATAAATGAATATCATGGGCAAGGGGTACTATAAAATAACTTATGTTTTTTGTAGAGTTATGCTTTAACTGTATATATCAAAACTGTTGTAACAAGAAACATAAAAAGGTATAGAGGGGAAGGATTAGAGAAAAAGAGAAAGACAAATTACAGGTTATAATGCTTGAATGATTTTACAGCTAAAAACACTGCTCTCAAAACATGCAATATGTGACCATGAACTAAAATTCAGAGCTGTAGACGATGCCTCTCAGATAATCCATCAAGCTTCTATTATTGAAATCTTGCACGATACGTTTAACCCTTGCTGAAATTGCAGCATACTTTTTGTTTCTTGCAGCGATGGGATTTCCTGCTATTATCTGAATAATTTCAAAACTATGGAGCTCTTGCTGATGTTTCAGACAGTTAATGAACCCGGTATATATTTTGGAAAAGAGTACCACATGTTTCTCGAAAGCTACGGTGCCATCCTTCGACATCATTATTTGTTCGCTGTTGATCATTCAATGTTTGTTCATACACATTCCAGAGTTGAACTGGAATCAAAGGTGCTTGACGCCCTCTGCGATTCATTCGACCGATATAGCTGTCTTCAAAATAGTTGGCAATAGGTATTGCTTCTTGTGGAAAGTCAGGATCTTCCACCAATTCTTCAATGATTGCACAACATTCTGTGGTGGTATAAAGGCCAGGGCAGGTATCATGCGTATCCAACGGGCAAATTCATGGTCACCTTTGTATTGCATCTTGAGTCCTTCATTTTGAACTTTACGCCAAACGTCTTCTCAAGGTTGGGGAATTCACTTTCAAATGCCTGTATTGCAGCTAGTTCAAAATCCAACATCAGGTTGTCTGGCTGCAGTCCAGGCTGCAAGTTCTTCAGCTCTTGCAGCAACCTCTGGTATATAGAACGGCTCTTGTCTGTCAGCAAGGTGTACACTAGCGGAACAACAAGGCCGCTATGGACTACATGGATTGTGTAAAGTTGCTTAAACAAGGCTGGTGTAGTGAAAAACATGCCATCAGCAAACCACTCTTTACTTTGTGCCAGTAGATGGAGATTGTCTCTTGTTCCAAATATCAACATAAGGCTGTGTCCATTTCCTAATTTAAAATGAAAGTATTACTAGAGGAAATAACAGAAAAACTGTAACAAGCATCAGACAGATAATTTTGGGATGAATTAAAAAAAAATATCCTAATCAGAAGCCTCTGTTCATATCTCACATTAAAAACTCACATTTTGCTCCAGATTTTCTGATTTCATAATAAAAAAACTGAAGCAAAATCTAGTGTAAAGGGCCAACCAATACTTTTTTACAACATATATTGTCCCATTGGAAAATTATATATTTTTGTTTAAAAAAAAAATATTTATTTATTTAAAAAATTAATGGAATTGTTTTAATACAATGTTAAATACCATATTTTTCGGACCATAAGACGCACTTTTTTCCTCCAAATTTGGGAGGAAAGTGTAGGTGCGTCTTATGGTCGGAATGTAACGTGGGGAGAGGGGCAGGATTCAGCGGTGGAGTGAGATCGCAGGAGGCAGGAAAATATCCCCTCCGCTGCAGGAATCCAGCGCTGGGGAAACCACTGGTCCTGATACTTAAGTGCAGTGAATATTCATTATCCCTTCCCCGCCACCTATCAGCTGAGCAGTGAGAAGCAAATGAAAGAGCTACATGGTTCCCCAGCGCCTGATTCCTGCAGCAGCCGGGAGAGTGTGTTGGAAGGAGAAGGAGGCGAAAGGAGCAGAGTGCAGCAGGAGGCATCGCATACCTGACAGCACAGGGGCTGTGCTGATGCGATGCTGAATGCTCCTGTAGAGGACCTGTGATGAGGTCATGAAGAGGGCGGGTGGAGCATCACATGACCACACAAAACCCTGCCTCTTCATGATGTCATCACAGGTCCTGCACACACACTCTACAACAGAGTATTAATTAAAAGGTTAGTAATGACAGCACATAAAAAATCACTCTGCCATCCTGTGGTGGACTATAACTCCCAGCATGCCATAGGATCTGCAGGACATGCTGAGAGTTATAGTTCTCCCATGGGATCTTAAAGCAGCACTCCCGTGTTATTTTTCAGTGCTGGAGTGGTGCTTTAAATATAAGCCCCGTGCCCCATTCATATACTCACCCTCCAGCATCTTCACATAGTACTTTATAGACACACACTGGTCCTGCAGCAGCATCTCCTACCCGTAGCTTCCAACATAATAACATACTATTATATATAATAACACCACATATAATAGTATGTTATTTATGTTATTAAATATTTTACCAGATTTTTTGCTTCAAATATATTTTTCCCTATTTTCCACCTCTAAAACCTGGGTGCGTCTTATAGTCCGGTGCGTCTTATAGTCCGAAAAATACGGTAGTTAAGGAGCTTACCAGAGTCATGCAGAAGGAACTGCTCCTGGACACCATCAATACTGATCTCCTGAAACTCCTGGGGGATAACAAGTTGATCAAGGGTTTGAGGTAACCTTGGGATATTGCCAAGTTGCCTTGCTAATCGTATTGTTCTCTTCAGTGATGCTTTCCTTGGGAGAAGTGCTACAACATTAGAATGGGCTCCTGAACGACGTCTGTGAGAATCTGTTGTGGTGTCTCCTGTGTTGTCCTTGCCCTGGTGACTGCTCATTAACAAGTCGGATTGCTTCAGGTCTTGCAGATTGTGCTGCGTGACTGTGAAGATTGACTACTTTCACAACTTCGCCAGATTCTTCATTGGTCCAAACACGTCCTTGCAAGTCGACCGTTTTTCACATACCAGATGGAATGTACATCATAAGTAAATGTGATTCTCATGGACCAACTTCCTCCTTCCACGTTTGGACAGAACTGAATTCATAGTTGTGTGTAGCCCTGGTGTTAGGCACACGCAGTACCCTGGAGAGTGTGTGGCGAGACAGCAGTTTAATGCTAAATATCCATTCACTCAACATATACTAGACACACCCTTAGGGTAGTGTAGTTTACTCTTGAGGGAGTGGTCAAGGTGTATGTGTTGGAGTGATTTAGTCGGTGTCCGACTTCAGGAGAGAGGTCTAGGAGTCTGTGTCTGGACTTCAGAGAGAGAAGACGTTGGAGGGAGGAAGCAGTCCAGATTGCTCTATCATCAGTTCGAAAGTGGAGTCTAGTACAGGTGGTTTAATTCACCTCAGCCTAGTCAGAGCTGTACCTCATCAGAATACACTGGAAGGAAAAAGAAGTTTAGTGCAGAAAGTCTTCAGTATCCTGTCTAAGGACGGTATAAGGTTCAGAGACGTGCTCCTGCCTAATTGATAACTGAGCATCTGTAACTAACTTTGAAGTGAGGAAAAGAAAGAAGTGACTGCGACCTTTGGGTGTGTGAGTGCTTATTTACCAGCGGGACAAGGCGAAAGGCACGTGGTTTATTGGAATAGTGCTTAGGGTTGAAGAAGTCCTGACCTTGCAAACCCGGGCACTGGGGACCCAAGGGTCATATGTTCAAGCTAGTGGGGAAAAAACCAGAATTTACCCCGGGCCCAGGTCCGGCAACAAACCCATATATCGTAGTAATGGGGGCAGGGGGGGTGAAAACTTTTAGTCAGTGCCGAAAAAATAAAAATTCATTCCTCCGGAAAAGGTCCCAAACACAAAGTTGGGGGGGGTCAGTATAGATTAGCTGGAGTTATTTAGGGAAAACGTTCGGCTGGTTGTATCTTGTATTGGAAAAGGAGGCCCCTAACTTGTCCCGCTGTCTCAAGTAACTCCCTTGGATCACCTCCCTGGGGGCCGCCTGAAATCTTTACAAGTAAAGGTATGGAAAACGCTGAGTGTGAGACTTGTTCTTTATCTCACCCGACTTCACCCCTTCAAAGACTTTGAGGGACCATCCCCCCTTAGGGACCCGAAACTGCGCCTCACCACCCCTCAGAGATCTACAGCAGCGCTGGTACTAATACCAAAAAGGGGGCG
>JARQOD010000002.1:8792018-8827018 GCA_033576555.1 Oophaga sylvatica
ATGTACAAGAATATAACTACTATTATACTGCCCCCTATATACAAGAATATAACTACAATAATACTGCTCCTATATACAAGAATATAACTACTATAATACTGCCCCTATGTACAAGAATATAACTACTATAATACTGCCCCCTATATACAAGAATATAGCTACTATAATACTGCCCCTATATACAAGAATATAACTACTATAATACTGCTCCTATGTACAAGAATATAACTACTATAATACTGCTCCTATGTATAAGAATATAACTACTATAATACTGCCCCTATATACAAGAATATAACTACTATAATACTGCTCCTATGTACAAGAATATAACTACTATATTACTGCTCCTATGTACAAGAATATAACTACTATAATACTGCTCCTATGTATAAGAATATAACTACTATAATACTGCCCCTATATACAAGAATATAACTACTATAATACTGCTCCTATGTACAAGAATATAACTACTATAATGCTGCCCCTATATACAAGAATATAACTACTATAATACTGCCCCTATGTACAAGAATATAACTACTATAATACTGCCCCTATGTACAAGAATATAACTACTATAATACTGCCCCCTATGTATAAGAATATACTATAATACTGCTCCCTATGTGCAATAATATAACTACTATAATACTGCCCCTATGTACAAGAATATAACTACTATAATACTGCCCCTATGTACAAGAATATAACTACTATAATACTGCCCCTATGTACAAGAATATAACTACTATAATACTGCCCCTCTGTACAAGAATATAACTACTATAATACTGCTCCTATGTATAAGAATATAACTACTATAATACTGCTCCTATATACAAGAATATAACTACTATAATACTGCCCCTATGTACAAGAATATAACTACTATAATACTGCTTCTATGTACAAGAATATAACTACTAAATACTGCCCCTATGTACAAGAATATAACTACTATAATACTGCCCCTATGTACAAGAATATAACTACTATAATACTGCCCCTATGTACAAGAATATAACTACTATAATACTGCCCCTATGTACAAGAATATAACTACTATAATACTGCTCCTATGTACAAGAATATAACTACTATAACACTGCTCCTATGTACAAGAATATACTATAATACTGCTCCCAATGTACTAGAATATTACTTTTGTAATGCTGTCCTTTATGAAAAAGGTATTTTAGAGGGTTCATGTAATACAACACCTTGCAAGCCCCTAAAGTTCCATTGCCTTCATGGCTGGAACGAGGTCAGCAGCAGATGTGAGTATAGGCTTTTTATAATTTATAGTTGGGAATATAGTAATTGAGAATTGGGTGTCTGAGAATTGGATAACTCATTTACAATTAAATTACATAGAATAATATACATAAACAATTTTTCCCCTTAATAATGGTTGGCAAAAAATAACAATAACACAGTACAGATTATCATTTTTTCAGAGTCAATAATGACCTGAACTCTTTTATACTGCACTTTGAACGCCTTAAACCTATTAATTCTAGAACTGCTGTTCTCATGTCACCGTAGAAAATGATACTGTATCTAACCCAAAATGGTGACTTGAAAAATCACAACTCTTCCGCCTAAAAACAAGGTCTTCCAGGACAAAGTCAATGGAAGAATAAAAAACTTATGTTATGACTTCTGGAATAAAAGGGTTAAAAAAATCTGTGTGTCCTTCAGGGTTTGCTTTTCTCTGTCTGGTGTGTTGGTGCTTCCTCTCTTCTGCAGACAATGGAGGCCAGCGCTGATTTCTATTTTATATGCATGGAGGCGATTTCTGCCGTGACCTAGTTTCTCATTGAGTTTCGTTGTTCGCCTGCATTGACCCCGAGTCGATGACTTGTAGTAAATCAGGAGCTGAATAAATGAGTATTCACAGCGGCAGATACAAAGTAGCAAATGTCTGCTGCACCCAACCTGCACTGATACATTGTAACCAACCCTCAGCTGTAAGACACAACTAATATCTTCTTTATCAAGGTGTAAAGTCTGTATATGGACCCTCCGTGTATCAGGCATCATGTACTACTAGATCTTAATCTAAATATAAACTAGTTGCTGTTGCATATATAAATCTTACTACACTTACCCATCATGCAAAATGGATGCATCTTACCTGGTGTTCTCTCTCACTATCAGCTGAGGTTCTCCATGGACGAAAGATTCTGAGTTTAGGCTCAGGTAAGCAGTAAAGGAGAAACAGGTAAATTCACAGGTTCTAGGAAGTTTGCCCCCAGCAGTTCGCCCCCAGCATTTCGCCCCCAGCATTTTGCCCCCAGCAGTTCGCCCCCAGGTACACGTCGCCCCCGAACATTTCACCCCCAGGATGTTTCGTCCCCGCACATTTTGCTCCCGAACATTTCGCCCCCGGCAGTTCGCCCCCGAACATTTCGCCCCAAACATTTCGCCCCCGGCAGTTCGCCCCCGAACATTTCACCCCCGAACATTTCGCCCCCAGCAGTTCGCCCCCGAACATTTCGCCCCCGGCAGTTCGCCCCCGAACATTTCGCCCCAGGATTTCGCCCCGGCAGTTCGCCCCCGAACATTTCGCCCCCGGCAGTTCACCCCCGAACATTTCGCCCCCGAACATTTCGCCCCCAGCAGTTTGCCCCCGAACATTTCGCCCCCAGCATTTCGCCCCCATGATGTTTCGCTTCCAAACATTTCGCCCCCGGCAGTTCGCCCCCGAACATTTCGCCCCCGGCAGTTCACCCCCGAACATTTCGCCCCTGGCAGTTCGCCCCCGAACATTTCGCCCCTGCAGTTCGCCCCCGAACATTTCGCCCCCGAACATTTCGCCCCCAGCATTTCGCCCCCAGGATGTTTCGCCTCCGAACATTTCGACCCCCCGCAGTTCGCCCCCGAACATTTCGCCCCCGGCAGTTTGCCCCAGACCATTTCGCCCCCGGCAGTTCGCCCCCAAACATTTCGCCCCCGGCAGTTCCCCGCGAACATTTCGCCCCCAGCATTTCACCCCCAGGATGTTTTGCCTCTAGCAATTAAAGACCTGCCTGAACTGAACGTTCGCTTACCACTAATAATACACCATATGAGTCTAAAATATACAATTCTGATCAAATGAGTTTTTTTAATTCTAAAACATTGTTTTCTAGATAAGTCATTTTACAAACAGACAGGAAAATAGTAAGATTTCATTGTTTACTAAGGAGGTCGTGCCCCTTGGTAGCAGAAAGGATCCTGGCCCCCTGTGATACATTCAGGGCTGCTTGTTCACAGCCCTCTGCAAAGCTCCCCTTCACTCTCTGCTCAAGTGCTCTGTCCTGGACAAGAGAAGGGCTCCCCCTGCCTGTGTAAAGTTGTTACAGGACGGAACACATAGTGGGGGGCTTTGCAGAAGGCTGTAAACCAGCAGCCCTTTATACATCATAGGGAATATATTGTTACGGTAGTTGCATGCTCCTGTGCAGCCACGGCCTCTAGAATCCATCCACAAGTACTTCTACTAAGGAGAAACAACTGAAATCCTGCAGCACATGGAGCTTTAACTTGGAGGAGACTTTTCACACAGAAGTGAAGCTGCTGGAAGGTCTCCTTTGGAAATGAATAAATGAATATCATGGGCAAGGGGTACTATAAAATAACTTATGTTTTTTGTAGAGTTATGCTTTAACTGTATATATCAAAACTGTTGTAACAAGAAACATAAAAAGGTATAGAGGGGAAGGATTAGAGAAAAAGAGAAAAGACAAATTACAGGTTATAATGCTTGAATGATTTTACAGCTAAAAACACTGCTCTCAAAACATGCAATATGTGACCATGAACTAAAATTCAGAGCTGTAGACGATGCCTCTCAGATAATCCATCAAGCTTCTATTATTGAAATCTTGCACGATACGTTTAACCCTTGCTGAAATTGCAGCATACTTTTTGTTTCTTGCAGCGATGGGATTTCCTGCTATTATCTGAATAATTTCAAAACTATGGAGCTCTTGCTGATGTTTCAGACAGTTAATGAACCGGTATATATTTTGGAAAAGAGTACCACATGTTTCTCGAAAGCTACGGTGCCATCCTTCGACATCATTATTTGTTCGCTGTTGATCATTCAATGTTTGTTCATACACATTCCAGAGTTGAACTGGAATCAAAGGTGCTTGACGCCCTCTGCGATTCATTCGACCGATATAGCTGTCTTCAAAATAGTTGGCAATAGGTATTGCTTCTTGTGGAAAGTCAGGATCTTCCACCAATTCTTCAAATGATTGCACAACATTCTGTGGTGGTATAAAGGCCAGGGCAGGTATCATGCGTATCCAACGGGCAAATTCATGGTCACCTTTGTATTGCATCTTGAGTCCTTCATTTTGAACTTTACGCCAAACGTCTTCTCAAGGTTGGGGAATTCACTTTCAAATGCCTGTATTGCAGCTAGTTCAAAATCCAACATCAGGTTGTCTGGCTGCAGTCCAGGCTGCAAGTTCTTCAGCTCTTGCAGCAACCTCTGGTATATAGAACGGCTCTTGTCTGTCAGCAAGGTGTACACTAGCGGAACAACAAGGCCGCTATGGACTACATGGATTGTGTAAAGTTGCTTAAACAAGGCTGGTGTAGTGAAAAACATGCCATCAGCAAACCACTCTTTACTTTGTGCCAGTAGATGGAGATTGTCTCTTGTTCCAAATATCAACATAAGGCTGTGTCCATTTCCTAATTTAAAATGAAAGTATTACTAGAGGAAATAACAGAAAAACTGTAACAAGCATCAGACAGATAATTTTGGGATGAATTAAAAAAAAATATCCTAATCAGAAGCCTCTGTTCATATCTCACATTAAAAACTCACATTTTGCTCCAGATTTTCTGATTTCATAATAAAAAAACTGAAGCAAAATCTAGTGTAAAGGGCCAACCAATACTTTTTTACAACATATATTGTCCCATTGGAAAATTATATATTTTTGTTTAAAAAAAAAAAATATTTATTTATTTAAAAAATTAATGGAATTGTTTTAATACAATGTTAAATACCATATTTTTCGGACCATAAGACGCACTTTTTTCCTCCAAATTTGGGAGGAAAGTGTAGGTGCGTCTTATGGTCGGAATGTAACGTGGGGAGAGGGGCAGGATTCAGCGGTGGAGTGAGATCGCAGGAGGCAGGAAAATATCCCCTCCGCTGCAGGAATCCAGCGCTGGGGAAACCACTGGTCCTGATACTTAAGTGCAGTGAATATTCATTATCCGCTTCCCCGTCCACCTATCAGCTGAGCAGTGAGAAGCAAATGAAAGAGCTACATGGTTCCCCAGCGCCTGATTCCTGCAGCAGCCGGGAGATGTGTGTTGGAAGGAGAAGGAGGCGAAAGGAGCAGAGTGCAGCAGGAGGCATCGCATACCTGACAGCACAGGGGCTGTGCTGATGCGATGCTGAATGCTCCTGTAGAGGACCTGTGATGAGGTCATGAAGAGGGCGGGCTGGAGCATCACATGACCACACAAAACCCTGCCTCTTCATGATGTCATCACAGGTCCTGCACACACACTCTACAACAGAGTAATTAATTAAAAGGTTAGTAATGACAGCACATAAAAAAATCACTCTGCCATCCTGTGGTGGACTATAACTCCCAGCATGCCATAGGATCTGCAGGACATGCTGAGAGTTATAGTTCTCCCATGGGATCTTAAAGCAGCACTCCAGTGTTATTTTTCAGTGCTGGAGTGGTGCTTTAAATATAAGCCCCGTGCCCCCATTCATATACTCACCCTCCAGCATCTTCACATAGTACTTTATAGACACCACACTGGTCCTGCAGCAGCATCTCCTACCCGTAGCTTCCAACATAATAACATACTATTATATATAATAACACCACATATAATAGTATGTTATTTATGTTATTAAATATTTTACCAGATTTTTTGCTTCAAATATATTTTTCCCTATTTTCCACCTCTAAAACCTGGGTGCGTCTTATAGTCCGGTGCGTCTTATAGTCCGAAAAATACGGTAGTTAAGGAGCTTACCAGAGTCATGCAGAAGGAACTGCTCCTGGACACCATCAATACTGATCTCCTGAAACTCCTGGGGGATAACAAGTTGATCAAGGGTTTGAGGTAACCTTGGGATATTGCCAAGTTGCCTTGCTAATCGTATTGTTCTCTTCAGTGATGCTTTCCTTGGGAGAAGTGCTACAACATTAGAATGGGCTCCTGAAACGACGTCTGTGAGAATCTGTTGTGGTGTCTCCTGTGTTGTCCTTGCCCTGGTGACTGCCTCATTAACAAGTCGGATTGCTTCAGGTCTTGCAGATTGTGCTGCGTGACTGTGAAGATTGACTACTTTCACAACTTCGCCAGATTCTTCATTGGTCCAAACACGTCCCTTGCAAGTCGACCGTTTTTCACATACCCAGATGGAATGTACATCATAAGTAAATGTGATTCTCATGGACCAACTTCCTCCTTCCACGTTTGGACAGAACTGAATTCATAGTTGTGTGTAGCCCTGGTGTTAGGCACACGCAGTACCCTGGAGAGTGTGTGGCGAGACAGCAGTTTAATGCTAAATATCCATTCACTCAACATATACTAGACACACCCTTAGGGTAGTGTAGTTTACTCTTGAGGGAGTGGTCAAGGTGTATGTGTTGGAGTGATTTAGTCGGTGTCCAGACTTCAGAGAGAGAGGTCTAGGAGTCTGTGTCTGGACTTCAGAGAGAGAAGACGTCTGGAGGGAGGAAGCAGTCCAGATTGCTCTATCATCAGTTCGAAAAGTGGAGTCTAGTACAGGTGGTTTAATTCACCTCAGCCTAGTCAGAGCTGTACCTCATCAGAATACACTGGAAGGAAAGAAGAAGTTTAGTGCAGAAAGTCTTCAGTATCCTGTCTAAAGGACGGTATAAGGTTCAGAGACGTGCTCCTGCCTATTGATAACTGAGCATCTGTAACTAACTTTGAAGTGAAGGAAAAGAAAGAAGTGACTGCTCGACCCTTGGCTAGTGTGAGTGCTTATGTTACCAGCGAGGACAAGGCGAAAGGCACAGTGGTTTATTGGAATAGTGCTTACGGATTGAAGAAGTCCTGCACATTGCAACCGGTCACTGGGGACCGAAGGATCACTATTGTTACAAGCATAGTGGTAAGAAAACCAGGAATTTACCGGACCTTAGGTCGCGGCAAACAAGCCCCATATAGTCAGTACGTAACTGGGGTCAGGGGAGTGAAGACTTTGAGTCAGTGCACGACAAGATAAGAATTCAGCTTCCTCGCAGGAAGGCTCCTAACACAAAGCTGACTGGGCGGTACAGCTATAGATTAGCTGGAGTTATTGAGGGAACTACGCTTCAGGCTGGTTGTACTCATTGTATTGGAAGTAAAGGAGGCCCCTAACTTGTCCAGCTGCTGTCTCAAGATACACTCTCCTTGGATCAGCCTCCCTGGGACCTGCCTGAACATCTTACAAGTAAAGGTATGGAAAGACGCTGACCGTGTGAGACTGTGTTCTTTATCTGCACCCGACTTCACCAACTTCATAGACTTTGAGGGACCAGTCCCACCTGTAGGGGACCCGACATCTAGCTGCCTCACCATCCCCTCAGAGATCTACAGCAGCGCTGGTACTAATTACCAGAATACTACAGGTGGCGTCACGAACTGTATAAAAACCTATCCCCTGTAAATATATCCCCAACATACGCCAGACCGCCCGGGCCACAGACCGAGCCACAGCTACCTGTGACAAAACCCCCATAGACTTCCATGGGCTCGGCTCTGAGTACCCCATTGCCCTGGTAATCCACAATTGTGGTGGCGGGTCGACACAAAACTTGGCGTCACGAACAGGATGCGAAACTCGCAGAATTGCGAGCCCTGTGTGCCTAAGGAATTGTTTTTGTGAAGAAGGACTGTTTGCACTTTTGGCGCCAAAATCGCCATTTTTGTCGCCATATTCGCGCCCTCAGGCGCTGGAGAAGAAGGTGGGCGTACCTTCGTGGGCGTCTACCCCCAGTGGCGCGAAGAAAATGCCTGCCCTCTCAAAGTGCTATTACAATATGCGATCCTGCCCTACAGCAAAGGAGGTCCGCCTCCTCTTCACCTTCCCTGCGAGGGGGAGGAGACGCAAACCCCACCTCCACGGAAGAGACCGGATGTCTCCGCAGGAAGAAAGAATCTTCTGGAACATCATGGAAGCAGGACGTGTGCAGCCGAGCAGGGAAGCGGAGGAAGGCAGGCCCCGTGCCCCAGCCAAGCTGCCACCAGCATCGGAGTTATCCGTGGTCCTGCACCTGCAGCAGGCGTTGCTAGAGATTCGAGAAGAAAATGCACGCCTGAAGAAGATGGTCCAGCACCAACCTGGCTTTGAAGAGATCGAGAGACGCCGGCGTACCCTGGAGCAGCGGAGGCTGTGGGACACGGTGATCTCTCCCCTCAACGACCCCCCACGATTCCAGATACCGAAGAGTCTGCTGCCCAAGGCGAAGGAGCAACCGGAGGCTGCCCCCGAAAGTACCGATCCTGATCCCACCGGTGAAGCGGTGGAGGCGAAGGAGGTTGAGGAGGTACCGCTAGTTCCGGAACGCCCGCCCGGCCAGGAGGCCGCAGCAGATGATCGGTCCCCGGCAGGGACACCGGAGGGGTCCTGTCCGTCACTACCAGATGTGGACTGGGACGAGATGGCGCGCCTGCATGACGTCGCCTACACCGCCCAGTGGGAACATGAGTGGCAGCGTCGTGAGGAGAAGCAGAAACGCCAGCAGGAGGAAGAGCGGGAAACTCAGAGGAACCGTCAGCGACAACATGCAGAGCTGATCGCGGACAAAGAGAGTGTCCGGAGAGATAAAGGTACCCTGAGGGAACCGCGGCGGCAGGGGTGTGTGACTGAGTTCCAGCTCCGGAGGGGCTGGGGCTTCATCCGTGAACCGGGCCTCTACCCAGGGGTCTTTGTCAGCAGGCGTGACGTAGAATCTCACCTGCCGCAAGGCCATCCCGGGAGGGACTTAGCCAATGGAGACATCGTCACATATACGCGGCACTGGGGAATGAAGGGATGGTATGCCCTTAACGTCGCCATCGTCCGTGACCCCGTCCCTGACGCAGGTAACGTCACCACTACCGCAGCGTCCCCATCTCCAGCTCAAGCAGTATCCGGCCGTGCCCCGGCATCGCCCCCTGCAAATTCATCGCAACTAGCGACCCAGATTCATCGCAAAGGAAAGCCACCTCTACATCGCAACATGCGACCCAGTCTCAATCGCAATCCATGACACGGTCCATATCGTTAACTGTGATTGAAACGCAATCGGTGTCACGTGAAGAGAATGTACCCGTTGCGCCCCTAGAGGTTCGCACGAGAACTGTGGCGACTCAGACCCTAATCGCAGCGCATGATTTGCTAGTCCTGGGATCTAGGGCCCATTGCATTGTTCCAGCCCCCGGGGTGGAAAGTGTATTATTTGAAAATGAATAGATAGAAAAGAAGAATCGGTGAGATCCATATCGGGTCTACCATAAGTAGAAAGTTTGAAAATGTTTTATAAGTTTTTGCACCAGTTGAAGAGTATATATATAATGCATATATATTTTGCTAACCGTAGAATGCCCGGCTGGGTAAACAGTAACCAGAAAAAGTTTTGCACTTTAGTATAATAATGTGATATTATATTTATGTCTTTGGTTTTACAATGGACTTTGAGGTTGAGGACTGTGCTAACCCAGAACTTATTTGTACATAGTTGCGCTTCGGTGCCTTATCTTGGTTTTACATAAACCAGCACAATTACCTCTGAATACAAAAACCCGTGTGGTGTGGCACTGAGTGAGGTCTGCAATTGGATGTCCTGCAGCCCACCCAGGACCTACGTTGAAGGTTTGGTGCGGGTCCTTCACAAGTATATTGTATATTTATTGAATGCTATTTAATACTTTTGTATTTCTATATATAATGTTATTGTTTGCAACGTTCAAGATATCCTCACCTCCCGGATGGGACGAACCAATGTTAATTGTTTAATGTTTCATGCATAAACAAAATGTCTCTTTTGTATTTTACAGCCCGGGAGTGCTGTCTTTTACCATGGGGGAATGTGTAGCCCTGGTGTTAGGCACACGCAGTACCCTGGAGAGTGTGTGGCGAGACAGCAGTTTAATGCTAAATATCCATTCACTCAACATATACTAGACACACCCTTAGGGTAGTGTAGTTTACTCTTGAGGGAGTGGTCAAGGTGTATGTGTTGGAGTGATTTAGTCGGTGTCCAGACTTCAGAGAGAGAGGTCTAGGAGTCTGTGTCTGGACTTCAGAGAGAGAAGACGTCTGGAGGGAGGAAGCAGTCCAGATTGCTCTATCATCAGTTCGAAAAGTGGAGTCTAGTACAGGTGGTTTAATTCACCTCAGCCTAGTCAGAGCTGTACCTCATCAGAATACACTGGAAGGAAAGAAGAAGTTTAGTGCAGAAAGTCTTCAGTATCCTGTCTAAAGGACGGTATAAGGTTCAGAGACGTGCTCCTGCCTATTGATAACTGAGCATCTGTAACTAACTTTGAAGTGAAGGAAAAGAAAGAAGTGACTGCTCGACCCTTGGCTAGTGTGAGTGCTTATGTTACCAGCGAGGACAAGGCGAAAGGCACAGTGGTTTATTGGAATAGTGCTTACGGATTGAAGAAGTCCTGCACATTGCAACCGGTCACTGGGGACCGAAGGATCACTATTGTTACAAGCATAGTGGTAAGAAAACCAGGAATTTACCGGACCTTAGGTCGCGGCAAACAAGCCCCATATAGTCAGTACGTAACTGGGGTCAGGGGGAGTGAAGACTTTGAGTCAGTGCACGACAAGATAAGAATTCAGCTTCCTCGCAGGAAGGCTCCTAACACAAAGCTGACTGGGCGGTACAGCTATAGATTAGCTGGAGTTATTGAGGGAACTACGCTTCAGGCTGGTTGTACTCATTGTATTGGAAGTAAAGGAGGCCCCTAACTTGTCCAGCTGCTGTCTCAAGATACACTCTCCTTGGATCAGCCTCCCTGGGACCTGCCTGAACATCTTACAAGTAAAGGTATGGAAAGACGCTGACCGTGTGAGACTGTGTTCTTTATCTGCACCCGACTTCACCAACTTCATAGACTTTGAGGGACCAGTCCCACCTGTAGGGGACCCGACATCTAGCTGCCTCACCATCCCCTCAGAGATCTACAGCAGCGCTGGTACTAATTACCAGAATACTACAGGTGGCGTCACGAACTGTATAAAAACCTATCCCCTGTAAATATATCCCCAACATACGCCAGACCGCCCGGGCCACAGACCGAGCCACAGCTACCTGTGACAAAACCCCCATAGACTTCCATGGGCTCGGCTCTGAGTACCCCATTGCCCTGGTAATCCACAATTGTGGTGGCGGGTCGACACAGTTGTAGAAAGTGAATTGCTGTGGAAGCTGACTGATTTTTTGTGGCAGTACACGTCTCTCTTTGTGGAGATTTCAGACACTGCTATATCCTGATGTACAGATGGAATAAAAGTAGTAATGTAACTTGCAGGACATCTGACCTGCTACTTGTTACATCTGCAACAATACTTGCAACAAAGCTGGTCAGTGCTGGTCAGGTAAAAGTTAAAAATTGTTTTGATTTTAGGCCTCTTGCACACTGTAATTTTAAAAGTGCTTTCACACTTGTGTTTGAGGCCGCCAGAGGTCGATCCGCTCTGGATCTGACATCCAGCTGACCCCGGGGCAATACTGGCGGAATGCTGGCATTCTGCTTGCATTGCCCATAGAAGTGAACCGCTGGGTTCCGCGATCTGCAGTCGCCCGTTCGCTTTTGTAATACCGCATTCCGCTATCAGTGTCAGAACAAAAAGAAAAGCATTTTCTTCTTTTCATTCCGCTGCAGGTTAGCGGAACGGCGGCATTACAGAAGCGAACGGGCGGCCTGTAGTGCATATGTAGCGGAAGTGTGAAAGCACCCTTATGCTGCCACTGTTTTAGAACTCCAAAGCACGTGTTTACTAGCATTTTTGTGAGCGCTCTCGGTAATGACCCATAAGATACAGGCTATTGATGAACGCTAAGTGCTCAAAAATAGCTCCTGTAATAAAATAAAAGAGCTGGCCGAAACAACACCTCGCTTTGCCAGCCATTGACTTATATATTCAACATTGGCAATCTTCTTAGCGATTTTCCAGTGCTTAGCACTTGGGAAAGTGCCTACTGTGAAAGAGGTCGTAGGGCTAAAACACAAGGCCGAAATTCCCTGCCTAATTTGGGGCCGAAACGTCTGGGGGCAAAAAGCTGGGGGCGAAACATCCGGGGGCGAACTAGTAGGGGCGAAATGTTTGGGGGCGAAACATCCTGGGGGTGAAATGCTGGGGGCGAAATGTTCGGGGGCGAACTGCCGGGGGCGAAATGTTCGGGGCGAACTGCCGGGGGCGAAACATCCTGGGGGCGAAATGTTCGGGGACGAACTGCCGGGGGCGAAATGTTCAGGGGCGAACTGCCGGGGACGAAATGTTCGGGGGCGAACTGCCGGGGGGAAATGTTCGGGGGCGAACTGCCGGGGGCGAAATGTTCGGGGGCGAACTGCCGAGGGGGCGAAATGTTTGGGGGGCGAAATGGTCTGGGGCGAACTGCCGGGGGCGAAATGTTCGGGGGCGAACTGCGGGGGGCGAAATGTTCGGGGGCAAAATGCTGGGGGCGAAATGTTCAGGGGCAAAATGTTCGGGGACGAACTGCCGGGGGCGAAATGTTCAGGGGCGAACTGCCGGGGACGAAATGTTCGGGGGCGAACTGCCGGGGTGAAATGTTCGGGGGCGAACTGCCGGGGGCGAAATGTTCGGGGGCGAACTGCCGAGGGGGCGAAATGTTCGGGGGCGAAATGGTCTGGGGCGAACTGCCGGGGGCGAAATGTTCGGGGCGAAACATCCTGGGGGCGAAATGCTGGGGGCGAAATGTTCAGGGGCGAAATGTTCGGGAGCGAACTGCCAGGGGCGAAATGTTCAGGGGCGTACTGCCGGGGGCGAAATGTTCGGGGGCGAACTGCCGGGGGCGAAATGTTCAGGGGCAAAATGTTCGGGGGCGAACTGCCAGGGGCGAAATGTTCGGGGGCGAACTGCCGGGGGCGAAATGTTCGGGGGCGAACTGCCGGGGGCGAAATGTTCGGGGGCGAAACATCATGGGGCGAAATGTTCGGGGGTGAACTGCTGGGGGCGAAATGTTCGGGGGCGAAATGTTCGGGGGCGAACTGCCGGGGGCGAAATGTTCGGGGGCGAACTGCCAGGGGCGAAATGTTCAGGGGGCGAACTGCCGGGGGAGAAACATCCTGGGGCGAAATGTTCGGGGGCGAACTGCCGGGGGCGAAATGTTCGGGGGCGAACTGCCGGGGGCGAAATGTTCGGGGGCGAACTGCGGGGGGCGAAATGTTCGGGGGCAAAATGCTGGGGGCGAAATGTTCAGGGGCAAAATGTTCGGGGACGAACTGCCGGGGGCGAAATGTTCAGGGGCGAACTGCCGGGGACGAAATGTTCGGGGGCGAACTGCCGGGGTGAAATGTTCGGGGGCGAACTGCCGGGGGCGAAATGTTCGGGGGCGAACTGCCGAGGGGGCGAAATGTTTGGGGGGCGAAATGGTCTGGGGCGAACTGCCGGGGGCGAAATGTTCGGGGGCGAACTGCGGGGGGCGAAATGTTCGGGGGCAAAATGCTGGGGGCGAAATGTTCAGGGGCAAAATGTTCGGGGACGAACTGCCGGGGGCGAAATGTTCAGGGGCGAACTGCCGGGGACGAAATGTTCGGGGGCGAACTGCCGGGGTGAAATGTTCGGGGGCGAACTGCCGGGGGCGAAATGTTCGGGGGCGAACTGCCGAGGGGGCGAAATGTTCGGGGGCGAAATGGTCTGGGGCGAACTGCCGGGGGCGAAATGTTCGGGGCGAAACATCCTGGGGGCGAAATGCTGGGGGCGAAAAGTTCAGGGGCGAAATGTTCGGGAGCGAACTGCCAGGGGCGAAATGTTCAGGGGCGTACTGCCGGGGGCGAAATGTTCGGGGGCGAACTGCCGGGGGCGAAATGTTCAGGGGCAAAATGTTCGGGGGCGAACTGCCAGGGGCGAAATGTTCGGGGGCGAACTGCCGGGGGCGAAATGTTCGGGGGCGAACTGCCGGGGGCGAAATGTTCGGGGGCGAAACATCATGGGGCGAAATGTCTGCGGGGGGAACTGCTGGGGGCGAAATGTTCGGGGGCGAAATGTTCGGGGGCGAACTGCCGGGGGCGAAATGTTCGGGGGCGAACTGCCAGGGGCGAAATGTTCAGGGGCGAACTGCCGGGGAGAAACATCCTGGGGCGAAATGTTCGGGGGCGAACTGCCGGGGGCGAAATGTTCGGGGGCGAACTGCCGGGGGCGAAATGTTCGGGGGCGAACTGCGGGGGGCGAAATGTTCGGGGGCAAAATGCTGGGGGCGAAATGTTCAGGGGCAAATGTTCGGGGACGAACTGCCGGGGGCGAAATGTTCAGGGGCGAACTGCCGGGGACGAAATGTTCGGGGGCGAACTGCCGGGGTGAAATGTTCGGGGGCGAACTGCCGGGGGCGAAATGTTCGGGGGCGAACATGCCGAGGGGGCGAAATGTTCGGGGGCGAAATGGTCTGGGGCGAACTGCCGGGGGCGAAATGTTCGGGGCGAAACATCTGGGGGCGAAATGCTGGGGGCGAAATGTTCAGGGGCGAAATGTTCGGGAGCGAACTGCCAGGGGCGAAATGTTCAGGGGCGTACTGCCGGGGGCGAAATGTTCGGGGGCGAACTGCCGGGGGCGAAATGTTCAGGGGCAAAATGTTCGGGGGCGAACTGCCAGGGGCGAAATGTTCGGGGGCGAACTGCCGGGGGCGAAATGTTCGGGGGCGAACTGCCGGGGGCGAAATGTTCGGGGGCGAAACATCATGGGGCGAAATGTTCGGGGGTGAACTGCTGGGGGCGAAATGTTCGGGGCGAAATGTTCGGGGGCGAACTGCCGGGGGCGAAATGTTCGAGGGGCGAACTGCCAGGGGCGAAATGTTCAGGGGGCGAACTGCCGGGGGGAAACATCCTGGGCGAAATGTTCGGGGCGAACTGCCGGGGGCGAAATGTTCGGGGGCGAACTGCCGGGGGCGAAATGTTCGGGGGCGAACTGCCAGGGGCGAAATGTGCGGGGACGAAAATCTGGGGGCGAAATGCTGGGGGCGAAATGTTCGGGGGCGAAGTGTACCTGGGGGCGAATGCTGGGGGCAAAATGCTGGGGGCGAAACTGCTGGGGGCGAACTGCTGGGGGCGAAACTTCCACTCCAAATTCACAGACAACAAATCCTAGGAGTTTATTCTTTTAATTAGGAGCAGTATTATAGTCAGTTTATTCCTGTATATTGGGGCGATATGGTAGGTATATTCTTGTACATAGGGGGCAGTTATATGTGGGAATTTTGTATTAGGAGCATGTATTATGTATTATTCTTGTCATAGGGCAGTATATAGTAGTTTATTCATGTTTACATGGGGCGTATATAGTGGTAATATTGTACTAGGGCGTATATAGTCGTATATTCTTTACATAGGGCGTATATATGTTAATTCTTGTACATAGGAGCGTATTATATTGTTATATTCTTGTAATAGGAGCAGTATTATAGTAGTTATATTCTGTACATAGGAGCAGTATTATGTAGTTATATTCTTGTACATAAGGGCAGTATTATAGTAGTTATATTCTTGTACATAGGAGCAGTATTATAGTGTATATTCTTGTACATAGCGACAGTTTATAGTAGTTATATTGTACATGGGGCAGTATTATAGTAGTTAATTCTTGTACATAGGGCAGTATTATAGTAGTTATATTCTTGTATATATGGGACAGTATTATAGTTGTTATATTCTGACATAGGAGCAGTATTATAGTAGTTATATTCTTATAGGGCAGTATTATAGTAGTATATTCTTGTACATAGGGCAGTATTATAGTAGTTATATTCTTGTACATAGGGGCAGTATTTAGTAGTTATATTTGTACATAGGAGCAGTATTATAGTAGTTATATTCTTGTACATAGGGGCAGTATTATAGTAGTTATATTCTTGTATATAGGACAGTATTATAGTAGTTATATTCTTACATAGGAGCAGTATTATAGTAGTTATATTCTTGTACATAGGACAGTATTATATTAGTTATATTCTTGTACATAGGGCAGTATTATATAGTTATATTCTTGTACATAGGGCAGTATTATAGTAGTTATATTCTTGTACATAGGGCAGTATTATAGTAGTTATATTCTTGTACATAGAGCAGTATTATAGTAGTTATATTCTTGTACATAGGACAGTATTATAGTAGTTATATTGTACTAGGGGCAGTATTATAGTAGTTATATTCTTGTACATAGGGCAGTATTATAGTAGTTATATTCTTGTAATAGGGACAGTATTATGTGTTATATTCTTGACATAGGGCGTTTATAGTTTATTTCTTTAAGGGATATTATGTATATTTTTAAAGGGCAGTATTATAGTAGTTATTTTTTTATATTCTTGTACATAGGGGCAGTATTATAGTAGTTATATTCTGTACATAGGGGCAGTATTATAGTAGTTATATTCTTGTACATAGGGCAGTATTATAGTAGTTATATTCTTGTACATGGGCAGTATTATAGTAGTTATATTCTTGTACATAGGGCAGTATTATAGTAGTTATATTCTTGTACATAGGGCAGTATTATATAGTTATATTCTTGTACATAGGGGCAGTATTATAGTAGTTATATTCTTGTACATAGGGGCAGTATTATAGTAGTTATATTCTTGTACATAGGGACAGTATTATATAGTTATATTTTGTACATAGGGCAGTATTATATAGTTATATTCTTGTACATAGGGGGCAGTATTATAGTAGTTATATTCTTGTACATAGGGGCAGTATTATAGTAGTTATATTCTTGTACATAGGGCAGTATTATAGTAGTTATATTCTTGTACATAGGGCAGTATTATAGTAGTTATATTCTTGTACATAGGGGCAGTATTATAGTAGTTATATTCTTGTACATAAGGGACAGTATTATAGTAGTTATATTCTTGTACATAGGGGCAGTATTATAGTAGTTATATTTTGTACATAGGGGCAGTATTATAGTAGTTATATTCTTGTACATAGGGGCAGTATTATAGTAGTTATATTCTTGTACATAGGGGCAGTATTATGTAGTTATATTCTTGTACATAGGAGGCAGTATTATAGTAGTTATATTCTTGTACATAGGGCAGTATTATAGTAGTTATATTCTTGTACATGGGGCAGTATTATAGTAGTTATATTCTTGTTACATAGGGGCAGTATTATAGTAGTTATATTCTTGTACATAGGAGCAGTATTATAGTAGTTATATTCTTGTACATAGGCAGTATTTAGTGTTATATTCTTGTACATAGGCATATTTAGTAGTTATATTTCTTGTACATAGGGGCAGTATTATAGTAGTTATATTCTTGTACATAGGGCAGTATTATAGTAGTTATATTCTTGTACATAGGCAGTATTATAGTAGTTATATTCTTGTACATAGGGCAGTATTATAGTAGTTATATTCTTGTACATAGGAGCAGTATTATAGTAGTTATATTCTTGTACATAGGGCAGTATTATAGTAGTTATATTCTTGTACATAGGGGCAGTTTATAGTAGTTATATTCTTGTACATAGGCAGTATTATAGTAGTTATTTCTGTACATAGGGGCAGTATTATAGTAGTTATATTCTTGTACATAGGGGGCAGTATTATAGTAGTTATATTCTTGTACATAGGGAGGCAGTATTATAGTTACGTTATATTCTTGTACATAGGATCAGTATTACTAGTAGTTATTTCTTGTACATAGGGGCAGTATTATAGTAGTTCATATTTGTACTATGAGCAGTATTATGTACATATATTTGTCAATTGGGCATTATTAATAAGTTAACTTTTTGTGTTACAATCTACTGTTATTTCATTGTTATGACTTTTATTATTTGTAAAGAACAGTCAATGTGTAGTATATTTTTGATTTAAGTATTCATAGTGCAACTTATATAGGGCAGTTTATAGTAGTTATATTATGCAAGGACAAGTATTATGTGTTTATTCTGACATAGGGCAGTATTATAGTAGTTATATTCTTGTACTAGGGGGGGGGGGGGGTTTTTTTTTTTTTTTTTTTTTTTTTTTCATAGGGACAGTATTATAGTAGTTATATTCTTGTACATAGGAGCAGTATTATAGTAGTTATCTTCTTGTACATAGGGGCAGTATTATAGTAGTTATATTCTTGTACATAGGGGGCAGTATTATAGTAGTTATATTCTTGTACATAGGAGGCAGTATTATAGTAGTTACGGTATATTCTTGTACATAGGATCAGTATTATAGTAGTTATATTCTTGTACATAGGGGGCAGTATTATAGTAGTATCAATTTCAGTTTTGACATTTATGGTACACTAGATGTGTCAATCTGGCGCCATTTCAAACATTTAACACCTTTTTTGTGGTTTCACAATCTGACCTGTTTTCATGTTTTTGATTCTTTTTTTTTTAAAAGAACAGATCAATGTACCGTATATTTTGATTTAAGTTTCCATAGTTGCCCAAACTCTATATAAGCAGATTTTAGGGCACTATAGCAACGACAAATAATATTAAAAATAAGTTAAAAATGGAAAAAAATAGACTTTAAATTAAAATGCATTTTATAAATATTTAGAATCCGGGCATACTCTATATTTTTAGATCTCTTGTAGGTTACAGTGCTGCCTCTCCATGTAACCTGTGCAGAACTATACAATGCCACCTGTAGAAGTCTGCGGGGTCTTAGTGAATGAGGCATAAGGAATTTTTTCTTGTGGATCCATAAGAAATCAGGCACAAAAAATATTGTTTTATGCTGCTTTACATACAGTGTTTGGATGTAAGCAAAAATGGCTTAAGGGGAAAGAGTCTCCATAACATGGCTTCCTACAGAGCAATAAAGTGAAGCTATTGAACCCCAATGCAAAATCTGTAAAAGGGCCCCCACCTATGTAATACTGGTGCCTAAAGATGCCGAGGAGCCTTTTGGTCCCCAAGACAAACTGAAGGCACCTTCTACCCCTTACAGTTCCGCCCTGTATGACGCCCCATTGTAAGGAACCACAGGTCTGCAGGCTGCAGCACAGGCTCTGTACACATATTAATTAGAGTGTCAGCAGTTTGGCATAGAATGTGGGAAAAAGAATAATTAAAATGTATATTAGTTAAAAAACAATATAGGTAGAAAATAGATAGATTTTTTATTATTATAATTTTATATCTATCTATACATACATATAAAGATAGATGTAAAATGGTAATACAGAATACTAGCTTGGTCCGTGCGAAATTTTCGCACATTGGCCGTCGGGGGCGCAGGCGATTTCAGAAAAAGGCAAGTTGGTCAAATGTAATTGTATTTCATGAGCTGATGAACACAGACAGGTATTTATATATGTAGATTGGTAATACAATAATTTGGTTTGATAAGTAGAGGCCAAAAAAATGTCTTTCGGTTGAGGTGCCACCTGCAGGTCATTGTGTCTTTCTGCAGGTTTATGAAAATAAATGTTTAAACTGTATTTAGTGATAAAATTGTGGATGTGTGGTTGTTTGGCTCTTTTCTTGCCGAAGGGGGCAAGTTTACCTTTCAAATGGTGTATCATTTGTGTGTGTGGGGCGAAGTAATCAGTGAAAAAGCAGTGCATGTATACAAATGTGTTTGCATACCTGACTCACTTGCAGTGAAGTGTGCAATCCTCCAATGTGCCTGAAATAGGCTGGGCAAGCACTTGAGCAAGCTGGAAAGACCCCAAGGCAAATGTTTGGATTTGTTTGTGATGTCTGTAAGCAGCTTTGTGGTAGTGTGCTTTGGGGTAGTGTGCTGCCATCTGCAGGTCATTTGACCTTTTAAATAGTGTATCATTTGTTTGTGTGGGTGGAGTATGAACGGAGCAAGTGTGCAATACAATAGGCAGTGCATGTTTACAAATGTGTTTGCATAATGTGCCTCACCTGCAGTGAAGTGTGCAATCCTCCAATGTGCCTGAAATAGGCTGAGCAAGCAGTTCGGCAAGCTGGAAAGCCCCCAAGGCAAATGTTTAGATTTGTTTGTGATGTCTGTAAGCAGCTTTGTGGTAGTGTGCTTTGGGGTACTGTGGTGCCTCCTGCAGGTCATTTTTCCTTACTGCAGGTTTATGAAAATTAATGTTTAAACTGTATTTTGTGATCAAATCGTGGATGTGTGGTTTGTTTGGCTATTTTCTTGCTGAAGGGGGCAAGTTTAACTTTCAAATGGTGTATCATGTGTGTGTGGGTGCAGTATGAGCGGAGATACAAAGTAATCACCGAAAAACAGTGTTTAGAAATAATAGAACAGATGTGTAAGATATGCTGGAATTGACAAAAGTGCTTCCCATATTCACATCGGAGGTCTCCTCACCCTCTTCTCGCTTTTTGAGATGGCTGCTGCATTGAGATGAAGAGTTAATGACAACCTTTCTACATATGTGCTGGGCTCTCTCCATTCACTACCGTGTGAGTAATGGAAATAGGAGAGCTCACTTGTTCCGCTCACTCCTATCCGTGTAAGTCGATAGATCATTGCTTTATACACGGAGACATTTTATTCATTCTCTGTGAGGTCCTGGAGGAAGACCTGATCCTAGATGTGGGATTTTATCTATCAGACATGGCAGAACCTGTTAATGCTTCATATATCCCTTTTACCATGAAGACCTCGTCTCTCCTGTTCTTCCTTGTTCTGTGCACTGTAGTAGGACTCGGAGGGGGGGGATGTATCAGCGTCGTGTTATATTACTGGGATAAAGCCATCTACGTGATAATTACAATTAGTTACATTGTGTTGTTGTACAATAATCCTATCTCCTCTGTTATTCTCCAACTCTCAAGATGGGAAATTAGCTCCAATCTGCCAGCGATAATATTTCCTTGTTTCCCTTGTGAGTTAATTCAATTTCATCTGCCCACACACTTCTCATAGATGAATCCCCCCCTTGTCTGCAGACAGTCAGTGGACGCAGGACTGCAAGTACCGATCTTCACTGTGCCTCAGTCATATACAGAACTGTTCCAAAAATCACTGTTCAAATGTAAGGAGGAAGACCGGGCTGCGGGTATCTGCACCGAGCTGGGTCCGGAACTGTTGAGCTGCCTCCCATGTTGCCTGGGGGAAGAAATGAGGGACCGGACCAACCTCATGACCTGGGTAGGAGGGGCCAGATAAAAGTAAAGGCGTGCGCAGCAGCAGGGAGTTTGGCGCGAATCAGCAGCAGTGTGCAGCTATGGGACTGGTCCGAGCAGGTTAAAGACATGCTAAGAATGCACCCCATGACCCTCGCTATGAAGGTAGAGATTGCTGTGATGGATCTGGACGGGGAGACTAGATGCTCTGTCATATTCCGGCCCCCGCATGAGCAGAACACGTTCACCAAGGTGTATGTGGCGCCCCTGAGGGTCCAGTCGCCACAGAGGTATCGCATCTCATCCAGGGATGTGATATTTCAACTCTCAGGTAAGGTGGAGACATTACACCTGGCTCTGGCAACACTGCATCCATCACACACACTAGTTGAGTTCTCTAGCAAGCCTCAGCTAGTAAAGGGTGTAGATGGTGGGTGGAGCTTGTGGGTCAGAGCAGGAGTTAGAGGGAAGTTCCCCTTGGGGGAGGAAGAGAGCAGACATGTTTGAGAAACCTCTCCCGTAGGGGAGAGGGGACGGAGATAGGATTGTGGAGCAGGCTCCAGTCCTTGGGAGCTGCTCAGAGAAAGAAAGAAGAGAGGTTTCCTAGAAGAGAAAAGGGATTCTTAGAGAGAGACACGGCTGAGTTGAAAGCTACAGGTGCCTCATTCCAGGACTGGCGGACGCCGGCTGGGAGAATCCAGGTCGCAGAGGGAACTCGACCCCTTAGATTAGTGGAAGAACTTTATGATTCAGCTAGCGAGTCGACTGCTGTGATAACATAGGGATCACAGACAAAACCACAAATATCTTCGCCGGAGAGGCAGCTACATAGAATCAAGAGGAACGCAGAAGTAAGACATTGTCCTAGAGGATTCGCAGCTGCTGATCTGGGACACTGTTTGTGAGGGTGCTGGAAGGAGAGACGGCGGGAAAATCAGCACAGAGAGACGGCCAGAGAAGGCATACACTGACAGGGAGCCTTGGATTAGTTTTCTCCATCCACCTGGGAGTTGGCTGGACTCCTCACCTGGAGGACGTGGCACCAAGCGGGCATCTGTACTGCATGCATCAGAGCTGTGAGTAAAGCTTTGGAAACTGCAACTCGCTGACTGTTTCTCAGTTTCTTCCTGCGTCATCCATTGCACTCAGCTACATCTCCCAGCACCATTACCACATTCTACTACATCTGCCTGCCCTGGGATCCCAGAGTCTCACCTGTGGGAGACTGTACCAACTCTGCTGCATCTCACCATCTATCCAGAAGATCTGCACTGCAGCGCTGGTCACCATTGACCAGATACCACAGGTGGCGTCACGAATACCTACAATACAAACTCTAACATCCCCTGTAAATAAAACCCCTTTTATTGGATGCCCAGGGCCATGGACCGAGTCACCGCCGCTGTGACACATCCCTTCGATACACCGGCCCGGTACCGAGTATCCCACTGCCCTGGCGGGCGATCCATTTACCCTTGCTCTGCCTCCCGTCTGTCACTGCATCCCACAACCTGCTCACACTTGGCAAGTGGCAGGATGCAGTCCACAAGCACAGAGGTGGCAGACCAAGCGGCCGTGGGTGTCTCAAGGGCCAGCTAGCTGCTGGGGGCCATGCTCAGCAATCTCCCAAAGTTTACAGGGAGCAATTCATTGCTATGGGACTGGTCCGAGCAGGTTAAAGACATGCTTCGAATGCACCCCGTGACCCCCGCTACGCAGGTAGAGATTGCTGTGATGACCTTGGACGGGGAGACTAGATGCTCTGTTATATTCCGGCCCCCGCATGAGCAGAACACGTTCACCAAGGTGTTACAGATCTTGGAAGAGATGCATGGGGACCCCACAGGTGTCGGTGAATTGCAGATGCGATTGTTTAGCCGCATCCAAAGGGAGGGGGAGTCTGTGACCCATTATATGAACACGCTGCAGGTGATGCACACCGCGATCGCTAAGCGGGATGACGTGGATGTGGGGCCTCCTGATGTAATTTTGAGAGACTAGTGGCAGGCCTCAGGGATGCGCTGCTTAAACAATCCTTGAGGGAGCGCTTGCAGGTCAATCCGCGTATGTCTTTTCTAGAAATCGGGGCGGAAGCGCGTGTGCGCGAGCAAGAGCAGGGGATGGCAGCCTCGACAGGGAAGGTACCTGTTCCGCCTGCAGCTGAACCAGTGTCATGTATAGTGTACAGTTCCTATAGCGTCTTGTGCTTGGGTGCGAGGAAAACACAGGAGACATAGGTTGAAATGAAATGACTTGTATTACTTCATACAAGCATGCAGAAAAGGTCACAGTTTGCAGGAACAGAGGCAGGAGAACACAGCAGGCCAGAGTAACTTCAAGCTCTAAAATAACTCTCCAAGCAGGTTCAGGATCTCTTCTCTGTACCGTAATTCCTCTGCAAACATGGATTCACCAGACAGCAGGTTTCCAAAGTCCAAAAGTGTTCCAAAGTTCCTCAGTAGGAAATAGCTGGAGTCCAAAATCCTAGGTTTCCAGGAGTCAGGTCACAGGCTGACTGAGGCTTGATTCAGGAGCACTGATTGTTCAGCTGAGGCTGCTTAAGAAGCAAGAGGGAGAGAATCAGGGCGGGAACATGAAAACTGGAAACTCCATATTAACTGAGGGCAAGAGCTGCAGAAAGACAGAAAGCAAAATGGCCGACGGAAAACTGAGTTTCAAGGAACATGTCAAAAGAGACAAAGAACCTTACATTACTCCCCCCTTAAGGACAACCTCCGGTTGACCTCAGACCAGGCTTGTCAGGGTACCTCTGATGAAACTGGCGGAGCAGGCGAGGAGCATTTACATTATTGACTGGTTCCCATGAGTTGTCCTCCACTGGGTAGCCCTGCCATTTAATCAAATATTGCAACTAATTTCTGTACAACCTGGAATCTAGAATCCTTTCCACCATAAATTCTTCCTGACCATCGACCAGCACTGGGTCAGGGCAAGGAGAAGAGCGTCCAGGAAACGTATTGGGTGTTGCAGCCTTTAGTAGGGATACATGAAAGACAGGGTGGATTCTCATAGTTCTGGGCAGTTGAAGACGACAAGCAACAGCACTTATAATCTTACTGATCTTATAAGGTCCAATGTACTTATGTCCCAATTTAGACGATGGAATCTTTATTTTAAGATTTCTGGTTGACAGCCAGACCAAATCTCCTACCTTGAAAGCTGGTGCAGGTTTACGAAATTTATCTGCTGCTTTTTTGTACCTTTCCTGAGCCAATTCTAGATTTTCCTTTAGAAGATCCATATTCTTTTGTAAAGAAGTGATTCTTTCAGCCACTGCCGGCAAGGGCGTATCTATGGGAAATCGAGGAAGAATGTTAAGATGATAACCTAGATTGGAGTAAAAAGGAGACTGCTTAGTGGAGGCGCTCTGAGAGTTGTTATAAGAGAACTCAGCCAGTGGAAGTAGATCCACCCAATCATCTTGTAGGTGGCAGATAAAAGCAGCGGAGATACTGCTCCAGGGTCTGATTGGTTCGTTCTGTCTGTCCATTAGTCTGGGGATGAAAAGCAGAAGAAAGGTTTACTTTAATGTCCAATGCGGCACAGAAATTTTGCCAAAACCTTGAAGTGAATTGCACCCCTCGATCCGAAATGACCTCATCCGGTACTCCATGTAAGCGAAACACATTCTTAATCATCAAGTCTGATGTCTGTTTTGCAGTGGGTAAGCCGACACAAGGGATAAAATGAGCTGCCTTTGTTAGACGATCAGCCACCACTAGAATGGTGTTCTTCCCTTGAGAGGTTGGTAACTCCACAATGAAGTCCATAGAAATGGATCCCCACGGGCGGGACGGGGTGGGAAGAGGTTGTAACAGACCAGTTGGTGAGGAGCGAGGTGTTTTGCATCTTGCACAGACTTCACATGAAGTGACAATAGTTTAAGACATCTTTCCTGTAAGTGGGCCACCAAAGAAACGAGAAAGAAATTCTTGTGTCTTTAGAATTCCCCTATGCCCGGCTATCTTGGAATCGTGGATGAGTTGCAATACTCTCAATCTGACTGTTTCAGGTATATACAGACGTTGTCCCTGAATCCATACACCATTCTTAAAGACAAGACTTACGTCCCTTGGGGGTTGAGCCAACAAAGAATCCGCATGGTATGCTTCCTTGATGTCCTTAAGTAGGTCTTGATTATGAATCACTCCCAGGAATCTAGAGTCAGGAAGAATAGTCTTAGGAGGAGTAAGTGGACGTGTCTCTGCTGAATGAATCCTAGAGAGTGCATCAGCCTTTCCATTGCGCGATCCTGGTCTATAAGAAATTACAAAATTAAATTGGTTTAGGAAAAGATTCCAGCGAGCCTGGCGAGGAGTCAGGCACTTAGCCGACCTGATAAATTCAAGGTTACGATGGTCTGTCAGGACGACTATTTGCTGTGCAGCACCCTGAAGAAGGTGTCTCCATTCCTTGAAGGCGGCAATAATGGCCAACAATTCTCTATTGCCCACATCGTAGTTCCTCTCAGCCGAAGACAACTGCTGGGAAAAGAAGGCACAGGGATGCAAGACATTCTTCTCACCTGTTCTCTGAGAGAGTATAGCTCCAACGGCACAGTCTGAAGCATCCACCTCTATTATGAAGGCAAGCTCGGGGTTGGGATGTACTAAGATAGGTGCGGTGGTAAATTTATCCTTTAAACAGGAAAATGCTTCCTGAGCTTGCGGGGTCCAGGAGAACCTAGACTGTTTCCGGGTAAGTTGGGTGATAGGTGACACTACCTCAGAGAAATTCCTAATGAAACGTCTGTAGAAGTTGGCAAACCCGATGAAGCGCTGCACCTCCTTCACATTTCTAGGAATTGGCCAATCCTTGATGGCTTGGGTCTTGCTTCCATCCATACTAATCCCTTGCGTAGATAGTACATACCCCAGAAATTGAATTTCGGTCCTATGGAATTCACACTTTTCAAGTTTGATGTAAGATGGTTTTGTCTTAGGCGTTCTAAGACCATTCTCACATGTCCATGATGTTCCTCTGTGGAGTTAGAAAAAATTACAATATCATCCAGATAAATCACCACAAATGTATCTAGGAGATCCCTGAAGATGTCATTCACCAAGTGTTGGAAAGTGGCTGGGGCGGTACTCAGACCAAAAGGCATAACTAGATATTCGAAGTGTCCATAGCGTGACCTGAATGCAGTCTTCCATTCATCCCCAGGTCTAATACGGACTAAGTTATAGGCCCCACGGAGATCCAGTTTAGAGAAAATTTTGGCGTGCCGCACTCTCTCCAACAACTCAGGGATTAAAGGCAATGGATAACGGTTTCTAATAGTAACCTTATTGAGTTCCCTATAGTCTATGCAGGGTCTCAGAGATCCATCTTTATTCTTCACAAAGAAGATGGGTGCACCTGCGGGAGATGAAGAGGGGCGTATGAAGCCTTTGGCTAGATTTTCATCTATGTAGTCCTTCAAAGCTTTTAGCTCGGGCCCGCTAGGGGGTAGATCTTACCAAAAGGTATCTCGGCTCCAGGCAATAATTCGATTGGACAATCATATGGACGGTGAGGAGGAAGCTGATCAGCGTTCTTCTTGTCACATAAATCCACATAGTCCTGGTATACAGCTGGTAGTTCAGGGACTGACATGGTTCCTTTAGGAACAGAGCAAGCTGAAACTCCTTGACTCATCTGTTTCTCCGGAAAGTGTAATTCCTTGGTCTCCCAATTAATCGTAGGATTCTGCGCCTGCAGCCATGGTAGCCCTAGAATAATGGGAAAGTGGGGAGAAGAGATAAGCATAAAAGACATTTTCTCCTGATGATCTTTACCCATAAGGACCCTCAAAGGCTCTGTTTCCTGATCCACTGGTCCAGAGGTCAGCAGGGAGCCATCCACAGTCTCCATCTGTACTGGAGTAGCCTTCTTCACTGAACGTATCCCCTGTTTCAGAGCAAAGGAGATATCCATAAAATTTCCACTTGCTCCTGAGTCGATCATAGCAGAGCTAGACACCCAGACTGAGTCAACCCAGAGTTTGATGGAAAGGAAGCAATGAGAATTATTTCTTTTACAACTCAGCTGGGACACCGCTGAGGAAACTTGAAAAATTGCAGCGTTTATACCGTCATTGTCCCCAGAACTAACAGAGTTTAAGTCCGAAAAATCAAGATCTCTTGCAGCAGATCTCTCTGGAGTCTGAGGCTCGGACATGACAGAGCTCCTCTCGCAACACTCACAGTGAATGACTGCTGCAGTAGTCTTACGAGAACGGCTGGGGCAGTTTATAATGAAGTGCCCTGACTTACCACAGTAAAAACATAGATTTTCCTTTATACGATGTTCTTTGCGTGCATCACTAACCCGTCTTTGTAAAGAGTCCACCTGCATGGGTTCAGGTTCTGGTTCCCTTGTGATCCTACTCAAAGGTTCCTTAGCTGAGGAGGGAGGTAGGAAAAGGTTAGTGCGATTATTTTCGAACCATCTCTCTTGTCTGCGTTCAGTCAGACGAGCATCAATACGGATACAATAGTTAATAAAGTCACCTAACGCAGTGGGAGGGTCGGCACAAGCAATTTCATCCTTAATCAGTGGAGACAACCCTTTCCGAAAAATAGATTTTTTGGCGGAAGTGTCCCAAGTGGTATCAAGAGCCCATCTCCTGAAATCCAAGGCATATTCGGCTACTGAACGCTTACCTTGGCGCAAAGTTAACATGGCTGCTTCAGCTGTTGCACCTCGATTGGGGTCATCAAACACCTGCCCCATGGCTGAAATAAAAGCATCAAGGTGATTCAAACAATCATCCTCAGTCTCAATCAGAGGGTTTGCCCACATCAAAGCCTTATTGGTAAGCAACATGATTATAGTAAGCACTTTGGATCGTTCAGTGGGAAATTGTGAAGCATGTGCAGAGAAAAATAGATTGCATTGGTTAATAAATCCCCTGAATTTCTCACGTTCACCGCCAAAACGAAAAGGAGGTAACTTGGGGATCCCAGAACTCGGGGTTATGGCAGGAGCCTGGACTCGTTCCTCTAGAGCCTCAATCCTGGCTCGTAATTCCTGAGTAGTTTGTCCAAACACTTGCAAATTATGATTAGTGAGGTCCTGTAGGCTTGCAAAACGGGTCTTTATAGTCTGTATATCTGCAAGGATTGTATCAGTCACTCCGCAAAGCTCCTTTATGCGGGCCTCCATCTTCCAGATCTTTTAAGGCAGAAGTGCTGGAAGGAGAAGAGAAAAGGAAAAAAAAAAAAAACAATAGTGTTTACCTGTGGTAACACTCCAGAGTAACATTTAAGGGAATGCACTCACCTGGAATGGTTGTGAGAAGTCACAACCACTGTCATCACAGAAGGTATTAAACGGACATCTGATATCCACAGTCACAGCAGACACGGCTTTCCCAGACCCAGCAGACACTAAACATTGGCTCCTGAATCTTGTCATGTATAGTGTACAGTTCCTATAGCGTCTTGTGCTTGGGTGCGAGGAAAACACATGAGACATAGGTTGAAATGAAATGACTTGTATTACTTCATACAAGCATGCAGAAAAGGTCACACAGTTTGCAGGAACAGCGACAGGAGACACAGCAGGCCAGAGTAACTTCAAGCTCTACAATAACTCTCCAAGCAGGTTCAGGATCTCTTCTCTGTAGCGTAATTCCTCTGCAAACATGGATTCACCAGACAGCAGGTTTCCAAAGTCCAAAAGTGTTCCAAAGTTCCTCAGTAGGAAATAGCTGGAGTCCAAAATCCTAGGTTTCCAGGAGTCAGGTCACAGGCTGACTGAGGCTTGATTCAGGAGCACTGATTGTTCAGCTGAGGCTGCTTAAGATGCAAGAGGGAGAGAATCAGGGCGGGAACATGAAAACTGGAAACTCCATATTAACTGAGGGCAAGAGCTGCAGAAAGACAGAAAGCAAAATGGCCGACGGAAAACTGAGTTTCAAGGAACATGTCAAAAGAGACAAAGAACCTTACAACCAGTTTGGGTTAGAGAAATCCGGAAGGAAATCCAGGACATGTGAGAAGAGTGGTCAAGCTTGAGAAAAACCCCTCCAGAGGTGCCGAACTCTTCCGAAGGCAGAACTAACCACGAGCCCCATGAGGAAATGGAGCCATCTCGAGCAGAGAGACAGATGATTTGTTTTACATGTGGGGACACTGGACATTATGCCCGAGGATGCGCAAGACGGGGTAGGCCACTGACCTGTCGGCCATTAAACTAGTGGGTTTCGTGGCTGGGGGACGCTGCATGGAGCCTGAGTTGCCAAGAAGGAAAGAAGGAAGTCCCGCAAGTTTAATTTCCCTGAGACCCCTCGTGTGGGCTGAAATGGATGGCCGGGCCATCCGTTGACTAGTTGATACCGGTTCCCAAGTGACTAACATACCAGAAAATTATTTCAGACGCCATTTCTCTGAAGTGATGCGGCCTGAATGGGGCCCAGTGATCAAGTTGACAGCGGCTAACCAATCCATCCAGGTCGCAGGGGTGGTCTGGATGCAGATTGCTGTGTGTGGCAAAGATATGGGCCGAAAAGGAGTAGTGCTGACTGCTGGAGACACTGGTAATTTCCCCACAGTGACGCTAGGAATGAATGTGCTGAAGGAACTCGGGACCATTCTAGTCAGTGAGTCACCCAATGCTTTTTTCAATCAATGAAGCCCCTACACCCTCCAGAGAAAGGTGTTCCAACAACTGATACGGGTAGCCCAGGCTCAAAAAATGTCGAGAGAAGGAACAGTCCTAGGGAAGGTGGTCGTTCCGGCCACTGCCAAACTCGTTTTACCGCCTGGCCAGACTGTGCTCACGCTGCCCGTGACAGCCGGTACACCCCTCTAAGGAGTGGAAGTCGAGATAGAGCCAGTCCTAATAGATTAACTGCCTTCAGGACTCCGCATTGCCCGGACATTAACCACCATCTACGATGGTAATGTAGTGGTGCGATGTGTCAACCTAGGGGAGGATAATCTCACGCTTTCACCCAAGAGTGAAGTGGCACAAGTACTGGGTATGCCGGAAGAACTGATGAAACCAGAGGCCATTCAGTTAGTGGTGAAACAAGGAGATCCCTGGACTGTAGCCATCACCGGGTCCTCAGAGCCTTTGTCCAGCACCATGAGAGAAGGATCCTGGAACAGATGCGGACTGAATTGACAAACTCTCGTCGCAACAAGTACAACAGATAGAAGCTATGCTGGGGCGCTACCAGGATGTCTTTGCCCACCATGACGATGATTTCAGGTGCACCACAGCCATAACTCATGAGATGCCGACAGGAAATGCCGCACCAATTCGAGAGCACTATCGGCAGATCCCACCGCAAATGTACCAGGAAGTGAAAGAAATGTTGGCACACATGTTGCAGAGTGGAGTCATACGGGAGCGCCTGAGCTCGTGGGCAGCTCCCATTGTTCTAGTTCGGAAAAAGGACGGAACCCTGCGTTTTTTGTTTGACTACCGGGAACTCAATGCCTGTACAGTGCAGGACTCTTATCCCCTACCGAGAATTGAGGAGTCATTGTCCACCCTGGGAAAAGCCAAGTACTTCTCGTCATTAGATCTGGCCTGTGGATATTGGCAAGTGCCCATGGCTGAGCAAGACCGGCAGAAGACAGTGTTCATATTGCCTATGGGGTTGTTCGAATTCAACCGGATGCCCTTCGGTCTGACCAACGTGCCTGGAACCTTTAAGCGACTGATGGAGCGGTGTCTAGGAGACCTGAACTTTGAACCTATCCTCATTTATCTGGACGACATCATTGTCTATGCAGCTACTTTTGAGGAACATCTCCAGCAGCTGGAGCAGGTGTTGAGTCGGCTGCAGAAGCATGGCCTAAAAGTGAAACAGGTACAGGACAGAAAGGAACGAGTGATTGCCTACGCAAGCCGGTCTCTCCATGACTCAGAATGAGACCCAGATAATTACAGTTCTTTCAAGCTGGAACTACTGGCACTAGTGTGGGCGATGACCAAGAAATTCGCTGAGTACCTGTCCGGGTCTGAAGTCTTGGTGCGCACTGACAACAATCCCCTAGCCCACCTAGAAAACGTGAAACTGGGGGCCTTGGAATAAAGATGGGTGGCCTGTATGGCAAAATACCGATATAAGATCGCATATAGAAAATGAGCTGAGAATACACATACCGACGCTCTGTCCAGGGTGACCCACGAGCGACATGGTCGTGACCAAGACGAAGAGTTAGAGGCAGAAGAGATCCCGGGGTTCCGGAACCTTGCCAGAACGTTGGCGACAACAGGTCGAAGAGGCGTCGGGAAACCACCCGTTGGGACGCCCTCGAGACGACTGGGTGCGGCTTCAACAGGAAGACAGAGAACTCGCTCAGTTGAGACAATGGGTGGCCCTAAAACAACTCCCCAGCCGGAGTGAACGAGATGCCTTGTCCCTGGGAATGCTGCAGATTCTCCGACAATGGGAGAGGCTTCAACTGGAAGACGGGTTGCTGTATCGGAAGGTACAGTTGGTACAAGAATTGTGAGTCACCTGGCAAGTGGTGATCAGTGAGGTGGCCATGGAAGCTCATGCAAGAGGAGCTCACTTTGGTCCGGAGAAGAGATTTCAGTGGTTACAGAAGCTGGTCTATCATCCCCGATTGAAGACTGCAGTGGAAGAGGCCTGTCAATAATGTCAAAGTTTTGAGTTGGCTAAACCTTCAGAACAAAGAGCCCCTACGCAGAACATTGTGACCTCTGCCTCTCTGGAACTGCTAATAATCGACTACTTGACTGTGGGTCCCGCTCACCTTGGATACGAACATTGTCTTGTGATGACTGATTATTTCACTAAGTTTGCTGTGGTGACTCCGACTCGGGATCAGACGGCCGAGTCAGCTGTGCAAGCCATCTGTCGAGACTTCATCCGGGTGCATGGATGCCCGAAAATGATTCATTCCGATCAAGGCGCTTGCTTCCAAGGTCGAGTGATGGAGGAGTTCCACCGCCTGTATCGGATTGAAAAGTCCAGGATGACGCCCCATCATCCGCAGGGGAATGGAGCCTGCGAGCGTTTGAACCGTGAGTGAGTGCAGCTTTGTATGTAGCTCAGAGAAATAAATGTAACATATTTATAAAGTCACTTGTCTGTAAGACAGCGTACATGTATGTATCTCTTGTGTCACCACTAGCGCCTCATAGATTATAAGCTCTTTTAAGCAATATCATCCCGATCTTGAAGATATTGATGGGTTTAGCAGACTGTCCAATGTATATGGGGGCTCTGGCCAACTGATTGTTGGGGGATATATTCGTCAGGCGTTTCTCATTTCCGACTGATGATCCTTTTGTTTTCCTATAGATAAGTCACCAGCAGAGATGTCTGTCAGCGGTTTTCTCATAGAGAACACAGCAGTGCTCTGCCAAATGATCGCTTCTGAATATGATAGTTGGCCAAGATGGCTATCAGCATAACTATTAACCAAAGCTTCTTTCAGGCAACAGCCCCAAACAGTGAATGAGGGTTTAGTTTTTGAATAGTTGTTTAGTTGATTACTGTATATTGCCCTATATTGTTGGTCTCTGTACAATTCTGTGGACCATGTTGGCATAATGTAAATGAAGACTATTGTGATTGCTATTAATTTTTTATACATTTTGTGTTAGAGTTTCCTAGAGACTTGTGGATCCCATTAGCTGTCAGGCTCTCAATAAATGCCCTACTGCTCATCTCCGCTTAGCCCTTGTGGCCACTAGCCACGTGCAGAACCAACATTTGTCATCACTGTTGTAGGGAGAAGTGTATAGACATCAATACCACATCGCTTCCAGCAGCCGTATATAGTTTCTAATGCAATGTTTGGGGAATATAGGACCCTAATGTGATGGAGACCCCCGTGCAGACATTGAACATTTCAATTCTGTAATATATTGCAATGGTAAAATAAATCAGTTTTGTGTGTAGCCATCCGCTTATATAACAGGCTGGTAAATTCTCCTTTGGAGTCAGGGTGCCCATCACCCCTCATTGTACTCAGCAATAATCATCACATCCAGCACAATACAGAGAAATCCCCGCTGATCTCTGCTCCCTGCGCACAATCGTTACCATGCCAACCACAATGATAAATAGAACTCCGAATGTATCCAGTGCTCTGCTACACATCCAGACTGTGTACAAGAAAGAAGGAGAGATAGGTAGATAGATAGATAGATAGATAGATAGATAGATAGATAGATAGATAGATAGATAGATAGATACAGGTGCTTCTCACAAAATTAGAATATCATCAAAAAGTTAATTTATTTCAGTTCTTCAATACAAAACGGAAACTCATATATTCTACAGAGTTATTACACACAGAGTGATCTATTCTATATAGTCATTACACACAGAGTGATCTATTCTATAGAGACATTACACACAGAGTGATCTATTCTATAGAGTCATTACACACAGAGTGATCTATTCTATAGAGTCATTACACACAGAGTGATCTATTCTATAGAGTCATTACACACAGAGTGATCTATTCTATAGAGTCATTACACACAGAGTGATCTATTCTATAGAGTCATTACACACAGAGTGATCTATTCTATAGAGTCATTACACACAGAGTGATCTATTCTATAGAGACATTACACACAGAGTGATCTATTCTATAGAGTCATTACACACAGAGTGATCTATTCTATAGAGTCATTACACACAGAGTGATCTATTCTATAGTCATTACACACAGAGTGATCTATTCTATAGTCATTACACACAGAGTGATCTATTCTATAGAGTCATTACACACAGAGTGATCTATTCTATAGAGTCATTACACACAGAGTGATCTATTCTATAGAGTCATTACACACAGAGTGATCTATTCTATAGAGTCATTACACACAGAGTGATCTATTCTATAGTCATTACACACAGAGTGATCTATTCTATAGAGTCATTACACACTGAGTGATCTATTCTATAGAGTCATTATACAGAGTGATCTATTCTATAGTCATTACACACAGAGTGATCTATTCTATAGTCATTACACACAGAGTGATCTATTCTATAGAGACATTACACACAGAGTGATCTATTCTATAGAGTCATTACACACAGAGTGATCTATTCTATAGAGTCATTACACACAGAGTGATCTATTCTATAGAGACATTACACACAGAGTGATCTATTCTATAGAGTCATTACACACAGAGTGATCTATTCTATAGTCATTACACACAGAGTGATCTATTCTATAGTCATTACACACAGAGTGATCTATTCTATAGAGTCATTACACACAGAGTGATCTATTCTATAGAGTCATTACACACAGAGTGATCTATTCTATAGAGTCATTACACACAGAGTGATCTATTCTATAGTCATTACACACAGAGTGATCTATTCTATAGAGTCATTACACACAGAGTGATCTATTCTATAGAGTCATTACACACAGAGTGATCTATTCTATAGAGTCATTACACACAGAGTGATCTATTCTATAGTCATTACACACAGAGTGATCTATTCTATAGAGTCATTACACACTGAGTGATCTATTCTATAGAGTCATTATACAGAGTGATCTATTCTATAGTCATTACACACAGAGTGATCTATTCTATAGAGTCATTACACACTGAGTGATCTATTCTATAGAGTCATTACACAGAGTGATCTATTCTATAGAGACATTACACACTGAGTGATCTATTCTATAGAGTCATTACACACAGAGTGATCTATTCTATAGAGTCATTACACACAGTGATCTATTCTATAGAGTCATTACACACACAGT
>JARQOD010000002.1:8832018-8851491 GCA_033576555.1 Oophaga sylvatica
CTATAGAATAGATCACTCTGTGTGTAATGACTCTATAGAATAGATCACTCTGTGTGTAATGACTCTATAGAATAGATCACTCTGTGTGTAATGACTCTATAGAATAGATCACTCTGTGTGTAATGACTCTATAGAATAGATCACTCTGTGTGTAATGACTCATAGAATAGATCACTCTGTGTGTAATGACTCTATAGAATAGATCACTCTGTGTGTAATGACTCTATAGAATAGATCACTCTGTGTGTAATGACTCATGGAATAGATCACTCTGTGTGTAATGACTATAGAATAGATCACTCTGTGTGTAATGATCTATAGAATAGATCACTCTGTGTGTAATGACTCTATAGAATAGATCACTCTGTGTGTAATGACTCTATAGAATAGATCACTCTGTGTGTAATGACTCTATAGAATAGATCACTCTGTGTGTAATGACTCTATAGAATAGATCACTCTGTGTTGTAATGACTTATAGAATAGATCACTCTGTTGATGTATAATAGATCTTTTGTAATGATATAGAAGATCACTCTGTGTGTAATGACTCTATAGAATAGATCACTCTGTGTGTAATGACTCTAATAGATAGATCATCTGTGTGTAATGTCTATAGAATAGATCACTCTGTGTGTAATTGTTCTATAGAATAGATCACTCTGTGTGTAATGCTCTATAGAATAGATCACTCTGTGTGTAAGGTCTGACATGAATAGATCACTCTGTGTGTAATGACTCTATGAATAGATCACTCTGTGTGTAATGCTCTATAGAATAGATCACTCTGTGTGTAATGACTCTATAGAATAGAGGAGATTCACTTTTTGTATTGAAGAACTGAAATAAATTCACTTTTTGATGATATTCTAATTTTGTGAGAAGCACCTGTAGATAGATAGATGATAGATAATAATTAGATAGATAGATAGATAGATAGATATGGAATAGATAGTAGATAGATAAATAATAGATAGCTTTATAGGGTTTATTCCAAGTTTGGAAGTTATCCCCTACCCATGGGATAGAAGATAATTTCTCAATTGGTAGGGGTCTGACACCTGGGACCCCATAGATCCCTGGGCTTTGAAGAGTTCTGTGTGAATGTATCAGTGGTCGATCATGTACTGTGCTGCTACATTTATTCTTATGGAAAGACCAGATGAACCTTGCATTTGATTTTCTCCCGTGGTCCCATAGAGAATTATTTAGCGGCTGTGCACATGACCGACCATCGCTCCGTTCAGAGCCCAGTTCCTGCATCTATGCAACAGTCAAAAACCAGCAATCGGGAAGCTGTGACTTGGGTAGGTGATACCTTCCAAACATACACAACCCCTTTCATTAGACAGAGAGACAGTTTTGCAGTTCTGTAGGAAACAGATGTAGAAAGGCCGGCACCTATGTATCGTATGTAATTTCTTATGGTTTTTTTCTCATCAGGTCCTGAACATTCAGTGAGCGCGGCTTCTCCTGCTTTCCCTTAGTGACAGACTGAACCCCCTTTCCTAATAGTAGTGCCACGTGGACTTCTTGTGGTTCTGTAGCAAGTGTTATAACCTTTGGATGCCTAGTTGGTGTTGAACTACAAGTCTCAGCATTCTGCACAGGATATGCTGGGACTTGAAGTGATGGATTTGGATTTCGACCTGGAAACAATCAGTAAGGCTGAATTTCTGTATTTTTTTTTTATTGATTTGCAGTCATTTCTCAGCAAGCATTACATTGTACAGGTAGGAAACTATTAGAACGTGACGGATGGCGAGGAGCGAGGACGAGCTTCATACCCCAATGACACGGCAACGAAAAATCTCTTATAGAAAGGTCGGGGGTGAACATGGCGGACAGAGGGGACATGACCAATCCCTATGACCTGGGTACATCGCCAAACTGGGCAGAATATTGGGAAACCTCAGGGTTACGTCCAGTCTTATACACTGTAAACCCCCCAATTCGCCCCTTAATGTCATTCGCTCATCAGAAGACATCAAATTATGGATTCTTCCTTTTCAGCCAAGACTTCGTATCATCTGCACGGACTTTATGATTTGTTTACTGGCAGCAACGGCTTTAAAACCTTGGACACGACAAAGAACAACTCCATAGAGTGGACATAATGCAGCCAAGGACAATAACTACGTTTGTATCCTTCTAAAAGGGGCCAAAGAATCTTTGCTGATTGATGTCATAGCTCTGTCTTATTTCTTTATAAGGATTTTCTGATACAAAGCTCCAAATCCCCTGCACTGACTTAGTTTACACTATAAACTTCTGGCTGCATCCACCACCAGGGGGAGCAGAGGAGCTGACTGCATGGAAATCAATAAACACTGTATGCCATAAACTCCTAAGCTCCCCTAGTGGTGACTGCAGGAACCTAACATTTTTGTTATGTAGCTCTGTGACGATGCAGGAGATGTGGAGCTCTGTATCAGATGGAACGTAGAAATTATCACTATAATTATGCAAGTTTTCGAAGGTAGCCCTTGTTACTTGTCAGCTATGCAAACTAGAAGACGATAATTAATTTGCATATTTTTTTCCCAAGGGTGCCTCATTCAACAGCAAAGCGAGCGCTAACCCTGATCAAGTCGAAAGGCTCATTATCAGGTCAGACATTACTACCGCCAATAGGTGGCACTGGTGAGGTTGCTAATTTGCATATTTTTTCCCATGATGCATTTTCAACAAATCTCCATAGACAATTGATTTCACTAATGAATGCCAGCAGGAAATTGGATCTATATATTGAATAGGGTTGAGCATTCCGATACCGAAACCCAGTTCCGATACCTGAAATCCAATTTAAGTCTATGGGAACAAAATATCGGAAGTATTTACTTCCGATATTTTGTTCCATAGACTTACTTCCGATACCTGAAATCCAATGTATCGGAATGCTCAACCCTAATTGTAAATTGATAAAAAAGTCCTGGCTGAAAAGCAGAGAATAAAGATGACGTATCGCATGTAGATGACGTGTTCCTGTCCCTTTTCCTGCTGTTTCTCCTTCACAGTTTCCTATTTTCCATACCCTGACGATTATTGGTTTCTTCTGTTCTCTTCCTTTACTTCCTGCTGTTAAAGTGGGAGGGACTTAAAACAAGTCTGTGCAGCACAGAGGAAGTCCACTGTATAGCAAATAGAGCTTCCTGTGCCCTTAACAAGCGGGAAATCAAGACAGGAAGATGTAACCCTCTAACTGCTTCATTATATATGTATCCGAGGTGTTCAACCGTGCGGAAGAAATGGAATGTTGTGAAAATTCCGGAATCGGAAAATGCAACAATGTATCGATAATTTTTTATGGTAGTATCAAAATATACATGAGATATCTGGATGGTAATGCCTGCGCTATGATAATTAATAATCTTTAATAGAATGTATATAGGAGTCTGGATTCTAGGATCAGACTGGGTTATAGGAAGATATGACCAATGGGTCCAAGAGCTTGCACTCTGATTCACTAGTCAGTAGTGTTTTGATAATAAAGTCTACTAAGCACCTATGGGATGTCATTAATGTGAATTTCTCTCCCTGTACATACGTTCCCCTCCCCCGCCCCCACCCCCCCACCCCACCATATAAATGCGCTTACTTGTTCACCCTTGGTCCTACCACATTGAGGCTAACTATGAACTTTCCACCACTGGTTACGTCACACCACACACAGGAGTATAGGGGCATTACAGGCGATCACGTGGAGCAGTACATTCTCTTGATAGCACCGTGAACACGTATAGATTCTCACATAGAAATTTTTGGACCGTACACAAATAATAATAATAAAAAAATAATAATAATATAAAAAAAAAACCATAAGTGTCGTTACAGTGTGGCGGGAGTGAGAGGACGCAAAGTCTAGGGCACAATCAGAAAGCATAAGCAATTTGGTAGTCACTAACGTTATCCGGTGACCTCGGTAAGTAAAAATAATACAATGATAATTAACCAGAATAATCATAGAATTATAGGATAAGTGCTTTTTCATTATTTTTTGTTTGCATTACTCTTTCGCTTCGGCCAGTTTATTGTTCATCTCTTTGCTCTTCTCCTTGTCTTCGGGTTTGGCGGTGGTAGCGGTCTCGGGGGCCTTCTTTTTGGAGGCTCGGCCAGGAATGATCTGCTTGTCTTTGGCCTTTTTCACCGGTTTATGGCTTGGGGTGGACGTCTTTTTTGGTTTGGAAGGCTGGACGTTGGGTTTTTCCACCTGGACGGAGACAGACGCACAGGAAAAACACGGGGAGAACACAGAGACAAACACGAAGAGGAGAAGAAGGTGAAATCAGGAGAAGGTTGGACAATGGTTTTGTTACAATGTATCAGTGTGATTTATACACAGCAACCCAACTGAACGAATGGAGCGTGGTCCTCTGGTGAGAACAGTGGTGGATTTCTGACTACCATAGACTCCACTAGACAAAGCAGCTAAAGTGGAGTCATCGATTGCAGTGGTGTCCTAATGGAGCAGAGCTGCAGTGTACAGCATGGGGAAGAACAGAGGAGCATCCTGATCCTCTAATGAGAGAAGGGGATTTCTGACTACCATAGACTCCAATAGACAATGCAGCTAAGGTACAGTCATCGATTGCAGTGGTGTCCTAATGGAGCAGAGCTGCAGTGTACAGCATGGGGAAGAACAGAGGAGCATCCTGATCCTCTAATGAGAGAAGGGGATTTCTGACTACCATAGACTCCAATAGACAATGCAGCTAAGGTACAGTCATCGATTGCAGTGATGTCCTAATGGAGCAGAGCTGCAGTGTACAGCATGGGGATGTACAGAGGAGCATCCTGATCCTCAAATGAGAGAAGGGGATTTCTGACTACCATAGACTCCAATAGACAATGCAGCTAAGGTACAGTCATCGATTGCAGTGATGTCCTAATGGAGCAGAGCTGCAGTGTACAGCATGGGGATGTACAGAGGAGCATCCTGATCCTCTAATGATAGAAGGGGATTTCTGACTACCATAGACTCCAATAGACAACGCAGCTAAGGTACAGTCATCGATTGCAGTGATGTCCTAATGGAGCAGAGCTGCAGTGTACAGCATGGGGATGTACAGAGGAGCATCCTGACCCTCTAATGATAGAAGGGGATTTCTGACTACCATAGACTCCAATAGACAATGCAGCTAAGGTACAGTCATCGATTGCAGTGGTGTAGTGGTGTCTTAATGGAGCAGAGCTGCAGTGTACAGCATGGGGAAGAACAGAAGAGCATCTGATCCTCTAATGATAGAAGGGGATTTCTGACTACCATAGACTCCAATAGACAATGCAGCTAAGGTACAGTCATCGATTGCAGTGGTGTCCTAATGGAGCAGAGCTGCAGTGTACAGCATGGGGATGTACAGAGGAGCATCCTGATCCTCAAATGAGAGAAGGGGATTTCTGACTACCATAGACTCCAATAGACAACGCGGCTAAGGTACAGTCATCGATTGCAGTGGTGTAGTGGTGTCTTAATGGAGCAGAGCTGCAGTGTACAGCATGGGAAGAACAGAAGAGCATCCTGATCCTCTAATGATAGAAGGGGATTTCTGACTACCATAGACTCCAATAGACAATGCAGCTAAGGTACAGTCATCGATTGCAGTGGTGTCTTAATGGAGCAGAGCTGCAGTGTACAGCATGGGGATGTACAGAGGAGCATCCTGACCTTCTAATGAGAGAAGGGGATTTCTGACTACTTTAGACTCTAGAAGGTAATGCAAATGAGTTGGAGTTGCTGATCTATGCTGTTCGATAATAGAGCAGTGCTGCAGTGTAAAGCATGAGATATGGATAAGGCAATTGAATCTTAGACTAACGCAGACTCCAAAAGACAATGCAGCTAAGGTAGAGTCACCGATGACAGCTGTGTCCTCCATTACCAGGTGTCCATCACCAGCTCATGTGCTGCTCTTCCATTTATTATATCTCTGTGTGGTATGAATGTGAAACTGGAGCCCACACCCAGCCACGCTCCACACCCAACCACGCTCCACACCCAGCCACGCTCCACATCCAGCCACGCTCCACATCCAGCCACGCTCCACACCCAGCCACGCTCCACATCCAGCCACGCTCCACATCCAGCCACGCTCCACACCCAGCCACGCTCCACACCCAACCACGCTCCACACCCAACCACGCTCCACACCCAGCCACGCTCCACACCCAGCCACGCTCCACAACCAAGCCACGCTCCACATCCAACCACGCTCCACACCCAACCACGCTCCACACCCAGCCACGCTCCACAACCAAGCCACGCTCCACATCCAACCACGCTCCACACCCAACCACGCTCCACACTCAACCACGCTCCACACCCAGCCACGCTCCACACCCAACCACGCTCCACACCCAGCCACGCTCCACACCCAGCCACGCTCCACACCCAGCCACGCTCCACACCCAGCCACGCTCCACACCCAGCCACGCTCCACACCAACCACGCTCCACACCAGCCACGCTCCACACCCAGTCACGCTCCACATCCAACCACGCTCCACACCCAGCCACGCTCCACACCCAGCCACGCTCCACACCCAACCACGCTCCACACCCAACCACACTCCACACCCAGCCACGCTCTACACCCAGCCACGCTCCACACCCAGCCACGCTTCACACCCAACCACGCTCCACACCAACTACACGCTACACCCAGCCACGCTCCACACCCAGCCACGCTTCACACACAGCCACGCTCCACACCAACCACGCTCCACACCCAGCCATGCTCCACACCCAACCACGCTCCACACCCAGCCACGCTCCACACACAGCCACGCTCCACACCCAGCCATGCTCCACACCCAACCACGCTCCACACCAACTACACTCCACACCAGCCACGAACAGCGGCACAAGCCACAGCAGGATACAGGTGTGGGGCAACATGTACGTATACTGCGCTGTGTAACACAAGGCAGCAATGTCAGGTCAATCCCCAGCAACATACTCCAGCTGTGCTCCACGGAACCTCCAGAGCTGGAATCAGAAATCTGCTCATTGTTATTAGAATCAGTCAGTGATGCTGCTGTCAAAATCACCCAACATCTCAGATGAGGTCTGTAATGAAAAGACGAATCTATTATTGTACAATATCTGGTGTAAAGGGAAAACTGATCCCGCAACTCACAAGAGAACTGTACAAAGCCTGATCACGCCGGAAATAGAGTTTAGCTGAGCGATCTATAGAACAGTGAGTGCAGCTCTAGAGTATAATACAGGATGTAACTCAGGATCAGTAATGTAATGTATGTACACAGTGACTGCACCAGCAGAATAGTGAGTGCAGCTCTGGAGTATAATACAGGATGTAACTCAGGATCAGTAATGTAATGTATGTACACAGTGACTGCACCAGCAGAATAGTGAGTGCAGCTCTGGAGTATAATACAGGATGTAACTCAGGATCAGTAATGTAATGTATGTACACAGTGACTGCACCAGCAGAATAGTGAGTGCAGCTCTGGAGTATAATACAGGATGTAACTCAGGATCAGTAATGTAATGTATGTACACAGTGACTGCACCAGCAGAATAGTGAGTGCAGCTCTGGAGTATAATACAGGAGGTAACTCAGGATCAGTAATGTAATGTATGTACACAGTGACTGCACCAGCAGAATAGTGAGTGCAGCTCTGGGGTATAATACAGGATGTAACTCAGGATCAGTAATGTAATGTATGTACACAGTGACTGCACCAGCAGAATAGTGAGTGCAGCTCTGGAGTATAATACAGGATGTAACTCAGGATCGGTAATGTAATGTATGTACACAGTGACTGCACCAGCAGAATAGTGAGTGCAGCTCTGTGGTATAATACAGGATGTAACTCAGGATCAGTAATGTATGTACACAGTGACTGCACCAGCAGAATAGTGAGTGCAGCTCTGGAGTATAATACAGGATGTAACTCAGGATCAGTAATGTAATGTATGTACACAGTGACTGCACCAGCAGAATAGTGAGTGCAGCTCTGGAGTATAATACAGGATGTAACTCAGGATCAATAATGTATGTACACAGTGACTGCACCAGCAGAATAGTGAGTGCAGCTCTGGGGTATAATACAGAATGTAACTCAGGATCAGTAATGTACAGTCATGGCCAAAAGTTTTGAGAATGACACAAATATTATATTTTCACATGATCTGCTGCCCTCTGGTTTTTATGTGTGTGTTTTACAGATGTTTTTATCACAGACAGAAATATAATAATTGCAAACATATGAGTAATAAAAGCTTATATTGACAGTTAGAATGAGTTAATGCAGCAAGTCAATATTTGCAGTGTTGACCCTTCTTCTTCAGGACCTCTGCAATTCTCCCTGGCATGCTCTCAATCAACTTCTGGACCAAATCCTGACTGATAGCAGTCCATTCTTGCACAATCAATGCTTTCATTTTGTCAGAATTTTTAGGTTTTTGTTTGTCCACCCGTCTCTTGATGATTGACCACAAGTTCTCAATGGGATTAAGATCTGGGGAGTTTCCAGGCCATGGACCCAAAATCTCTATGTTTTGTTCCCTGAGCCATTTAGTTATCACCTTTGCTTTATGGCAAGGTGCTCCATCATGCTGGAAAAGGCATTGTTGATCGCCAAACTGCTCTTGGAGGGTTGGGAGAAGTTGCTCTTGGAGGACATTCTGGTACCATTCTTTATTCATGGCTGTGTTTTTGGAAAGACTGTGAGAGCCGATTCCCTTGGCTGAGAAGCAACCCCACACATGAATGGTTTCGGGATGCTTAACAGTTGGCATGAGACAAGACTGGTGGTAGCGCTCACCTTGTCTTCCCCGAATGAGGCGTTTTCCTGATGTACCAAAAAATCGAAAAGGGGATTCATCAGAGAAAATAACTTTACCCCAGTCCTCAGCAGTCCACTGCCTGTACCTTTTGCAGAATATCAGTCTGTCCATGATGTTTTTTCTGGAGAGAAGTGGCTTCTTTGCTGCCCTCCTTGAGACCAGGCCTTGCTCCAAGAGTCTCCGCCTCACAGTGCGTGCAGATGTACTCACACCTGCCTGCTGCCATTCCTGAGCAAGCTCTGCACTGCTGGTAGCCCGATCCCACAGCTGAAACACTTTTAAGAGACGGTCCTGGCATTTGCTTGTCTTTCTTGGGCGCCCTGGAGCCTTTTTGGCAACAATGGAACCTCTCTCCTTGAAGTTCTTGATGATGCGATAGATTGTTGACTGAGGTGCAATCTTTCTAGCTGCGATACTCATCCCTGTTAGGCCATTTTTGTGCATTGCAATGATGACTGCATGTGTTTCTTTAGAGATAACCATGGTTAACAGAAGAGAAACAATGATGCCAAGCACCAGCCTCCTTTTAAAGTGTCCAGTGGTGTCATTCTTACTTAATCATGACAGATTGATCTCCAGCCATGTCCTCATCAACACCCACACCTGTGTTAATGGAGCAATCACTGAAAAGAGGTTAGCTGGTCCTTTTAAGGCAGGGCTGCAATGATGTTGAAATGTATTTTGGGGGATAAAGTTCATTTTCTAGCCAAATATTGACTTTGTAAGTAATTGCTGTTAAGCTGATCACTCTTTATAACATTCTGGAGTATATGCAAATTGCCATTAGAAAAAGTGAAGCAGTAGACTTTGTAAAAATTAATATTTGTGTCATTCTCAAAACTTTTGGCAATGACTGTATGTACACAGTGACTGCACCAGCAGAATAGTGAGTGCAGCTCTGGAGTATAATACAGGATGTAACTCAGGATCAGTAATGTATGTACACAGTGACTGCACCAGCAGAATAGTGAGTGCAGCTCTGGAGTATAATACAGGATGTAACTCAGGATCAGTAATGTATGTACACAGTGACTGCACCAGCAGAATAGTGAGTGCAGCTCTGGAGTATAATACAGGATGTAACTCAGGATCAGTAATGTAATGTATGTACACAGTGAGTGCACCAGCAGAATAGTGAGTGCAGCTCTGGAGTATAATACAGGATGTAACTCAGGATCAGTAATGTATGTACACAGTGACTGCACCAGCAGAATAGTGAGTGCAGCTCTGGAGTATAATACAGGATGTAACTCAGGATCAGTAATGTATGTACACAGTGACTGCACCAGCAGAATAGTGAGTGCAGCTCTGGAGTATAATACAGGATGTAACTCAGGATCAGTAATGTATGTACACAGTGACTGCACCAGCAGAATAGTGAGTGCAGCTCTGGGTATAATACAGGATGTAACTCAGGATCAGTAATGTAATGTATGTACACAGTGACTGCACCAGCAGAATAGTGAGTGCAGCTCTGGGGTATAATACAGGATGTATCTCAGGATCAGTAATGTAATGTATGTACACAGTGACTGCACCAGCAGAATAGTGAGTGCAGCTCTGGAGTATAATACAGGATGTAACTCAGGATCAGTAGTGTAATGTATGTACACAATGACTGCACCAGCAGAATAGTGAGCGCAGCTCTGGAGTATAATACAGGATGTAACTCAGGATCAGTAGTGTAATGTATGTACACAGTGACTGCACCAGCAGAATAGTGAGTGCAGCTCTGGAGTATAATACAGGATGTAACTCAGGATCAGTAGTGTAATGTATGTACACAGTGACTGCACCAGCAGAATAGTGAGTGCAGCTCTGGAGTATAATACAGGATGTAACTCAGGATCAGTAATGTAATGTATGTACACAGTGACTGCACCAGCAGAATAGTGAGTGCAGCTCTGGAGTATAATACAGGATGTAACTCAGGATCAGTAATGTAATGTATGTACACAGTGACTGCACCAGCAGAATAGTGAGTGCAGCTCTGAGTATAATACAGGAGGTAACTCAGGATCAGTAATGTAATGTATGTACACAGTAACTGCACCAGCAGAATAGTGAGTGCAGCTCTGGAGTATAATACAGGATGTAACTCAGGATCAGTAATGTATGTACACAGTGACTCCACCAGCAGAATAGTGAGTGCAGCTCTGGAGTATAATACAGGATGTAACTCAGGATCAGTAATGTAATGTATGTACACAGTGACTGCACCAGCAGAATAGTGAGTGCAGCTCTGGAGTATAATACAGATGTAACTCAGGATCAGTAATGTAATGTATGTACACAGTGACTGCACCAGCAGAATAGTGAGTGCAGCTCTGGAGTATAATACAGGAGGTAACTCAGGATCAGTAATGTAATGTATGTACACAGTGACTGCACCAGCAGAATAGTGAGTGCAGCTCTGGAGTATAATACAGGATGTAACTCAGGATCAGTAATGTAATGTATGTACACAGTGACTGCACCAGCAGAATAGTGAGTGCAGCTCTGGGGTATAATACAGGATGTAACTCAGGATCAGTAATGTATGTACACAGTGACTGCACCAGCAGAATAGCGAGTGCAGCTCTGGAGTATAATACAGATGTAACTCAGGATCAGTAATGTAATGTATGTACACAGTGACTGCACCAGCAGAATAGTGAGTGCAGCTCTGGAGTATAATACAGGATGTAACTCAGGATCAGTAATGTAATGTATGTACACAGTGACTGCACCAGCAGAATAGTGAGTGCAGCTCTGGGGTATAATACAGGATGTAACTCAGGATCAGTAATGTATGTACACAGTGACTGCACCAGCAGAATAGCGAGTGCAGCTCTGGAGTATAATACAGGATGTAACTCAGGATCAGTAATGTAATGTATGTACACAGTGACTGCACCAGCAGAATAGTGAGTGCAGCTCTGGAGTATAATACAGGAGGTAACTCAGGATCAGTAATGTAATGTATGTACACAGTGACTGCACCAGCAGAATAGTGAGTAGCAGTTATTATCTATCATGTTGGTGTTGTCTGGAGCAGGGTTGGGTACTGTAGTAATTCTTCCCTTATGGTGACACCACTACTTCTGTGTGTAGATCCTCTGCATCCGGAGAGTCTGGACCTGGTGTGTCGGGTCACTGACGCTCTTAGATGACATTTTGCTGGTCTTCTCTGTATCTTCGCTCTATATTTCCGTCGTTATATCCGGGTAATGATTCGCTGCTGTTTATAATCTCACTATCAGCGGCTTCTTACTTCTGCATCTTAAAGTCCATGTTGAAGGTTATCCTGATCCTGTGTCACTAGGAATCCTTGTCTACATTGTGCAGAGACGCCGCCGATCACCCGATGGAGAAGCAGAACCTTCATTTGTCGGGGGAAATGATCTTTTGTCTAATGGAAACGATCCCGTAGTGAACAGCAGAATGGCTCCAGCAGCTGAGGCCGCTCTGTCTCGCCCTCATGCTTTACACTGCAGCCACAGCGGAGCAGCCGATATCAGCACATGGGTGTAAATGCCTCTACATTGAGGACATGGGGGGAAATAACAATGCTATACACAGCTTCTCTATGTCGTGATATGACTGATAACAGGGAGTAATAGATTATATTCATCTGCCTAGCCAAATGGAAAAGCCAGTGGACTAATTAATAGATGTTACTTTAAGAACGCTTAAAGATCTGGTCAGGAAGGGGTTAAAGAGCAATGCTCCAGCAGATGAGTGATGTTACCTCTGCCTGCGCAGACAAGGTCATTGTATATAGTTAGAAAGTGGGGCGACGCTGTGCGCCTACTCTACGTCATGTGACTGTGGCGCTAATTAGACATGTAATGACAGTGGTGGTGCTCCAGCTCCGGCTGACAGGCGGCACTTACCCAATTTACATCTAATTAGACCGTTCTGCACAATACTCTCAGCAGTTTTTCTCTTTCTTTGTTTATTATGATATAATACAGATGTAGCATAGCGATGTAGCAGAGCGATGTAGCAGAGTGATGTAGCTGAGCGATGCAGCAAAGTGATGTAGCAGAGCGATGTAGCAGAGCGATGTAGCAGAGCGATGTAGCTGAGCGATGCAGCAAAGTGATGTAGCTGAGCGATGCAGCAAAGTGATGTAGCTGAGCGATGTAGCAGAGCGATGTAGCTGAGCGATGCAGCAAAGTGATGTAGCTGAGCGATGCAGCAAAGTGATGTAGCAGAGCGATGTAGCAGAGCGATGTAGCAGAGCGATGTAGCTGAGCGATGCAGCAAAGTGATGTAGCTGAGCGATGCAGCAAAGTGATGTAGCAGAGCGATGTAGCAGAGTGATGTAGCATAGCGATGTAGCTGAGCGATGTAGCTGAGCGATGTAGCTGAGCGATGTAGCAGAGTGATGTAGCATAGCGATGTAGCTGAGCAATGCAGCAAAGCGATGTAGCAGAGTGATGTAGCTGAGCGATGTAGCTGAGCGATGTAGCAGAGTGATGTAGCATAGCGATGTAGCTGAGCAATGCAGCAAAGCGATGTAGCAGAGTGATGTAGCTGAGCGATGTAGCAGAGCGATGCAGCAAAGTGATGTAGCTGAGCGATGCAGCAAAGTGATGTAGCAGAGCGATGTAGCAGAGTGATGTAGCATAGCGATGTAGCTGAGCGATGTAGCTGAGCGATGTAGCTGAGCGATGTAGCAGAGTGATGTAGCATAGCGATGTAGCTGAGCAATGCAGCAAAGCGATGTAGCAGAGTGATGTAGCTGAGCGATGTAGCTGAGCGATGTAGCAGAGTGATGTAGCATAGCGATGTAGCTGAGCAATGCAGCAAAGCGATGTAGCAGAGTGATGTAGCTGAGCGATGTAGCAGAGCGATGTAGCAGAGTGATGTAGCATAGCGATGTAGCTGAGCAATGCAGCAAAGTGATGTAGCAGAGTGATGTAGCATAGCGATGTAGCTGAGCAATGCAGCAAAGCGATGTAGCAGAGTGATGTAGCTGAGCGATGTAGCAGAGCGATGTAGCAGAGTGATGTAGCATAGCGATGTAGCTGAGCAATGCAGCAAAGCGATGTAGCAGAGTGATGTAGCTGAGCGATGTAGCAGAGCGATGTAGCAGAGTGATGTAGCAGAGCGATGTAGCAGAGTGATGTAGCATAGCGATGTAGCTGAGCAATGCAGCAAAGCGATGTAGCAGAGTGATGTAGCTGAGCGATGTAGCAGAGTGATGTAGCATAGCGATGTAGCTGAGCAATGCAGCAAAGCGATGTAGCAGAGTGATGTAGCAGAGTGATGTAGCAGAGTGATGTAGCAGAGTGATGTAGCTGAGCAATGCAGCAAAGCGATGTAGCAGAGTGATGTAGCTGAGCGATGTAGCTGAGCGATGTAGCAGAGTGATGTAGCAGAGCTGAGCCTAATAGTTAACTCTTTCCCGACATGTCACATCACCAAAGTATCACAGTAAATAGTAAAAGTTCAAATCACCTTGAAGGACTAAAAAAAAATGTGAAATACAATAATACACAGAAATAATAAAAGAAAAAACTTTGTATATTTGGATCGTCCGTAAATGCCTGTTCTATGAAAACAGCGAATTAATTAAACTACGGTACATGGGAAGTAAAATAAAACACGAACACGAGAATTGCCGCTTTCTGGTCTAAACACAAATATTTTCAAGAGACAGAAATGCAGTTTTTCACTCTAAACGCAGAAAAATGTAATAAAACGATGTCACAACTCTATACGTGCCCAAAACAGTGCAAATAAAAACTACAGCTCCGCACGTAAGATCCACACCAGCCCTCGCACAGACGCACCAGCCCTCGCACAGCTGCACCGTCCCTCACACAGCCGCATCGGCCCTCGTTCACACCCGCACGGGCCCTCGTACAGCCGCACCGGCCCTCGCACAGCTGCACCGGCCCTCGCACAGCCGCACCAGCCCTCGCACAGCCGCACCGGCCCTAGCACAGCCGCACTGGGCCTAGCACAGCCACACCGGTCCTCACACAGCCGCACCAGCCCTCGCACAGCCGCACCGTCCCTCACACAGCTGCATCGGCCCTCGTTCACTCACACGGGCCCTCGTACAGCCGCACCGGCCCTCGCAGAGCCGCACCAGCCCTAGCACAGCCACACCGGTCCTCACACAGCCGCACCAGCCCTCACACAGCCGCACCGTCCCTCACACAGCCGCATCGGCCCTCGTTCACTCACACGGGCCCTCGTACAGCCGCACCGGCCCTCGCACAGCCGCACCAGTGAGTCGCCCGCCAGGGCCTGTGGGGTATTCGGCACCGAACCCGTTCACTTCTATGGGGGATGTCACGGGTAGCGCAGCTCGGTCCGTGGCCCTGGGCGCTCACTAAAAAAGGGGGATATTTACAGGGGATTAAAGGTTTGTAATATGTTTGTGACGCCACCTGTGGTGCCTGGTCAGTGTGACCAGCGCTGCTGTGTAAATCCACTGAGGGGTTGTTTCTGGGCAGCAAGGTGTTAAGTCTTCCACAGGCAAGACTGGGTCCCTCAGGGTAGATGGCGGTACTGGGTGCAAGACGGAGAAGGGGGCTTTCAGCCGCAGGAGCAATAATGCAGACACACACACGAAAGTCTCTTTCTGTACCTTTACTGATGTAGTTGCAGGCACGTCCCAGGATGCTGGCAGGGTGGAGGATGCACGTCCAGTTATTCCCAATGAGTAGGTGTAGGGCCTCCTTACTCCTGTAGTGTGAGTTTCTGACCTGTATGAAACGAAGTCTAACTCTGTCTTCACTTATACGCCCGGCTGACTTTGTGGTGAGGCCTTCTCTTGGATAGAACAGTGTCTCTGTATGCAGCATACTGCTAGACCCCCGTCTTCCTGACCCCGGTTACGTATCAACGCTTGTGGGCCCCCTGCGACTTGAAGTCCCGCAGGTTTTCCAGTATCTCTCACTAGACGTGTAGACTCTAGCAAGCTTGGACCCGGTGTCCTTTTATTCAGAGTAGAGGTAAGGTATCAATGCTGTTTCAACCTCTATTACTCTCTTCTTCTCTTCCACTCGCCTTTCGTCCTACTCCGACCCTTAACATAAGCACACTAGCAGTAGATAGCTGATTCTTCTCTCTCTTCACCGCTCTCAAAGCGTCGGCACGCTTGCTCCCTGAACTGAACTCAGTTGACTCAGTTCTGACTAGGCTAGAGTGGCTATCTCTCCACTGGTACTAGCCTCCACACATTGAACTAAGCTCAAGCTGCAGTCTTCAGGTTCTTTCAATAACTGCTGTTCTCTTTTCCCTCTTTCTTTCTAATGCTCTGTCTGAAGCAGCTATCAGGATTTCCGTCTGACCTGCACCTGGCTTTGCAGACTCACTGATCTGTGCACACTTCTAGAGCTAAAGGGTATGCCACACTAAACAACATCGCTAACGGGATCGCTAAAAAACGTCACTATTTAGCGATCCCGTTAGCGATGTTGTTGTGTGCAGCATCTGTCAGCGACGAGCTCCCTGCTGAGATCCTGCTGTGATCTCGCTCGTCGCTGGAATCGTTGCGGACCCTATTTTATCGTCGGCGCTCCCGCTGGGTAAGTATTATCGCTGAGTGTGGCACCTTTTCTTAGCGATTTAGCGGTACTTTTGTACCGCTAAAGTCGTTAAGGAGATCGCTAACCGCGATAGCGTCGTTAATGACATCGCTAAATGTGGCCGACACTAGCGATATTGTAAACGATCCCGCTAGCGATCTCATTAGTATGCGACGCTAACGAGATCGTTAGCGGGATCGTGTAGTGTGGCAGTACCTTAACTCTCCAACACTCCTAGAGAACTAACAACTTCTCACTTCTGTGTAGAATCACCAACTACACTGAACTCTCTCAGCTCTCAGGCTAATCTCATCCGAGATATGATCTAATCTGAGCTCTCTGCTCTCTAGACGTAGACTGTCTGTCTGTTGTGACTTCACCATCCTATATACTCTGAAAGGGCTCCCTCTGGTGGCTCTAGGGATTGGTGAAGATGTGTGAATGAATATCAGGTCTCTTGTGGGTGTTACCTTTGGTGCATCCTCCTGGGAAATGTGACTCCAAGCGCAGCTGGGCTACACATCAGCCCTCGCACAGCCGCATCGGCCCTAGCACAGCCGCACTGGGCCTAGCACAGCCACACCGTTCCTCACACAGCCGCACCAGCCCTCGCACAGCCGCACCGTCCCTCACTCAGCCGCATCGGCCCTCGTTCACCTGCACGGGCCCTCGTACAGCCGCACCGGCCCTTGCACAGCCGCACCATCCCTCGAACAGCTGCACCGGCCCTAGCACAGCCGCACCGGTCCTCACACAGCCGCACCAGCCCTCACACAGCCGCATCGGCCCTCGCGCAGCCGCACCGGCCCTCGCGCAGCCGCACCGGCCCTCGTACAGCTGCACTGGCCCTCACACAGCGGCACCAGCCCTCGCACAGCCACACAGTCCCTCGCACAGCTGCATCGGCCCTCGCTCACCCGCACCGACCCTCGCACAGCCGCAATGGCCCTCGTACAGCCGCACCGGCCCTCGCACAGCCGCACCGGCCCTCGCACAGCCTCACCGGCCCTAGCACAGCTGCATCGGTCCTCACACAGCCGCACCAGCCCTCGCACAGCCGCACCGTCCCTCACACAGCCGCATCGGTCCTCGCTCACCCGCACCAGCCCTCGCATAGTCGCACCGTCCCTCGCACAGCCGCATCGGCCCTCGCTCACCCGCACCGGCCCTCGCACAGCCGCACCGCCCCTCGCACAGCTGCACTGGCCCTTGCACAGCCGCACCGGCCCTAAAAAAGCTGCACCAGCCCTCGCACAGCCGTATCGGACCTCACACAGCCGCACCAGCCCTCTCACAGCCCAAAATAAAAAAGTTACAGGTTTTAGAAAATGGCAACGCACAGCAATTTTTTAAATTTCTGAATTTTTTAATCATCAGAATAAATAAAAGCAATAAAGTTTGGTGCCGGCGTAATCATAATGCCCTGGAGAATCGTGTCACCGTGCTGCAGTCTATCGTGTGAGCATTTTACCTTACACCTGATAAACTCAGCTGCATCTGATAAAGTCTGTTCTGTTACATCTGATTGCTCTCTAACATTTGATAAACTCAGCTCTGCTACATCTGATAGCTCTGGTACATCTGAAAAGCTCAGCTCTGCTACATCTGATAGCTGTTACATCTGGAAAGCTCAGCTCTGCTACATCTGATAGCTCTGTTACATCTGAAAAGCTCAATTCTGCTACATCTGATAGCTCTGTGACATCTGAAAAGCTCAGCTCTGCTACCTCTGATAGCTGTTACATCTGGAAAGCTCAGCTCTGCTACATCTGATAGCTCTGTTACATCTGAAAAGCTCAGCTCTGCTACATCTGATAGCTCTGTTACATCTGAAAAGCTCAGCTCTGCTACATCTGATAGCTGTTACATCTGGAAAGCTCAGCTCTGCTACATCTGATAGCTGTTACATCTGGAAAGCTCAGCTCTGCTACATCTGATAGCTCTGTTACATCTGAAAAGCTCAGCTCTGCTACATCTGATAGCTTTGTTACATCTGAAAAGCTCAGCTCTGCTACATTCGATAGCTCTGTTACATTTGATAAACTCAGCTCTGCTACATCTGGCTCAGCTTTTTTACATCTGAAGACAGACCTGTAACTTTTTATACAGTAGTCTGTTTCATTACCTTTATTAAACTCAGCTATTTTGCAAACTCAGCTCTGCTACATCTGAATAGGATTTCATCTGGTCCAAGAAAGTGTGCATGAAAGCTGCCAGTCCTGCCAGTGCCAGCAGCCAGCACCAGATGAGGACACGGCCCCCAGCGCTGCCATACGTCGCTGTTTTTTATATTAGGAGGCGCATCGATGGAGCAGAGCTGAGTTTGCAATTTGGCACGGCAGGTATATACACTAAAAATCTTGTATGTTATGTTTTTTCTTTATATAGCACTGTTTGCTATCTTCGCTGTACATACTTTATATATACGTTCTTCATTGTATATACTGTATATGGCCCCCTCTATATACTGCTCTTCTAAGGTGTATTCTGACCAGTCCTATATGAAGCCACTATTTAGGTACGGCACACCATTTTGCAATGTAAGGCGGTGGAGCGACTGAAAATCATTCCTGTAACTACATGGAAGTGTTATTTCCTATTAGTCACCAGGTTGTATCGTTAGAGCACTATATAGCAGTATTATATTTTATTTGTTTTGTCCCGACCCCTTTTTGTATCAGTGATTTTTTCTTGTTCAAGCTTTAAATTGAGGTAGACATATCCTTTATGACCCGTCCGTATTTTACTCTCTCTTTTTCATGCTTTTTTTAATGCAGATTTGTTGTTGTTTTAGTGAAGTTTAATTTGGATTTGACAGAATTTGGCCGCCTAGTATTTGTTTTTGGTGTTTGATTGGACATCCGTCCCGACCACGCGCCATAAGTTTCCCATATGAGGTCGCTGTCAGGTTAAAAGAAAAATAAGGCGCAAATAAAAAACAGGCGAAAAGTACCCAAAAAAAATAAAAGAGGTGCAATAATCGGCCCCCTTATGCGGCCTATTCTTGGGCCATCAGAATTATTATTTTTGCATGATATGGGGATGACAGGATTAGGGGGGTTTATTTTGGTAGTATATGGTGGTGTTTTTAAACACTTATGTATTGTTTTAGCACGTATGGGGGCAATTT
>JARQOD010000002.1:8851591-8993098 GCA_033576555.1 Oophaga sylvatica
TCCGGATACCCATGCGGTCTGCAGAAACTTGCTTGAAAGGTTTTCGCGGCCGTCACTGCGGTCTGATCCTTAACTGGAACAACCACCAGAAATCTGGAGTAATGGTCCACCATGGTCAAGGCGTATGAGTATCCAGATCTACTTGGCGACAATTTGACGTGGTCCAGGGCCACAATCTCCAGGGGGCGAGTCGTCCGGATAGGTTGCAGGGGTGCCTTCTGACTACCGTAGTCCTTTCTTCTGAGACCACAGGGTCCACAGTTCCGACACCACCTCTCAATGGAGCTGCGCATCCCTACCCAGTAGAACCGGCATCTCAACAGGGTCTCCAGCTTTCTCCAGCCAAAGTGTCCTGCTTGATCGTGGTATGCTTCCAACACCATTGGGACGTCTGCCTTGGGGACCACGATTTGCCAGACCATCTCATGGGTTCTGGGGTTGACGTATCTCCTGCACAACTTCTCATGGTATAGGAACAACCTGCTTTTCTCGTTCCACAAGAGCTTGGCTGACATAGGTGCATCCTTTTACAAATAGGAGCCTTCCTGTCTTAACAACTCCTTGATGCGGCTGACCACTGGATCACTGTCCTGAGTCTCTTTCCAGCTGTGATGGGGTAAAGGATTTAATGTTGCACCATACTGCTTTCTGTTGACTCGATGCTCGTGGACTACCCCATTTCGATGGAACGCAGGTAGCTCAATTTCTTCCAGGTCATCCGATTCTTCTTCCGTATCAGAGTCATGCGGCATTCGGGACAATGCGTCAGCATTAGCATTCTTTCGACCTGCCCGGTACTTGATAGTAAACTGGTAATTGGACAACCGAGCCATCCATCGCTGCTCCATGGCACCCAGCTTGGCGGTTTCCAGGTGCGTTAAGGGGTTGTTATCTGTAAACGCAGTGAACCGATTGGAGGCCAGATAGTGCTTAAATCTTTCAGTAATGGCCCAGACCAGCGCCAGAAACTCAGCTTGAAGCTGCTATAATTTTCCGGATTCCTTTCAGTTGGCCTGAGTTTTCTGCTGGCATATGCGATGACTTTTTCTTGGCCATTCTGCTTCTGACTGAGAACTGCTCCCAACCCTTCATTACTGGCGTCGGTGTACAACAGGAACGGTTGGCTGTAATCAGGATAGGTTAAGATCTCATCACCTGTAAGGATCTCTTTCATCTTTTGGAATGCTTCAGCCTGTTCCTTACCCCAATTAAAGGGAGGGTTTCTGCTCTTTAGGGATTGTCCTACTAGGAGGTCCTGTAAAGGAGCTGCCTTCTTCGTGTAATCTTTCACGAATCTCCTGTAGTAACCCGTTAGTCCCAGGAACTGTCGCACTTCCTTAAGGTTCTTCGGCTCCGGCCACTTCTGGATGGCAGTGACTTTCTCTGGGTCCGGCGCTACTCCTTCCGAACTGACGATGTGCCCCAAGTATTGTACCTTCTGCTTGAGTAGATGGCATTTTGAGGGTTTCAACTTCATCCCGTACCTGGACAGAGACTCAAATACTTCTGCCAGGTGCTTCAGATGGTCCTCATATGTCTTGGAATACACGATGACGTCGTCTAGGTATAGCAGCACGGTTTCAAAATTGAGATGTCCCAGACAATTTTCCATCACTCTCTGAAATGTTCCTGGGGCACTGCTGAGCCCAAACGGCATTCTGTCGAACTCACAGAGCCCCATTGGGGTGGTGAAAGCCGTTTTCTCACGATCCTCCTCAGCCACAGCCACTTGCCAGTAACCACTAGTCAGATCAAGGGTAGAAAAGTAGTTAGCCGTTTTCAGAGCAGCTAATGATTCCTCTATGCGTGGTAACGGGTATGCATCCTTGTGTGTTATGCGGTTCACCTGCCTGTAATCCACACACATTCTCATACTACCATCTTTCTTTTTAACCAGAACTAGAGGGGCTGCCCAGGGGCTACAACTATCCCTTATCACCCCGGCCTTCTTCATATCATGTAACATTTCTTTAGCCTTCTGATAATGGGCTGGGGGTATAGGCCTATACCGCTCCTTGATGGGAGGATGACTGCCTGTAGGGATATGATGTTGGACTCCCTTAATTACCCCAAAATCAAGTGGGTGCTTGCTAAACACTTGGGCATACTCTTGCACCACCCGTAATACCCCTTGCTTCTGGTGAGCGGGAGTGGTGTCCGTCCCAACATGGAGTTGCTGACACCATTCCGCCACCTGAGTTGCTGGGTCATTGTCCTCCGCTATTTGACAGGAGTCTAAGGACTCAGCCGGGAGAATAGAATTATTATCAACAGCATGTAGTTTAGCAATAGTTGCGTAATGGGGTAAGTTTACCTCATCATCTCCCCAATTGAGAAGCCGTACCGGTACTCTTCCATTCACCACTTCTACTACTCCTCTAGCAGTCATAAGTGTAGGTCTATGTTCTGAATGGTGGGGTTCTACTACAGCTTGGTAATTCTGTCCTCTCAGACCTATGGCTGCCCTGCACCAAATGATCATTTCACTCATTGGGGGTATCACAATAGGATCCGAGTCAGTGACCCGTACATTACCAATTTCGCCGTCTGTAAGCTTCGCTTGCTGCTGACACACCAGGGCCCGGATCTCTCTTTGGATTACTCCTCTCTGCCTTGGTCGGGCAATCTCAGCGAGCTGTTGGAGCAAGAACACAACTTCTCCCAAACAATTACCGATAATGTTAGTACCCAAAATTATATTTAAACCGTTCTCCTCATTTACAGTCTTTACTACCAGAAGCCCCTGGTCTTTCAACTCCTCTCTGCCCACCTTTACATCTACACATTTTGTCCCAAGTACTTCTACAGGAAGACCATTAGAAGCATACACGGTAAAGTCAGAGCTCGGGGGTTTAAGACTGTCCATTGACCAGTACTTAGTATAGAGGGCATCAGGAATTAGGGTCACCTGGGACCCAGTGTCTAACAATGCCGGAACTGCAATACCATCTAAGATGATAGACAGGTAGGGTCGCCCACCCACATACCTGCGGTTCCAGTCTAGGGGGCCTGACGGGTATTCTCCTGGGTGTTGGCCCTCGGACCCAGGTTCTGCCCGTTTAAAGGACACTGTGGAGACAGATGACCTTTCCGGTTGCATCGGTAACAGATGATCTCTCGACGAGGAGGGTGTTGATCAGAGGTCGCTCCTGGGGGTGGCGTTGTCCTCCTCCGGGGGGGCGACGTCTTCTTTCTTCTCCGGTGCATCCACGGGACGTCTTCTGGGCAGTCTGCTAACAAGATCTTCCCTTCTTCCTCTTTCCGCAGTTGCAGGGTACTCATTACAGCAGCCAGATTTTTAGTCAGCTGGCGCACCTCTGAGCGCAGACAGTCCAATTCACTAGGGGGTGTCACCTGCGCTTTGGCTTCGGCCACTAGCGGGGAACAGGGGTTACTGCCGGTTCCAGAGTGACTTCAGCCTGATGATGTTGGGTTGCCACCTCAAGTTTGCCCAAGGGCCGCAGCCCTTTTATTGCCATGTCTTTTAGGGCATCAAAGGTAGCGTCAGGATGATCTAAGGACCACCAGTTTACAGTTCTGCGTTCCTCTTGGGATCTCAATCCCTGTATAAATTGTTCTTTCAGCATTTTATTCTCATCAATAGCATTTAAATTATTAATCTGCTTAAGAGCTCTCAGGGCTCCTTGTAGTCGGCAAGCGTAGTCCCGGATGCTGTCACCTGGCTGTTGTGAACAGTGATAGAAGGCCATCCGGAGATCCGTTTCTGTGCGGTCTTCAAATATGGCATGCAGCTTAAGGAAAATCGCAGGTACCGACTCCTGATCAACGGTATCCCAAGTCTCCACTTCCCTCTCAGCAGCGCCAGTTAGCTGCCCTATTAGCACAGCAGCTTTTTGTCTCTCAGGCATGGAGTACATTTCTAGGATGCTGCATAACTTCCGCTTGAAGCCTGCTAATGTGCCTGGCTCACCGCTGTACTGGGGAAGCCATTTCGCCCCAGGCATATATGGGAGCGTTAGTGGCATGATCGGGACTACCGGACTGGGTGCTGGACCTGCACCCCCATCTGGCGCTACAATACCAGGCGGTGCGGGATTGGGGCCTCCGGCTGGGGCCGCACTGTCAGCCGGTTGTTGTGACATCTTAGCGCCCCCTTGGTTAAACGGAGCCTACCGGTTTCAGACGCTGCTATTTCACAGGCACCGCAGTGGGAACAGGACCTTCGTCGCAGGCGCTCTGATGTCAGAGCGTTCACTTCCTGTTGCAGGACCTGCCGATGAGTCAGAGCCAGGGGCGTGTCCAAGACTCTGCGCGCTCTTTCAGGTACGCCCACCTTCTTCTCCAGCGCCTTAGGGCGCGAATCTGGCGGCAAATATGGCGGTATTTGGCGCCAAACTACAGCAACAGTCTTTTTCGCCAAAACACTCCACAGGCACACAGGGCTCGCAATGCTGCAAGTTTCGGATCCTGTTCGTGACGCCAATTTTTGTCTCGACCACGCACCACAATTGTGGGTTTCCAGGGCAATGGGGTACTCAGAGCCGAGCCCGTAGAAGTCTATGGGATTGTCACAGGTAGCGGTGGCTCGGTCTGTGGCCCTGGCGGTCAGGCGTATGTTGGGGGGTATATTTACAGGGGATATATATATACAGTTCGTGACGCCACCTGTAGTCTCTGGTAATTTGTACCAGCGCTGCTGTAGATCTCTGAGGGGATGGTGAGGCAGCTAGATGTCGGGTCCCCTACAGGTGGGACTCTTCCCTCAGGTCGATGGTTATGATAGGGTAGTGCAGGAATGCAATCAAATAACACAGTCTCACACATCAGCGTCTTTCCATACCTTTACTTCAAGTTGTTCAGGCAGGTCCCAGGGAGGCTGATGGGGTTGATGGAGGATGAGCTTTGAGGCAACGGCTAAGCAAGTTAGGGGCCTCCTTTACTTTCCAATGATGATGAGTACAACCAGCATGAAGCGTAGTTCCCTCTATAATCTCCAGCTTTTCCAAAGCTGTGCTGCCCGGTCAGTTTTGTGGTTGGAGCCTTCTTCTGAGAGAGCTGAGTTCCAATTCCTGTCGTGCACTGACTCGAGGTTCTCACTCTCCCTGACCCCAGTTACGTACTGACTCTTCAGGGGCTGCTTTCCGTTACCTAAGGTCCGGTAAGCCTCTGGGTTTCCTACCACCATGCATGAAGCTATGGTGATGCTTCGGTCTCCAGTGACCGGTAACAATGTGCAGGTATTCTATACTGATGGTACTTTTCTGTTCTCTTCCACTATGCCCTTCGATTTGCTCAGACTCTCAACAGATGTCTCAGTCCGTCCTCTAGTGGGGCACAGCTCTGACCAGGCTGAGGTGAACTGGCTCACCTTTACTGGACTCCACTTTCTGAACTGCACAAAGACTGCACTTCCTAACTCTTTCGAGTCACTGACTGAACTGAACTCAGACTACTCAGCACTCCCCTCCACACCCCTGCTGGGTGTGTCCGAAGTGTACGTGATATCATGGAGAGCCCTTAACCGTTACCTCTCCACTCATCCTCCTGGTATTGTGTACCAGGGCTACACACTGCAACCCAGAAATCCCTACAAAAATCCAACAATTCTGATTACAAACATACTGAGATCACACAATCTCGCCACCCACTAAATCAGATCTCAGTGTGAACAAAACCAAGCCGCAACCACTGAAAAAGCAGGAAAAAGCAAATGAAAAAACAACAGTGGCTACAGACAAACCCGACTGTCCTCCACAAATGTGCAGAAAACTATGCAAATAGCACGCACAAAAAGAAAAGCAGAAAAATATCTTATCTGAAAGCAGCAGACGCAGGCAAGACACCAGCAAACTTCCAAATTAACCAGGAACCACAATTGAGACCAGAATAATTGATCACCGGCGACCATCATGGGAGGGAACCTCCCTTATATCAGTCCAGTCAGTGATCCCAGATTGCCATTCCTCGCTGGAAGGTTCAGTACTGTCTGTAACCACCAGAGGGAGCCTCTGCTCATTCACAACAGAGCACCCCCTAGTGGTGGCTGCAGACAGAATCTTATCATGTAACTCTGTATACAGGGAGCTCACCCTAGTGGTGACTGCAGACAGAATCTTATCATATATCTTGGTATACAGTAACAGGGAGCACCCCTAGTGGTGACTGCAGACAGGATCTTATCATGTATCTCTGTATACACGGAACTCCCCCTAGTGGTGACTGCAGACAGGATCTTATCATGTATCTCTGTATACAGGGAGCTCCCCCTTGTGGTGACTGCAGACAGGATCTTATCATGTATCTCTGTATAGAGGGAGCTCCCCCTAGTGGTGGCTGCAGACAGAATCCTATCATGTATCTCTGTATACAGGGAGCTCCCCCTAGTGGTGACTGCAGACAGGATCGTATCCTGTATGTCTGTATACAGGGAGCTCCCCCTAGTGGTGGCTGCAGACAAAATCTTATCATGTATCTCTGTATACAGAGAGCTCCCCCTAGTGGTGACTGCAGACAGGATCGTTTCCTGTATGTCTGTATACAGGGAGCTCCCCCTAGTGGTGGCTGCAGACAGGATCTTATCATGTATCTCTGTATACAGGGAGCTCCCCCTAGTGGTGGCTGCAGACAGAATCTTATCTGCATCTCTGTATACAGGGTGCACCCCTTGTGGTTACTGCAGACAGGATCTCATTATGTATCTGTATACAGGGAGCTCCCCCTAGTGGTGACTGCAGACAGAATCTTATCATGTATCTCTGTATACAGGGAGCTCCCCCTAGTGGTGACTGCAGACAGGATCGTTTCCTGTATGTCTGTATACAGGGAGCTCCCCCTAGTGGTGGCTGCAGACAGGATCTTATCCTGTATCTCTGCATACAGGGAGCTCCCCCTAGTGGTGGCTGCAGACAGGATCTTATCATGTATCTCTGTATACAGGGAGCTCCCCCTAGTGGTGGCTGCAGACAGGATCTTATCCTGCATCTCTGTATACAGGGTGCACCCCTTGTGGTTACTGCAGACAGGATCTCATTATGTATCTGTATACAGGGAGCTCCCCGTAGTGGTGACTGCAGACAGAATCTTATCATGTATCTCTGTATACAGGGAGCTCCCCCTAGTGGAGGCTGCAGACAGAATCTTATCATGTATCTCTGTATACAGGGAGCTCCCCCTAGTGGTGGCTGCAGACAGAATCCTATCATGTATCTCTGTATACAGGGAGCTCCCCTAGTGGTGACTGCAGACAGGATCGTATCCTGTATGTCTGTATACAGGGAGCTCCCCCTAGTGGTGGCTGCAGACAGGATCTTATCCTGTATCTCTGTATACAGGGAGCTACCCCTAGTGGTGATTGCAGACAGGATCTTTTCATGTATCTCTGTATACAGTGAGCTCCCTCTAGTGGTGGCTGCGGACAGGATCTTATCACAGATCTCTGTATACAGGGAGCTCTCCCTAGTGGTGACTGCAGACAGGATATTATCATGTATCTCTGTATACAGGGAGCTCCCCTAGTGGTGACTGCTGACAGGATCTTATCATATATCTCTGTATACAGGGTGCATCCCCTAGTGGTGACTGCAGACAGGATCTTACCACGTATCTCTGTATACAGAGAGCTTCCCCTAGTGGTGGCTGCAGACAGAATCTTATCATGTATCTCTGTATACAGGGAGCTCCCCCTAGTGGTGGCTGCAGACAGGATCTTATCATGTATCTCTGTATACAGGGAGCTCCCCCTAGTGGTGGCTGCAGACAGGATCTTATCACAGATCTCTGTATACAAGGAGCTCTCCCTAGTGATGACTGCAGACAGGATCTTATCCTGTATATCTATATACAGGGCGCTCCCCCTAGTGGTGATTGCAGACAGGATCTTTTCATGTATCTCTGTATACAGTGAGCTCCCTCTAGTGGTGGCTGCGGACAGGATCTTATCACAGATCTCTGTTGTGGATGTGATAGAGATGGTTTCTGAGCAGAGGCTCCCTCTGGTGGTTACAGACAGTACTGAACCTTTCAGCGAGGAGTGGCAAACTGGGTTCACTGACTGGTCTGATATAATGGAGGTTCCCTCCCATGATGGTTGCCGGTGATCAATTGTTCTTGTCTCAATTGTGGTTCCTGGTTCATTTGGAAGTTTGCTGGAGTCCTGCCTGCATCTCCTGCTTTCAGATAAGATATTTTTTGCCTTTCTTTTTGTGCTTGCTTTTTGCATTGTTTTCTGCACTTTTGTGGAGGTCAGCCAGGTCCCCTCCTGGGGCCTGAGCTCCTCACAGTTTATCTGCAGCCACTGTTATTTGCTCATTTGCTTTTTTCTGTTTTTTCAGCGGCTGCGGCTTGGTTTTTGTTCACACTGAGATCTGATTTAATGGGTGGCGAGATCTTGTGATCTCAGTATTTTTGTAATCAGAATTGTTGGATTTTTGTAGGGTTTTCTGGGTTGCAGAAAGTAATCTCTCCTGTACTATCCTATTTAGTCAGCTTGTGGCCCCAGCGTTTGCTCAGTCTATTTTCTGCCTATGTTTGTATTTTCATCTTGTCTAACCGCCATTATATGTTTGGGGGCTTCCTATTTTCTTTGGGGATCTGCTCCGGGGCAGATAGCTTTCATCTTTCTGCCTTTAGGTGTAGTTATCTCTCAGGCTGTGACGAGGCGTCTAGGATCAACGTAGGAACGCTCCACGGCTACCTCTAGTTGTGTGGTTAGTTTAGGAATCTGCAACCCATCAGTTACCAACATCTCAGGTGTTCGGCTGCCCTGCTGTTGTTCCTGTCCTCCTCAGCTACCGAAACATAACAGATCTCTGTATACAGGGAGCTCTCTCTAGTGGTGACTGCAGACAGAATCTTATCATGTATCTCTGTATACAGGGAGCTCTCTCTAGTGGTGACTGCAGACAGAATCTTATCATGTATCTCTGTATACAGGGAGCTCCCCCTAGTGGTGGCTGCAGACAGGATCTTATCATGTATCTCTGTATACAGGGAGCTCCCCTAGTGGTGACTGCTGACAGGATCTTATCATATATCTCTATATACAGGGTGCACCCCCTAGTGGTGACTGCAGACAGGATCTTCCCATGTATCTCTGTATACAGAGAGCTCCCCCTAGTGGTGGCTGCTGACAGAATCTTATCATATATCTCTATATACAGGGAACTCTTTTAATATAAAAAATACAAAACTTACAATTAATAAAGAACAAAAATCCAAACCCCAGCAAAACAACCATCCGAGTCCAACATTACCCCCCAGTCCAAGCAAAAGTCCGAGTCCAGCATAACTGCCCCCATTCAAAGTAACCCCCCCCAAAACAAAACCTGTCTTCTTCCTCAGAGAAGCTTCCTCCTTCATCTTTCTCTCTGATGCTGCACCAGGGATTCCCGGCCGGTCTCCCATTCCTGGACTTGCCCGGCCTCAAGCTGCTTAGCGGCTACGATCTGAGAAAGGCGACTTCAGCCTAGAATGGCAGCCGACTTCATCACACTTTTTGTTTCCTCCAGATCTCCTCCTCCCAGGTTACGTCACCCAAGGAGAGAAGAAACATTTTATTATTACACACATACACACTTCACACCAAACCTGACAAAGAAAACTCTGGTCCATCGCCCAAAAAGAAACACAAAAGCCACCTGGCTTAAAACACATCTATCTAAACCACACAATTTTTTTTTTTCTTTTATATATATATATATTTTTTTTTTTTTTTTTTTTTTTTAGTTACACAGCAAATACAACTATAACAAACCTACCACCAACCCCCCTCCCACCACCATAAAACCCCCAACACAATACAAAAATAAACTTCACTGAGGAACTCATGACCTCCAGGAACATCTTACAATACAATACAACACAACCTAACTCTCTATATTACAACACTTCCCCAGAGCCAGGATTGGGGCCTGTAAGCCCTATATCAGTAATTCACTTCTGCAAAACAAAAATCTGACAGTGAAAAGCCCCCAGCCCGTCACCAGGAACCCGGAGATGACAGGCTTCTATCCTAACAATCCTTACTCTACCAGCCGTCCCTACCTGCCTAAACATCTGTCCCTATTTATCTACCTACCTTTCCCTGTCTCTCCCTGCCTGACCCTACTGCCCTACCTAACTCACCGCGTGCCTACCTAACTGTCCCTCGGCTGTCCCTGTCCTGTCCCTAACTATCTACCTGTCCCTACTGAAGCTATCTACCTGTCCCTACCACTTACCTGCTTATCTAGGCCCTAGGGTACATTAAATGAGAACCCTCTCCAGAGAAGAGAGGCCCTCGCTGCACCCAGCCTGTCATACTCCAGAGAGCGCACCTTCACCAGGCCACCCAGAATGTTCCTAACAACCTCGTCCCGGGGGAGGATTTTCTGCTGAGTTGACACTAAGCACCGTGCGTTCCACGTGTAAAACCTGACGACTAAACTGACTAGAAATAAAGTGCCCCGATCTCGGCCACCCAGGGATCCGAATGCCCCATACGCCCACTCCGCATAGGAAAGGTGTGCCAGCCGAGGCCAGCCTATGGAAGCACCCACCCTGTTGTAGACCCCTGCATTAAAAGGACACTGAAGGAGGAAGTGCTCCATGCTTTCCAGCGTGTCGCAACACTCCTCACGGGGACAACCCCGATCTTCGGAGTTCCTACACTTCAGGTTGTCCCTTACATACAGTTTCCCGTGGAAGCAGCGCCAAGCCAAGTCCCAAAACTTCAAGGGGACCCGTGCAGAATTCAATAACCTCAGCCCGCCCTCCAGATCCCGACTTGGGCAATCTTTGAGCACCAGAGGCTTCTGGAAATGGGTCAACAGGACCCTCCTGTCAAGGAATTTCCTCGACATGGTCCTGATCTCCCACATTCCCAGACCCCACCGGCGGATCACCTTCAGAACCGGGGTAGCGTAAGCCGGGAGATGCCCATGCGGTGTGCGCAGGTCCTTCACTTGCCCTCCTGTCTCCCATTCCTGGAAGAAGGGCCGAAGCCATCCCCTGCAGGAGAATACCCACGGAGGAGCCCTCTCTGACCAGAGGTTGGCGATGTTAGTCTTGACAAAAGTGTTTACTAGAAACACCACTGGGTTGACCATACCCAACCCTCCTAGTCTCCTTGTGCGATATGTGACCTCTCGCTTGACTAGGTTCAGCCTATTTCCCCATAACATTTGGAAAAACAGGCTGTAGACCCGTGTCCAGAGCGGCTCTGGCAACATGCAGACACTGCCCAGGTATATTAACAAGGGTAGCAAAAAACCCTTAACCAGGCTAACCCTTTCCCTCAGGGTCAAAGACCAACCCTTCCATTGGTCCACCTTCTGGGCGGCGATCCTGAGTCTGCCCTCCCAATTTTGCTGGGGGTAGTCCCCGGGCCAAATTCGATGCCTAGGATTTTTGCTGATGCCTGAGGCTCTGGAAGAGTGTCCGGGAGACCGAAACTAGGATCTCCCCCTCCCAGCCAGAGACTCTCACACTTTTCCTGATTAATTCCGGACCCAGAAGCCTCCGAGTAGCGACCAACCTCAGACATGACCCACTCCGCCTCCTCACCCGAGGATACGAAAAGGGAGACGTCATCAGCATACGCTACCACCCTCAGAGTGGCTTCTGGGGCCGCCTGGTCCATCCTGACTCCCGCCAACGGCCCGCGCTCAATCCTCCTTAAAAGGGGATCTATCGCGAACACGTATAACAGCGGGCTCAACGGACAGCCCTGGCGGACCCCAGACCCAACCTCAAAAGGGTGGCCAGACCAACCATTCACGAGCGGGAAAGTCTCTGCCCCCGCATACAGGATCTTTAGCCAATTTACAAACCCCCAGGCAGACCGTACCTCAGAAGGACGGACCAGAGGTACTCGTGGTTAACCCGATCAAAAGCCTTCGCCTGATCTAAAGACAGCAAGTACCCCTTCCAGTGGCCAGCCCTACCCTGCTCCACTGCCTCTCGGACACCGAGTACTGCACTAAAAGTGCTGCGGCCTGGAACAGAGCAATGCTGGGCCCCCGAAAGGAGCCGGGGTGCAAACTTCACCAGCCGATTAAACAGCACCTTTGCCAGAACCTTCCGGTCCGTATTGAGAAGCGCTATGGGACGCCAATTCTCAATACGGGACGAGTCTTTACCCTTTGACAGGATAATCAGGGCTGACTGCCTCATTGACCGGGAAAGAGCGCCCGAGGAGAGACACTCGTTAAACACCTCAGTCAAGAGGGGGACCAAGGAGTCCCTAAAGGTCTTATAAAACTCGGATGTTAAGCCATCCGGACCTGGCGATTTCTTAGGCCGAAGCCCATCAATGGCCAGTCGCACTTCCTCTTCCCTGATTGCCTCTGTCAAAACGTGAAGCGAGGGGTCATCCCCTGGCTCAGGGATGGCTTCGGCCAGGAAAGCCGACATCACGTTCCGATCCAGATCCCTCTTCCCCAAGAGGTGTGAGTAGAAAGATCTGATCACCTCCAGGATCCCTGATTTGGATCTGTTCAGGGAACCCGTACTGTCGATCAGTCCTGTCACCACCTTACAACTCACTGACATCTTACAGTTTCTGTAGGGGTCGGGCGAGCGGTACCTCCCGAAATCCCTCTCAAAAACCAAAGATGTGTGCCTATCGTACTGACACCTCTTGAGTAAAGACTTCACTCTGGAGATCTCCTCACGGTCACCTCCAGCCGAGACGAGATGTTCGAGTTTCCTCCTCAGTTCCTGATACAGGCGGTACCTGCTCAGGCTCCTGTGGCTCGAGAGCTGGCGGAAGAAACTCGCAACCCGTTCCTTGAAGATCTCCCACCACTCTGACTTATCGCTACAGAGATCCAAAAGCGGTACCTGGCTCTGAAGAAAGTCCTCAAAGGATTGTCTTATCTCTGCTTCTTCCAAGAGGGACGAATTCAGCTTCCATAGTCCCTTTCCCATCCGAGGGGTTTCTGAAACATTCAGAGAAAAAGAAATCAGACAGTGATCGGAGAACTCCACCTCAACAACGGACACTGCTGAAGAGATGGCTTCCTCCTTCAAAAAAAACCTGTCTATCCTAGACCTACAGCTACCTCTATGAAAGGTGAAACCACAGTGACCTGGGGTGTGCCGGATGTGGACATCCACCAGGCGAGCGTCACTAGCTATGCTATTAAGAGTATTACTATCATAAGCCAGCCGGTCAATGGAGCCTCCCCTATCACGAAGCCTTGTGACAGTGTTAAAGTCACCTCCAAAGACCACCTGCCGACTCGTAAAAAGATAGGGCTTAATCTTCAGGAAGAGACATTTACGGTCCCACTTTGACTGTGGACCATAGATGTTAATGAGCCGAAGCTCCTGTCCCCTCATGAAGACGTCTAAGACCAGGCACCTACCCATTTCTACCTCGATAACTCTCCGGCATTCAACCGATGCAGTCTTAAAAAGGACTGCCACCCCGCTACACGGCTCGGCCGCAAGAGACCAGTACGAGGACCCGCACCTCCACTCACTCTCCGCCTTGCGTATGGCCCCCATATCCGTAAGTCTGGTCTCCTGCAAAAACAAAATGTCAGCCTCAAATCGGGTGAGAAAATCAAAGGCCGCAAATCTAGCCGCATCTGACTTTATACTAGCGACATTAATGGTCGCCAGAGTCAACGGGGTGGGTGCCGCCATCATGAGTGATCGAGTTAGATGGCCTTTTTCTTCCCCCCACCCTTTTTCCTAGCCCGCTCATCTCCGGACGATGAAGCCCCCCCTCTTCTTTTCAAAGAGACAGAGGTATCCATCCCTCCCACCTCTTTCTCATCTCCGGACGCAGGGTTGGCCCCACCTCCTGAAAAAGACATACCCTCCGGAGAAGAGACTCCGCCCCCTCCCAAAGACCCTCCAGATGTTACCTCCGGAACCTCACCCCCGACCCCCATCTCAGCAGGGTCATCAAGGGCTTGGAACCGGTTGGAGAGGGAGATCAGAGGGGAGTAGGTGGGACCTTCCTTAGGCACCTTGGTCAGGGAAGAAGATTTTCCACCTTTTTTCTTCTTTTTTTTATTTTTGGCACTCTTGGTACCCTTGTCACCCATTTCTTTTGGCTGTTCCCCTCCATCCTCATCAAAACTTTCATATTGTGAGGCATCTGAGAGATCAGCCACTTCCTCATTCTCCATCCGACTGATCTCCTCATTCACCGCTTCCTCCCCCGGGGCCTCAGTGACATGGGCCGTCGCCTCGGAGGAGGGGGCAGCCATTACCCCAGTTTCCTGAGGCTCCTCCTGCCCCCTGCCCTCCTGACGCCTTGCCTGCCTCCGCTGGTAAGAGGGACCCCTAGCCCTGCCATTCCTCATCGGCCCCTCAGCTCCTCCCCTGCCGCCACCGCCAACCCCCACAGAAGTTGCACCGCCAAGAACTTCCTCACGGCTCCCCTCCGCCCGGCTGGCCATGGCATTAGAGAATGAACGAGGGCAGCGGCTGAACGGGTGACCTAGATCACCACACAGGTGACATCGAATGACACCACAGGACGCGGCGAGGTGACCCACCTCGCCACACAAGGCACATTTCTGCACCTTGCAGCCCGCGCTGAAGTGGCGAGGATCACCGCACCTGTGGCAGACCTTCGGCTGCCCCTGGTAGAAGACCAGAATACGATCCCTTCCCAGGAAAGCCGAGGAAGGGATGTGGGTGACAGTGCCCCCTGAACGCTTCAACTTTACCATGAAGGTCCAGCCTCCTGACCAGATGCCAAAATCGTCCCGATTCTTTTTAGGGACCTCCACAACCTCGCCGTACCGGCTCAACCAGGTCATTATGTCAACGCCAGAAAGGGACTCATTACATGTTAAAACGGTCACTTTCTTTGGCCCACTTTGGCGAGAAATTGCCTCCACAGCAAACCCTCGCCAGCCGGGCTCCTCTTTTACCAGCTCATAATTTGACCAAAAGAGCTCTAAGCCCTCTGGCCGAACAAAGCTGATATCAAAGGTGGAGGTCCCAAAAGGATGTATCAGAGCAAAGATGTCAATAGCCCTGAAGTCCATCTTCATGAGGAGCTTCACCACATTTGTCCTAGATGGACAGGCCTCATCGCCCCTCCAGCGAAGACGAACAACATTTCTCCTGGAGACCCCCTGCCCGGCTGTCGGGAGGGACCACACGGTCTCCACCCCCCTTTTCTCTTGGAAGGCAGCTAGACCAAACTTATCTAGCCAGTAGGACAACTCCACCTCTCTTCCCTCTACATTGATCGTCCGCTCCCCTTTTTTGAGGGCCTCCAGGAAGCGGCGGCGAAAAGCATCATTCCCTGGGTCCGGAGATGAGGAAGACCCCCGCAGAACCCCACCGGCAGCAGCCGCATAACTTATGGTGCCTGCAGGTGAGGTGGACGATGGACCAGCCCCTATATTCTCTGAACTCTCAACTTCACAGTCAACCATCTCCACCTCACTTACCTCAGCCTCACCATTTTCACTAGTAGAACTTTTATTTTTTTCCTTTCCCACACTGGCACCATTCACACCAACCATACCTCCAGCAGAAACCACCCCTCCAACACCTGACGCTTCACCATTGTCACAGACACTATTCACACCACTTGCACCACTTCCATTCTCATTTACATTTTCATTTGTGTTTTTTTTCACTGCTTTCTGCTGGGGGGTTGCTATTTGCAGTGCTACTGCCCCTTTAAGAGTGGTATTGCAGAGTTTAGTTACCACACCCTGCTTTTCAGCAGAGCATGTGCTGCTTGCAGACTGTTGCTCCAGCCTCTCCTGCAGACCATCTCCACACTCCTGTGTGCACTTCACCACCGGGTCCCCCGCAGATACAGGTGACACACATGCAGATGACCCCGGTGGTGCGATCCGGGCCGGCATTACCGCAGCCATTACAGCTGCACCTGAGATGATAACTGGTGCCGGGGCCCCTGACTTTGACCCAGCATCGGATCTGCATGTGGGGGACCCCAACACCACAGCACACGCCGCCGATGATGCGGCCCTGGCTGACAGTGCACCGCCAACACTGCGGGGAGCGGTGACCACCGGCAAGGTACCCACAGCCTCCACCCCCGAGCGTCAGCGGGTGCAGCAGGCGCCAGGCCGTCCCCGGTTTTCACAGAGGATCGGGCATGGACACCTCCACAGATCTTATTACCGCCCGCCACAGGGCCACACTCCAGACCATGCACACTGTCCGGCTCTGCAGCCGCATGCCCACTCTCGCCCCCTCTGCTACTGCCAGCAGAGACGGCGACCGGCGCCATATGACTTGTACTCTCCCCGCTCCCTCGCACCGGAACCACTGCAGGTCCCGGGCCGGGGTGGGTAGCGGGTTCCACACAGCGGGACTGGGGGGTCCCAGGAAGGGGCACAAACACCAACCTCTCCTCCGATGTTTTCTTCCTTTTTTTCCGTTTCTTTTTCCCCCTCCTGGTTGCCTCGTCCCCGCAGACCTCATCCCCAAACTTCAGGTGGGCATAATTTACTGGGGACTCCAGCTGACGGATCTGCTGCAAGACGAGGCAACCCCCACTACTGCTGTTATCGCTGCCGCTATCATCCGCATCACCCCCATCATCCTCTGAAATGCTATTGTCTGATGGGAGTGGGAACTGCACTGGATCTATCCCGCTGTGTGTGGCCTGGAGATCACTTACCAAGCCCCCAGGTGGGTACGGTGCCTCCTCCATCTCCACATGGTCCACCTCCTCCACCTGGGTCGGACGCCGAGACCCCTCTGGCTCCTTCACAGCAGCCATGTTATGGAATCTGTCCTCATTGTCCAGTTTTTCCCGGAAAGGCCCGCTGTTATCCAGTATAGCCGCTTTCCGGGCTTCCATGCCCTCAATGCCGATCCTCAGGCTGGATATCCTGGCTGTTAGGGCAGACTTCTCTGTACGGGAGGCCCTGTCTGCAGCCTGCCTCGCCTCCTTCATTTCCTCCCGGAGCCTCCTCAGGGTCTTCCCAGCCTCCTCATACTCGCAGAGGTACACATGGATGCGGGAGCCATAGCTGGTAACCGGCTCCCCTGCGGCCCTAGTGCCCCAATCTTTCTGCACCGCCGCCGCTGGACCTCTGCGAGTACTCCGCTCACCTCCGGGAGGAGACACCGCAGTGGCCCTCGCCTCAGCCTTAGGAGCTTTGCAGCCCTCCTGGGTCTTCCTGGGCTCCTCCATGTTTCGGGCCTTGCTGGATCTGGTGACCCTCTTTGCCGGTAGCAATGAGCTCCCACCCCCCGCCGGCTTAGACCGAGGGGTGGGAGACGGGGACTTAGCCCCACAGTTCATCCACTACACCCTCTCTTTCCTGGGTCAGAGAGGGGGGGATTCCTGGGTATAAGGAAAAAAAAACTGGTCTCTCTCCTGGAGCAAACAGAACCGCACACCTTCCTCCACAGACTACAGGCCTCTAGTGGTGGCTGTATGACTCTGTATACAGGGAGCTCCCCCTAGTGGTGACTGCAGACAGGATCTTTCCATGTATCTCTGTATACAGAGAGCTCCCCCTAGTGGTGGCTGCAGACAGGATCTTATCATGTATCTCTGTATACAGGGAGCTCCCCCTAGTGGTGGCTGCAGACAGAATCTTATCATGTATCTCTGTATACAGGGAGCTCCCCCTAGTGGTGACTGCTGACAGGATCCTATCATGTATCTCTGCATACAGGGAGCTCCCCCTAGTGGTGACTGCTGTCAGGATCTTATCATGTATCTCTGTATACAGGGAGCTCCCCCTAGTGGTGGCTGCAGACAGAATCTTATCATGTATCTCTGTATACAGGGAGCTCCCCCTAGTGGTGACTGCTGACAGGATCTTATCATGTATCTCTGCATACAGGGAGCTCCCCTAGTGGTGACTGCTGTCAGGATCTTATCATGTATCTCTGTATACAGGGAGCTCCCCCCAGTGGTGGCTGCAGACAGAATCTTATCATGTACAGTACTGTGGAAAAGTTTTAGACAAGTGTGGAAAAAATAGAAGTGTTAATATTTTTTTTTATCAATGAACAAAACAGAAATCTAAATCCCATTAATATTTTGTGATCGCCTGTTGCCTCCATCATCAGTGTTTGGTGACCGCCCATTGCCTCCATCACTTCTCGTCACTTGTACACAGGTTATGGGGGAATTTAGCAGGAGATTGTTCCAAACATCTTGCAGAACTGACCCCAGATCTGTTTATGATGCTTGGTGGATCCTTCTGTCTCTTTTGATGACAAACACACTGGATGATGTGAGATTAGGGCTCTGTGGACTCCTTGTTCTTAATGATATTAGCTGGATGTTGGGGGTGGTTGTCTGGCCTCAGAATAAATTTGGAGCCAATTAGACGCCACCTTTATGATATTACATGATGGATATTCAGGACCATAGATGCAGTGATCAGTCAAGGCTCTATATGTAGGTAGCTCCACCTAGTGGTGGATGCAGGTAAACAGAAATATTTCATTGAACTTCCCTCAGTCACAGACAATTTTCCTTTTTTCTTCCACTTGTTTTCAGAGCCTTAACTTTTTCTATTTTTTCATCACCCTATGAGGGCTTTTTTTTGCGAGATGAGTTTTAGTTTCGAGGTTTGTGTGAGAACTTTTAGGATTAAATAGCATCATGAAAACCAAGGAACACACCAGACAGGTCAGAGATAAAGTTGTGGAGAACAGTAAAGCAGGGTTTGGTTATAAAAAAAATAGCACAAGCTCTGAACATTTCACAGAAAACTGTTCAACTCATCATCCAAAAATGGAAAGAGTATGGCACAACTGCAAACCTACCAAGACATAGTCATCCACCTACACTGACATCCCAAGCAAGGAGAGCACTAATTAGAGATGCAGCCAAGAGGCCCAAGGTCAATGTTGAGGAGCAACAGAGATCCACAGGTCAGGGGGAAGAATCTGTCCACATGACGACAATTAGTCAGATGCTCTACAAATCTGTCCTTTATGGAAGACTGACAAGAACCAATACATTTCTGAAAAGCATAATAATTCCTGTTTACAGTTTGCAAAATGCCATGTAGGGTACACAGCGAGCATGTGGAAGAAGGGGCTCTGGTCAGACGAAACCAAAGGAGAACTTTTTCGGCAAAATGCAAAACTCTAAGTTTAGTGGAAAACTAATGCTGCACATCACCCTAAAAACACCATCCCCACCATCACACATGGTGATGTCAGCATGCTGCTGTGGGGAGGCTTTTCTTCAGTAGAGGCAGGGAAGCTGAGCAAAGAAGAAAAAGGTACCTGGCAGTCTGGGTGACCTCTTCGGCAGTGCTGAGAAAGTACTGATAAATACAATGTTATCCTTCGAGAATCAGGTGTTATCAACATTGGTGTTCATTGACTGGGTCTGCTGCTAACTTATTGATTCGGGACTGGTTCTGAAGTTAGGTTTAGGGACAGTTAGTTTAGGAAGACCCATTCAAGTCATTGCCCTTGACAAGACACCGTTAGCTCACAATTTGGTCAAGAGAGCAACGATGGATTTCACTCTCCAAGTGGAAGCACTCCACTCTGAATCCATCTCCTGTTTTGTGTTGGACTATTTACCTGCTGGATTGGTACTGGGGTTTCCATGATTGCAGATTCACAATCCTGTTATTGATTGGTGTCAGAAGGAGATTGTGAAATGGAGGCCCAAGTGTTTCAAGAAATGTCTAAAAAATGTACAACTATGCTCCTCTAGTCTGGAAGGTCTTCTGGGGTACCTGAAGGACTTCAGAGATGTGTTCTCGGAAAATGAGGCGGAGATACTACCTCCCCATCGTCCCTTTGATTGTGCTATTGACCTTATTCCTAGCACCAAATTACCTAAAGTTCGCCTTTACAATTTGTCAGGGCTGGAACGGACCGCCATAAAAAGAATATGTTAATGAAAGTTCACGAAAAGGTCATATCTGTCCTTCCTCCTCCCCTATGGCTGCTGGATTTTTCTTTATTAAAAAGAAAGATGAAGGCCTCCGTCCTTGCCTTGATTTCCAAGAACTAAACAAGATCACGCTTAAAAATACTTACCCACTTCCACTCATCCCTGACCCACAGTAGGGGAAATAAATATTTGATCCCTTACTGATTTTGTAAGTTTGCCCACTGACAAAGACATGAACAGTCTATAATTTTAAGGGTCGGTTAATTTTAACATTGAGAGATAGAATATCAAAAATAAAATCCAGAAAATCACATTGTATAAATTATATACATTTATTTGCATTTTGCAGTGAGAAATAAGTATTTGATCCCTCTGGTAAACAAGACTCAATACTTGGTGGTAAAACCCTTGTTGGCAGCACAGCAGTCAGACGTTTCTTGTAGTTGATGATGAGGTTTGCGCACATGTCAGGAGGAATTTTACTCCACTCCTCTTTGCAGATCATCTCTAAATCATTAAGATTTTGGGGCTGTCACTTGGCAACTCGGAGCTTCACCTCCTCCATAAGTTTTCTATGGAATTAAGGTCTGGAGACCGGCTAAGCCAATCCATGACCTTAATGTGCTTCTTTTTGAGCCACTCCTTTGTTGCCTTGCTTATACAGTACCGACTAAAAGTTTGGACACACCTTCTCATTTAAAGATTTTTCTGTATTTTCATGACTATGAAAATTGTAAATTCACACTGAAGGCATCAAAACTATGAATTAACACATGTGGAGTTATACACTTAACAAAAAAGTGTGAAACAACTGAAAATATGTCTTATATTCTAGGTTCTTCACAGTAGCCACCTTCTGCTTTGATGACCGCTTTCCACACTCTTGGCATTCTCTTGATGAGCTTCAAGAGGTAGTCACCGGAAATGGTTTTCACTTCACAGGTGTGCCCTGTCAGGTTTAATAAGTGGGATTTCTGGCCTTATAAATGGGGTTGGGGCCATCAGTTGTGTTGTGCAGAAGTCTGGTGGATACACAGCTGATAGTCCTACTGAATAAACTGTTAGAATTTGTATTATGGCAAGAAAAAAGCAGCTAAGTAAAGAAAAACGAGTGGCCATCATTACTTTAAGAAATGAAGGTCAGTCAGTCCGAAAAATTGGGAAAACTTTGAAAGTGTCCCCAAGTGCAGTTGCAAAAACCATCAAGCGCTACAAAGAAACTGGCTCACATGAGGACCGCCCCAGGAAAGGAAGACCAAGAGTCACCTCTGCTTCTGAGGATAAGTTTATCCGAGTCACCAGCCTCAGAAATCACAGGTTTACAGCAGCTAGGATTAGAGACCAGGTCAATGCCACACAGAGTTCTAGCAGCAGACACATCTCTACAACAACTGTTAAGAGGAGACTTTGTGCAGCAGCCTTCATGGTAAAATAGCTGCTAGGAAACCACTGCTAAGGACAGGCAACAAGCAGAAGAGGCTTGTTTGGGCTAAAGAACACAAGGAATGGACATTAGACCAGTGGAAATCTGTGCTTTGGTCTGATGAGTCCAAATTTGAGATCTTTGGTTCCAACCACCGTGTCTTTGTGTGTGGCCCAGCTATGTCAGGCACACATAATCCAGGAAAATGCACAGGAAGGTAACCGCAAAAGCTTGATATCATTCATGTCACTCACACTTTGAGACACACCCACCGGGGGTATAAGAGGTAGTGACACGTAGCAGTCAGTGTGATTCAAGCCTTGGGAGGCTCAGGAGTGAGTCATCCCCCAGATAGTTTCCTGTCTGAGAAGAGCTCAGATCAGGGAGTCAGTTTCCTGTCTTAGGACAGTGCAGTTGAGTGCCAGTTCAGTCTGGACTTGGAGGGAGAGGAGAGAGGACTGAATCCTCGCAGAGCTAGCGTAGCTCACCTGACAAGGAAGTGGAGGCTAGTACGGGTGAAGTGAATCATCCTAGCCTAGTCAGAGCTACCCTTAATCAGTACCTCAACAGAAGCTGAACCAAGGAGGATACTGAGAGCTGCTCAGCGAGCTCTGGAGAAAGCTGACATTTCCATCAATGCTACAAGTGCTTAGGAACAGAGCAAGAGCAGGACGAAGGGCGCAGTGGAGAAGGACAGAGAAGTGCTTCAGGTACCAGATTACCTGCACTAATTCACCGGACACCGGGTCCGAAGCGTTGCTAGTGTTTCAAGCATAGTAACAAGAAAACCGGAGGCTTTCTGGACTACAGGTCGCAGAGAGCAGCCCTAAGCGCTGATACGTAACCGGAATCAGGGAGAACGGGGACTTTGAGTCAAGTGCACGACAAAAGTAAGGACTTAGTTCTCTCAACATCTGATAATCAGAGACATAGAAGGCTCCACCACAATGTCAGCCGGGCTTGGCAGCTATTGAGAAAAGCTGGAGATTGCAGAGTTAACTTCGCTTCATGCAAGTTTGGACTCACCTACATATGAAGTAAAGGAGGCCTCTAACCTGCTCAGCGGTTATCCCGAATGTGCATTCTCCACCCCGACCAGCTCCCCGGGACCTGCCTGAAACATCTACAAGTAAAAGGTATGAAAAGAAGCTGCATTGTGTGTGACTGAATTATTACCTACACCCTGCATCATCACCATAGACTTCCAGGGACCCGTCTCACCTGTGGGAGACTTACCACCCAGCTGCCCCATAACATCCCCTGTGAAGATTCTTATAGCAGCGCTGGTCCAATTGATCAGACACCACAGGTGGCGTCACGAACTACCTATCCTTATAATCCCCTGTAAATATCCCCCATTGCATGACCGCCAGGGCCACGGAACGAGTCCCGCTGCCAGTGACAACTCCCATAGACTTCCATGGGCTCGGCTCCGAGTACCCCATAGCCCTGGTACCACCTCAGTGTGGTGCGCGTCATCTTTTTGGCGTCACGAACAGGATGCGAAACTTGCAATTGTGAGTCCTGTGTTGCCTATTGAACTGTTTGGTGAAAAAGACTGTTTGCTGTGTTTGGCGCCATTATACCGCCATCTTTATCGCAATATTCGCGCCCTCAGGCGCTGGTGAAGAAGGGGGGCGTACCTGAAAGAGCGCGCTGTTGCCTGGACACGCCCCTAACTCTGACGCGGCGGCAGGGCCTGTGAAACAGGAAGTGAACGCTCTGACATCAGAGCGCCAGCGACAAAGGTCCTGTCTCCACCGCTGTGCCTGCGACGCTGCAGCGTGTGAAAGAGGTAGGCTCCGATTAACCAAGGGGGCATCAACATGTCGCAGCAACCGGCAGACGGAGCGGCCCCCGCCGGTGGCCCCAATAGCCCACCGCTTGGCGTTGTAGTGCAGGATGGAGGTGCGGGCCCCTCACCTGGCCCGGTGGTCCCGCTCATGCCGCTAACCCTCCCATACATGCCTGGAGCGAAGTGGCTTCCCCAGTACAGCGGCGAGCCAGGCACCCTGCCAGGATTTAAACAGAAAATATGTAGTATTTTGGATATGTACTCAATGACTGAAAAGCAAAAAGCTGCTGTGGTAATAGGACAGTTAGCTGGTGCGGCTGAGAGAGAAGTAGAGACTTGGCCCGCTGCAGACCAGGAGTCAGTACCTGCGATTCTCTTAAAGCTACAGGCCATCTTTGAGGACCGCACAGAAACGGATCTCCGGATGGCATTTTATCAGTGCTTCCAGGGACCGGGTGACAGTATTAGGGACTACGCCTGCCGACTACAGGGGGCCCTGCGAGCTCTTAAACAGGCTAACCCCACAAGTCCCATTGATGAGAGCCAAATGTTGAAAGAACAATTTGTACGGGGACTAAGGTCCCCAGCGGAAGGCAGGACTGTAAACTGGTGGTCCTTGGATCATCCAGATGCCACTTTTGATGCCCTAAAGGACATGGCAATAAAAGGACTGCGACCCTTGGAAAAGCCAGAGGTGGCAAATTAGTATCACCCGGGTGAAGCCACTCTAAAGCCGGCAGTACCCACCTTTTCCCCGCAGGTGGCAGAAGCTAAAACGCAGGTGGCGCCCCCTAGTGAGTTGGAATGTCTGCGCTCGGAAGTGCGCCAGCTGACTAAGAACTTGGCCACTGTAATGGATGCCCTGCAACTGCGGAAAGAGGAAGGAGGAAAGATCCTACTAGCCGACTGTCCGGAGGATGTCCCTTGGATGAATCGGAGGAAATGGAGGACGTCGCCTCACCGGAGGAGGACCACGCCACCCCCAGTAGCGACTCCTGATCAACACCATCCTCGCCGAGAGATCATCTGCTACCGCTGCAACCAAAAAGTGTTATGTTTCGGTAGCTGAGGAGTGCAGGTAAAAAAGGCAATACACCAGAGCAGTTGGAATCTATGGGATTGCAGTACCCTGACTAACCACCACAACTAGAGGCAGCCGTGGAGCGTTCCTACGTTGGTCCTAGACGCCTCGTCACAGCCTGAGAAACTAACTACACCTAAAGATAGAAATAGGAAAGCTATCTGCCCCGGAGCAGAACCCCAAAGATAATAGAAAGCCCCCAAACATGTAATGGCGGTTAGACAAGAGGAAATACTGACACAGAAAGAAAATAGTATGAGCAAACGCTGGGGCCCAAACTATCTAAATAGAAAAGGATAGGAAGGGTACTTACTGCAATCCCAGAAAACCCTGAAAAACACCAACTCTACTAATTTCAAAATCACCTGAGATCACACGACCTCTACCACCTAAATTAGTTCTCTGGTGTAACAAAATCAAAACAGCAGCCACTGAAAAAACTGGAAAAAACAAAAGAACAAAACTCAGTGGCTGAACTAAACTGAGAAGGCAGAAGCCCCCGGAGGGGACCCAGAAGGCCCCCAAAGAAGTGCAGGACAAAATGCAAAAATATAGCACAAACACAAAAGAAGAAAAAGACTTATCTGGAAGCAGGAGATGCAGACACGACACAGCAGGCTACAAGGGAAACTGGAATGAAGGATTCAGACCAGAACAATTGATCACCGGCAACCCTGATGGGAAAATGACTCCCTTATATAAGACCAGTCAGTAACACCTGATTCCCAGTCCTCACAATCTTCACTAGTACCGCTTGTAACCACCAGAGGGAGCCTCTGCTCAGAACTCATCTCAAACCCATTCACAACAAAAAAGGTCATATGGCTCAGCAATGTCCTTTAAACGAGCCGATCCTGGGTCAGAGGGCCGACACCCAGGAGTAGACTCATCAGGCCCCTTAGACTGGAACCGCAGGTTCGTGGGTGGACGACCCTACCTGTCCATCATTCTGGACGGGATTGCAATTCCTGCACTACTGGACACTGGATCTCAGGTGACCATCATACCTGATGTCCTTTATAATAAATTCTGGTCTATGGACAGTCTCCAGCCCCCGAGCCCTGACTTTGCTGTGTATGCCTCTAATGGTCTCCCTGTTGAAGTACTTGGAGCCAAAAATGTGGACGTAAAAGTGGGCAGAGTGGAGCTGAAGGATCAGGGACTTCTAGTAGTCAGGACTGTAAATGAGGAAAATGGCCTAAATGTGATATTAGGTACTAACATTATCAGTAACTGTCTGGGAGAAGTTGTGTTTTTGCTCCAACAGCTCGCTGAAGTTGCCAAGCCAAAGCAGAAGGGAGTGATCCAGAGGGAGATCCGGGCCTGATGTGCCAGCAGCAAGCGAAGCTTACAGATGGTGAAATCGGTAATGTACGGGTCACAGACTCGAACCCCATTGTAATACCCCCAATGAGTGAAATGTTAATATGGTGTAGGGCAGCCATAGGTCTGAGAGGACAGAACTACCAAGCAGTAGTAGAGCCCCATCGTTCAGAGCACAGACCTACACTCTTAACTGCTAGAGGGGTAGTGGAAGTAATAAATGGGAGAGTACCAGTACGACTTCTCAACTGGGGGGACGACGAAGTAAATTTACCACGTTATGCCACAGTTGCTAAATTACATGCCGTAGATAACAATTCTATCCTCACAACCGAGTCCTTAGCCTCCCGACAACTAGCGGAGGATAATGATCCGGCAACCCCAGTAGCGGATTGGTGTCAGCAGCTTCATATAGGGACAGATACCACTTCCGTCCACCAGAAACAGGGGGTACTACGGGTGGTACAAGAGTACGCACAAGTATTTAGCAAACACCCACTTGACTTTGGGACAATTAAGGGAGTACAGCATCATATCCCTACAGGCAGTCATCCTCCCATCAAAGAGCGGTACAGGCCTATACCTCCAGCCCACTATCAGAAAGCTAAAGAAATGTTGCGTGACATGAAGGAAGCCGGGGTGATAAGGGATAGTTGTAGCCCCTGGGCAGCACCTCTAGTTCTAGTTAAGAAAAAGGATGGTAGCATGAGAATGTGTGTAGATTACCGACAAGTAAATCGCATAACACATAAAGATGCATACCCACTACCACGCATTGAGGAATCCTTAGCTGCTCTGAAAACGGCTAACTACTTTTCTACCCTCGACCTTACTAGTGGGTACTGGCAATTAGCTGTGGCTGAGGAGGATCGGGAGAAAACTGCTTTCACCACCCCAATGGGACTCTGCGAGTTTGACAGAATGCCGTTTGGCCTCAGCAGTGCCCCAGGAACATTCCAGAGAGTGATGGAGAGCTGCCTGGGACATCTCAACTTCGAAACTGTGCTGCTGTACCTGGACGACGTGATTGTGTACTCCAAGACATATGAAGATCATCTGAAGCACCTGGCAGAGGTATTCGAGTCACTGTCCAAGTATGGGATGAAACTGAAGCCCTCCAAATGCCATCTGCTCAAACGAAAGGTACAGTACTTGGGACATATTGTCAGTTCCGAAGGAGTAGCGCCGGACCCCGAGAAGGTCACAGCCATCCAGAAATGGCCGGAGCCGAAGAATCTAAAGGAGGTGCGTCAGTTCCTGGGACTAACAGGTTACTACAGGAGGTTTGTAAAAGATTACACCAAGAAAGCGGCGCCTTTGCAGGACCTCCTGGTAGGACAACCTCTCAAGAGCAGAAACCCTCCATTCAATTGGGGTAAAGAACAAGCTGAGGCATTCAAAGAGATGAAAGAGATCCTGACAGGCGATGAAATCTTAGCCTACCCAGATTACAGCCAACCGTTCCTGCTATACACAGATGCCAGTAACGAAGGATTAGGAGCTGTCCTCAGTCAGAAGCAGAATGGCCAAGAAAAAGTCATCGCGTATGCCAGCAGAAAACTCAGGCCAACTGAGAGGAACCCGGAAAACTATAGCAGCTTCAAACTGGAGTTTCTGGCACTGGTCTGGGCCATTACCGAAAGATTCAAACATTACCTCGCCTCCAACAAGTCCACTGCGTACACGGACAAAACCCCTTGACGCACCTTGAAACAGCCAAGCTGGGAGCCATGGAGCAACGTTGGATGGCTCGGCTGTCAAATTATCAGTTTACCATCAAGTACAGGGCAGGCCGTAAAAATGCTAACGTGGACGCCTTGTCCAGAATGCCGCATAAATCCGACACGGGAAGAATCAGATGATCTGGAAGAAATCGAGCTACCTGCGTTCCACCGAAATGGGATGGTCCAAGAGCAACGAGTCTACAGAAAGCGGTGTGGTGAGATGTTGAACCCTTTACCTCATCACAGCTGGAAGGAAACTCAGGACAGCGATCCAGTGGTCAGCCTTGTCAAGGAGCTGATAAGACAGGAAGGTTCCTCCTTGGAGAAAGACGCACCTATACCAGCAAAGCTCCTGTGGAATGAGAGAAGCCGGTTGTTCATCTACCGTGAGAAGTTGTGCAGGAGATACGTCGACCCAAGGACCCATGAGATGGTTTGGCAGATAGTGGTCCCCAGAGCAGACATCCAAATGGTGTTAGAAGCGTACCACGATCAAGCAGGACACTTTGGCTGGAAAAAGCTAGAGACCCTGTTGAGGTGTCGGTTCTACTGGGTAGGGATGCGCAGCTCCATCGAGAAGTGGTGCCGGAATTGTGGACCCTGTGGACTCAGACGAAAAGACTATCATAGTCAGAGAGCACCCCTGCAGCCTATCCGGACGACTCGTCCCTTGGAGATCGTGGCATTGGATCACGTCAAGTTGTCCCCAAGCAGGTCAGGATACTCATATGCCCTGACCATGGTGGATCACTATTCCAAATTTCTGGTGGTCGCCCCGTCAAAGATCTGACAGCAGAGACAGCAGCAAGAACCTTCCAAGCAAGTATCTGCAGACCACACGGATATCCGGAGCAGGTGCTGACTGATCGAGGTCCTGCATTCGAAGCTGAACTGTTTAAGGAATTCGGTCACTTATATGGATGTAAGAAGATCAGAACAACACCATACCACCCTCAGACCAATGGCCTTTGTGAAAAGATGAATCACATTGTCATCGACTTACTGAAATCTGTACCACTGGAAGAAAGAAATCGGTGGCCAGACTTGTTACCTGACCTGGTCGACTTATACAACCACATATCAGTAAGTTCCACCAACTGCACTTCAGCCTACCTTATGAGAGCGAGACCAGGAAGACTGCCGATGGATTTGGAACTTGGTGTGGTAGAACCAGAGGCTGATGACAGTGCTGAAGATTGGGACACAACTCGACAGGAACAGTACAAGAGAGTACAAGCCTGCGTAGAAGACAGTCTCAACAAAGTAAGGGAAAAGCAAGAGAAGAACTATAACAAAAATGCTCCCGCTACGCCTTTTATGCCTGGAGAAATGGTGCTCAAAAGGAAAAGAAGAATGCACAAGTTGGATGATCAGTGGGAACAGGAGCCATATGTCGTGCAAAATTCCAATTTTGATAACAGAAAAGTCTGTGCCATTAGCAAGGATGGAGGAAAAACGACTGCAACTGTGTCTAGAGATCATCTAAAGTTGTGTCCTGGCCCATTAAAGCTTCGTGAGGAAGAACCTGTTGTCCTTCAGAAAGAAAATGATGAAGCGGTCATACATACGGATTTGGGAGATTTACCTGCAGATTGGCCCAGAGTGGGAGATGCTGTAATTATTCCTGTGCTGCAGTTTTATCAACCGCAAGAGGAGTCTCTACATCCAGTCATACCAATTGTGCCAGTTGAGCCACTTCCAGAAGGACCTATTCCGGCAGACCCTCAACCATTGGGATCCCAAGCAGCGGAACCGCAAGAAGCAGCACCACAAGAAGTGGAGTCCCCTGGTGAAGCAGTACCGCCTCGCCCAGTCGCTAGCATGCTTGCCAGGTCCCTAGAGAGGTGGAGTCGTATCTATAGTTTGCCGTTACGCAGAACAGACAGGCTAGAGACTACTATACCTGATGCTACCCCACGTAGGTCAGAACGTATCACTAAAGGAAAATTACCTATTCGTTATCAAGAGTAGTCCTAGTAAATTAGTAGCAAGACCCAGACAGGGTTTACTGCACCTGAGAAATGTGTAAAGTTTGAACAAGTATTAATGTGATTTCTATTTATATGTCTTGAAATATGTTTTTTTTTCTCATGCATGGACTGCGTGGCTGTGGACTGTGCCAGCCCAAAAACTTTAATGTAAATAGTTTGCACCACGGTGCACTATCTTGGTTTTACACAAAACCATTGCTATCTACCTCTGAAGAAAAACCCGTATGGTGTGGCCTAGAGTGAGGTCTGCAGTCAGAAGTCCTGCAGCCCACCCAGGACCCACGTGGGAGGTTTTTGGTGCGGGTCCTCCACAAGAATTTGTCTAGTATTTATGAGAATGTTTGATACTTTTGATACTTTTGTATTTTTTCTAATGTACAAATTGTAACGTTCAAGAAGTCTTACCTCCCGGATGGGAAGAGTTAAAATGTTGATGTTATATGTGAAACAAAAATGTTTTCTTTTTCTCTTTTACAGCCCGGGAGTGCTGTGTTTAATCAAGGGGGGATGTGTGGCCCAGCTATGTCAGGCACACATAATCCAGGAAAATGCACAGGAAGGTAACCGCAAAAGCTTGATATCATTCATGTCACTCACACTTTGAGACACACCCACCAGGGGTATAAGAGGTAGTGACACGTAGCAGTCAGTGTGATTCAAGCCTTGGGAGGCTCAGGAGTGAGTCATCCCCAGATAGTTTCCTGTCTGAGAAGAGCTCAGATCAGGGAGTCAGTTTCCTGTCTTAGGACAGTGCAGTTGAGTGCCAGTTCAGTCTGGACTTGGAGGGAGAGGAGAGAGGACTGAATCCTCGTAGAGCTAGCGTAGCTCACCTGACAAGGAAGTGGAGGCTAGTACGGGTGAAGTGAATCATCCTAGCCTAGTCAGAGCTACCCTTAATCAGTACCTCAACAGAAGCTGAACCAAGGAGGATACTGAGATGCTGCTCAGCGAGCTCTGGAGAAAGCTGACATTTCCATCAATGCTACAAGTGCTTATGAACAGAGCAAGAGCAGGACGAAGGGCGCAGTGGAGAAGGACAGAGAAGTGCTTCAGGTACCAGATTACCTGCACTAATTCACCGGACACCGGGTCCGAAGCGTTGCTAGTGTTTCAAGCATAGTAACAAGAAAACCGGAGGCTTTCTGGACTACAGGTCGCAGAGAGCAGCCCTAAGCGCTGATACGTAACCGGAGTCAGGGAGAATGGGGACTTTGAGTCAAGTGCACGACAAAAGTAAGGACTTAGTTCTCTCAACATCTGATAATCAGAGACATAGAAGGCTCCACCACAATGTCAGCCGGGCTTGGCAGCTATTGAGAAAAGCTGGAGATTGCAGAGTTAACTTCGCTTCATGCAAGTTTGGACTCACCTACATATGAAGTAAAGGAGGCCTCTAACCTGCTCAGCGGTTATCCCGAATGTGCATTCTCCACCCCGACCAGCTCCCCGGGACCTGCCTGAAACATCTACAAGTAAAAGGTATGAAAAGAAGCTGCATTGTGTGTGACTGAATTATTACCTACACCCTGCATCATCACCATAGACTTCCAGGGACCCGTCTCACCTGTGGGAGACTTACCACCCAGCTGCCCCATAACATCCCCTGTGAAGATTCTTATAGCAGCGCTGGTCCAATTGATCAGACACCACAGGTGGCGTCACGAACTACCTATCCTTATAATCCCCTGTAAATATCCCCCATTGCATGACCGCCAGGGCCACGGAACGAGTCCCGCTGCCAGTGACAACTCCCATAGACTTCCATGGGCTCGGCTCCGAGTACCCCATAGCCCTGGTACCACCTCAGTGTGGTGCGCGTCATTTGTGCGAAGCAGAAAAGGTGAACGAATGGACTCTACATGCCTGGTTCCCACCGTGAAGCATGGAGGAGGAGGTGTGATGGTGTGGGGGGGCTTTGCTGGTGACAATGTTGGGGATTTATTCAAAATTGAAGGCATACTGAACCAGCATGGCTACCACAGCATCTTGCAGCAGCATGCTATTCCATCCGGTTTGCGTTTAGTTGGACCATAATTTATTTTTCAACAGGACAATGACCCCAAACACACCTCCAGGCTGTGTAAGGGCCATTTTACCAAAAAGGAGAGTGATGGTGTGTAGCCCAGCTACGCAGGCACACATAAAGTCCAGGAGAGTGCACAGGAAGGTAACAGCAACGCTTGATATTCATTCACTGTCACTCACACTTTCAGACACACCCATCTGAGATATAAGGGGGAGTGACACGTGGCAGGCAGTCAGACAGCTTCCTGTCTTCGGACAGGGCAGTCAGTGAGTCAGATCTTGAGGAAGTAGTGTTCAGTCGAACTTCAGTCTGCTAGCTTCTGTCTAAGGACAGAGCAGCCATTCAGTCTCGGTCCAGTCTGGACTTTGGAGGAAACTGAGGCTGTGCAGCGAGCTCTGGAGGAAGCTGACATTTTCCACAACTGCCACAAGTGCTTATGTTAAGAGCGGGAAGCAGGGCGAAGGGCACAGTGGAGAAGACAGAGAAGTGCTACAGGTATTGGATTACTTGCACTAAATTGCCGGACACCGGGGTCCGAAGTGTTGCTACTGTTTCAAGCATAGTAACAAGAAACCCGGAGGCATCTGGACTACAGGTCGCAGAGAGCAGCCCTAAGTGTCAATACGTAACCGGAGTCAGGTGGAACAGGGACTTTGAGCGGGGCCCACGCAAAAGTAAGGACTTAGTTTCATCACATAGAAGGCTCCACCACAATGTTGGCCGGGCAGTACAGCTATTGAGAAAGCTGGAGATTCAGAGTTAACTTCGCTTCAGGTAGGTTGGACTCACAAGTATATGGAAGTAAAGGAGGCCTCTAACCTGCTCAGCTGTTACCCGAATGTGCACTCTTCACCCCGACCAGCTCCCCGGGATCTGCTTGAATCATCTGCCAGTAAAAGGTATGGAAAGAAACTGCAATGTGTGTGACTGAATCTTTATCTACACCCTACATCATCACCACCATAGACTTCCAGGGACCAGTCTCACCTGTGGGAGACTTACCACCAAGCTGCCCATAACATCCCCTGTGAAGACCCTTACAGCAGCGCTGGTACAATTACCAGAAACCACAGGTGGCGTCACGAACTATCCTAATAATCCCCTGTAAATATCTCCCCCCATTGTATGAGCGCCCAGGGCCACGGACCGAGTCCCGCTGCCAGTGACAAACCCCATAGACTTTCATGGGCTCGGTGCCGAGTACCCCATTGCCCTGGTACTAAGTAAGTGCGACTCATTTTTGGCGTCACGAACAGGATCCGAAGCTTGCAATTGTGAGTCCTGTGTGCCTATTGAACTGTTTGTGCAGAAAAAGACTGTTTGCTGCATTTGGCGCCAAATACCGCCATTTTACCGCCAAGTTGGCGCCCTGAAGCGCTGGTGAAGAAGGTGGGCGTGCATTCGTGGGCGTGTACCCCCCCTGAGGCGCGAAAGATATGGCCGCCCTCTCCAAATGCTACTACAATGTGCGGTCCTGCCCCACTGCTAAAGAAATCCGCCTCCTCTTCATTCTCTATCCGAAGAGGAGGAGACGCAAATCCCGCCTCCACGGAAGAGACCGGACTGTTCCTGATGGAACCTACAGTCTGGCTTGGGACGAGATGGCAGAAGGACAGGAGGATCTGAGCCGAGGACCGGATGATTTCCTACCTGTGCCGGAGCTGTCCCCAGATAGGGACACCGACCCCGCCATGATGGAGCTGCGGAGGGAGAACGAGGAGCTGAGAAAGAAGCTCCAGAGTCGTGCTGAACTGCAGGAGACGGAGAGGCACTGGCGCGCCCAAACTCAGCGGCTGCTGTGGGACGCAGTGTTCTCTCCTACAAGCCAAGCGCCGTCTCCTGAATTCCTGAAATCGCTGCTGGAGAAGGCTGAGGGACGACCGGAGGTTACCACCGAGAGTGCTGTACCTGATCCCACCGATGCGGAGGTGGAGGAGAAGGAGGCTGAGGAGGTATTGCCCGGACCGGAGTGCCAGTCAGGCCAGGAGGCCACAGCAGAGCATCGCTCCCCGGTAAGGTCACCGGAGGGGTCCCAGCCATCGTTGCCGGAAGTCGACTGGGACGAGATGGCGCTATTGGATGATGTCACCTATGCTGTTCAGTGGGAAAGTGAGTGGTGCCGTCGTGAAGAAGAGCAGCGACGCCATCAGCAGGAAGAAGAGAGGAAAAAGCAGCGAGACCGCCAGGAGTGGCATGAAAGGTTCTTCGCTGAAAAGGAGGCTATCCGTCAGGATAAAGGTACCCGACGGGAACCGCGGCGGCAGGGCTGCGTCGCCGAGTTTCAGCTCCGCAAGGGCTGGGGCTTCATCCGCGAGCCAGGCCTCTATCAAGGGGTCTTTGTCAGCCGCCGAGACGTAGAATCCCACCTGCCCATCGGTCATCCTGGGAGGGACCTGATTAATGGGGACATTGTGAGCTACACCCGCCACTGGGGTCTGAAGGGGTGGTATGCCCTGAACGTCTCCATCGTCGGCGACCCCGTCCCCGACATCGGTACTGAGGCGTCCCAGTTCAGAGCTCCCACGGCACCAGGCCGTGCACCAGCATCGCCCCCTGCCTCGCAAACAGCGACCTGCTTGGCATTGCAACCAGCATCGCAAGCCAGATCTCACTATGTGGCACCATCCGCAACGCCACTTGCATCATATATGACAGAGGTACCCGATGGGACCTTAGTTAGAACGAGGACAGTGGCCACTCAAACACTGATATCGGGCCATGACTTATTCGTGATGAGATCTAAAAAGCATCGCGTCGTTCCAGCCCCAGGTGTGGAAGACGTAATTGAAGTCTGCAAGAAAATGTGAAGACCGGTAGGACCCAGACAGGGGTTTACCGCATTCTAGAAATTGTAAAAAGTTTGAAGAAATATTTGCCATTTTTGCACTTTATTATTGTGTATGTATAGTGTTTACATATTGAGTAGAATACCCGGCTGGGTACAAGGAAAGGAATTTTGAAAAAATTAAAAAGTAATGATTGCATATGTTGCATAGTATACCCCGGTTGGGTAAGGTTAAATTATAATGTGAATACTGGAAATGTAAATAAGTGTCTATTACTATGCCATTGGACTGAGAGGCTGTGGACTTTGCCGGCCCAAAAACTTTCACTTGTAAATAGTTGCGCTTTGGTGCATTATCTTGGTTTCACATGAAACCACTACTATCTACCTCTGAAGAAAAACCCGTATGGTGTGGCCTAGAGTGAGGTCTGCAGTCAGAAGTCCTGCAGCCCACCCAGGACCCACGTGGGAGGTTTTTGGTGCGGGTCCTCCACAAGTATCTTGTATTTATGAACATGTTTGATATTTTGATACTTTTGATACTTTTGTATTCTTCATTGTACAAATTGTAACGTTCAAGAAGTCGTACCTCCCGGATGGGAAGAGTTATAATGTTGATGTTAATGCAAAACAAAAATGTTCTTTTCTCTTTTACAGCCCGGGAGTGCTGTGTTTTACCAAGGGGGGATGTGTAGCCCAGCTACGCAGGCACACATAAAGTCCAGGAGAGTGCACAGGAAGGTAACAGCAACGCTTGATATTCATTCACTGTCACTCACACTTTCAGACACACCCATCTGAGATATAAGGGGGAGTGACACGTGGCAGGCAGTCAGACAGCTTCCTGTCTTCGGACAGGGCAGTCAGTGAGTCAGATCTTGAGGAAGTAGTGTTCAGTCGAACTTCAGTCTGCTAGCTTCTAAGGACAGAGCAGCCATTCAGTCTCGGTCCAGTCTGGACTTTGGAGGAAACTGAGAGCTGTGCAGCGAGCTCTGGAGGAAGCTGACATTTTCCACAACTGCCACAAGTGCTTATGTTAAGAGCGGGAAGCAGGGCGAAGGGCACAGTGGAGAAGACAGAGAAGTGCTACAGGTATTGGATTACTTGCACTAAATTGCCGGACACCGGGGTCCGAAGTGTTGCTACTGTTTCAAGCATAGTAACAAGAAACCCGGAGGCATCTGGACTACAGGTCGCAGAGAGCAGCCCTAAGTGTCAATACGTAACCGGAGTCAGGTGGAACAGGGACTTTGAGCGTGGCCCACGCAAATGTAAGGACTTAGTTTCATCACATAGAAGGCTCCACCACAATGTTGGCCGGGCAGTACAGCTATTGAGAAAGCTGGAGATTCAGAGTTAACTTCGCTTCAGGCAGGTTGGACTCACAAGTATATGGAAGTAAAGGAGGCCTCTAACCTGCTCAGCTGTTACCCGAATGTGCACTCTTCACCCCGACCAGCTCCCCGGGATCTGCTTGAATCATCTGACAGTAAAAGGTATGGAAAGAAACTGCAATGTGTGTGACTGAATCTTTATCTACACCCTACATCATCACCACCATAGACTTCCAGGGACCAGTCTCACCTGTGGGAGACTTACCACCAAGCTGCCCCATAACATCCCCTGTGAAGACCCTTACAGCAGCGCTGGTACAATTACCAGAAACCACAGGTGGCGTCACGAACTATCCTAATAATCCCCTGTAAATATCTCCCCCCATTGTATGAGCGCCCAGGGCCACGGACCGAGTCCCGCTGCCAGTGACAAACCCCATAGACTTTCATGGGCTCGGTGCCGAGTACCCCATTGCCCTGGTACTAAGTAAGTGCGACTCAATGGGGTGCTACGCCAGATGACCTGGCCTCCACAGTCACCAGACTTGAACCCAATCGAGATGGTTTGGGGTGAGCTGGACCGCAGAGTGAAGGCAAAAGGGCCAACAAGTGCTAAGCATCCCTGGGAACTCCTTCAACATTGTTGGAAGACCATTTCCGGTGACTACCTCTTGAAGCTCATCAAGAGAATGTCAAGAGTGTGCAAAGCAGTCATCAAAGCAAAAGGTGGCTACTTTGAAGAACCTAGAATATAAGACATATTTTCAGTTGTTTCACACTTTTTTGTTAATTATATAATTCCACATGTGATAATTCATAGTTTTGATGCCTTCAGTGTGAATCTACAATTTTCATAGCCTGGAAAATACAGAAAAATCTTTAAATGAGAAGGTGTGTCCAAACTTTTGGTCTGTACTGTATGTTTTGGGTCATTCTCTTGCTGGAAGACCCAGTCACGACCCATTTTTAATGTCCTGGTGGAGGGAAGGAGAGTTGATTCCGACCACGCACCACAATTGTGGATACCAGGGCTATGGGGTACTCGGAGCCGAGCCCATGGAAATCTATGGGAGTTGTCACTGGTAGCGGTGGCTCGGTCCGTGGCCCTGGCGGTCAATGCGATAGGGGATATTTACAGGGGATTTGAAATAGTTCGTGACGCCACCTGTGGTTTCTGGTAAATTGTACCAGCGCTGCTGTAAGGGTCTTCACAGGGGATGTTATGGGGCAGCTTGGTAGTAAGTCTCCCACAGGTGAGACTGGTCCCTGGAAGTCTATGGTGATGATGATGCAGGGTGCAATAAGAATTCAGTCACACACAAGGAAGCTCCTTTTCATACCTTTTACTGATGATGGTTCAAGCAGATCCCGGGAAGCTGGTCGGGGTGGAGAGTGCACATTCAGGTAGCAGCCGAGCAGGTTAGAGGCCTCCTTAACTTCCATATAATGTGAGTCCAACTTGCCTGAAGCGAAGTTAACTCTAAAACTCCAGCTTTCTCTGTAGCTGTACTGCCCGGCCAACGTTGTGGTGAAGCCTTCTAAGTGATGGAACTAAGTCCTTACTTTTGCTGATCAGGCTCAAAGTCCTGTTCACTGACTCGGTTACGTATTGACCTTAGGGCTGCTCTCTGCGACCTGTAGTCCAGATGCTCTGGTTTTCTTGTCACTATGCTTGAAACAATAGCAACGCTTCGGTCCCCAGTGACCGGTGATTTAGTGCAGGTAATCCAATACCTAAGGCACTGCTCTGTCTTCTTCCACTGTGCCTTCACCCTGCTTTCGCTCTTAACATAAGCACGGGTGGCTTTTGTGGAAAGGGTCAGCTTCATCCAGAGCTCGCTGCACAGCTCTCAGTTTCTCCAAAGTCCACACGGACCGAGACTGAATGGCTGCTCTGTCCTTGAGACAGAAGCTAACAGGCTGAACTCCACTGAACACGAAGGTACTGCCACATAACAATCCCGCTAGCGATCATGTAACGACCATATAATGCGATCGCTAGCGGGATTGTTTCTATATCGCTAAATGCGGCCACATTTAGCGATATAGTTAACGACGCTATCGCGTTAGCGATCTTCTTAACGACTTTAGCGGTACAAAAGTACCGCTAAATCGCTAAGAAAGGTGCCACACAGCGATTAGTACTCACCCAGCGGGCGCCAGCGATGAAATAGGGTCGGAGCGATCCCAGCGACGAGCGAGATCACAGCAGGAAGCTCGTCGCTGGAAGCTGCCGCATGAACAATATCGCTAACGGGATCGCTAATAGTGACGTTTTTAGCGATCCGTTAGCGATATTGTTTAGTGTGGCATACCTTAAGCTCCACACAGACTGATCTTATCTCAGACAGCTAACTATCCAAGGGACGACTCACTCCTGAGCCTCCCGGAGCTAACTGACTGGCTGTCTCAATAAGCCAGACTAAAACTACACTGTCCTCAGACAGGAAGCTAGACTAGACTCACTGACTGACTACCACGTGTCACTCCCCCTTATAACTCAGATGGGTGAGTCTAAAAGTGTGAGTGACAGTGAATGCATATCAAGCTTTGGCTGTTACCTTCCTGTGCACTTTCCTGGATTTTCATGTGTGCCTGTGTGTCGACCCGCCACCACAATTGTGGGTTACCAGGGCAATGGGGTACTCAGAGCCGAGCCCGTAGAAGTCTATGGGGATTGTCACAGGTAGCTGTGGCTCGGTCTGTGGCCCTGGCGGTCTGGCGTATGTTGGGGATATATTTACAGGGGATAGATTTATATACAGTTCGTGACGCCACCTGTAGTATTCTGGTAATTTGTACCAGCGCTGCTATAGATCTCTGAGGGGATGGTGATGCAGCTAGATGTCGGGTCCCCTACAGGTGGGACTCTTCCCTCAGGTCGGTAGTTAGGTAGGGATTGTGCAGGCATGCAATAATAACTCAGTCTCACACGGTCAGCGTCTTTCCATACCTTTACTTGCAAGATGGTAAGACAGGTCCCAGGGAGGCTGATGGGGTTGATGGAGGATGAGCTTTGAGGCAACAGCTAGGCAAGTTAGGGGCCTCCTTTACTGTCCAATAACGATGAGTACAACCAGCTTGCAGCGTAGTTCCCTCTTTAATTTCAGCTATTCCAGAGCTGTTCTGCCCAGTCAGATTTGTGGTGAAGTCTTCCAATTGATGAAACTAGGTTCCTGCTTTTGTCTGCGCTTGACTCAAAGTCCCTATTCCACCTGACTCCAGTTACGTACTGACTATATGGGGCTGTTTGCCGCGACCTAGGGTCCGGTAAATCTCTGGTTTTCTTACCACTATGCTTATAGCAAATAGTGATCCTTCGGTCCCCAGTGACCGGTAGCAATGTGCAGGACTTTTCCAAGCCAAAAGCACTTTTCCAATAATCTTCCTTCCACTTTGCCCTTCGATTTGCTCGACTCTTAATAGATAGCTCAGTCTTTCTTCCAGTGGGGCACAGCTCTGACTAGGCTAAGGTGAATTAGACCACCTGTACCAGCCTCCACTTTCTGAACTGCTGACAGGCTCAAAACTGGACACGTCTACTCTGTCCAAGGACAGGAAACTGACTGACTAAAATCACTCCCTTCCACACCCCTGCTGGGTGTGTCAGAAGTGTACATGATGTCATGAAGAGACCTTAACTGTTACCTCTCCACTCATCCTCCTGGTATTGTGTACCAGGGCTACACATTCCCCCATGGTAAACGACAGCACTCCCGGGCTGTAAAATATAAAGAGACATTTTTGTTTATGCATGAAAACATTAACAATAACATTAATTCGTCCCATCCGGGAGGTGAGGATATCTTGAACGTTGCAAACATTATAGAAAAATACAAATATTAAATAGCATTCAATAAATATACAGTATTCTTGTGAAGGACCCGCACCAAACCTTCAACGTGGGTCCTGGGTGGGCTGCAGGACATCCAAATGCAGACCTCACTCAGTGCCACACCACACGGGTTTTTGGTTCAGAGGTAAGTCAAGGTTTCATGTGAAACCATTAAAAAGGCACTTTAGTGCAACTATTTACAGGATACAGTTTTTGGGCTGGCTCAGTCCACAGCCACGCAGTCCATTGTTAAACGAAGACATAATAGGGAAAACACATATATATATATAGACTTTTTACAATATTCACAAGAATTCGTTATAATCACTGCTGATATCTAATGGGTAACTTCCCTTTGGTGGTTCGCTCTGATCTACGTGGTGTAGCTTCAGGTATATCAAGTTGCGATCTGTCTGCACTGCGTAACGGCAAACTATAGAACTGCCTTAACCTTTCTATGGATCTGGCAAGCGTACTGATGGCTGGGCGGCGTGAGTCAGCTTCACCAGGGGATCCCATAGTATGGGGCGCTGCTTCAGATGATCCATCTTGAGATTCCACAGGTTGAGGTGTTGCTGGGATGGGTAACTCCTGAGCGGGCTCAACTGGCACCACAGGCACAACTGGAGGTAGAACTTCCTCTTGTGGCTGATAAAACTGCAACACTGGAATTATCACAGCATCTCCCAGTCTAGGCCAATCCGCAGGAAAATCTCCCAGATCTGTGTGTAGGACCTCTTCCTTTCTTTCTCCTTGATTGAGGACAGGGTTCTTTTCACAACGCTTTAAGTGTTCTGGACACAATTTCAAATGATCTCTGGACACAGTGATTGTTGTTCTTCCTCCGTCCTTACTGACGACACAAACTTTTCTGTTGTCATATTTAGAATCTTGTATGACGTAGGGTTCTTGCTCCCACTGGTTATCCAATTTGTGCATCTTCCTTTTTCTTTTTAATACTACCTCTCCAGGCATCAAAGGCTTGGCAGGAGCATTTCGGTTGTAAACATCTTCCTGTTTCTCCCGTGCCTTATTGAGACTTTCCTCTACACAGATTTGTACTCTTCTGTATTGCTCTTGCCGATTGACGTCCCAGTTTTCAACAGCGTCGTCTGCCTCCGGTTCTACCACTCCAAGTTCTAGATCCATTGGTAGTCTTCCGGGCCTTGCTCGCATAAGATAAGCTGGAGTGCAGTTAGTTGAGCTTACAGGTATATGGTTGTACAAATCAACCAAATCAGGTAGTAAATCCGGCCATCGATTCCTGTCTTCCAACGGTATGGATCTCAACAAGTCAAGGACAATATGGTTCATCTTTTCACAAAGACCGTTGGTTTGAGGGTGATATGGTGTTGTTCTTATTTTCTTGCACCCGTACATATGACAGAATTCCTTGAATAAATCGGCTTCAAAAGCAGGTCCCTGATCGGTTAATACTTGTTCGGGATACCCATGCGGTCTGCAGAAGCTTGCTTGAAAGGTTTTTGCGGCCGTCACTGCGGTCTGGTCCTTAACTGGAACAACCACCAGAAATCTGGAGTAATGGTCCACCATAGTCAAGGCGTATGAGTATCCAGATCTACTTGGCGACAATTTGACGTGGTCCAGGGCCACAATCTCCAGGGGACGAGTCGTCCGGATAGGTTGCAGGGGTGCCTTCTGACTACCGTAGTCCTTTCTTCTGAGACCACAAGGTCCACAGTTCCGACACCACCTCTCGATGGAGCTGCGCATCCCTACCCAGTAGAACCGGCATCTCAACAGGGTCTCCAGCTTTCTCCAGCCAAAGTGTCCTGCTTGATCGTGGTATGCTTCCAACACCATTGGGACGTCTGCCTTGGGGACCACTATTTGCCAGACCATTTCATGGGTTCTGGGGTTGACGTATCTCCTGCACAACTTCTCACGGTATAGGAACAACCTGCTTTTCTCGTTCCACAGGAGCTTGGCTGACATAGGTGCATCCTTTTCCAAGGAGGAACCTTCCTGTTTTAACAACTCCTTGATGCGGCTGACCACTGGATCACTGTCCTGAGTCTCTTTCCAGCTGTGATGGGGTAAAGGATTTAATGTTGCACCATACTGCTTTCTGTGGACTCGATGCTCGTGGACTACCCCATTTCGATGGAACGCAGGTAGCTCAATTTCTTCCAGGTCGTCCGATTCTTCTTCCGTATCAGAGTCATGCGGCATTCGGGACAACGCGTCAGCATTAGCATTCTTTCGACCTGCCCGGTACTTGATAGTAAACTGGTAATTGGACAACCGAGCCATCCAACGCTGCTCCATGGCACCCAGCTTGGCGGTTTCCAGGTGCGTTAACGGGTTGTTGTCTGTGTACGCCGTGAACTTATTGGAGGCCAGATAGTGCTTAAATCTTTCAGTAATGGCCCAGACCAGCGCCAGAAACTCTAGCTTGAAGCTGCTATAATTTTCCGGATTCCTTTCAGTTGGCCTGAGTTTTCTGCTGGCATATGCGATGACTTTTTCTTGGCCATTCTGCTTCTGACTGAGAACTGCTCCCAACCCTTCATTACTGGCGTCGGTGTACAACAGGAACGGTTGGCTGTAATCAGGATAGGTTAAGATCTCATCTCCTGTAAGGATCTCTTTCATCTTTTGAAATGCTTCAGCCTGTTCTTTACCCCAATTAAAGGGAGGGTTTCTGCTCTTTAGGGATTGTCCTACTAGGAGGTCCTGTAAAGGAGCTGCCTTCTTCGTGTAATCTTTCACGAATCTCCTGTAGTAACCCGTTAATCCCAGGAACTGTCGCACTTCCTTAAGGTTCTTCGGCTCCGGCCACTTCTGGATGGCAGTGACTTTCTCTGGGTCCAGCGCTACTCCTTCCGAACTGACGATGTGCCCCAAGTATTGTACCTTCTGTTTGAGTAGATGGCATTTTGAGGGTTTCAACTTCATCCCGTACCTGGACAGGGACTCGAATACTTCTGCCAGGTGCTTCAGATGGTCCTCATATGTCTTGGAATACACGATGACGTCGTCTAGGTATAGCAGCACGGTTTCAAAATTGAGATGTCCCAGACAGTTTTCCATCACTCTCTGAAATGTTCCTGGGGCACTGCTGAGCCCAAACGGCATTCTGTCGAACTCACAGAGCCCCATTGGGGTGGTGAAAGCCGTTTTCTCACGATCCTCCTCAGCCACAGCCACTTGCCAGTAACCACTAGTCAGATCAAGGGTAGAAAAGTAGTTAGCCGTTTTCAGAGCAGCTAATGATTCCTCTATACGTGGTAACGGGTATGCATCCTTGTGTGTTATGCGGTTCACCTGCCTGTAATCCACACACATTCTCATACTACCATCTTTCTTTTTAACCAGAACTAGAGGGGCTGCCCAGGGGCTACAACTATCCCTTATCACCCCAGCTTTCTTCATATCATTCAACATTTCTTTAGCCTTCTGATAATGAGCTGGAGGTATGGGCCTATACCGCTCTTTGATGGGAGGATGACTACCTGTAGGGATATGATGTTGTACTCCCTTAATTGCCCCAAAATCAAGTGGATGCTTGCTAAACACTTGAGCGTACTCTTGCACCACCCGTAATACCCCTTGCTTCTGGTGAGCGGGAGTGGTGTCCGTCCCAACATGGAGTTGCTGACACCATTCCGCCACCTGAGTTGCTGGGTCATTGTCCTCCGCTATTTGACAGGAGTCTAAGGACTCAGCCGGGAGAATAGAATTATTATCAACAGCATGAAGTTTAGCAATGGTTGCATAACGGGGTAAATTTACCTCATCATCTCCCCAATTGAGAAGCCGTACCGGTACTCTTCCATTCACCACTTCTACTACTCCTCTAGCAGTCATAAGTGTAGGTCTATGTTCTGAATGGTGGGGTTCTACTACAGCTTGGTAATTCTGTCCTCTCAGACCTATGGCTGCCCTGCACCAAATGATCATTTCACTCATTGGGGGTATCACAATAGGATCCGAGTCAGTGACCCGTACATTACCAATTTCGCCGTCGGTAAGCTTCGCTTGCTGCTGACACACCAGGGCCCGGATCTCTCTTTGGATTACTCCTCTCTGCCTTGGTCGGGCAATCTCAGCGAGCTGTTGGAGCAAGAACACAACTTCTCCCAAACAATTACCGATAATGTTAGTACCCAAAATGATATTTAAACCGTTCTCCTCATTTACAGTCTTTACTACCAGAAGCCCTTGGTCTTTCAACTCCTCTCTGCCCACCTTTACATCTACACATTTTGTTCCGAGTACTTCTACAGGAAGACCATTAGAAGCATACACAGTAAAGTCAAGGCTCGGAGGTTTAAGACTGTCCATTGACCAGTACTTGGTATATAGAGCATCAGGTATTAGGGTCACCTGGGACCCAGTGTCTAACAATGCTGGAACAGCAATACCATCTAGAATAATAGACAGGTAGGGTCGCCCGCCCACATACCTGCGGTTCCAGTCTAGGGGGGCCTGACGGGTATTCTCCTGGGTGTTGGCCCTTGGACCCAGGTTCTGCCCGTTTAAAGGACACTGTGGAGACAGATGACCTTTCCGGTTGCAGCGATAACAGATGATCTCTCGACGAGGAGGGTGTTGACCAGAGGTTGCTCCTGGGGGTGGCGTTGTCCTCCTCCGGGGGGGCGACGTCTTCTTTCTTCTCCGGTGCATCCACGGGACGTCTTCTGGGCAGTCGGCTAACGAGATCTTTCCTTCCTCCTCTCTCCGCAGCTGCAAGGCACTCATTACAGCAGCCAGATTTTTAGTCAGCTGGCGCACCTCTGAGCGCAGACAGTCCAATTCACTAGGAGGTGTCACCTGCGCTTTGGCTTCAGCCACTAGCGGGGAAAAGGGGGTTACTGCCGGTTCCGGAGTGACTTCAGCCTGATGATGTTGGGTGGCCACCTCAGGTTTGCCCAGGGGCCGCAGCCCTTTTATTGCCATGTCCTTTAGGGCATCAAAGGTAGCATCCGGATGATCTAAGGACCACCAATTTACAGTTCTGCGTTCCTCTGGGGATCTCAATCCCTGTATAAATTGTTCTTTCAGCATTCTATTCTCGTCGATAGCATTTAAATTGTTAATTTGCTTGAGGGCTCTCAGGGCTCCCTGTAGTCGGCAAGCATAGTCCCGGATGCTGTCACCTGGCTGTTGTGAACAGTGATAGAAGGCCATCCGGAGATCCGTTTCTGTGCGGTCTTCAAATATGGCATGTAGCTTAAGGAAGATCGCAGGTACCGACTCCTGATCAACGGTATCCCAAGTCTCCACTTCCCTCTCAGCAGCGCCAGTTAGCTGCCCTATTAGCACAGCAGCTTTTTGTCTCTCAGGCATGGAGTACATTTCTAGGATGCTGCATAACTTCCGCTTGAAGCCTGCTAATGTGCCTGGCCCACCGCTGTATTGGGGAAGCCATTTCGCCCCAGGCATATATGGGAGCGTTAGTGGCATGATCGGGACTACCGCACTGGGTGCAGGGCCTGCGCCCCCATCTGGCGCTACAATACCAGACGGTGCAGGATTGGGGCCTCCGGCCGGGGCCGCACTGTCAGCCGGTTGTTGTGACATCTTAGCGCCCCCTTGGTTAAACGGAGCCTACCGGTTTCAGACGCTGCTATTTCACAGGCACCGCAGTGGGGACAGGACCTTCGTCGCAGGCGCTCTGATATCAGAGCGTTCACTTCCTGTTGCAGGACCTGCCGATGAGTCAGAGCCGGGGGCGTGTCCAAGACTTTGCGCGCTCTTTCAGGTACGCCCACCTTCTTCTCCAGCGCCTTAGGGCGCGAATCTGGCGGCAAATATGGCGGTATTTGGCGCCAAACAATAGCAACAGTCTTTTTCACCAAAACACTCCACAGGCACACAGGGCTCGCAATGCTGCAAGTTTCGTATCCTGTTCGTGACGCCAAGTTTTTGTGTCGACCCGCCACCACAATTGTGGGTTACCAGGGCAATGGGGTACTCAGAGCCGAGCCCGTAGAAGTCTATGGGGATTGTCACAGGTAGCTGTGGCTCGGTCTGTGGCCCTGGCGGTCTGGCGTATGTTGGGGATATATTTACAGGGGATAGATTTATATACAGTTCGTGACGCCACCTGTAGTATTCTGGTAATTTGTACCAGCGCTGCTATAGATCTCTGAGGGGATGGTGATGCAGCTAGATGTCGGGTCCCCTACAGGTGGGACTCTTCCCTCAGGTCGGTAGTTAGGTAGGGATTGTGCAGGCATGCAATAATAACTCAGTCTCACACGGTCAGCGTCTTTCCATACCTTTACTTGCAAGATGGTAAGACAGGTCCCAGGGAGGCTGATGGGGTTGATGGAGGATGAGCTTTGAGGCAACAGCTAGGCAAGTTAGGGGCCTCCTTTACTGTCCAATAACGATGAGTACAACCAGCTTGCAGCGTAGTTCCCTCTTTAATTTCAGCTATTCCAGAGCTGTTCTGCCCAGTCAGATTTGTGGTGAAGTCTTCCAATTGATGAAACTAGGTTCCTGCTTTTGTCTGCGCTTGACTCAAAGTCCCTATTCCACCTGACTCCAGTTACGTACTGACTATATGGGGCTGTTTGCCGCGACCTAGGGTCCGGTAAATCTCTGGTTTTCTTACCACTATGCTTATAGCAAATAGTGATCCTTCGGTCCCCAGTGACCGGTAGCAATGTGCAGGACTTTTCCAAGCCAAAAGCACTTTTCCAATAATCTTCCTTCCACTTTGCCCTTCGATTTGCTCGACTCTTAATAGATAGCTCAGTCTTTCTTCCAGTGGGGCACAGCTCTGACTAGGCTAAGGTGAATTAGACCACCTGTACCAGCCTCCACTTTCTGAACTGCTGACAGGCTCAAAACTGGACACGTCTACTCTGTCCAAGGACAGGAAACTGACTGACTAAAATCACTCCCTTCCACACCCCTGCTGGGTGTGTCAGAAGTGTACATGATGTCATGAAGAGACCTTAACTGTTACCTCTCCACTCATCCTCCTGGTATTGTGTACCAGGGCTACACACCTGCGTAGCTGGGCTACACAGTTGTCACTCAGGATTTTACGGTACATGGCTCCAGTCATTCTCCCATTGATGCGGTGAAGTAGTCCTGTGCCCTTAGCAGAGAAAAATCCCCAAAACATAATGTTTCCACCTCCATTCTTGACAGTGGGGATGGTGTTGTTTGGGTCTTAGGCAGCATTTCTCTTCCTCCAAACACAGCACCTGCTCCCAATCACTCACAGAATCATCCAGGTGTCATTGGTAAACTTCAGACGGGCTGCACATGTGTCTTCTTGAGCAGGGGGACCTTGCGGCACTGCAGGATTTTAAACCTTTACAGTGTAATGTGTTACCAGTGTTTTTCTTGGTGACTGTGGTCCCAGCTGCCTTGAGATCATTAACAAGTTCCCTCCGTGTAGTTTTAGGCTGATCTCTCAACTTCCTCATGATCAAGGATACTCCACGAGGTGAGATCTCGCATGGTGCCCCAGATCGATGTCGATTGACAGTCATTTTGTATTTCTTCCATTTTATTTCTATTGCACTAACAGTTGTCTCTTCTCTCCCAGCGTCTTATGGTTTTGTCGCCCATTCCAGCTTCGTGCAGTTCTATGATCTTGTCCCTGACATCCTTATAAAGCTCTTTGGTCTTGCCCATGTTGTAGAGGTTAGAGTCTGACTGATTGAGTCTGTGGACAGGAGTCTTTTATAAAGGTGATTATGGAAGACAGCTGTCTGTAATGCAGGTAGCGAGTTGATAAGGAGTCTAACTGGTCTGTAGGAGCCAGAACTCTTAATGGTCGGTAGGGGATCAAATACTTATTTCTCACTGCAAAACGTAAATAAATTTATATAATTTTTACAATGTGATTTTCTGGATTTTATTTTTGATATTCTATCTCTCAATGTTAAAATTAACCTACCCTTAAAATTATAGACTGTTCATGTCTTTGTCAGTGGGCAAACTTACAAAATCAGCAAGGGATCAAATACTTATTTCCTGCACTTTATATAATCGCTTCCAATTTGATACCCATCCGGAAGGGTGATGAGTGGAAAATGGTGTTTTTAATGTCTGAGGGTCTTTTTGAAAACCTTGTCATGCTTTTCGGATTATCTAATGCACCTGCTGTGTTTCAAAGTGTTATGAGTGATATTTGATCTGATTGCATTGGAAGATTTGTTGTGATTTATCTCGATGACATTCTAATTTTCTCGCCAGACTTGGACACTCACCAGGAACGTGTCCGTGTTGTGTTGCAGAGACTAATGGAAAACTCTCTGTTTGCTAAATTAGAGAAGTGTTTTTTCTGTGCAGGAAATCTCTTTTTTGGATTTATATTTGTCAGCACAAGGATTTGAGATGGACCTTGGGAAGGTGCAGGCCGTAATTGATTGGGTTCAGCCTCATGATTTTAAGGCTTTGCAGCGGTCTCTGGGATTCTCCAACTATTATAGAAAATGTATCAAGGGGTTTTCTCAGATTGCTAAAGCACTTACTGACCTTACACGTAAGGGGGAGAATCTCAAGGTTTGGTCGCCGGGTGCTATCAAGGCTTTCAAAAGATTAAAAGTGTTTTATGTCCGCACTCATTCTGATCCAACCTGTTCTCCAAGAACCGTTCACTGTGGAGATGGCTGCTTCAGAAATCCGAGTGGGGACAGTCTTATCACAGGGACCCAAAACTCTGACTAACCTGCGTCCATGTGCTTTTCTTTCTAAAAAATGTTCACCGGCAGAGAGAAATTATCACGTGGGTAATAGGGAGGTACTTACTGTCAAATTGGCCTTTGAGGAATGGAGGCATTTTTTGGAAGGGGGCGGTTCATCCAGTTATGGTGATCACAGATCACAAGAATTTAGCTTACGTTGAATCGGCTAAAAGGTTAATTCCTAGACAGGCCGGATGGCCCTTGTTTTTCTCTCGATTTGCTTTTTCTATTACATTCAGGCCAGGGTCTGTGAATGTGAAAGCTGATTCTTTATCTCGCAGTCTAGATTCCATTTCTCCTCCAGAACCTCCATCCTCCATTATTCCTCAGAGTATTGTGGTGTCTATGGTAACCTCGGAGCTGGAAGAGGACATTCGTAAAGTCCAGTCGTTGGCTCTTTCCACTTCCCCAGGGTCTAAATTATTTGTGCCTGTGTACCTAAGATTGCGGATGTTACAGGAATCTCATGATTCCGTTTTAAGCGGCCATCCTGGGGTTACTACTACACGGAAAGCCGTTGCTAGACTTTTTTAGTGGCCGTCCATACATAAGGATATTAAATATTTTGTCTCTATTTGTGAAGTCTGCGCACGCGCCAAAATCAGTCATAGCCGACCGGCTGGAGAATTGGCTCCATTGCCTATTCCTGAAAGACCATGGACTCATTTGTCCATGGATTTCATTACAGATTTGCCTCTGTCTGATGGGAAGACCGACTATCTGGGTGGTAGTTGATCAATTCAGCAAACAAGCTCATTTTGTTCCTTTGCCAAGATTAATGCAGAGACACTCTCCAGATTGTTTATTTCTCATATTGAGTGAAGTTAACACCAGGCTGATTACGCTCCCGGTCACAGACACAACGCGAAAAATGGCTTCATGAAACATAGTCTGTCTCGACATTTAAGTTTGAAGATCTGCAAACAATTTAATGTAAAAGTTACACCTGTTGAGCAAATCCCTGAGAATTGCCCCCGTCGCACTGACAAATTGAACCGTAAAGAATCCTATTGGATCTTTAAGAAGGGCACTTTACATCCTGATGGACTCAATGAAGTCATCAAGGGTATTTAATAATAATAAAAATATATTTCTATAATTATTATAGCAATCATATTATCGTTATATACTATGTATGTTATAGCGATTTTAAGCTATATATTTTTAGTTCTTTTATATTTATTTTTTATTAAGTAGTGTCTCCTTATTGCTTCTATTTTCTTACTTTATTTTTTTACGTCTTTTTACACACTTGTGAATTGATAATAGCAGTCACCTAACGGGTTAGCTGTGGTCTGTTATGAATGTGCTAGAGATGGTTTCTGAGCAGAGGCTCCCTCTGGTGGTTACAGACAGTACTGAACCTTTCAGCGAGGAATGGCAATCTGGGATCACGGACTGGTCTGATATAAGGGAGGTTCCCTCCCATGATGGTTGCCGGTGATCAATTGTTCTTGTCTCAATTGTGGTTCCTGGTTCATTTGGAAGTTTGCTGAGTCTTGCCTGCATCTTCTGCTATCAGATAAGTTATTTTCTGCTTTTCTTTTTGTGCTTGCTATTAGCATTTTTTTTGCACATTTGTGGAGGACAGCCGGGTCCCCTCCTGGGGCCTGAGCTCCTCACAGTTTGTCTGTAGCCTCTGTTGTTTTTTCATTTTCTTTTTCCTGTTTTTTCAGTGGCTGCGGCTTGGTTTTGTTCACACTGAGATCTGATTTAGTGGGTGGCGAGATCGTGTGATCTCAGTATTTTTGTAATCAGAATTGTTGGATTTTTGTAGGGTTTTCTGGGTTGCAGAAAGTAATCTCTCCTGTCCTTTCCTATTTAGTCAGCTTGTGGCCCCAGCGTTTGCTCAATCTGTTTTCTGCCTGCGTTTGTGTTTTCATCTTGTCTAACCGCCATTACATGTTTGGGGGCTGCCTATTCCTTTGGGGCTCTACTCTGGGGCAGTTAGCTTTCCTGTTTCTATCTTTAGGTATAGCTAGCTCTCAGGCTGTGATGAGGTGTCTAGGATCAACGTAGGAATGCTCCACGGCTACCTCTAGTTGAGTGGTTAGTTCAGGTTTCTGCAACCCTTTAGTTACCAACATCTAAGGTGTTCGGCTGCCCGGCTGTTGTTCCTGTCCTCCTCAGCTACCGTACATAACAGTGGTCTAAGTGTAGTGATCCACACCCTATTTTGCATAATACTACTTCCTATAAAGTTCCTTACTAAGTTGGAATATTACAATATACCTAATGAAGACATTTTAATGTCGAAACGCGTTGTTACATGTTTGCTTATTTTTATTTATTAAAAATTCTCTTTAGATAATAAGAAACTCTGGACTCAACATCCCCTGAGCGCAATCAGCCTGGTGTTAACTTCACTCCATGTGTCCCTATGGTAGGCTTGGATAGAAACATGTATTAGCTACCAGAGATTTGCAGCACACCGTTTATCTAAGAATTACACATTGGAATATCCAATGGTCCTATAGTGACCTATATGCAAGTCTTCAAGATATCAAGTAGGTGAGTGTCACCTCATTTATCTACGATTTTTTCCCATACTCTTACATTCAGGTTGGTGCGCTTTCTCCCTTTCCTTCCTTCTATTAGAGATTATTTCTCATATTGTAAGGTTACACGGGATCCCTCTGCACATTGTGTCTGATAGGGGAGTACAATTTGTCTCTAAAGTTTGGAGAGCTTTTTGCAATAAACTAGGGATTAACTTGTGTTTTTCATCTGCTCATCACCCTGAAACCAACGGTCAGACTAAGAGGACAAATCAATCATTGGAACAAATTTTAAGGTGCTTTGTGGCAGCTCGGCAGGAGGACTGGTCTTCATTTTTACCTCTCGTTGAGTTTACTTTTAACAGTGAAGTAAATCAATCTACCGAAATCTCGCCGTTCTTCTGGAATTATGGCTTTCATCCCCATTTTGGTGAATTTTCTAGAATTAGTTCTGAATGCCCTGGGGTGGAGATCGCCGTACAGAAACTTTCAGATGTCTGGAGAGGGGTTCAAAAGAATATTGGGACTGCCCAGATTTGCCAAAAACGTAAGGCCTATAGAAGACATATGGTGGGTATCTCATCCACTGGAGGGGATACGGACCAGAGGAGAGATCCTGGGTCCCTGCTCGAGGTGTGAAGGCCGATCGGTTAGTCAAGGCCTTTCATCTAAAATTTCCTGGGAAGCCTGGTGGTCAGGTGGCCCCCCTAGAAGAGAGAGTGTTGTCACGGTTCCACCCATCATTGTGTCTGGGATGCAGTTACTGACAGCTCGGCCGTCCATTCCGGTAGAGGGGCGTGCTGAAGCTGTCAGTACTTTGATTGACAGCTTGGCCATCCAATCTGTTACAGGGGCATGCTGAGCTGTCAGTGTGTGGATTGTCAGCTCGACTATGCAATCTGGGACTATGAGGCATGTAGTGTAATAATAGATTGAAACAAACTCACCCAATTCCGGCCCATTTTAGGATCTTGAGCAAGGGTCTTCAGGCCCTCACGTGGATCTGTGGGCATCCAGACACTGTACAGCTGTCCATATCATGGTACCCTTCTACCCATGATATGGACATCTCTATAGTGCCAGGTCCTTACACTACATGCCAGTGGTACTGGCATAGGTAGTCAATTGTGGACAATTGGTGCCTTTTCAGAGTCTGATCATTTGTTTTGACAGGCCATTTTAAAAGGAACCTGTCCTCAGTTTTGGCCGATATAAGTTACGGCCATCACCTTCCAGGGCTGATATACAGCGTTCTACCTTTAAGAGTAGAAAAATAACTTTTATTATACTCACCTGCGGGGCGGCTCGGTCCAAGCGGTGTGGCTCTTCTTGCTCTGGCACCTCCCATCTTCATGCGATGCCGTCCTCCTGCTTGCTTCGTGTCACGCTCCTGCACAGGCGCACTTATCTGCCCTGTAGAGGGCAGAGCAAAGTACTGCAGTGCGCAGGGGCCAGGAAAGGTCAAAGAGCCCCGGCGCATGCGCACTGCAGTACTTTGCTGTGCCCTCAACAGGGCAGATAAGTATGCCTGTGCAGGAGCATGATGCCGGGGAGCCTGTGTGGATGATGCAGGGACACGTCATCCACACGAAGCAAGATGGAGGACGGTGATTGTAAGAAGAAAGGAGGCGCCGGACCAAGAAGAGCGACTTCCGTCGGACCGGACCGCCCCGCAGGTGAGTATAATAAAAGTTATTTTTCTTTCTTCCAGGTCGGGTTGGGGTCGATATACAGGATTACAGAATGCTGTATATCAGCCCTGAAAGGTGATGGCCGTACCTTATATCGGCCAAAACTGATGACAGGTTTCCTTTAAGGTTCTAATTATATATGTGTTGTGTCTTGGTATCTATTAATGGTTTATTCAAAGTTAAGTCTTAATTTCCATGTTTTGCCAAAATCCTTCTTATTACCTTGTGGGGGTCACTAATTTTGTTTGATTTTTTTGGTTAAATCAAAATTGCTATCTCGTGCAAAAAAAAAGGTGGCAAAAGTGTCACTTCTAGATGAGCAATGCTAGTAGAAGCAGACCCCAAAAGACCGCTGCAGTATTTGCAACGAGAAGTGGTCCTACAAAGTATTGACTCATGGGGGCTGAATACAAATGCACGTCGCAATTTTCAGATTTATATTATTAAAATAATTAGAAAACCTCATATCATTTCCTTTACACTTCACAAATACTTGTTACATTGTGTTGGTATCACATAAAACATACATTTAAGTTTGTGGGTGTAACGTGAAAAATGTGAAAAAGTTCATGGGGTATGAATACTTTTACATAGCACTGTATATTGAAAAACTGGTGTATTGCAGTAGATTGAGAAAATGACATTCACAGGAATATTAAGATATTAGCTATGGAGGACATGGATGACACCGGTGTAGTGGGTTGGCCGGGGGGTGGACTTACCAGAGACAGCTGCATTCTTTACTCCAGTTACCTCTATATTCCTGGGGTGTTCTTCCCCGTTACAGAGTATACAGAATAATTAGAATCAGAGTCCAATACAATGTCAAACAGTTCTGCTTTATTTTCCTCCGGACACAGCACATCTAAGACACCATTAGCACATCTTATACGATACCAGCAATACATTTTCCACAACTCCGCTTCTTCTCTTCTACTACACCAGAATGGACCACAAAGTAAAATCGGGACGAGGAGCCAGATGAAAACGGCACTTCGATCTCTTTCCTGGAGACACTTCAATCCAGTCACAGAAATACACATCTACTAGGTCGTCCACCCCCTTCTGGTTATCCTGGCCACATACTCGCTGGTGGCCCACTCGCTGCTTTGCTCAAGCACGCACACTTCTGCTGAGCGTTCCCACAGTGGATCTTCCACTGGCACTACTGATATGTCAGCCCACAGACTTTGGCTAATGTTCCACGGTGATTCCTTCGCCGGCTGCACTAAGGTTGCTGGTACCTTCCACACACTTCTCGTGTCAGCTGCCCACGGCCCGGGAACATGAACGTCCTCAATCTAGCAAGGTCCACCCCCGACTATCTCTATCTGGAAAGTCCCTCACAATTTGTCCCAACAGACCCTTCACCACTTAACCCCCTGGTGTCCTGACAAGCCTCCACTGAACTTGCTGTGCTCAATGCCCCCACCTTATTTCCTACTACTGTACTACACTGATCATTTACTAACTCTCTAACTGGATCCCTGACATGCCCCATCCTTTGCAAAGCTACTATAACCCAGCACATTCCATGTATCTATACATCTACACACAGCATGAAAACATTCAAGGGGTTAGAACCTCTGACCTTCTTACACCGGTGAGATCGCACAGGTCCCACCTCTGTCACCCGTTTCTCTGAGGACACAACTCTGCTGCCTCCAATATTCAGGACAATTCCGCAATTGACTGACAAGTGATGAACGCGCCCATTTCCACTACAAGGCCGGTTACTGGGGAACTGTTAACTCCGATTCCAACAGAATATATGTATACTCCAGTACGGTCACTGCCAACTTCACAATAACAAAAAGAATTACTAGCTGCCACCACCAATTGTTTATACAGGCCGATTGGACACCCGTTACAGGTACCGTATGGCTTCTGGGGTGTGGTTTACAGAGCAAGAGGAACAGAGAAAGGTAGGCAGTGTTTATAAAAAATATAAAAAAAATAGAGGAGCAGCTGCGGCTATTTTTGTTACTCTGGGTTTGTTTCCCAGTCCAGCCTGCACTTAACTTAAATATTGAGTGCACGTCATTTTCCTCTCCTTTATAAAAAAAATATACAAAGATGATACAAAATGGGAATAAAAAATACAGTATATACTGTACAATCACATACAATAAAAGGGATAGCAAAAGAAAACTACTAAAACTGATGTTGCAGGAATGGCTCTTGTCTTTATGAAGGTAGGCACTCCGATTGGGAAAATAGACCACTCTCACAGCAAACTGTGTCTTTCAGAAAGACAATGACAGACACCCAAGTTCTGCTTTTTATTAGATCAGGGTTACGCCCACATACTTCCCCTTGGTGAGCTCATATGGGGGCTGGTTGTGAGATGTGCTGTTCAGAATTTTATGACAACCCCAACTTTCAGGATATGTATGCCCCTGGAAGTTCCAGGGGGTAGATATTGTCATCATGTTTCTTATCATGATTTTACCTTTCTATGTGGATGAAACATGGCATGGATATCATCATCCATTGGTTCGTTATTAAGTTTAAGGGGTTAGAATGGCCTTACGGTGATGTGAGTGAATGCATTATTTTTGTCCCTTCACTATGACACTGAAAATATATTTCCCATAAATATTTGATTGATATAAACCCCAATATTCATCACTGACCACTGGCTCCAAAAAGTCTAGGTGCCACGCTTTGACCAGAAGAAGGTCTTTGGTTTAGAAGTGTATTTCCCCACCTCTTCGTAAATGAATCTTAGACTTGGTTGTTATGTTTCGGTAGCTGAGGAGGACAGGAACAACAGCAGGGCAGCCGAACACCTGAGATGTTGGTAACTGATGGGTTGCAGATTCCTAAACTAACGACACAACTAGAGGTAGCCGTGGAGCGTTCCTACGCTGATCCTAGACGCCTCGTCACAGCCTGAGAGATAACTACACCTAAAGGCAGAAAGATGAAAGCTATCTGCCCCGGAGCAGATCCCCAAAGAAAATAGGAAGCCCCCAAACATATAATGGCGGTTAGACAAGATGAAAATACAAACATAGGCAGAAAATAGACTGAGCAAACGCTGGGGCCACAAGCTGACTTAATAGGATAGGACAGGAGAGATTACTTTCTGCAACCCAGAAAACCCTACAAAAATCCAACAATTCTGATTACAAAAATACTGAGATCACACGATCTCGCCACCCACTAAATCAGATCTCAGTGTGAACAAAAACCAAGCCGCAGCCGCTGAAAAAACAGGAAAAAGCAAATGAGCAAATAACAGTGGCTGCAGAAAAACTGTGAGGAGCTCAGGCCCCAGGAGGGGACCTGGCTGACCTCCACAAAAGTGCAGAAAACAATGCAAAAAGCAAGCACAAAAAAAAAGCAAAAAATATCTTATCTGAAAGCAGGAGATGCAGGCAGGACGCCAGCAAACTTCCAAATAAACCAGGAACCACAATTGAGACAAGAACAATTGATCACCGGCACCCATCATGGGAGGGAACCTCCCTTATATCAGACCAGTCCGTGATTCCAGATTGCCACTCCTCGCTGAAAGGTTCAGTACTGTCTGTAACCACCAGAGGGAGCCTCTGCTCAGAAACCATCTCTAGCACATTCATAAAAGTTTCCCCCCCTTGAGGAGGGGTCACCGAACCCTCACTTGTGCAACCAGGCAGATCAGGATGAGCTCGGTGATAGGCACGGATCAGTCTCCTAGCATGGATGTCCGAAGCAAACACCCAAGAATTGTCCTCCTGACCATAACCTCTCCACTTAACCAAATACTGGAGTTTCTGTCTAGAAAAATGAGAATCCAATATTTTCTAAACCACATACTCCAGATTGCCCTCAACCAAAACAGGGTCAGGAGGCGCAGCCAAAGGAACCACTGGTTTGACAAACCTCTTCAATAAGGACTTGTGGAACACGTTATGGATCTTAAATGTCCCTGGAAGAAGCAAACGGAAGGAAACAGGATTAAGAATCTCCATGATTTTATAAGGTCCAATGAACCTGGGCTTAAACTTTGGAGATGCAACCCTCATAGGGATATTTCTTGAGGACAACCAAACCAAGTCCCCCACTTTAAATCGAGGACCATCAGTCCTATGCCGGTTGGCAAACCATTGGGCCTTCTCCTGAGAGAGAGACAACCTCTCCACTACCTGGTCCCAAATCTGCTGCATTCGCTCCACAACAGAGTCAACACCCGGACAGACAGAAGCCTCCGCCTGTCACGAAGAAAATCGAGGGTGAAACCCAAAATTGCAGAAAAATGGAGACATCAAGGTGGCAGAGCTAGCCCTATTAAGAGCAAACTCAGCCAAAGGCAAAAAAGAGACCCAGTCATCTTGATCAGCAGACACAAAACATCTCAAATAAGTCTCCAAGGTCTGGTTTGTTCTCTCAGTTTGTCCATTGGTCTGAGGATGAAAAGCAGAGGAGAAAGATAATTGAACACCAAGTTTAGAACAAAATGTCCTCCAAAATCTGGAAACAAACTGGACTCCTCTGTCAGACACAATGTTCTCTGGAATGCCATGTAACCGAATCACGTGCTGAAGGAACTAAGGCACCAATTTGGAGGAGGAAGGTAACTTAGGTAATGGCACAAGATGTATCATCTTGGAAAACCTATCACAGATTACCCAGATAAAGGTCATTCTCTGAGAAACAGGGAGGTCGGAAATAAAATCCATAGAGATATGGGTCCATGGCCTCTTGGGCACAGGTAATGGCATTAACAAACCACTAGAGCGAGAGCAAGGCTTGGAGCGAGAGCAAGTCTCACAGGACTGCACAAATTCCCTGACGTCACGAGACAAAGTAGGCCACCAAAAGGACCGACTCACCAAGTCTCTGGTACCAAAAATCCCGGGATGACCAGCCAACACGGAACAATGAATCTCAGACATCACACTCTTTTTCCACTGGTCTGGGACAAACAATTTCCCAATAGGGCAGCGCTCAGGTTTATCCTCCTGACACCCTTCCAAGGCCAGTCTCAAATTGGGCGAGATGGCGGAAAGAACTACACCCTCTTTCAAAATAACAGTAGGATCAGATAACTCAGGAGAGTCCGCAAAGAAACTCCTCGAGAGGGCATCCGCCTTAACATTCTTAGTGCCAGGAAGAAAAGAAACCACAAAATTAAAACGTGTGAAAAACAAGGCCCACCTGGCCTGTCTAGGATTAAGTCGCTTGGCTGATTCGAGATAAACCAGATTCTTATGGTCCGTGAGGACCACCATCTGATGTTTGGCTCCTTCCAGCCAATGTCTCCATTGTTCAAAGGCCCACTTCATGGCCAATAACTTCCGATTACCCACGTCATAATTACGTTCAGTTGGAGAAAATTTTCGAGAGAAAAAGGCACAAGGGTTACTCTTAGAGTTCTCTGGATCTCTTTGGGACAAAACGGCACCTGACCCAATTTCAGAGGCATCAACCTCCACCTGAAACGGTAGAGAAACATCAGGCTGCCGTAGAACAGGAGCAGAAGTGAATCTCTGCTTAAGTTCCTGAAACGCAGAGACTGCCTCAGGAGGCCAATTCACCACATCAGAACCCTTTTTGGTCAAATCAATGGTTTAACAATACCGGAGAAATTACCAATAAATTTACGATAAAAATTGGCAAAACCCAAAAATCTCTGAAGAGCCTTTAATGAAGTAGGTTGGACCCAATCACAGATGGCTTGAACCTTGACCGGGTCCATTTCAATAACAGACGGAGACAAAATGAATCCCAGAAATGAGATCCTCTGTACGCCAAAAAGACACTTTGATCCCTTCACATACAGTGCATTCTCTCTCAAAATCTGGAACACAGTCCGAACATGTTTCACATGAGAGTCCCAGTCATTGGAAAAAATCAAGATATCATCCAAATAAACAATCAGAAATTTATCCACAAAATCCATGAAAATATCATTCATGAAGGATTGGAAGATGGAAGGAGCATTAGTGAGCCCAAAGGGCATCACTAGGTACTCAAAATGCCCCTCTGGGTATTAAACGCCATCTTCCATTCATCCCCGTGCTTAATGCGAATAAGGTTATACGCCCCCCTGAGGTCAAGCTTGGTAAACCAACTAGCACTTTTCACCCTGGAAAACAGGCCAGAAATCAAGGGTAACGGATATTGATACTTCACAGTGATCTTATTCAAGAGACGATAATCAATACACCCCTCCATCCTTTTTGGCCACAAAGAAAAAACCGGCACCCAAGGGTGAAGAGGATGGTCTGATATGACCCTTCTCCAATGACTCCTTGATATAAGATCGCATAGCATCGTGTTCAGGTACAGACAAGTTAAAAAGGCGACCTTTAGGAAATTTACCACCAGGCACTAATTCAATAGCGCAATCGTAGCTCCTGTGAGGGGGCAAAGATGCAGATTTACTTTCACTAAATACATCCGAAAAATCAGTCAAAAAGTCAGGAACATCCTGAGACTTGGGAGAGGCAGAAAAAACAGGAGTGTCGGCATTAACACATTGGCAGCCCCAACATCTCCTGCCTTGACTACTGCAACCTCCTACTCTCTGGTCTCCCCTCTAGCACTCTGGCACCACTTCAACCCATCCTACATTCTGCTGCCCGACTAATCCACCCGTCCCCCCGTTATTCCCCAGCCTCTCCTCTCTGCCAAGCCCTTCATTGGCTTTCTATCGTCCAGAGGCTCCAGTTCAAAACCCTAACTATGACCTACAAAGCCATCCACAATCTGTCTCCTCCATACATCTGCGACATGGTCTCCCGGTACATACCCACACGCAACCTTCGATCCTCTCAAGATCTCCTTCTCTACTTTCCTCTTATCTTTTCTACCCACAACCGCATACAAGACTTCTCCCGTGCTTCCCCCATACTCTGGAATTCTCTACCCCAACACATCAGACTCTCACCTACCATGGAAACCTTCAAAAAGAACCTGGAGACCAACCTCTTCCGACAAGCCTATAACCTGCAGTGATACTCAGTCTACTGAACCGCCGCACTACCAGTTCTACCCTTTCCTAGTGTATCCTCACCCATCCCCTGTAGACTGTCAGCCCTCGCGGGCAGGGTCCTCTCTCCTTCTGTACTTGTGTGTGCCTTGTATTGCTCATGTTTATTGTACTTGTCTATATTTGCCCCTTCTCACATGTAAAGCGCCATGGAATAAATGGCGCTATAAAAATATATAACAATAAAATAATAACGTCTCTATCAGCTTTAACATTATTCAATATGCCTGTGGTTCTAAAATGATTGATTTTAGCCGCCCTGCAGACATGTGAGTACATCGCCTCTAAATTCCCTCCATACACACAGTAGTGTGATCTCTACTACTGCTGCGCTAATCCCTGACTAAACAGTAATAATAATAACCCTCCGGTGCTGCTGGCTGCCTCCCTGCTCCATACTACAAAGGTCGCCAGTGTTTACATACAGCGCCTGCCCGTATCTTATCGGAATATTGTGTCGTTATCTAAATGTGTCCTGCAGGGTAAAATGTATCCCAAAGTGTCACATAGAAAACCAACAAATATAACAAATAACAAACACTGAGTTCTAATAAATGAGGTTGTGTTATTATTACACGGGGTGAAAGGTCCCCACTATAATGAGCTGGTAGAGAAGTTGGGCTTGTTTAATTTAGAAAAAAGATGCTTTATTAATTTTATTAGCTAATATAGCGCCATCATATTCCGCAGCGCTGTACACACATGATCACTGTCCCCATTGGGGCCACATTCTACATTCCCTATAAGTACAGTATGTCTTAGGAAACCGGAGAACCCAGAGGAAACGCACACAATGACAGGGAGAACATACAAACAGCTTGCAGATGTGGACATCTACAGTCATGGCGAAAAGTTTTGAGAATGACACAAATATTAATTTTTACAAAGTCTACTGCTTCACTTTTTCTAATGGCAATTTGCATATACTCCAGAATGTTATAAAGAGTGATCAGCTTAACAGCAATTACTTGCAAAGTCAATATTTGGCTAGAAAATGAACTTTATCCCCCAAAACACATTTCAACATCATTGCAGCCCTGCCTTAAAAGGACCAGCTAACCTCTTTTCAGTGATTGCTCCATTAACACAGGTGTGGGTGTTGATGAGGACATGGCTGGAGATCAATCTGTCATGATTAAGTAAGAATGACACCACTGGACACTTTAAAAGGAGGCTGGTGCTTGGCATCATTGTTTCTTTTCTGTTAACCATGGTTATCTCTAAAGAAACACGTGCAGTCATCATTGCAATGCACAAAAATGGCCTAACAGGGAAGAGTATCGCAGCTAGAAAGATTGCACCTCAGTCAACAATCTATTGCATCATCAAGAACTTCAAGGAGAGAGGTTCCATTGTTGCCAAAAAGGCTTCAGGGCGCCCAAGAAAGACCAGCAAGCGCCAGGACCATCTCTTAAAAGTGTTTCAGCTGCGGGATCGGGCTACCAGCAGTGCAGAGCTTGCTCAGGAATGGCAGCAGGCAGGTGTGAGTGCATCTGCACGCACTGTGAGGCGGAGACTCTTGGAGCAAGGCCTGGTCTCAAGGAGGGCAGCAAAAAAGCCACTTCTCTCCAGAAAAAACATCATGGACAGACTGATATTCTGCAAAAGGTACAGGCAGTGGACTGCTGAGGACTGGGGTAAAGTTATTTTCTCTGATGAATCCCCTTTTCGATTGTTTGGGACATCAGGAAAACGCCTCATTCGGAGAAGACAAGGTGAGCGCTACCACCAGTCTTGTCTCATGCCAACTGTTAAGCATCCTGAAACCATTCATGTGTGGGGTTGCTTCTCAGCCAAGGGAATCGACTCTCTCACAGTCTTGCCTAAAAACACAGCCATGAATAAAGAATGGTACCAGAATGTCCTCCAAGAGCAACTTCTCCCAACCCTCCAAGAGCAGTTTGGCGATCAACAATCCTTTTCCAGCTGATGGAGCACCTTGCCATAAAGCAAAGGTGATAACTAAATGGCTCAGGGAACAAAACATAGAGATTTTGGGTCCATGGCCTGGAAACTGCCCAGATCTTAATCCCATTGAGAACTTGTGGTCAATCATCAAGAGACGGGTGGACAAACAAAAACCTAAAAATTCTGACAAAATGAAAGCATTGATTGTGCAAGAATGGACTATCAGTCAGGATTTGGTCCAGAAGTTGATTGAGAGCATGCCAGGGAGAATTGCAGAGGTCCTGAAGAAGAAGGGTCAACACTGCAAATATTGACTTGCTGCATTAACTCATTCTAACTGTCAATATAAGCTTTTGTTACTCATATGTTTGCAATTATATTTCTGTCTGTGATAAAAACATCTGTCAAACACACACATAAAAACCAGAGGGCAGCAGATCATGTGAAAATATAATATTTGTGTCATTCTCAAAACTTTTGGCCATGACTGTATTATCAGGGACGTAGTATCCATAGCGGCAGCCTGCGGGCCTCTTTTGGGCCTCTCTCCTCTCCCCATCATCAGAATTTCAGCACTATCTACATCCCCAGGACACGGATGCCGTCGAATAGTCCCTACATCATTCTTGCAGTGCTGAAGCCTCACTAGTCACACTGCACAGAGGGGAACGGGGAGAGGTGAGTAGTATTTATGGGGGCCTCATACTGAATGGGGAGCTAGAGAAGACCATAATACTTAGTGGGGAGCTGGTAGGGACCATAATACTGAATGAGTGGTTGGGGAAGCCATAGTACTGTGTGAGGGGCTACGAGGGATTGTGAAGGCCACCATATTGATTGACAATCATACTAAGTGGGAAGTTGTGGGGGCTCCCATACTAAGTGAGGGCTCTCAGTCCATGTGGGGCTTTATGGGGGCCCTCATTCTGTGTGGAAGGCTGTCAGGGCCTTAATACTGTCCACGTGGATGTGCGACCTTCATACTGTGTGAGCAGCTGTGGAGGCCCTCATACTGAGGGGGTATCATACTGACATGTAATACACTGTATGTGTGGGGTGAAACTGTGTGTGTTTGTGGAGGAGAATTAATTCATCATACTCTAAAATGGCCATAAAGAGATACTGCTTGTGAGAACATTAAGGGGCTTCAAAAAGGAATATGTAATTTTATTTTTCATTCTTTGGTGAGGTGGGCAATTGGAACATTTGTTATGGAGAAAGCTGCAGCTCTCTCTTTCACTCTTTTCATCCTTTCTTTCCTTGTCTCCTTCTTTTCTTGTCTCCTTTCCTTGTCTTCTTTCCTTGTCTCCTTCTTTCCTTCTTCCTTGTCTCCTTCTTTCCTTGTCTCCTTTTCTTGTCTCCTTTCATTGTCTTCTATCCTTGTTTCCTTCTTTCCTTCTTCCTTGTCTCCTTCTTTCCTTGTCTCCTTCTTTCCCTGTCTTCTTCTTTTCTTGTCTCCTTTTCTTGTCTTCTTTCCTTCTTTACTTGTTTCCTTCTTTCCTTGACTCTTTCTTTTCATCTATCCTTGGCTCATTCTTTCCTTCTTCCCTTGTCTCTTTCTTTCTTTCCTTGTCTCCTTCTTTGCATCTTTCCTTGTCTCCTTCTTTCCCTGTCTCCTTTTCTTGTCTCCTTCTTTCCTTTTTTCCTTGTCTCTTTATTTTACATCTTTCATTGTCTCCTTCATTCTTCCCTTGTCTCCTTCTTTCCTTGTCTCTTTCTTTCCATCTTTCCTCGTCTCCTTCTTTCCTTTTTTCCTTGTCTTTCTTTCCATCTTTCATTGTCTCTTTCCTTCTTACCTTTGTCTCCTTCTTTCCATCTTTCCTCGTCTCCTTCTTTCCCTGTCTTCTTCTTTCCTTGTCTCCTTTTCTTGTCTCCTTCTTTCCTTCTTTACTTGTCTCTTTCTTTCCATCTTTTATTGTCTCCTTCATTCCTTCTTCCCTTGTCTCCTTCTTTCCTTCTTCCCTTTTCTCTTTCTTTCCTTCTTTCCTTGTCTCCTTCTTTCCATCTTTCCTTGTCTCCTTCTTTCCCTGTCTCCTTTTCTTGTCTCCTTCTTTCTTTCTTTATCTGTCTCCTTCTTTCCTTTTTTCCTTGTCTCTTTCATTCCATCTTTCATTGTCTCCTTCTTCCCTGGTCCCCATCTTTCCTTGTCTCCTAATTTCCTTCTTCCCTTGTCTCTTTCTTTCATTCTTTCCTTGTCTCCTTCTTGCCTTGTCTCCTTCTTTCCTTCCTCCCTTGTCTCTTTCTTTCATTCTTTCCTTGTCTCTTTCTTTCTTTTTTCTTTCTTTCTTTCCTTGTCTCCTTCTTTCCTTCTTTATCTATCTCCTTCTTTCCTTTTTTCCTTGTCTCTTTCTTTCATTCTTTCCTTGTCACATTCTTTCCTTCTTCCCTTGTCTCCTTTCCTTCTTGCCTTGTCTCTTTCTTTCATTCTTTCCTTGTCTCCTTCTTCCCTTGACTCCTTCTTTCCTTCTTCCCTTGTCTCCTTCTTTCCTTCTTCCCTTGTCTCCTCCTTTCATTCTTTCCTTGTCTCCTTCTTTCCATCTTTCCTTGTCTCCTTCTTTCCCTGTCTCCTTTTCTTGTCTCCTCCTTTCTTTCTTTATCTGTCTCCTTCTTTCCTTTTTTCCTTGTCTCTTTCATTCCATCTTTCATTGTCTCCTTCTTCCCTGGTCCCCATCTTTCCTTGTCTCCTAATTTCCTTCTTCCCTTGTCTCTTTCTTTCATTCTTTCCTTGTCTCCTTCTTCCCTTGTCTCCTTCTTTCCTTCCTCCCTTGTCTCTTTCTTTCATTCTTTCCTTGTCTCTTTCTTTCTTTCTTTCTTTCTTTCTTTCTTTCTTTCTTTCTTTCTTTCTTCTCTTTCTTTCTTTCTTTTTCTTTTTCTTTCCTTGTCTCCTTCTTTCCTTCTTTATCTATCTCCTTCTTCCTTTTTTCCTTGTCTCTTTCTTTCATTCTTTCCTTGTCACATTCTTTCCTTCTTCCCTTGTCTCCTTTCCTTCTTGCCTTGTCTCTTTCTTTCATTCTTTCCTTGTCTCCTTCTTTGCTTGTATCCTTCTTCCCTTGACTCCTTCTTTCCTTCTTCCCTTGTCTCCTTCTTTCCTTCTTCCCTTGTCTCCTCCTTTCATTCTTTCCTTGTCTCCTTCTTTCCATCTTTCCTTGTCTCCTTCTTTCCCTGTCTCCTTTTCTTGTCTCCTTCTTTCTTTCTTTATCTGTCTCCTTCTTTCCTTTTTTCCTTGTCTCTTTCATTCCATCTTTCATTGTCTCCTTCTTCCCTGGTCCCCATCTTTCCTTGTCTCCTAATTTCCTTCTTCCCTTGTCTCTTTCTTTCATTCTTTCCTTGTCTCCTTCTTCCCTTGTCTCCTTCTTTCCTTCCTCCCTTGTCTCTTTCTTTCATTCTTTCCTTGTCTCTTTCTTTCTTTCTTTCTTTCTTTCTTTTTCTTTCTTTCTTTCTTTCTTTCTTTCTTTTCTTTCTTTCCTTGTCTCCTTCTTTCCTTCTTTATCTATCTCCTTCTTTCCTTTTTTCCTTGTCTCTTTCTTTCATTCTTTCCTTGTCACATTCTTTCCTTCTTCCCTTGTCTCCTTTCCTTCTTGCCTTGTCTCTTTCTTTCATTCTTTCCTTGTCTCCTTCTTTGCTTGTATCCTTCTTCCCTTGACTCCTTCTTTCCTTCTTCCCTTGTCTCCTTCTTTCCTTCCTCCCTTGTCTCTTTCTTTCATTCTTTCCTTGCCTCCTTCTTCCCTTGTCTCCTTCTTTCCTTCTTCCCTTGTCTCCTTCTTTCCTTTTCCCCTTGTCTCTTTCATTCTTTCCTTGTCTCCTTCTTTCATTCTTTCCTTGTCTCCTTTTTTCCTTTTCCCCTTGTCTCTTTCATTCTTTCCTTGTCTCCTTGTTAATCAGATGATATTATACATCATCACATTATTATACACATCATATTATACAGTGCTGAGATAACACTGCCGAATCACCGTTCTCATATAATATAACTGTAACATGGTTGCATAATACAGTTTTAATATCACTGATGGCAACCAATATTACTGCCATGCACTGATCAAATAACATGATTGTACATGGCTGAAATAATTACGGTACACTACAGATTAATACTGTTATATTGCGTTTAAATGTAAATAATAATACCGCCATACCATGTGCACATTGAAAACTATTTCCAAATCGCTGGATATTATTTTATATTGATTTCACAGGAGATGTTCAGCCATGAGGTTCTCCGAGTCGCTATTGCTATGGCAGCACTATGTAACCCATATAACTATATACCGTATATACCCATGTATAAGCAGAGATTTACAGCCCATTTTTTAGGGCTGAAAGTCCCCCTCTCGGCTTATATGCGGGTCATATACGGGGGTCGGCGGGGAAGGGGGAGCGGGAGTGTCGGATCATACTCACCCCTCCGACGGTGCGTCTCTGCAGCCCCCCTGCTTCTCCCACGATCTCCGACTCCTTCCTGCAGCAGTGACATGGTACTGCTCATTAAAGTCATGAATATGCACATATTCATGACTTTAATGAGCGGTAGCACGAGACCGCTGTAGGAAGGAAGAGCTGCGGAGACCGCCGGGAGAAGAGGAGAGGCTGCAGAGACGCGCCGGCGGAGGGGTGAGTATAGCGATATTTTCCTGTCCTCTCTCCACCGCTGCGTGTTGCTCCCTGACTCCTCTGGCTGTGAATGATCAGGCAGAGGGCGCGATGACGTAGTTAGTGCGCGTTGCGCCCCCTGCCTGATCATTCACTGCCGAGGACCCGGAAGAGGGAGCAGTGCGCAGCGGTGGACCAGTCCGGTGACAGGTAAATATCGCAGGTGCCGGGGTGCTGAGCGAGCAGTGACACCGGCACCTGTCCCCCATAGCGCGCCGGTGTCACTGCCTGTTCAGGACACCGGCACCTGGCCCCCAGCGACGAGAGGTGAGTATGTCATTTTTTTTTTTTTTGCAGCAGCAGCAGCATAAGGGACATACTATGGGGCATAATCTGTGGAGCATATGGGGGCATAATCTGGAGCATATGGGGGCATAATCTGTGGAGCATATGGGGGCATAATCTGGAGCATATGGGGGCATAATCTGTGCAGCATATTGGGCATAATCTGTGGAGCATATGGGGGCATAATCTGTGGGACATATGGGGGCATAATCTGTGGAGCATATGGGGGCATAATCTGTGCAGCATATGGGGCATAATCTGTGGAGCATCATATGGGGGCATAATCTATGGAACATATGGGGGCATAATCATTTTTCACCCTAGGCTTATACACGAGTCAATAAGTATTCCCAGTTTTTTGTGGCAAAATTAGGGGGGGTCGGCTTATACACGGGTCAGCTTATACATGAGTATATACGGTAGTTTATAATCTACTTCCGGAATACGGGAACACGCTGTTTTCAGTTTTCTGTGTCGTGTGATGACATATACATTGGAGGCTGAAAAATTTGCTGTGAAATGTAAATCTTATCTTAGTCCAACCTGTGATAACTGCTATTTACCTGACCTCATAGTGCACAGGAGGGCAGGAAGATATTATGGGATTTCTACATACGGCGGCTTGTAGTTAGTGGAATAGGAGGAGATAAATTGTTAATGATGGGGTTAATTATGAATGATACATTTTATCTAGGCGACACACACTAGTATACACAAAAAACCCCAATGGCAAATGTGCCGATTGGTACAATACCAAAAGTCCCAAACAGGGAAAGAAGAACACCCGCTCCAAGAAGACATGTGTAGCAGGAAAAAACAAAGGAGCAACCAGGTGAATCAGGTATAATCAATTTTTATTCAAAAAGTACATCATATCAAGTATATCGCAATCAGTATTACAAAAAGCAGAACAGAATGGAACCATATGAACCACAGGAAAACCACCCCACAGTGCTTATGCATGCGTAAAACAGCAAACTGGAATAAATATATATTTAAAGTGCAAGTGCATAAATTATTGCATGCATTATCTGGCAAAGCTACTGGTGCATGGATCCACAATATCAGTAAAGGCATCAGTGTCCATATGTGAGCAGGAACCAAAAACGCCAAAAAACTCACCAGATAAAGTAAAGCACCGTGGGTGTCCCTGGGCCAGATATAAACAGACCCCGACGCGCGTTTCGCTTGCAGGAAGCACCGCTTTCTCAAGGGGAACCTCTCCATAGAGTCCAGTGTGGGGTATTGGAGCAACCCAAGGGAACCCGAGTGTATACAGCAAGGTCAACAAGTGCACACAAAAATAATCATAGTGCTAGTGAGGACCCCCTGAACATCAGAATACCGTAATTAGTTATCAGTTTATACAAAGTTCAAAATGACAGGTGCATACCCATAATGTCTCAGGACCACAAACGCCCTCCTCACTACCCCAACGCGCGCTTGAAGAAGCAGTCACACGAAAGCAAATTTTGTCAGATTTGCTCATTTCTTCACGTCACCGAACATTTTTGTTCCACGGCCCCTCTCGTTTTCAGGCTATTATGCCCCTGTTCCATGAACTGTCTACACTTAATCTGCCCCCCTCTGTTTTTATCCAAGAGGAAAAATTATTTTCTAGAAGTATGGGCATACACCAACTTCATGGGGCCCCATAGCAAAAATAAGCTTAATTTGTCCCCTCTTCTAAAATAAAAAAAAAAAAATTGGCAGAGTAGCCGGGTCCTGTCTCCAGCCTTGTAGGGACATGTATTGTTGCATGTACACTGTAACTAAGCCCCTACTGAAGCCCCTCATATTCTCACCCACAAAACCACTACCATGGCTATTATAGAGTATGATGTTTCCAAAAATTCCCACACTCACACACAGGGTATTTAACACCCCCACACCTGTCAGTACGATGGCCCCTATTCAGCATGGTGCATTGCCCCCAAAGCTGTCACTCAGTATGATACCCCCACAACTTCCTACACAGTATAGAGACCACTTAGTATACTGCTCCCACACGGCATCATTGCCACCACAAACACCCACTCAGTATGATGCCCACCCAGTATAGTGCTCCCATGAACCCCACGTAGTATAATCACCCCCCTCAGTATGATACCCCACAGTCTCCCACCCAACACAGTATCCTGGTCCCCACAGAACCCTGCGCAGTATGATTGTCCCTCAGTATGATGCTCCCACAGCCCCTTATTCAGTATGATGGCCCCTAATGCAAGCCCCCAATGGCAGCTCCCACTCAGTATAATGATCCTCAATGCCAGCCTCCACTCCGTATGATGGTCCCCAATGCAAGCCTCCGCACCTAGTATGATGTTCCCAACAGCTTCCCACTCACTAAGATGTTCCCACCGCCCCCACTCATTATGATGACCCGCACAGCCCACCCACCACTCAATATGATGTCCCCTACAGCCCACACCACTTATTATGATGTTTCCCGCAGCTTCCACTCAATTAGTTGTCCCCACAGTGGGAGAGTCCATCCCCCACTCAGTATGATGGACCCCAATGCAAGCCCCTGCACTCACTAAGATATTCCCACTCATTATGAAGACAACCACAGCCCACCCCACACTCAGTATGATTTCCCCCAAAGCTTCCACTCAATATGATGTCCCCACAGTCCACCCCCCATTGAGTATGATGGACCCCACAGCTACTGATTATATATATATATATATATATATATATATACAGCATATATATATATATATATATATAAATAATAATACTACTCCCCTCTCCCTGTTCCCCGGCGTGCTGCTCCGGTCTGTGCAGTGCGAGTATTGATGCTCCGCACTGCAGGTGTCATCGCGCACCCGTCTCAGACTCACCGGCACAGGCTGAATGGTGGATCAGGGACCGAAGGACATTCAGAGGGAGTGGAGTTTGCAGAGATAATGATGTATTGAAGCCATAATAGTAATACAGGTCCTTCTCAAAAAATTAGCATATAGTGCTAAATTTCATTATTTTCCATAATGTAATGATTACAATTAAACTTTCATATATTTTAGAATCATTACACACCAACTGAAATTTGTCAGGTCTTTTATTGTTTTAATACTGATGATTTTGGCATACAACTCCTGATAACCCAAAAAACCTGTCTCAAAAAATTAACATATTTCAACCGTCCAATAAAATAAAAGTGTTTTTTAAAAACAAACAAAAAAAACATCAAATAATAAAGTTCAGTTATGCACTCAATACTTGGTCGGGAATCCTTTTGCAGAAATGACTGCTTCAATGCGGCGTGACATGGAGGCAATCAGCCTGTGACACTGCTGAGGTGTTATGGAGGCCCAGGATGCTTCGATAGCGGCCTTAAGCTCATCCAGAGTGTTGGGTCTTGCGTCTCTCAACTTTCTCTTCACAATATCCCACAGATTCTCTATGAGGTTCAGGTCAGGAGTGTTGGCAGGCCAATTGAGCACAGTAATACCATGGTCAGTAAACCATTTACCAGTGGTTTTGGCACTGTGAGCAGGTGCCAGGTCGTGCTGAAAAATGAAATCTTCATCTCCATAAAGCATTTCAGCCGATGGAAGCATGAAGTGCTCCAAAATCTCCTGATAGCTAGCTGCATTGACCCTGCCCTTGATGAAACACAGTGGACCAACACCAGCAGCTGACATGGCACCCCACACCATCACTGACTGTGGGTACTTGACACTGGACTTCAGGCATTTTGGCATTTCCTTCTCCCCAGTCTTCCTCCAGACTCTGGCACCTTGATTTCCGAATGACATGCAAAATTTGCTTTCATCAGAAAAAAGTACTTGGGACCACTTAGCAACAGTCCAGTGCTGCTTCTCTGTAGCCCAGGTCAGGCGCTTCTGCCGCTGTTTATGGTTCAAAAGTGGCTTTACCTGGGGAATGCGGCACCTGTAGCCCATTTCCTGCACACGCCTGTGCACGGTGGCTCTGGATGTTTCTACACCAGACTCAGTCCACTGCTTCCTCAGGTCCCCCAAGGTCTGGAATCGGTCCTTCTCCACAATCTTCCTCAGGGTCCGGTCACCTCTTCTCGTTGTACAGCGTTTTCTGCCACATTGTTTCCTTCCAACAGACTTCCCATTGAGGTGCCTTGATACAGCACTCTAGGAACAGCCTATTTGTTGAGAAATTTCTTTCTGGGTCTTACCCTCTTGCTTGAGGGTGTCAATGATGGCCTTCTTGACATCAGTCAGGTCGCTAGTCTTACCATGATGGGGGTTTTGAGTAATGAACCAGGCAGGGAGTTTTTAAAAGCCTCAGGAATCTTTTGCATGTGTTTAGAGTTAATTAGTTGATTCAGAAGATTAGGCTAATAGGTCGTTTAGAGAACCTTTTCTTGATATGCTAATTTTTTGAGACAGGTTTTTTGGGTTATCAGGAGTTGTATGCCAAAATCATCAGTATTAAAACAATAAAAGACCTGACAAATTTCAGTTGGTGTGTAATGAACCTAAAATATATGAAAGTTTAATTGTAATCATTACATTATGGAAAATAATGAAATTTAGCACTATATGCTAATTTTTTGAGAAGGACCTGTATATAAACTACTATTATAGGGGGGTAGAGGCGTGTGATGGGCCCCAGGCCGCCCCTCTGCACCTTCAGAGCACACCAGTGCGACGTATGGCAGAAGCTGGATGGGAAGATTTCATTGGGTCCCAGAAACTTTGCTTTCCACATCTGCAATCTTAAATAGAAGCTAAGAACGGTCTGTAGTGGTCAGACGGCGGGGGAGACACGGACGCGGCATCTCCTGCCTCTCTAACATGGAAAATATTAAATAAAGGTGTAAATTAACCATTAACCAAATATAAGCTGAAAATGATATTTGCTAAGATCGAGGGGTCCCAAAACAATATCCCCTCCCCCCATAAATCTATAGGATCAGCTCGTGGTGGGAGACAGACCCTATATCCCGGTGCATTGTGGGAGACGGACCGTAGCTGCATTAAGTCGGCTTAATCGCCATGGGACTGTCACTTACATTAGAAAGTCCTGCAAAGAACAGAACGAGGTTTTTGTTATAGGATTATACGAAAAAATCTATAAGTAAGGAAACCATTGCTGAAGTCAACTGAGGACATGGAAGGAGCCGTCCCAATGCCTAAAAAAAAAAGTAACTCACGAGGCAGCCTCTGTCAAGTTGCTGAAAATTCCACCAAGTTATGTCTTAAATGGGATGTCCAGAGTTAGGGAGGCATAGCTGCGGACCTCCAAAAACAGCGCCACACTCCATTACTGGTTGTGACTGGTACTGCAGCTCTGCTTCATTCATTTTAACCTCTTCCCTACATAAAACGTATTGATAAGTCACGGAACACATACAGTTGTACGGAGCAGGCTCAGTAGCTGAGCCTGCATCATTCAAGACAAGTGGCAGCTGTGTTATACAGTCGGCACATGTCTATAACAGCAGATGAATCCCGGCCTTCACAGGAGGCTGTTAATTTCACTATATACTGCAATACAGAAGTATTGCCCCGTACAGTACAAGCGATCAAACAATTGGAAAGAAAAAAGTTTTAAAAAAGTTTTTTAAAAGCATAAAAAAGTAATATATACACACACACATGGTCAAAATTGTCAGTACCCCTTGTTTAATGACAGAAAAACCCACAATGGTGACAGAAATAACTTGAATCTGACAAAAGTAATAATAAATCAAAAATCTATGAAAATGAAGAAATTAAAGTCAGACTTTGCTTTTCAGCTTCCACAGAATTTTTAAAAAATAAAACTCATGAAATCGGCCTGGACAGAAATGATGGTTCCCCTAAAAATAATGTGACAAAAGGGACATGTTAAATCGCGGTGTGTCCACTAATATCATCACAGGTGTCTACAATCTTGGAGTCAGTGAGTGGCCTGTATAGGAGGCTGCAGATACTCACTGTGCTGTTTGGTGACATGGCGTGTATTACACTCAACATAGACCAGATGAAGCGAAGGAAAGAGTTGTCTCAGGTGATTAGAAAGAAAATTATAGATAAACATGTTAAAGGTAAAAGTTATAAGTCCATCTACAAGCAGCTTGATGTTCCTGTGACTACAGCTGCACATATTATTCAGAAATGTAAGCTCCATGGGACTGTAGCCAACCTTCCTGGACGTGGCCGCAGGAGGAACATTGATGACAAATCAAAGAGACGGATAATACGAATGGTAACAAAAGAGCCAAGAAAAACTTCTAAACAGATTAAAGGTGAACTTCAAGCTCAAGGAACATCAGTGTCAGATCGCACCATCCATCATTGTATGAGCCAAAGTGGACTTCATGGGAGACGACCAAGGAGGACACCATTGTTGAAAAAAAATCATAAAAAAGCCAGACTAGAATTTGCCAAACTACATGTTGACAAGCCACAAAGCTTCTGGGAGAATGTCCTATGGACGGATGAGACAAAAATGGAACTTTTTGGCAAGGCACATCAGCTCTATGTTCACAGATGGAAAAATGAAGCATATCAAGAAAAGAACACTGTCCCTACTGTGAAACATGGAGGAGGCTCTGTTATGTTCTGGGGCTGCTTTGCTGCATCTGGCACAGGGTGTCTAGAATCTGTGCAGGGTACAATGAAATCTCAAGACTATCGAGGGATTCTAGAGAGAAATGTGCTGCCCAGTGTCAGAAAGCTTGGTCTCACTCACAGGTCATGGGTTTTGCAACAGGATAATGACGGAAAACACACAGCTAAAAACACCCAAGAATGGCTAAGAGGAGAACATTGGACTATTCTGAAGTGGCTTCTATGAGCCCTGACCTAAATCCTAGTGAGCATCTTTGGAAAGAGCTGAAACATATCGTCTGGAAAAGGCGACCTTCAACCACGAGACAACTGGAGCAGTTTACTCTTGAGGAGTGGGACGAAATACCTGTCGAGAGGAGCAGAAGTCTCACTGACAGTTACAGGAATCGTGTGATTGCAGTGATTGCCTCAAAAGGTCGTGCAACAAAATATTAATTAAGGAAACCATCATTTCCGTCCAGGCCGATTTCATGAGGTTTATTTTTTTTTTTAATTCTGTGGAAGCTGAAAAGCAATGTCTGACTTTCATCTGTTCATTTTCATAGATTTCTGATTTATTATTACTTTTGTCAGATTCAAGTTATTTGTCACCATTGTGGGTTTTTCTGTCATTAAATGAGGGATAACAACAATTTTGACCACGTGTGTATATATGTAAAACACGTAAAAGTTTGAATCGGTCACCTTTTCCCAATGTCACGGAAAATATTGATACAAGCTAATTTTTGATTTTTTTGCAAAACTCTGAATTTTTTTTTCACTATTTTAATGTAAAAAAAATACGGATTTTTGTGTTACTCACCGTAAAATCCTTTTCTCCGAGACGCTCATTGGGGGACACAGAACTGTGGGTGTATGCTACTGCCAATAGGAGGCTGACACTAAGTAAACATAAAAAAAGGTTAGCTCCTCCTCTGCCGTATACACCTCAGCACTGGCCACAGGCAAATCCAGTTTAGTGCAAAAAGCAGTAGGAGGCTAAAATAAATCAGAGTTAACACAGATACAGTATATCCAGAAGAAAAAACTGCTGATACAGACTAATCAGAGAATAGAGTTAATGTAATACTATTGTAGGAACTCGAGGATTCTGATAGCGTGGGGCAATGAACAATCAGAGACGGGTTTCTTTGAATGCAAATAATGTATTTGTGAAACAGCAAAACGCCCAAAAACAATATTCAAACAACCCGTAGTGACATGCAATGAGTCCATATATATATACACAAGTCCAGTTATATGAATCCGGATATATAAGTCCTTGAACCTCTATAGCGAGGGTGGTAAAGTTCTTACGACGGAGTCCTCACACAAATGTGACCACAAGGTAAGTCTGATGCACAGGTAACGTGGCTGGATTTACACACTGCTGGTGTGTGAAGAGTCAGATCCAGGTATGCAGAAAACACAGGGAGGTCCAGGAACAAGTTAATCTCAGTTGTGGCTTAATTCAGAGAAGTCCAACAACAAGTTCATATATCAGTAAGGTTCCAGTAACAGTTCCAACAGCTCTCACCAGAGGTAATGCACAAAGGGTTAAACAGCAACAGTTCAGAAACACAGTTCTTATCAAATGGAGTGAACCAAGGGTTAAATTCCCAAGTCAACAGTTTAGTGATAACACAGTACTTTGTGCAACTTACATATGCAGAGAATGTCCAGAGCCATGGGTAGAAACTGCTGTGGCTGAGAAACACCTGAAGATAAGGTTATGCACTTTCCTGGTAAACACACAAAAGGTCTGTGAGGAACAAAGCAGCTGGGTTGCAGGAGAACAGAAGCAGAATATTCCAGCAGTGAAGCCAGCACCTGAGCCGGGTTTTAAACAAACGAACAGGAAGTAGGGCACAGAAAACAGCAAACTCCATTTTAACAAAGGGCAAAATCATTGACAAAGTTACCTAGAAAACCCGGAATACTGACATTACTCCCCCCCCTAAAGACGGCCTCCGGACGGTCCCGGACCAGGCCTGTCCGGGTATCTCCGATGAAACTGAGCAATCTTCAGAGGCGCATTGATGTTACTCACTGGTTCCCAAGAATCATTTTCAGGAGAGTAACCTTGCCATCTAACTAGATACTGAAGCCGGTTTCTATGAAGTCTCGAATTAACAATATCCTGTACCACGAATTGTTCTTCGCCATCAACCAACACTGGTGGAGGGGGAGGTACGATACGTCCCTGAAATGTGTTAGGAGAGACTGGTTTTAATAAGGAAACATGAAATACTGGGTGTACCTTTAAAGTCCGTGGTAGCTTCAACCGACAGGCAACAGAGCTCACAATCCCAGTGATCTTGAATGGACCGATGAATTTCTGTCCCAGTTTCTGCGAAGGAACACCCAATTTTAGATTCTTGGTGGACAACCAAACTGAGTCTCCTACCTTATACATAGGTGCTGGTTTCCGGAATCTATCGGCCGACTTCTTGTAACGCTCCTGTGCTGTGGTCAGGGAGTCCTTCAAAACTTCAAGATTACGTTGCAACGCCATCACTCTGTCTTCAACCGCTGGTACCGAAATCGTAACTGGAGACCTAGGCAAAATACTTGGATGATAACCCAGGTTGGCAAAAAAAGGCGTTACCTTCGTGGAACTGCTTTGGGAGTTGTTGTACGAAAATTCCGCTAGAGGAAGTAGCTTCAGCCAATCGTCCTGCAAATGACTGACGTAACAGCGTAGATATTGCTCCAAGGTTTGATTTGTCCGTTCGGTCTGCCCGTTGGTCTGAGGATGGTATGCAGAAGACAAGCAAACATTAATGTGGAGCGCAGAACAAAATCCTTTCCAAAATCTAGAGGTAAATTGTATTCCCCGGTCAGAAATGATGTCATCTGGTACCCCATGCAGCCGGAAAATGTTCTGGATAACTAAATCTACTGTCTCTGTAGCTGAGGGAAGACCAGCACACGGAATGAAATGAGCAGCTTTCGTTAAACGATCTACTACCACCAAAATAGTATTTTTACCACCAGAGGTGGGTAACTCCACAATAAAGTCCATCGAAATAGACCCCCAAGGGCGAGACGGTACAGGTAGCGGTTTAAGAAGACCAGTAGGTGAAACGCGAGGAACCTTGTACCGGGCACAAACTTCACAAGAGCGGACATAGTCATTCACATCCTTCAAGCAGGTAGGCCACCAAAAAAAACGAGTTAATAATTCCTGCGTCTTCTGTACCCCCCTATGACCAGCCAATTTAGAGTCGTGGACCAATTTGAGAACTCGAAGTCTTACAGCCTCTGGGACATAAATACATCGATCTCTAAGCCACACACCATTCCGAAGGACAAGATTCACATTGTCAGGTGGAGCTGCAAGAAATACGTCACCGTCATAGGCCAGCTTGATCTCCTGCCACAAGTCCCGGTTCCGGAGCACTCCAACGAAATTGGCCTCCGACAAGATGGTCTTCGACGGGGTCCCAGGCACGGAATCCACGGTATGGATTCGGGATAATGCGTCAGCTTTCCCATTACGTGAACCTGGGCGGTACGAAATAATAAAATTAAACTGGTTCAAGAACAAACTCCACCTAGCTTGTCGAGGAGAAAGACACCTGGCAGACTTAAGGAATTCCAAATTACGATGATCCGTGAGTACTACTACCTGCTGAGTAGCCCCCTGCAAATGGTGTCTCCATTCCTTAAAGGCAGAAATAATTGCCAAAAGTTCCTTATCTGCCACATCATAGTTCAGTTCTGCAGAAGATAACCTACGAGAGAAGAAAGCACACGGGTGCAGCAAACCTTTGTCTCCGGTACGTTGTGAGAGGATAGCTCCCAATGCACAGTCAGACGCGTCCACCTCCACGATAAAAGGCTGTGCAGGATCCGGATGCATCAATATTGGAGCCGTGGTAAAACAACCCTTCAGGCGATCAAAGGCTTCCTGAGCTTGCGAAGACCATTCAAACTTCTTCCCCTTCTTGGTGAGGAGAGTGATGGGACGGACAATTTCTGAAAAATTTCGGATAAACCGTCTATAAAAGTTAGCAAAGCCAATGAATCGTTGTACCTCCTTAATGTTTCCTGGTACCGGCCAGTCCAAGATTGCCTGGATCTTGCTGGACTCCATATTCAATCCCTGAGGCGAGATAACATAGCCTAAAAATTGAATTTCAGAACAATGGAACTCACACTTTTCGAGTTTGATGTACAAATGATTATCTCTCAAACGTCTAAGTACGGTCTTGACATGTTCCTGATGTTCCTGTAAGGAGTCAGAAAAGATTAAGATGTCATCAAGGTAAATTACCACATATTGGTCCAATAAATCCCTGAAAATGTCGTTGGCTAAATGTTGAAAAGCAGCAGGAGCGTTACAGAGTCCGAATGGCATCACCAAATATTCAAAATGTCCATACCGGCATCTAAAAGCTGTCTTCCATTCGTCTCCGGGCCGTATACGGAGTAAATTATATGCCCCACGAAGATCTAATTTGGTAAATACTTTGGCCTGGCGAACTCTTTCCAACAATTCTGGAATTAGGGGCAACGGGTACCTGTTACGAATGGTTACCTTATTTAACTCCCGGTAGTCAATGCAGGGTCTTAGAGTACCATCCTTCTTCTTTACAAAGAATATTGGAGCTCCCGCTGGTGAAGAAGATGGTCGGATAAACCCCTTGGCTAAATTCTCATCTATATACTCTCGTAAAGATTTTAATTCCGGAGCCGCCAACGGGTAAACATGGCCGAAAGGAATCGCTGCTCCAGGAAGCAATTCTATGGGGCAGTCATACGGTCTATGTGGGGGAAGTTGATCTGCCTTCCTTTTATCACAAATGTCTGAGAATTCCTGATAAATCAGAGGGAGAGTAGGTACCTGTATCACCTCTTCCAAGTTCTGGGTAACTGGAGCCGCTACAGTTGGACTGATGGTAGAACTGCACTTCGGGAGAAAGGTTATCTCCTTGGTTTCCCAATTGATGATTGGATTTTGTGACCGTAACCAGGGAATTCCTAAAATTACAGGAAAATGAGGAGAAGATATTAACATGAATGAAAGTGTTTCTTGATGGTCTGGTTCCATCTTACACTCCAGAGGCACTGTCTCCCGATCTACTGGTCCAGAAACTAATGGGGAACCATCCACCGTTTCCATAGTGATTGGTGAAGCTCTTAGTTGTGTCTTTATACCATGTTCCTCTGCAAAAGAAGAATCCATGAAATTCCCACCTGCTCCAGAGTCTATCATGGCAGAACTTGATATCCACTGTTCCTCCCACTGAATCTGTATAGGAAGAGAACAATGTGAATATTTCTCCCTTGATCTTTAGGGGAAGTCGGCATCAGTATTGGGGGAAAAAACCGCATCTAGATGTAGACTGGTTTCCGAAACTTCAGACTCAGCGTCTGTGTTATCATAATCCCCTACTACCGCCAACACCTTGTTGGGTCGCCTAGGACATTTAGGACAATTGATGAGGAAATGGTCCGATTGACCACAATAGAAACATAAGCGCTCACGGAAACGGTGTTCGCGGCGTTCATTATTCTCACGTCTCTGCAGTGAGTCCACCTGCATAGGCACCTCCTCAGCCTCTCGCGGGTTTTTGCCTGTGGTTTCCCTGGACGGAAGAGAGTAATTAGTAATGCGATTTACAGCGGCCCATTTTTCTTGTCTGCGTTCAGTTAAACGGATATCAATACGTACACAGTGCTGTATAAACAATTCAAACTCCTGTGGAGACTCTGAACGAGCTAGCTCATCCTTGATTACATTTGACAAACCTTTTCTAAAGATTGGTAATAAAGCATTGTTTTCCCACTGGGTGTCCACCACTAACCTTTTAAATTCAGTAACATATTCTATGACTGACCGTTTCCCCTGGCGTAAGGAAAGCAAGGCAGATTCAGCGGTAGCACGGCGGTTGGGATCGTCGAACATTTGCGCCATGGCTGCCAGAAAATTATCCAAATTATTTAGACGGGTATCATGACTTTCAACCATAGGATTTGCCCAAGCCAGTGCACGTGATGTCAACAACATAATAATACATAGAACCTTAGATCTATCAGACCGGTAGTAGGAGGCATGTACATCAAAAAATAATATACATTGATTAACAAACCCACGGAATTGACTTCGGTCACCATTAAAACGGAATGGAGGCAATTTGGGCATACTGGTGGATGAGGTAGGCTCAGTAGGTAAGGCCTCCAGGACTCCTAACCTAGCACGTAGATCTTGGAGAGCCTGACCAAACCCCTGTGCATTGTGGTTAACCCGAGACTCCAAGTCTCTAAACTGATTGAGTGCAGCCGCCACCTCCTGCTGCAAGGAGTTAACTATGGTGAACAATTTGTCTGCCCGTGTCTCCGTCATTGCCCCAGCAGAATCCTCTTTTTTAGGCTGGAATATCCTGTAATACTATTGTAGGAACTCGAGGATTCTGATAGCGTGGGGCAATGAACAATCAGAGACGGGTTTCTTTGAATGCAAATAATGTATTTGTGAAACAGCAAAACGCCCAAAAACAATATTCAAACAACCCGTAGTGACATGCAATGAGTCCATATATATATACACAAGTCCAGTTATATGAATCCGGATATATAAGTCCTTGAACCTCTATAGCGAGGGTGGTAAAGTTCTTACGACGGAGTCCTCACACAAATGTGACACAAGGTAAGTCTGATGCACAGGTAACGTGGCTGGATTTACACACTGCTGGTGTGTGAAGAGTCAGATCCAGGTATGCAGAAAACACAGGGAGGTCCAGGAACAAGTTAATCTCAGTTGTGGCTTAATTCAGAGAAGTCCAACAACAAGTTCATATATCAGTAAGGTTCCAGTAACAGTTCCAACAGCTCTCACCAGAGGTAATGCACAAAGGGTTAAACAGCAACAGTTCAGAAACACAGTTCTTATCAAATGGAGTGAACCAAGGGTTAAATTCCCAAGTCAACAGTTTAGTGATAACACAGTACTTTGTGCAACTTACATATGCAGAGAATGTCCAGAGCCATGGGTAGAAACTGCTGTGGCTGAGAAACACCTGAAGATAAGGTTATGCACTTTCCTGGTAAACACACAAAAGGTCTGTGAGGAACAAAGCAGCTGGGTTGCAGGAGAACAGAAGCAGAATATTCCAGCAGTGAAGCCAGCACCTGAGCCGGGTTTTAAACAAACGAACAGGAAGTAGGGCACAGAAAACAGCAAACTCCATTTTAACAAAGGGCAAAATCATTGACAAAGTTACCTAGAAAACCCGGAATACTGACAGTTAACTCAAAACAAAGCCATCCGGCTATTAGGGAGGGAACTGTGTCCCCCAATGAGCGTCTCGGAGAAAAGGATTTTACGGTGAGTAACACAAAAATCCGTATTTCTCCTTCGTCTCATTGGGGGACACAGAACTGTGGGACGTCCCAAAGCAGTCCCTTGGGTGGGAAACCGACTCCACAGTGTAGTTTATAATCAAGCATTGCTTATAGGTGCGCAACCGCGCCCTGAAGAATCCTTCTACCCAGACTGGCATCCGCAGAAGTCTGGGTATGGACATTATAATGCTTGGAAAAGGTATGCAGACTGGACCAAGTTGCTGCCTTACAAACCTGTTCCACCGAAGCCTGATGTCGAAGGGCCCAGGAAGCACCCACCGCTCTGGTGGAGTGAGCCTTGATCCCTGCGGGAACCACTGCGCCTCTGATGCGGTAAGCCTCCTGAATGGCTAACCGAATCCACCTAGCCAAGGTTGATTTAGAAGCAGCAAGTCCCTTCCTGCGACCTTCAGGGAGGAAAAACAGCGTGTCCGTCTGACGAAAGGACGCCGTCCGAGATACATATCTCCTGAGTGCTCTCACCAGATCCAGCGTATGGAGAGCCTTCTCCACTCGGTGCGTCGGAGCTGGGCAAAATGAGGGCAAAACAATGTCCTCATTAATATGAAATGAGGACACGACCTTAGGCAAAAAAGGTGGTATTGGTCTGAGCACCACCTTATCCTGATGGAAAAGTAAGTACGGAGCTCGACAAGACAGTGCAGCCAGCTCCGAAACCCGCCTTATGGATGTTATGGCTACCAAAAAAACCACTTTCCAGGAAAGAAATGACAGAGAAACCTCCTGCAAAGGTTCAAAAGGAGACTCTTGCAGGACTCCAGGACTAGATTGAGATCCCAAACATCTAAGGGAGCCTTGTAGGGGGGAACTATATGGACAACCCCTTGAATAAAGGTCCTAACTTGAAAATTAGACGCGATCCTTCGCTGAAAAAGCACTGATAAGGCTGATATCTGGCGTCTAAGCGTACTTGGTGCTAGACCTGAATCTAGGCCTGCCTGGAGAAATGACAGAATGTTTGGAATTGAAAACTGAAGCGGGGAACAACCATGTTCCCTGCACCAAGTAAAAAAGACCTTCCAAGTCCCGTGGTAGATGCGAGCCGAAACAGGCTTTCGGGCGCTAGCCATCGTCGCAGCGACCCTTTTAGAGAATCCAGCCCTAGTCAGGATCCAAGATTCAACGGCCAAGCCGTCAAACACAGGACCGCTGAGTTCTGGTGGTAAACTGGGCCTTGAGAAAGAAGGTCCGCGCGCTCTGGCAGTCGCCAGGGTGCGTCGGCGAGCAAATGTACCAGCTCCGCGTACCATGGGCGACGTGGCCAATCTGGGGCGATTAATATCGCTGGGACTCCTTCTAACCTGATCTTTCTGATCACCCTTGGGAGCAGAGCTATTGGAGGAAACAAGTACGGAAGATGAAACTGATTCCATGGTAGAACCAGGGCATCCACTGCAATTGCCTGCGGATCCCGGTACCGGGAAACAAAGTTGGGCACCTTGGCATTTATCTTGGAAGCCATCAGGTCCACATCTGGGGTTCCCCAGCGTCGGCATATCTGCTGAAAGATCTCGGGATGTAGAGACCATTCCCCTGACGCTATGCCGTGACGGCTGAGAAAATCTGCTGCCCAGTTTTCCTCGCCCGGTATGTGGACTGCTGAAATCACAGAGTGATTTTTCTCTGCCCAGGTCAGAATCTGTTTTACCTCGTGCATGGCCGCCCTGCTGCGGGTACCTCCCTGATGGTTTATGTATGCCACCGCCGTGGCATTGTCCGATTGTATTCGGACTGGGCGGCCCGCCAGATGCTGATGAAAATGCCTCAGAGCCAGCCGGACCGCTCGGATCTCTAAAATATTGATCGGGAGGGTCGATTCCTGCTGAGACCAAATTCCCTGAGCTGTGTGGTGACGAAACACTGCTCCCCATCCGAGAAGGCTGGCGTCCGTTGTGACTACCAACCAAAAATTTGGAGGAAACAAACGACCCTGTCGAAGAGTGGTGTCCCTCGTCCACCACATAAGAGTCTGTCTGATCTGCAGGGACAGGCGACACCGCAGATTGAGGGAGTAAGGGCTCCCGTCCCATACTGCCAAGAGTGCATGTTGAAGGGGGCGAAGATGAAACTGGGCAAACAGAATAGCCTCGATTGCCGCCACCATCCTTCCTAGGACCCTCATGCAAAACCGGATGGTGTGAGGAATTGGTTGGCGAAGTATCCGTACCTCTTGGCGGAGAACTAAGGCCTTGTCCTGAGGAAGAATTATCAACCCCTGAGCGGTGTCGAAATTCATCCCTAAAAAGGTGATCTTCCGAGATGGCACGGGAGATGACTTCTTCATATTTACCAGCCACCCTAAACGAGCAAGGGTGTCTAACGTAATGTTGACACTTTCCTCGTAGGTCTGAAAAGACGGCCCCTTGATGAGGAGATCGTCTAAGTAAGGCAGAATGACTATCCCCCTGGAGTGCAAAATTGACACAACAGCAGCCATGACCTTTGTGAACACTCTGGGGGCTGTGGCTAGCCCGAATGGCAGGGCTGCGAACTGAAAATGAAGCTTGTCGATGGCAAACCGAAGAAACTTTTGATGAGGGGGAAAAATGGGAATATGAAGATAGGCATCCTGGATGTCTATTGATGCTAGAAATTCCCCTCTTTCCATGGCTGCAATGACCGAACGGAGAGATTCCATTCGGAAATGCCGAATTTTGACAAACCGGTTTAACCGCTTTAGATCTAGAATGGGCCTTACGGTCCCATCCTTCTTGGGTACAATGAACAGGTTGGAATAAAAACCCTGACCTCTTTCGACCTCTGGTACAGGTACAACAACCCCGCTGTGTCGAAGAGATTCGACCGCCTTGAATAAGGCACGACGTCGAGACTCCTCCTTGGGAAGGCGCGAGGGGAAAAAGCGATTTGGGGGAAGGCTGGTAAATTCTATTTTGTACCCTGTGGAGACTAACTCCCTGACCCACTCGTCGTGAGTCACTGATAGCCAAGTGGGACGAAACCAGAGTAAGCGGCCGCCTACCCTGGAAAAATTGACCGGATTTTGCCTCCAGTCATTTGTCCGAATATCTTTGGGGTTTGGACCCTCTGGATCTTGGCTGATAAGATCTCCCTCTTCCCAGAGGATTGGTCCTGTAGGTGACCTGGCGATCTTTGGCCTGATTAGGCCGACCTGAGCCACTGGAGGTGGCTGGCATGGCCCAGCCTGGGTTACGAAAGGCTCTGAAACGAGGCTGAGGTTGTCGACGAAAAGGTTGTTTAATCCTTTGCTGAGGAAGGAAATTGCTCTTCCCTCCCGTTGCATCAGATATAAGCTGATCCAATCTCTCGCCAAATAACCGACCACTGTGATATGGTAAAGATGTTAGCGACTTCTTTGAAGTCGAATCCGCTCGCCAGGTTCTTAGCCACAAGGATCTTCTAATGGCAATTGCATTAGCAGCGGCTAATGCTGCGCAATTTGCCGCATCCATGGATGCATTAATTAAGAAGTCTCCAGCAAGAGCTATTTGATTAGAAATCTGTGTTACCTCAGACGGCACCTCTATGCCGTGAAGAGCTTTATTCAGAGACTCCGACCAGGATATCATGGCCTTGGCAACCCAAGTTGCTGCAAAAGAAGGAGAGAGAGCAGAGCCTGACGCCTCAAATACCGAACGGGCCAAACTCTCAATTAGACGATCCGTTGGCTCCTTAATAGAAGAACCGCTGGGAATAGAGAGGAGCGTTTTAGATGCCAAACGCGAAACAGGAGGATCAACCGAAGGAGATTCTGTCCACTTCTTAAGGAGCTCAGGAGCAAAAGGATATCTAGTATTGAGAGCCTTTTGTCCAGCAAAGCGCTTGTCCGGTTTCTCCCGGTGGCGCTGCACTAATTCCTCAAACTCAGGATGAGCACCAAAAACTTTATGGGCTTGCCTGGCTCGTTTAAAGGTCACCTTGTGACCAGAGGTCAAGGTGGACTCATCGTCTATCCCCAGAGTTTGATTGATAGCTTCGATCAAACTGTCAATTGTTTCTTGACTATACTGCGCCTCTAGATTAAGTGACTCCTCCATATCGGAATCCGAATATTGATCACTTGCCAAGGGAGAGGGAGAGCGGGAGACGGAACTAAAAGATGCCGAGGCTCCAGACGGCATGGGCGACACAGTGTGGGTCCGTTTCCCCTGTGTCTGCCTGGTGCGTGCGCGGCCCCTGCAGGCCTGAGGTTCCTGAGATGTAGCCAAGACAGGTGAACCACTGTCCCTGCTCCTATCGGGAGCTTGAAGGGACTCGACCGCTCTGGTCAATGACGCCACAGATTGAGCCAGGGAAAGGGCCCATTCAGGAGGGCTTGGTGCACTAGGCTCGGCTATAGGAGAGGGTTCCTGAGCCCGTTCAGAGTCACAGGCCTCGCAGACCCGAGAAGTCTGGGCATGCGGAAAAGGGGACTTACAAGCAATGCATGCGGTATAAAGTATCGTATGCGTCTTGGTTCTTTTGGACATTCTGAATCCGTCACAGTACACAATAAACTGGATGTGTCAGACAGCGGAAGGGGCGCAAAAGTGCACAACAATCAGGCTGGAGGTAGTAGCACTCACCCCAGTCCTGTATCCCAGCGTCCCTTAGTGAGTTTCTCCAGGTGGAATTGCCTGCGGCTCCAATCTTTCAAAAAAGAGCGCTTCTCTATCAAAGAGGAAGTGCTCATGTAGCCGAGCCTCAGAAGGGAGGGTCAAAAGGCGCGGCCTAGACGTCAGGGCTTCCGTCCCCCCAACTTCCGGCCGCGGCCTATCCCCGGCAAAAGCCGGGGACTAAATTTGAAAACCGCGGCCTAGCGGTCACCAAAGCCGCGATCTAAATTTCCGGCGGAGGCGGCCCCAAAGTCGGAGGGCGGGTCCGCCGGAAGGAGACGCCGCCGGGGGCGGAGCCCACCTCCGCGACCGCGCCCCCCTCTGGCCAGCGGCCCAGTCCCCGGAAAAAGCCGGGGACTAGATTTGAAGCCGCGGCCTAGCGCCATTAGAAGCCGCGGTCTAAATTTTCTCCCCCCGGCGGCGGACACCCCAAAGTCGGAGAGCGGCCCTGCTGAAGATGCCGCTTCCGACTTAAGGTGTCCATGGGCACGCCGGGACCACTCGCTGCCCGTGGCTCTTGCTTCAACTCCCCGACTTGGGGGGAGGCTGTCTGGAGAGAGTACTGCTGCAGAGAGGAGAGGGACGCCGCCGGAAGCGGGCCCATACTCACGACCCCGCTACCATATTTCTTCAGCCCCCATATTTCTTCAGCCCATCTCCGGAGCGCTGCTGTATCTTTAGCCATTTTGGATTTGAAGGTGAGATTCTTCTTCCAATCTTTCACATGCAGCGCATTAAAAAAAGGGGGACTCTCCGTGAAAAGCAAAAAGACGGTGCAGGAACCCTAACTCCATCACCCCTTCAGGGGATGAGGAGAGGGACCGTCCGCCACCTTGCAGCACCGCAGTCTAGCATTGGTGGTGCAGTGGGGGCCGCACGGACTAACTCCCGCCTCTGTACAGCCTAGGGTTTCAATACCTTAGGGTGGTCAGGGTGAGTCCGGCATTTATGTCCCACGTTGCGGGAGAGGATACGATGGAGGCTTTACTCCACGTGCTCGCCCGTTGATGGTTTGGGGAGATCGGACCCTTTCAATAGGATCCGTCGCCCCTATCTCATCTTCGTGGGGAAAAAAAAAAAAAATGGTCTGGAAACCGAACCAGACGTGTGCCTCCATCAGACACTAAGCAATAACTGGATTTGCCTGTGGCCAGTGCTGAGGTGTATACGGCGGAGGAGGAGCTAACCTTTTTTTATGTTTACTTAGTGTCAGCCTCCTAGTGGCAGTAGCATACACCCACAGTTCTGTGTCCCCCAATGAGACGAAGGAGAAAGTTTGGTATCACTGACCAGGAGAATCGTGTCATCAGGTCGCTTTTACCGCACAAAAAAACAGTAAACCATAAAAAATGGCGGAATTACATCTTTTTTGCTATTTCACCCGGCTTTTTTCTAATTTTTCAGAACATTGTAAAGGTAGAGGCGCAGGATGTAAGTAAAAACTACAATTCGTGATGCGTGATGTCATACGGCGATGGAATAATACAGATATGGTTAATGAAAAGGGAGAAAAAAAAATGAGCGAATATGCAAATTTTTAATTTGAGGATTCCTGAGTATAGCCAGAAAGTGACCTCTAAACTCTACAGCCTGGTGGAGAACAGCGCCCCCTTACGCAATAATTTCATTGATGTTGCTACATAAGAGAAAAAAAATGGACTAAAAAAAGTATATTTAAAAATATTTTTTTATTTTTTAAAAAACTAATCTAGAGAAAAAAAATTACATAAATATCAGAATTTTTTTTAGAAAATTTATTAAGTTTCTCCCCATTTTTTGAAAATTTAGCATTAATTACTGGATGACCCCACGATATTATTATTAACAGAGTGATTACATTAATGTAATGTAATTATCATTAATTATTATTACTGCAGTGATTAAATCAGCGCGAGGCAGCTGCAGGAATCCCAGAGGTCGTCATATGAAGGTCAGGTGTCTGTCGGCCGGAACGTTGTAGTTGGTTTTGTGCTCCTCGAAGAGTTCGGAGAGTTTCTCCATGTAGAGCTTGTGCAGGCGGTCCACCTCCTCACTTGTGGGGTTGGGATTTTCTAAAACTGGAATCGGCTTCCCAACTGCAACAGCAAAGAAACATATAAATTATATTAAAATTATATTAAATAATGTTGATGTGAATACTTTTCCGTCAAATTATGACAAGAGCATTCTTAAAGTGACACCTTTATTGGCTAACCAGAAAATTATATGTTCGCTAGCTTTCAGAGCGCAGAGGCTCCTTCTTCAGGCAAGCTAACACGGTACCACAATATAATTTATTATTGTACACCATTAAATAATGTTATAACACAAGATACCCAGGTTATCGCAGCATACTATATTATATACAGTATATATTCAAAGGGGTTGGAATGCTTTAATACTTTCAGTACCCACTGTGTATATATATATATGTATATATATATATCTATATAACACACACACACACACAATTTATAGTATATATATATATATACATACATATATATACACACAGAAGATGTATAATTTCCACAAGCTGCACATATATAATTATATACAAGAGCTACCCAGTGTCATAATTCGACTGGCGAGTGACCAAGGACCTGGGGCACCTTTCCTGGCCCTAACACTAGAGGGTGCTCTAGCTCGCCCTGTTTCCCGGGATACTTCAGATGGCGAAGACGCCAGGGCCTCTGCCCTTGCCTTATCTCCTTTTACAGCCATTCGTCTGTCCCCTTCCCCCACCCAGGGAAGAGAGGAGCTACTGTGCACTGCAGTACACCAACCTGACAGACAGGGTAACAAAGACAAGGTGAACTGAAAACTCCACACACACAAAAATATACACTCACCTATAACAGAGGTATTCACCAGGGTGTGCAGGAAGGGAAAGAAAGCAAAACAGGGACGGATAAGGGATTACCAAGCGTACAAACCAGACAACAGTCGCTAATAAACTCCTGCAGCTCTCCTCATATCAACTTCTCCCACTCCAGTGTCATGCAGCAAGTGCTAACTCTGACAAGGACTTGGTAATCAAGCCCAGATTCTGTAGATTCTGTAGGGAAAAGGAGTGGCTGACCGAGCACAGCTGAATGTAGGAGTTTCCAATATGGTCGATTAACCCCTGTTCTGCTGGAAGAAATAAACAAGTTTAATACACTGAAGAAGTGCTTCTTCTCAGCGTCGTAGGAGCCACCAGACGCTGCTGTCTTCTGGCTCCGCTCCGTTGCGGTAACCCCATGACACCCAGGTTATACCAGCTGTACATATATAATTATATTCAGGAGATGCCCAGGTTATAGCAGTTCTACATATATGATTATATTTACACAATACCCAGGTTATACCAGCAGCACATATATAATTAAATATAGTTGATAGCCAAGTTTTACCAGCTGTACATATATAATTTTATTCAGGAGATGCCCAGGTTATAGCAGCTGTACGTGTATAATTATACAGACAATACCCAGGTTATAGCAGCTGTACGTGTATAATTATACAGACAATACCCAGGTTATAGCAGCTGTACGTGTATAATTATACAGATAATACCCAGGTTATAGCAGCATATCATTTTGGAATAACAGATTATCAGCAGACTGTTTGGCTTGTGTGATCATCGTTGCCTCCTGTCCTCTGTGCCCATTAGCACAATGATGTGCTGCTATTAATACCTGTGTAATAGTACCTGATAGGACACCGTGAGCACAGAACCGTTTGTTTGTCACATTAGTCCCGTCACAGGTGGAATTATACATCGATCAATCAGCCCCGCTGTCATGGCTGCCCACGATCGGTCAGCTGGACGGCAGGATTCATCGGCTGTGTCCTCAGTCATGTGGCCATTGTCTCATTGCTGACAATGTTCCAGTGCTGCCATATGGGCCGCTCGCTCATTCTTTCCGCCTCGCTGGGAGGACACATGTCGTCCCCCAGTCCATGCGCGTAATATCAGAGAGTGCGAAACAATCAATTACTACAAAGGTTTCCTACAACACAGCACAATAACACGTCTGTAGGAAAGCTGGAGCATCCCTGTATATAATTATATATACAGCTGGTATAACCTGGGCATCCTCTGTATATAATTATATATGTACAGCTGGTATAACCTGGGCATCTCCTGTATATAATTATATATACAGCTGGTATAACCTGGGTATCCTCTGTATATAATTATATATGTACAGCTGGTATAACCTGGGCATCTCCTATATATAATTATATATGTACAGCTGGTATAACCTGGGCATCTCCTGTATATAATTATATATATACAGCTGGTATAACCTGGGCATCTTCTCTATATAATTATATATGTACAGCTGGTATAACCTGGGCATCTCCTATATATAATTATATATGTATAGCTGGTATAACCTGGGTATCTCCTGTATATAATTAATATGTACAGCCGGTATAACCTGGGCATCTCCTGTATATAATTATATATGTACAGCCGGTATAACCTGGGCATCCCCTGTATATAATTATATATGTACAGCTGGTATAACCTGGGCATCTCCTGTATATAATTATATATGTACAGCTGGTATAACCTGGTCATCTCCTGTATATAATTATATATAATACAGCTGGTATAACCTGGGCATCTTCTCTATATAATTATATATGTACAGCTGGTATAACCTGGGCATCTCCTGTATATAATTATATATGTACAGCTGGTAAACCTGGGCATCTCATGTATATAATTGTATATGTACAGCTGGTATAACCTGGCATCTCCTGTATATAATTATATATGTACAGCTGGTATAACCTGGACATCTCCTTGTATATAGTTATATATGTACAGCCGGTATAACCTGGGCATCTCATGTATATAATTATATATGTACAGCTGGTATAACCTGGGTATCCTCTGTATATAATTATATATGTACAGCTGGTATAACCTGGGCATCTCCTGTATATAATTATATATGTACAGCTGTATAACCGGGGTATCTCCTGTATATAATTATATATGTACAGCTGGTATAACCTGGGCATCTCCTGTATATAATTATATATGTACAGCTGGTAAAACCCTGGGCATCTCTGTATATAACTCTATACTGTATGTACAGTGGTATAATCTGGACATCTCCTGTATATAATTATATATGTACAGCGGTATAACCTGGACATCTCCTGTATATAATTATATATGTACAGCTGGTATAACCTGGGCATCTCCTGTATATAATTATATATATACAGCTGGTATAACCTGGGCATCTTCTCTATATAATTATATATGTACAGCTGGTATAACCTGGGCATCTCCTGTGTATATTTATATATGTACAGCTGGTATAACCTGGCACTACATGTATTAATTGTAATGGTACAGTGGTATAGACCGGCCATCTCCTGTATAAATTGATATTGTAGCATGGTATAACCTGGACATCTCTGTAATAGATTTATATGTACAGCCGTGACCTGGGCCTCTCATTTTGTTGAACATTGTATCATGTACAGCTGGTATATCCTGAGGTGATCTCTCGTATCTAATTATATGTACAGCTGGTAAACTGGTATCCCTGTATATAATTATATATGTACAGCTGGTATAACCTGGGCATCTCCTGTATATAATTATATATGTACAGCTGGTATACCGGGTATCTCCTGTATATAATTATATATGTACAGCTGGTATAACCGGGGCATCTCATGTATATAATTATATATGTACAGCTGGTATAACCTGGGCATCTCCTGTATATAATTATATATGTACAGCTGGTATAACCTGGGTATCTCTGTATATAATTATATATGTACAGCTGGTATAACCTGGGTATCCTCTGTATATAATTATATATGTACAGCTGGTATAACCTGGGCATCTCCTGTATATAATTATATATGTACAGCTGGTATAACCTGGAATCTCTGTATATAATTATATATGTACAGCTGGTATAACCTGGGCATCTCCTGTATATAATTATATGTATGTACAGCTGGTATAACCTGGACATCTCCTGTATATAATTATATATGTACAGCGGTATAACCTGGCATCTCCTGTATATAATTTATATATGTACAGCATCTGTATATAAACATGGGTATACTGCTTCATGTATAATAGCACTCTAATAATTATATATGTACAGTGGTATAACCTGGGCATCTCCTGTATATAATTATATATGTACAGCTGGTATAACCTGGGCATCTCCTGTATATAATTATATATGTACAGCGGTATAACCTGGGCATCTCCTGTATATAATTATATATGTACAGTGGTATAACCTGGGCATCTCCTGTATATAATTATATATGTACAGCTGGTATAACCTGGGCATCTCCTGTATATAATTATATATGTACAGCCGGTATAACCTGGGCATCTCCTGTATATAATTATATATGTACAGCTGGTATAACCTGGGTATCTCCTGTATATAATTATATATGCAGCTGGTATAACCTGGATCTCTGTATATAATTATATATGTACAGTGGTATAACCTGGCATCTCCTGTATATAATTATATATGTACAGCTGGTATAACCTGGGCATCTCTGTATATAATTATATATGTACAGCTGGTATAACCTGGGCATCTCCTGTATATAATTATATATGTACAGATGGTATAACCTGGGCATCTCTGTATATAATTATATATGTACAGCTGGTATAACCTGGGCATCTCCTGTATATAATTATATATGTACAGCTGGTATAACCTGGCATCCCTGTATATAATTATATATGTACAGCTGGTATAACCTGGGCATCTCCTGTATATAATTATATATGTACAGCTGTATAACCTGGGCATCTCTCCTTAATAATTATAATGTACAGCTGGTATAACCTGGGCATCTCCTGTATATAATTATATATGTACAGCTGGTATAACCTGGGCATCTCCTGTATATAATTATATATGTACAGCCGGTATAACCTGGACATCTCCTGTATATAATTATATATGTACAGCCGGTATAACCTGGGCATCTCCTGTATATAATTATATATGTACAGATGGTATAACCTGGGCATCTCCTGTATATAATTATATATGTACAGCGGTATAACCTGGGCATCTCCTGTATATAATTATATATGTACAGCCGGTATAACCTGGGCATCTCTGTATATAATTATATATGTACAGATGGTATAACCTGGGCATCTTCTGTATATAATTATATATGTACAGCTGGTATAACCTGGGCATCTCCTGTATATAATTATATATGTACAGCCGGTATAACCTGGGCATCGCCTGTATATAATTATATATGTACAGCTGGTATAACCTGGGTATCCTCCTGTATATAATTATATATGCAGCTGGTATAACCTGGGTATCTCTGTATATAATTATATATGTACAGATGGTATAACCTGGGCATCTCCTGTATATAATTATATATGTACAGCTGGTATAACCTGGGCATCTCCTGTATATAATTATATATGTACAGCCGGTATAACCTGGGCATCTCTGTATATAATTATATATGTACAGATGGTATAACCTGGGCATCTTCTATATATAATTATATATGTACAGCTGGTATAACCTGGGCATCTCCTGTATATAATTATATATGTACAGCCGGTATAACCTGGGCATCGCCTGTATATAATTATATATGTACAGCTGGTATAACCTGGGCATCTCCTGTATATAATTATATACATACAGCCAGTATAACCTGGGCATCTTCTCCATATAATTATACATGTCAGCTGGTATAACCTGGGCATCTCCTGTATATAATTATATATGTGCAGCCGGTATAACCTGGGCATCTCCTGTATATAATTATATATGTACAGCTGGTATAACCTGGGCATCTCCTGTATATAATTATATATGTACAGCCGGTATAACCTGGGCATCTCCTGTATATAATTATATATGTACAGATGGTATAACCTGGGCATCTTCTGTATATAATTATATATGTACAGCTGGTATAACTGGGCATCTCTGTATATAATTATATATGTACAGCCTGTATAACCTGGGCATCTTCTGTATATAATTATATATGTACAGCGGTATAACCTGGGCATCTCCTGTATATAATTATATATGTACAGCTGGTATAACCTGGGCATTTCCTGTATATAATTATATATGTTCAGCTGGTATAACCTGGGCATTCCTGTATATAATTATATATGTACAGCTGGTATAACCTGAGCATTTCCTGTATTTAATTATATATGTCAGCTGGTATAACCTGGGCATCTCCTGTATATAATTATATATGTACAGCTGGTATAACCTGGGCATCTCCTGTATATAATTATATATGTTCAGCTGGTATAACCTGGGCATCTTCTGTATATAATTATATTGTACAGCCTGTATAACCTGGGCATCTCCTGTATATAATTATATGTGTACAGCTGGTATAACCTAGGCATCTTCTGTATATAATTATATATGTACAGCCGGTATAACCTGGGCATCTCCTGTATATAATTATATTGTGTACAGCTGGTATAACCTGAGGCATCTCCTGTATATAATTATATGTGTACAGCTGGTATAACCTAGGCATCTTCTGTATATAATTATATATGTACAGCCGGTATAACCTGGGCATCTTCTGTATATAATTATATATGTACAGCCTGTATAACCTGGGCATCTCCTGTATATAATTATATGTGTACAGCTGGTACAACCTAGGCATCTTCTGTATATAATTATATATATACAGCCGGTATAACCTGGGCATCTCCTGTATATAATTATATATGTACAGCTGGTATAACCTCGGTATCTCATGGCATATAAAAATACATGTACATCGGGAATAATGTAAATGGCATATTTCAGGGTGTCGCAACCACTTTACTGTAATAATTATATTAATACTATTCACTCCCCCCTTGCCTACAACTTACCAATCGTATTGATCGGCCTTCGATATGGCATTAGTCCAAAGCTGTACTGAAAGACGCCGCGTGCGTGGAACAGGGGTAAGGCCACCCCTATGAGTTTCTGCAGCTTCTCCTGGATGCTCCTCAGCAATGATCCTTTCGGATTCTCCACTTGGTCAAAGAGTTCATTCTCCCCAAAGGAAAAGACCGGGACCAAGGAGGCGCTGGACACAGAGAAGAGAGCAAGGATCAGACTAAGTGCTTTCAGCTTTTCTTCCTTTTATTTTTTCTATAATCACACTATTTTATAATACACGGATAAAAATTTTACCCAAAATTTGTAATTTAATCTCTTTACTAATAGAAATTGATTTTTTTGCTCAGATGACGAGACAAGTTTTCCCTCATTCAGAGACATACAGTAACCCTTATGTTTTTTTTAGCATAAACTTCACTAAAGATATTTAGTTTTTAAAGTGTCATTTTACCATAGACATAGAGTATGTAAGTTACATTTATATTAACTTCTGGGAGTTAAAAGAAAAAATAATAAAAAACAGATATATGGAAATGTATATAAATGTATCAGTACAATATGCCTGTAATGAAGAAGAATTCCAATTAGATCTTCAGGCAGAAGAAAACTTTCCTGTACGTATTTAGGCGCACAACCTGCGATTAATAATGTTGCTGCCTTTCATGCTAAAGGCTCCGAGTTTGAATCCTGCGGAAGACCTGTACAGCAACACTGCATAATTGGGAGTTACTCTGGTTGCACACGTCCTACGTCCACCCCAAGTGTCTATTATAAAGACTGCACTTTCTATAATTCAGAGGCTGTGCAGATGGTACACTGCATAAAGCAAGGACGTAAGAGATTTCAGCTCTGAAGCTCCAGAATTTTGATGCAGTTATAAAATTCAAATAGTAGTCACATATATACCATTTTCAATGGCAAGTCTGATAAATCCTTGTTTATCTCAGAGCTGCATCCATTCGGTGCTCACGGGTATGACACGTCGGTTCATCTGATAGATCAGAGCGTCCTACTATTTGTCAGCTGTGTAATACATATGATCCTAGTTACATCCTGTATTATACCCAGAGTCCCAGCCTTCCTTTTGCTTGCAGGTACTGTGTACATACATTACTACTGTTCACTGAGTTAATCCTGTATAGTAACTCCACTACTCATTTTAGCTGTGCGACTGTGTACATACATACTTATTCCTGAATTACCTCACGAAAATAGTCTCCAGTGCTGACCTCACTATTCCGCTTGGTGAGTCATAGTGTACATCTTATTGACCAAATCTGCCGTATTATACAACTGACACATTCTGTGTGAAATCACTGTGTACATCATAATTACTGACCGAGTATCCTATTATCAGGGAACCATATTTGCGGGAGTAATGTGTAATAATTACTACTGATTGAGTTACTCCTGTATTATACTCCAGGCTGCACTCACTATATTGCTGGTGCAGTCACTGGTACATACATACATTTGATCCTGAGTACCATCCTGTATTATACCAGAGTGACTCATATTCTGCTGGAGCAGTCACTGGTAATACAGTTACATTACTGATCCTGAGTTACATCCTGTATTATACTCCAGAGCTGACACTCACTATTCTGCTGGTAGCAGTCACTGTGACTACATACATTATGATCCTGAGTTACATCCTGTATTTACCCAGAGCTGATCACTATTTGCTGTGCAGTCACGTGTAATACATTAGATCTGATTAATCCTGTAATTACTCAGAGCGATACATTCTGCGGTGCAGTCACTGTGTACATACAAATTACTGATCTGAGTTAATCCTGTATTATACTCCAGAGCTGCACTCACTATTCTGCTGGTGCAGTCACTGTGTCAACATTACATTACTGATCCTGAGTTACATCCTGTATTATACTCCAGAGCTGCACTCACTATTCTGCTGGTGCAGTCACTGTGTACATACATTACATTACTGATCCTGAGTTACATCCTGTATTATACCCAGAGCTGCACTCACTATTCTGCTGGTGCAGTCACTGTGTACATACATTACATTACTGATCCTGAGTTACCTCCTGTATTATACTCCAGAGCTGCACTCACTATTCTGCTGGTGCAGTCACAGTGTATACATACATTTACTGAATCTGAGTTACATCCTGAATTATACTCAGAGACTGCATCACTATTCTGCTGGTGCAGTCACTGTGTACAACATTACATTACTGATCTGAGTTACCCTGTTTAATCCAGCTGAACTCACTATTCTGCTGGTCAGTCACGTGTACATAATAATGATCCTAGTTACACCTGAATACCAGAGCGGCACTCACTTTTCGTGGACCAGTACGTGTACTCATTAATACTGATCTGATTACTTGTATTTACAGAGCTGCTCACTATTCTGCATGGTAGTCACTGTGTAATACATACATTTGATCCTGATGTTTACACTCCTGTTATAATATGAGTGAACATATGTCATGCGACTCTTCCGCCTTCACCTGTTTATACAATGCACTCACTATTTTAATGTGAATAATATATGAAATCTGTATAATATGCACTAATTCCGCAGCAGTTAATAAAATTATATCCTGTTATCCTGTATATACCCAGCCACTCATATTCCTGTGCGCAAGTGTAACATCATAGGACTGATTCCCTGTAAATCCAGGTGCATCATATATTGGTGATCACTGGACACCATTATGATCCTAGTTACATCTTATTATATCCAACTGCCTCCTTTTTATCACTGTTAAACATTACATTACTGATCTGATTACTCTGTATTAACCAATGATATATTGGGGGTCACTTACATACATTATGATCCTGAGTTAATCCTGTATTATACTCCAGAGCTGCACTCACTATTCTGCTGGTGCAGTCACTGTGTACATACATACATTACTGATCCTGAGTTACATCCTGTATTATACTCCAGAGCTGCACTCACTATCTGTGTGCAGTCTACTACATTACATTATGATCCTAGTTCCTTATACCACGCCCCTATTCTGTGTCGTCATGGACTACTAATTACGATCGGTTACTCCTATTACCAGCGCATCATTCTGCTGGTGCAGTCACTGTGTACATACATTATGATCCTGAGTTACATCCTGTATTATACCCAGAGCTGCACTCACTATTCTGCTGGTGCAGTCACTGTGTCTACATACATTACTGATCCTGAGTTACACTGTATTATACCCAGAGCTGCACTCACTATTCTGTGGTGCAGTCACTGTGTCATACATTACTGATCCTGAGTACATCCTGTATTATACCCAGAGCTGCACTCACTATTCTGCGGTGCAGTCACTGTGTACATATTCTTACTGATCCTGAGTTACTCCTGTATTTACTCCAGAGCTGCACTCACTATTCTGTGGTGCAGTCACTGTGTACATACATTACTTGATCCTGAGTTACCTCCTGTATTATACCCAGAGCTGCACTCACTATTCTGCTGGTGCAGTCACTGTGTACATACTTCATTACTGATCTGAGTTACATCCTGTATTTACTCAGAGCTGCACTCACTATTCTGCTGGTGCAGTCACTGTGTACATACATTACATTACTGATCCTGAGTACATCCTGTATTATACCCAGAGCTGCACTCACTATTCTGCTGGTGCAGTCACTGTGAACATTACATTACTGATCCTGAGTTACATCCTGTATTATACTCCAGAGCTGCACTCACTATTCTGCTGGTGCAGTCACTGTGTACATACATTACATTACTGATCCTGAGTTACATCCTGTATTATACTCCAGAGCTGCACTCACTATTCTGCTGGTGCAGTCACTGTGTACATACATTACATTACTGATCCTGAGTTACATCCTGTATTATACTCCAGAGCTGCACTCACTATTCTGCTGGTGCAGTCACTGTGTACATACATTACATTACTGATCCTGAGTTACATCCTGTATTATACTCCAGAGCTGCACTCACTATTCTGCTGGTGCAGTCACTGTGTACATACATTACATTACTGATCCTGAGTTACATCCTGTATTATACTCCAGAGCTGCACTCACTATTCTGCTGGTGCAGTCACTGTGTACATACATTACATTACTGATCCTGAGTTACATCCTGTATTATACTCCAGAGCTGCACTCACTATTCTGCTGGTGCAGTCACTGTGTACATACATTACATTACTGATCCTGAGTTACATCCTGTATTATACTCCAGAGCTGCACTCACTATTCTGCTGGTGCAGTCACTGTGTACATACATTACATTACTGATCCTGAGTTACATCCTGTATTATACTCCAGAGCTGCACTCACTATTCTGCTGGTGCAGTCACTGTGTACATACATTACATTACTGATCCTGAGTTACATCCTGTATTATACTCCAGAGCTGCACTCACTATTCTGCTGGTGCAGTCACTGTGTACATACATTACATTACTGATCCTGAGTTACATCCTGTATTATACTCCAGAGCTGCACTCACTATTCTGCTGGTGCAGTCACTGTGTACATACATTACATTACTGATCCTGAGTTACATCCTGTATTATACTCCAGAGCTGCACTCACTATTCTGCTGGTGCAGTCACTGTGTACATACATTACATTACTGATCCTGAGTTACATCCTGTATTATACTCCAGAGCTGCACTCACTATTCTGCTGGTGCAGTCACTGTGTACATACATTACATTACTGATCCTGAGTTACATCCTGTATTATACTCCAGAGCTGCACTCACTATTCTGCTGGTGCAGTCACTGTGTACATACATTACATTACTGATTCCTGATTACAGACTGTTATCTCTTAGTATTATAAAAATACAACTGAACCCTTACAGCTAAAAATAAACAAAACTTACAGACAAACTCAATAACAAAAACATTATCCATAAATCCCAAAAGTCCAATGTCCAACAGATATATAGAAACAAAATGTTTCCTCCATTTCATTAACACCCCCGGCAAGGGAAGCTATATCCTTTTTTTTTTTTTTTTCCCTCATACACTCATACCCATGCATTCACCTCTAGAAAAAAAAAACAAAATTCAGCCAACTGCCCTAAAGAAAGTAAATAGGCCACCTGGCCAAAATTAATGATACAATCTTCATATACATATATATATACACATGTACTATACATATATATACACACATACTATACTTAACTTTATTTTTTTTTTAATTTTACATTTTTTTTTTATTTTTTTTTTTATTATTTTTCCTAAACTAAACCACCACCATTCCCCCAAAGGTCCCACGAAAGTTTGTGGCCTATCACACCAGGTCCCACGAAAGTTTGTGGCCTTTCTTACACAGCAAATCTTCTTGGCATCCCGCCGGACGTCCATTCTCCAAAACCCATCCCCCCTCCCCCCCAAGAACCTACCCACCACCCACCTAAACTAAATCCCCCTACAAGCATTATAGTACACATACAACATATATATACAGTATATAAACACAACCTTATAATAACATATATCAATAATAACACCTATCAATAAAACCACTACACACCTTAACATGACCAAAGAACAGGCCCAAGTTCAATGCTTGCAAGCCTATACCCAGGGTTACCAATTCCAAAACAAAAATCTATACGTGAGGTTACAGCCCACCACCAGGAACTGGAGACCATAGAGGCTCTCACCCTAATCTACCGCACATCACCCTGACCCTCCCTAACAACACAAAAGAGAAAATCCTGTCCCTATAGCCCTACCAACCTCTCCCTACCTGCCCTACCTGTCCCTCACTGACCCTCACTACCAACCTAATACTAACTACCTGTCCCTAAAGACTGTCCCTATCTGTCCCTCCCTGTCCCTACACATCTATCTGACCCTACAAAATAAAGATAAAAGGATAAAAAAACTAACTCAGCCTATCACAGGCACACAGAACCTAACTCACCCTAGGGCACATTAAAGGAGAAACCCCTCCATAGGAGAGAGGCCCTCCCTGCACCCAGCCTCTCAAACTCCAGGAGCGCACTTTTGCCAGGTCACCAGGATGTTCCTAATCACCTCTTCCCTGGGGAGGACTTTCCGCTGAGTAGACACTAGACACCGTGCATTCCACGTGCAGAACCTAGTTACTAAACTAACTAAGAAAACAGTGCCCGATCTCGGCCACCAAGGGACCTGAATGCCCATAGGCCCACTCCGCATAGGAGAGGCTTGCCAGCCTGGGCCAGCCAATGGAGCACCCACCCTGCTGTAGACCTCTGTATTAAAGGGACACCGAAGCAGGAAGTGCTCCATGCTTTCAAGCATGCCACCACACTCCTCGCGGGGACAATCCCGTCATCAGAGCTCCTGTACTTCAGGTTGTCCCTCACATACAGCTTCCCATGGAAGCAGCGCCAAGCCAAGTCCAAAACTTCAAGGGGATCCGCTTAGAGTTCAATAACCCGAGCCCCACCTCCAGATCCCGGCTTGGGCAATCCCTGAGCGCCAGGGGCTTCTGAAAGTGGGTCAACAGGACCCTATTGTCAAGAAACCTTCTCGACATGATCCTGATCTCCCACACTCCCAGACCCCACCGACGGATCACCTTCAGAACCGGGGTAACGTAAGCCGGAAGATGCCCATGAGGTGTACGAAGGTCCTTCACCTGCCCACCTGTCTCCCATTCCTGGAAGAAAGGCCGAAACCACCCCCTACAGGAGAATACCCACGGAGGAGCCCTCTCTGACCAGAGGTTGGCGATGTTTGCCTTAAGAAAGGTGTTTACTAGAAACACCACTGGGTTGACCATACCCAACCCTCCTAGTCTCCTCGTGCGGTACGTGACCTCTCTCTTGATTAGGTTCAGCCTATTTCCCCATAATAATTGGAAAAACAGGCTGTAGACCCATGTCCAAAGAGGCTCTGGCAAGATGCAGACGCTGCCCAGATATATTAGCAAAGGAAGCAAATAGCCCTTGGCAAGACTAACCCTTTCCCTTAGGGTCAAGGACCAACCCTTCCACTGATCCACCTTCTGGGCGGCAATCTTAAGTCTGCCCTCCCAGTTTTGCTGGGGATAGTCCCCCGGGCCGAAACTGATGCCTAATATTTTTGCTGTGGCCTGAGGCCCTGGAAGGGTGTCCGGGAGATCAAAACTTGGATCTCCCCCTCCCAGCCAGAGACTCTCACACTTGTCCCGGTTGATCATGGACCCGGATGCCACCGAGTAGCGTTCAACCTCAGACATCACCCAATCCGCCTCCTCTCTCGAGGATACAAAAAGGGAAACGTCGTCAGCGTACGCCACTACCCTCAAGGCGGCCTCCGGCACCGCCCGGTCCATCCCGACTCCCACCAACGGTCCGCGCTCCACCCTCCTTAAAAGGGGGTCGATCGCGAACACGTATAACAGTGGGCTCAGAGGACAGCCCTGGCGGACACCAGACCTCACCTCAAAAGGGTGTCCGACCCAACCGTTCACTAGCGGAAAAGTCTCTGCCCCATTGTATAAAACTCTCAACCAATCAACAAACCTCCCAGGCAGACCGTACCTCAGAAGGACGGACCAGAGGTACTCATGGTTAACCCGGTCAAAGGCCTTTGCATGGTCTAAGGACAGCAAGTACCCCTTCCAGTGACCTGCCCTGCCCTGCTCCACTGCCTCTCGGACACCGAGCACAGCACTAAATGTACTGCGGCCTGGAACAGAGCAGTGCTGGGCCCCGAAAGGAGCCGGGGTGCAAACTTCACCAACCGATTAAAAAGCACCTTTGCCAGAACCTTTCGGTCCGTATTGAGAAGCGCTATGGGACGCCAATTCTCAATACGGGACGAGTCTTTACCCTTTGACAGGATAATCTAGGGCTGACTTCCTCATTGAACTGGGCAGAGTGTCCGAGGAGAGGCACTCATTAAACACCTCAGTCAAGAGGGGGACCAAAGAGTCCCGAAAAGTCTTGTAGAACTCGGATGTTAAGCCATCCGGACCGGGCGACTTTTTGGGCCGTAGCCCATCAATCGCCCGTCTCACTTCCTCTTCCCTGATTGCTTCTGCCAAAACATGAAGAGAGGGGTCATCCCCTGGCTCAGGGATGGTTTCAGCCAGGAAAGCCGACATCTCATCCCGATCAGGATCCCTCCTCCCCAAGAGATGCGAGTAGAAGGATCTGACCACCTCCAGGATCCCTGATTTGGATCTGTTCAGGGACCCCGTACTGTCGATCAGTCCTGTCACCATCTTACAATTCACTGACAACCTGCAGTTTCTGTAAGGGTCGGGCGAGCGGTACCTCCCGAAATCCCTCTCAAAAACCAAGGATGTGTGCCTATCGTACTGGCACCCCTTGAGCAAGGTCTTCACCCTGGAGATTTCCTCTCGGTCCCTCCAGTCGAGACGAGCTGCTCGAGTTTCCTCCCCAGCTGCCGATACAGGCGGTATCTGTTCAGGCCCCTGAGGCTCGAGAGCTGACTGAAGAACCTTGCGACCCTTCTTTTGAAGATCTCCCACCACTCAGACTTACTGCTACAAAGACCCAAGAGAGGTACCTGGCTCTGAAGAAATTCCTCAAAGGACTGTCTTACTTCCGCTTCTTCCAGAAGGGACGAATTCAGCTTCCATAGGCCTCTCCCCATCCGGGGAGTCTCTGTAACATTCAAAGTAAAGAAAATTAAACAGTGATCGGAGAACTCCACCTCAACAGCGGACACTGCAGAAGAGACGGCTTCCTCCTTTAAAAAAAACCTATCTATCCTAGACCTACTGCTTCCCCTATAAAAGGTGAAACCCTCGTGACCTGGGGTGTGCCGGATGTGGACATCCACCAGGCGAGCTTCGCTTACTATGCTATTCAAGGCTACGCTATCATAAGTCAGCCGGTCTCCGGGGCCTCCCCTATCACGGAGTCTGGTTATAGCATTAAAATCCCCACCGAAGATCACCTGCCGGCTCGTAAAAAGATAGGGCTTGATCCTCAGGAAGAGACATTTACGGTCCCACTTAGATTGCGGGCCATAGATATTGATGAGCCGAAGCTCCTGTCCCTCATGAAGACGTCAAGGACCAAACATCTCCCCATTTCTACCTCGATCACCCGTCTGCATTCCACCTCCGCGGTCTTAAAAAGGACCGCTACCCCGCTATACGGCTCGGCCGCAAGAGACCAGTATGAGGGCCCACTCCTCCATTCCCTCTTTGCTTTGTGGATGGACCCCAGGTCCGTTAGTCTGGTCTCCTGCAAAAATAAAACATCAGCCTCAACCCGGGTGAAAAAATCAAAGGCCGTAAATCTAGCGGTATCCGACTTTATGCTGGCGACATTAATCGACGCCAGAGTCAACGGGGTAGGTTCCGCCATCATGGGTGATTGAGTTAGAAGGCCTGTTTTTTAACCGTACCCCCAGATTTCCTCTCCCCCTCTGAGGAGGAACCCGACTCACCCCTCCTCTTTAAAGACACCGAGGTGTCCATATCCTCCTTAGCAGCAGTGGACACCTCCTTCCCAGCACTAGATTCCTCGCCCCTGGACCCCGAGGTAGTCCCCCCGCCAGAGGAGTGTGAATCCCCCGGAGGATGGACCTCGCCACTCCCTGAAGGCACCCCAGATGTTGCATCCGGCCCCTCACCCCCGACCTCCGACACAGCAGAGTCATCGAGGGCTTGGAACCGATTGGAGAGGGGGATCAGAGGGGAGCCGGTGAGCCCTTCCGTGGGCACCCTAGCGGTCAGGGGGGGGCATTAGATTTTTTAGCCTTGTTCTTCTTCTTCCGCCTCTTACCGGTACGATTGTCACCCGTTTTTTTTAGGCTGCTCCACCACCTCTTCATCCACACTTTCATACTGGGAAGAGTTATCAGAAGCAGCCACCTCCCTCTCCATCCTCCGGATCTCCTCGCTCACCGCCTTCTCCCCCAGGGCCTCAGAGGCTTCGGCTGCCGCCTCCAGGGTGGGGACAGTCATCACCCCAGTTGCCTGAGGCTTATCCTGCCCCCTGCCATTACGGTGCCTCACCTGTTGCCACTGGTGGGCAGATGTACCAGCCTCGCCTTTCCTCACTGACCCCTCAGCTCCCCTCACGCCTCCACCCCCAGCCCCAGCGGAAGTTGCACCACCGGGGATCCCCCCATGGCTCCCCCCTGCTGGGCCAGAGATGGTGCCGGAAAAGGAGCGGGGCAGCGGCTATACGGGTGACCTAGGTCACCACACAGGTGACACCTAATGTCACCACAGGCTGCGGCAAGATGACCTACCCCGCCACACAAGGCACACTTCTGCACCTTGCAGCCTGCGCTGAAGTGGCGGGGATCACCGCACCTGTGGCAGACCTTCGGTTGCCCCTGGTAGAAGATCTGGATTCTGTCCCTCCCCAGAAATGCTGAGGAGGGGATGTGGGTGACCGTACCTCCTGAAACCTTCAACTTTACCATGAAGGTCCAGCCCCCTGACCAAATGCCAAACTCGTCCCTATTTTTCTTAGGGACGTCCGTGACTTCCCCATAACGGGAAAGCCACGTCATGATGTCGACCCCAGAGAGTGACTCGTTACTTGTCAGAACGGTCACCCTCTTTACACTATTTTGGCGAGACACCGCCTGAACGGCAAAAATCTCGCCAGCCGGGCTCCCCCTTTGCCAGTTCGAAATTTGACCAGAAAAGCTCTAGGCCCTCTGGCCGAACAAAACTGACATCGAAGAAGGAGGTGCCAAACGGATGAATCAGGGCAAAGATGTCCGTCGCCCTGAAGTCCATCTTCAGAAGGAGCTCCACAACTCTCACTCTTGGCGGGCACGCTTCACTGCCCCTCCACCGAAGACGGACCACATTCCGCCTGGCCACCCCCTGCCCGGCTGTCGGAGGGACCAAACCGTTTCCCCCTCCCTTTTATCTTGGAAGGCAGCCAGGCCGTATCTATCCAGCCAAAAGGCCAAGTCCACCTCTCTACCCTCTACATTATCGTCCGTTCTCCCTTTTTGAGGGCCTCCAGGAAACGGCGCCGCAAGACGCCATCCCTGAGGTCCAGAGGCGAGGAAACTCCCTGACCAGACCCTGAGGCTCCAGCCACCACCCCCGAATAACTCAGAGGACCGGCGGCTGGGGGGGCAGATGGACTGGCCCCCTCCCCCTCCTTCCAGTACCCTCAGACACCCCATTCACACTTGCCACTTTAGACGCACTGCCACCCGCATCCTCAACCACTGACACTTCCATACACACACCCTCCTCATCCACTTCATCAGTCACCCCACTCTCACTCACATGCACACTGGGGTCAATATTATTTTGCCTCACTTTTTGGGTATTTACATGAATGTTTGCTTCTCTGCTGCTACCGCCACCTACTGGTGGCATCTTCCCTGCCGGGGGGTTCGGCACACACAGTGCTGCTGGCCCTTTAAGACCTGGGCTGCCATTGGGCTTCAGCAGCACTTCCTCCACAGCCTGCACAGAACTGCCTTCTCTCTCAGTGGCAGAGACCAAGCCAGGAGCAGTCCTGCCTCCAGCTCCATCCCGGCTCGTCGCCGGCGCCCCCACTGCAGGTAAGCCCCCAGACTCAGGGGACCCGGCCAGGCATGCGCCCTTGCTGCTGTCTGCTGCAGTTTCTGCTCCATTTCTGATCTTTACCATTTTTTTTTTTCTTTTGCTGGGAAGCCACGCCCACCCAGCCTCGCTGCCGTCCAGAGCTGCACCCACATGAGCGGCGGGTGCCGAGGAGGCCACGCCCCCCGAGACCGGCCGCAGCGGGACCCCCGGAGCCGACCCGGAGCCGGGTCCACCCCAGGGGCCCCCCGGCGGTACCAGTCCCCCGGGGCACAGCACCCCCAACCACCACACCCTGGGCCGCAAACAGCTTGGGCACAGCGACTCCGGCGGCCGGCCCCAGGCTAGGCCACTCCCCCTCAGTGCGCACCGGCGGCGGGGCCCCAGCCCAGACTTCACCGCAGACCCCGCCAGGAGAGCCGACCCCACCACTTGTTTTTTATGACCCAGCTCTGCCGGAGCCGCAGGCCCCGCCCCCTTCACTTTACTGGGTGCCTGGGCCCCCAGAAGCGATCCAGTAATGGATCCGTAAGTGGGGGACCCAGACACCACAGCGCTCACCGCCGGAGATGCGGTCCCGGCTGCCACTCTCTTGCCCACCACTGGGCTGCCCTCCACACCATGCTCCATATCAGACACGTCACTACCCCCTCTATTACCACAAACAGAGGCGGCGCCCTGCGTGTCATGGCCTGTAATCTCCCCACTCCCTTGCTGCGGACCCACAACAGAGCCCGAGCCGGGGTGGGTAGCGGGTGCCGCACAGCGGGAACGGGGGGCCCCAGAGAGGGGGACATACACAAACTTCTGGACAACAGCTGTTTTTTTTTCTTTCTTCTTAGCTTTTCTCTTCATCCCCCTCCTGGTTGCCTCGTCATCGCAGATCTCATCCCCGAACCGCAGCTGGTTAAACCGGACCGGGGACTCGATCTGCCGAATCTGCTGCATGACGAGGCAGCCCCCCTCACTGCTACTACTACCACCATCCTCATCCTCCCCCTCGCTGCCCTCTGAAGAGCCAGAATCTGGCGGGAGAGCCACTTGCTCGGGGGCTATCCCGCTGTGCGACGCCTGGAGATCTCTTACCAGGCCACCAGGCGGTGGGTAGGGCGCGACTCCTCCTCGCTTCCTCTTCCTCTTCCTCCACCGCCTGGCCGGGGCTCCGTGACCCCTCTGGGGCCCCTCCGGCCATGGCTCTGAACCGGTCGTCATTCTCCAATTTTTCGCGAAAGGGCCCGCTGCCGGCCAGGATCTCGCACCTCCGGCTTGCCAGGTCTTCTATGGATCTCTGGATCTTTCTGACCGCGGCGGATAGCTCGGCCTTCTTATTGCCGGAGGCCCTGTTGGACCTCTCCTTAGCTACCCTCAACTCCCCCCAGAGGGATCTTAGCTTCCTTGAGGCGTCCTCATACTCACAAAGGTGCGCATGGACACGGGAAGCATAGACCACGGTGGTCTCTTTCGCCATCTTGGTGCCCCACTTTAGGGGCCCCGCTGCAGCACCCCTGCTCGTACTCGGCCTACCTCCGGGGGAAGGAGCCGCCGCGGCCATGGCCTCGGGGTACTGCGGGTCTTCATGCTGGATCCTTTGCCAGATTTTGTTATCCTAGCCGGATTGGGAGTCCTCCCACCCCCCGCCGGCTTGGACCGGGAGGTGGGAGCCGGGGGCCCAGCCCCGGAGGCCAGTCCCAAAATGAGCCTTCTTTCTCGGGAAGGTGGCAGACAAAAAGTCCTGGATGGAAAAACCTCCCTTCCCGAGCAGCACACACAGGCACCACAGTCAGACCGCACGGCAAGCTCCGCCCTTCCTGTGGGATGGTCCAGAGCTGCACTCACTATTCTGCTGGTGCAGTCACTGTGTACATACATTACATTACTGATCCTGAGTTACCTCCTGTAGCTCTTTTTATTATAAAAAATATAAACAATACATACCATAATAAATTTCTAACTGTACATAAATGAACATTGCTAAGATAAATAACAGAAACAAAAGAAACCAGCTTCAAAACAAAATTAAACCAAAAAGTCCAGAGTCCTTAGTCCTTTCTCTCCTTCAGAACTATTGCAGCTCCAAAGGACCCCCAGCAGGGACATTATCATTAAACAAAATTAAATATAAGACATAAAAGAAACATGCACACACACTCACACTGACACACAATCACGCACCTCCCCAAAAAAAAAGAAAAAAGGCCTCACCTGGCCATACATACAACACAACCTATATATAAACGCTACTATATACACTACTATATACACTAAGATATGGAATTTTTTTTTTTTTTAATTAATTTTTTTTTTATTTTTTTTTTCCCCCACCACACCACAGGTCCATGAGTTCATGCCCTTTTCACAGCAAACTTGATGGGTCCATGAAAGTTTATGCCCTTAGAAAATTTTTCGGGTCCACGGCAGGTTCCATGCCCTCCCCCCACACAAACACCCCCACCCAACCTAAACTATACCCCCCCAAACATATAACTATTTACACTTATATACAAAACATTACATTAACAGACCTACCACACAAAACACTACATTACATTACTTTCCCACATTACATTACATTACATTAACTACACTTTGCTTAAACCACAACATTATAAACATTTACACTGTACACTGACCACATAACTTGCAAGGCCCAAGTTCAGCGCCTGCAAGCCCAATATCCATTATTTCCTGAATTTACAAAACAAAAAGCTAAATGTGCCACACACCAGCCCACCACCGGGAAACTGGAGTCCTAAGAGGCCCCGTCCCTAACCACCAACACACGCACCCTGTCCCTCACCAACTAAATCTGCCCCTAAAAGAAAAGAAACTGACCCTAACTATCCCTACCTGCCCCTACCTATCCCTACTCTACCTAGCTTATCAAAACTAACTATCTAGCTATCCCTAAACTGGCCCTCCCTGTCCCTATCTGACCCTACTTTTCTCTCCCTCAACACCCACACCACCTTATCTTACCCTACCAACAATCTCACACAGACCAGCTCTCCCTAAGGCACGTTAAAGGAGAAACCCCTCCAAAGCCAAGAGGCCCTCCTCGCGCCCAGCCTCTCGAACTCCAAAGCGCGCACCTTCCCCAGGTCACCCAAGATGTTTCTAACCACCTCATCCTGGGGGAGGACTTTCCGCTGCGTGGAAACTAAACACCGTGCACTCCAAGTGTGGAACCTAATGACTACACTAACCAGGAATAAAGTGCTCCGTTCTCGGCCACCCAGGGATCTGAATGCCCCATAAGCCCACTCCGGATAAGAAAGGGACGCCAGCCTAGGCCAGCCTATGGAAGCACCCACCCTGTTGTAGACCCCTGTATTAAAGGGACTGTAAGGTTCTATGTATATATTCCTGAAACTCAGTTTGTTCGTCAGCCATTTTACTTTCTGTCTTGCTGCAGCTATCTTGCCCTCAGTCAAAATGGAGTTTCCAGCTTGCATGTTCCCGCCCTGATTCTCTCCTTTGCTTCTTAAGCAGCCACAGCTGAGCAATCAGTGCTTCAGAATCTAGCCTGCAGTGAACCTGTGACTTGACTCCTGTAAGCCTTGGACCTTGTACTCCAGCTATTCCTACTGAGGAACTCTGAAGCACTTGTGGACTCTGAACCCTGCTCTTTGAAAGACCCACGTTTGCATGGACTTACGGTAACAGAGAAGAAGATCCTGAATCTGTATTGGAGAGTGATTGCTGAGCTTAGATTACTCTGGCCTGCTATGTCTCCTGTTTCTGTGTCTGCAAACTGTGTGACTATTTCTGCCAACTTGTATGAAGTAATACAGGACTTTTCTATATCAAACCTGTGACTCCTGTGTTTTCATCGCACCCAAGCACAAGACGCTATATGAACTGTACTACATACATTACAAGATTCTGAAGCCAAAACGTTAGTGTCTGCTGGGTCTGGAAGGCTGTGTCTGCTGTACTGTGGATATCAGACGTCCGGTTGTACTTTCTGTGATGACAGTGGTTGTGACTTCTCACAACCATTCCAGGTGAGCAATTCCCTTAAGTTTTTTCTTCTTGCAGTGTTACCACAGGTAAACACTATTGTTTTTTTTTTTTTTTTTTTCCTTTCTTTTCTCTTTTTTGTCTGCTGTAACTCTGGATATCAGATGTCTGGTTGAAACTTTCTGTGATGATAGTGGTTGTGACTTCTCACAACCATTTCAGGTGAGCAGTTCCCTTAATTTTTTTTTCTCTCTGCAGTGTTGCCACAGGTGAACACTATTGTTTTTTTTTTTCTCTCCTCTTCTTCCAGTAATCCTGTCTTAAAAGATCTGGAAAATGGAGGCCCGCATAAAGGAACTTTGCGGAGTGACTGATAATATCCTTGCAGATTTGCAGAATATAAAGACCCGTTTTACAAATCTACAGGACCTCAATAATCACAATTTGCAAGTGGTTGGACAGACTACCCAGGATTTGCGAGCCAGGATTGAGGTTCTAGAGGGGCGAGTCCAGGCTCCTGCCGTAGCCCCGAGTGCTGGGATTCCCAAGTTGCCCCCTTTTCGTTTTGGCGGTGAACGTGAGAAATTCAGGGGATTTATTAATCAATGCAATCTTTTTTTTTCTGCACATGCTTCACAATTTCCCACTGAACGATCTAAGGTGCTTACTATAATTATGTTGCTTACCAACAAGGCTTTAATGTGGGCAAACCCTCTGATTGAGACTGAGGATGATTGTTTGAATCACCTTGATGATTTTATTTCAGCCATGGGGCAGGTGTTTGATGACCCCAATCGAGGTGCAACAGCTGAAGCAGCCATGTTAGCTTTGCGCCAAGGTAAGCACTCGGTAGCTGAATATGCCTTGGATTTCAGGAGATGGGCCCTTGATACCACCTGGGACAGTTCCGCCAAAAAATCTATTTTTCGAAAGGGGTTATCTCCACTGATTAAGGATGAACTTGCTTGTGCCGACCCTCCCACTGCGTTAGGTGACTTTATTAACTACTGCATCCGTATTGATACTCGTCTGACTGAACGCAGGCAAGAGAGATGGTTCGAAAGCAATCGTACTAACCTTTTCCTACCTTCCTCTCCAGCTAAGGAACCTTTGAGTAGGATTACACGGGAACCTGAACCTGAACCCATGCAGGTAGACTCTTTACAACGACGGGTTAGTGATGCACGCAAGGAACATCGTTTTAAGGAGAATCTATGTTTCTATTGTGGTAAGTCAGGGCACTTCATTATAAACTGCCCCAGCCGTTCTCGTAAGACTACTGCAGCACTCATTCATTGTGAGTGTTGCGAGAGGGGATCTGTCAGGTCCGAGCCTCAGGCTCCAGAGAGATCTGCAGCAACAGATCTTGATTTCTCGGACTTAAACTCCGTTACCTCTGAGGACGTTGACTGTGTAAACGCTGCCATTTTTCAAGTTTCCTCAGCGGTGTCCCAGCTGAGTTGTAAGAAAAACAATTCTCATTGCTTTCTTTCCATCAAACTCTGGGTTGACTCAGCTTGGGTGTCTAGCTCTGCTATGATCGACTCAGGGGCAAGTGGAAATTTTATGGATGTCTCCTTTGCTCTGAAACAGGGAATACGTTCAGTGAAGAAGGCTACTCCAGTACAGATGGAAACTGTGGATGGCTCCCTGCTGACCTCTGGACCAGTGGATCAGGAAACAGAGCCTTTCGAGGGTTCTTATGGGTAAAGATCATCAAGAGAAACTGTCCTTTATGCTTATCTCTTCTCCCCACTTTCCCATTATTCTAGGGCTACCATGGCTGCAGGCTCAGAATCCTACCATTAACTGGGAGACCAAGGAATTACACTTTCTAGAGAAACAGATGAGTCCAAAAGTTTCAGCTTGCTCTGTTCCTAAAGGAATCATGTCAGTCCCTGAACTACCAGCTGTATACCAGGACTATGTGGATTTATGTGACAAGAAGAACGCTGACCAGCTTCCTCCTCACCGTCCATATGATTGTCCAATTGAATTATTGCCTGGAGCAGAGATACCTTTTGGTAAGATCTACCCCCTGGCGGGGCCCGAGCTAAAGGCTTTAAAGGATTACATAGATGAAAATCTAGCCAAGGGCTTCATACGCCCCTCTTCATCTCCTGCAGGTGCACCCATCTTCTTTGTAAAGAAGAAAGATGGATCTCTGAGACCATGTGTAGACTATAGGGAACTCAATAAAGTTACTATTAGAAACCGTTATCCATTGCCTTTAATCCCTGAGTTATTGGAGAGAGTGCGACATGCCAAAATTTTTTCTAAACTAGATCTTCGTGGGGCCTATAACTTAGTCCGTATTAGACCTGGGGATGAATGGAAGACTGCATTCAGGTCACGCTATGGACACTTTGAATATCTAGTTATGCCTTTTGGTCTGAGTACCGCCCCAGCCACTTTCCAACACTTGGTGAATGACATCTTCAGGGATCTCCTAGATACATTCGTGGTAATTTATTTGGATGATATTCTAATTTTTTCTAACTCCACAGAGGAACATCATGGACGTGTGAGAATGGTCTTGGAACGTCTAAGACAAAATCATCTTTACATCAAACTTGAAAAGTGTGAATTCCATAGGACCGAAATTCAATTTCTGGGGTATGTACTGTCTACACAAGGAATTAGTATGGATGGAAGCAAAACCCAAGCCATCAAGGATTGGCCAAGTCCTAGAAATGTGAAGGAGGTACAGCGCTTCATCGGGTTTGCCAACTTCTATAGACGTTTCATTAGAAATTTCTCTGAGGTAGTGTCACCTATCACTCAACTTACCCGGAAAGAGTCTAGGTTTTCCTGGACTCCCCAAGCCCAGGAAGCATTTTCCCGTCTAAAAGATAAATTTACCACTGCACCTATCCTAGTACATCCCAACCCCGAGCTTGCCTTCATAATAGAGGTGGATGCTTCAGACTGTGCCGTTGGAGCTATACTCTCTCAGAGAACAGGTGAGAAGAATGTCTTGCATCCCTGTGCCTTCTTTTCCCAGCAGTTGTCTTCGGCTGAGAGGAACTACGATGTGGGCAATAGAGAGTTGTAGGCCATTATTGCCGCCTTCAAAGAATGGAGACACCTTCTTCAGGGAGCTGCACAGCAAATAGTCGTCCTGACAGAGCATCGTAACCTTGAGTTTATCAGGTCGGCTAAGTGCCTGACTCCTCGCCAGGCTCGCTGGAATCTTTTCTTAAACCAATTTAATTTTATCATCTCTTATAGACCAGGATCGCGCAATGGAAAGGCTGATGCACTCTCTAGGATTTACTCAGCAGAGACACGTCCAATTACTCCTCCTAAGACTATTCTTCCTGACTCTAGATTCCTAGGAGTAATTCATAATCAAGACCTACTTAAGGACATCAAGGAAGCATACCATGCGGATTCCTTTTTGGCACAACCCCCAAGGGACGTAATGTCACGCGGTCTTATGATATGTGTACGATGTCAGTAAACTATTCTTAAAAGAACAACACTCTATACAACATATAGATTAGCAACATCAGCATGTAAATATAGAATAGATTTACCTGACACGATATCCGTTGAACTCAGGGTTAATCTTGAGGACTTGATACACTGTCACAGGAAAGAGGAGGACCGGGGTCTAACCTGACCCTAAACTGGGGTCCTAACTAATCCCTCACCTTGGAGGTACTGATAATGGTTCAGAGGTCCAAGTCTCCAGCCTAACCCTGTCTCCTATCAGTCCCTGAACCCTGTAATCAGTCCTAAGAAGGATTCTGATTACCACCAAAGGGATATGGGCTGATCTCTGCTAAATACACAGATTAGACATATAAGACAGACTGGAGAAAACACAGACTTGCATACACACTCAAACACAGAAGGAACATAAATGATCTGGGATATTAAACTCTAAGCAAGGTGAGCTTAAAACAACTAAGGAGCTCTTTAACTTAAGTCTATACAGATAAAATCCTATCTGTGGTCTGCATGAAGAATTTCACTGGCAACTCCCAACACAGACAACCAGAGATTTAAAGGAAACCAATCAACAAATAATTAATTGCAGCCGGAAGAAACTGCACCCAGTCCCAGAACTGAGCACAGACAGAATTAACTCCCTAACTGCCAAACACAAAGAAACAGCAACTCAGCTGTGAGAAGTCAGAATGTGCAACCGCGACGATCTTCGTGGCGATGCACACATGACAGTACCCCCCCTTCTACGAGGGGCCTCCGGACCCTCAGGGCCAGGTTTGCCCGGGTGAGTTCTGTGGAAGGTCCGCACCAAACGATCTGCGTTAATGTCAGACGCAGGAACCCACGTCCTCTCCTCTGGACCATACCCCTTCCAATGCACCAAGTACTGAAGGGACCGGCGATTCAGACGTGAGTCAATGATCTTTGACACTTGAAACTCCAAGTTACCATTGACCACCACTGGAGGAGGAGGTAGAGGTGATGGTATGACTGGTGCCACGTACCTCTTAAGTAATGACTTGTGGAACACATTATGAATTTTAAACGTAGGAGGGAGGTCCAGACGAAATGCCACAGGATTAATTATGGAACTGATCCTGTACGGCCCGATGAATCTGGGGCCCAGCTTCCAGGAGGGAACTTTAAGTTTTATATTCCTGGTAGACAACCATAACAGATCGTTCACATTAAGATCTGGACCAGAAACTCTCCTCCTATCAGCCATACGTTTATAACGGTTCCCCATAGCACTCAGATTATTCAATACACCTCTCCACACTGAAGCAAGTGACGACGAGAAACGCTCCTCCTCAGGAACCCCAGAAGGGCCCCCCCCATTGAATGTACAAAACTGGGGATGAAAACCATATGCCCCAAAAAACGGGGACTTACCAGTGGACTCGCTCCGCCTGTTGTTAAGAGCGAACTCTGCCAGAGGCAAGAAAGAAGACCAGTCCTCCTGGTTCTCTGAGACAAAACACCGAAGATAAGTCTCTAGGCTTTGATTCAGACGCTCTGTCTGACCATTGGTCTGTGGATGAAAAGCCGAGGAAAATGACAATTGCATCCCCCGACGTAAACAAAATTTCCTCCAAAACTTGGACACAAACTGAGACCCCCTATCTGACACCACATCAGAAGGCAACCCATGAAGTCTCACAATCTCCCCAATGAACACCTGCGCCAGAGTTTTAGCATTAGGGAGGGCAGGAAGAGCAATGAAATGTGCCATCTTACTGAACCTGTCAACAACCACCAGTATGACAGTCTTCCCTGACGACTGAGGAAGGTCCGTGATGAAGTCCATAGACAAATGAGTCCATGGACGCTCCGGAAGTTTCAAGGGTAAGAGGGTCCCAGACGGACGGGTATGAGGGGTCTTAGAGCGAGCACAAACCCCACAGGACGCGACAAAAGTTAAAACATCTTTATTAACGTTAGGCCACCAAAACCGGCGAGAAAGGAGATCTAAAGTAGCCTTACTCCCTGGATGTCCTGCTAAAGCAGAATTATGATGTGCCTCAATAACCTTTTGTCTCAACTGATTTGGGACAGTCTCCCTGGAGGTCCTGCAGGGGCGTCCCCCTGAGCCTCTAACACCTCCTCCTCAAGCTCAGAACATACAGCCGACACTACCACCCCCTCCTGAAGGATAGGAATCGGGTCATCCATTTTCCCGGCCCCTGGGAAACTGCGAGACAAGGCATCCGCCTTAACATTCTTAGATCCAGGGCGATAAGTGACAACAAAATTAAACCTGGTAAAAAACAACGACCATCGAGCTTGTCTGGAATTCAGACGCTTAGCAGATTCCAAATACAGCAGGTTCTTGTGATCAGTAATGACGGTGACCGGGTGGACTGCCCCCTCCAAAAAGTGACGCCATTCTTCAAAAGCCAACTTAATGGCCAAAAGTTCCCTATTGCCGATATCATAATTCCTTTCGGCGGACGACAATTTTTTAGAAAAGAAAGCGCACAGATGCCATTTACCAGGGGACGGACCCTGGGACAATATTGCACCCACCCCTACGTCAGACGCGTCCACCTCCACAACGAACGGCTGTGATGCATCTGGTTGGATGAGAACGGGTGCCGAAGCAAAACATTTTTTCAAAGAGGAAAAAGCTTGGCAAGCTTTGTCCGACCATTTAGAAAAATCCGTCCCTTTTCTTGTCATGTCAGTGAGAGGTTTGACAACAGATGAGAAATTACAAATAAATTTCCGGTAGTAGTTAGCAAACCCCAGAAAACGCTGCAGAGCCTTAAGATCCTCTGGCTGATCCCATTCAAGCACTGCTCTCACCTTTTCAGGGTCCATACGGAAACCGGAGGCTGACACCAAGAAACCCAAAAACTGAAGTTCCTGTACGGCGAATACACACTTTTCCAGTTTGGCGTATAGTTTATTGTCTCGCAAGATCTGCAACACCTGTCTCACATGCTCCTGGTGAGACACAAGATCTGGTGAGTAAATTAAAATGTCATCCAAATATACGACCACAAACAGCCCCACCAGATGACGAAAAATGTCATTAACAAAATGTTGGAATACTGCTGGTGCAGTAGTCAGACCAAAAGGCATGACAAGGTTCTCATAATGTCCCTCCGGCGTGTTAAACGCCGTTTTCCACTCATCCCCCTCTTTTATCCTAATCAGATTATACGCCCCCCTGAGATCCAATTTAGAGAACCATTTGGCGCCAACAATTTGATTGAAGAGATCAGGAATCAGAGGGAGTGGATACGGATCTCGAACAGTAATCCGATTAAGTTCGCGGAAATCCAAGCAAGGGCGTAGGCCTCCATCTTTTTTCTTCACAAAGAAGAACCCCGCGGCCACTGGGGAAGATGAAGGTCTAATATGCCCTTTGGCCAGACTTTCTGAAATATAATCTTTCATAGCCTGCCTCTCAGGACCAGAAAGGTTATATAACCTAGCTTTAGGTAACTTAGCATCAGGAAGTAAATTAATAGAGCAGTCATACACGCGATGAGGAGGCAACTCCTGACACCCCTCCTCAGAGAACACATCCCCAAAGTCCTCCAAAAAAGGAGGCAAAGTACTAGGCACGACCGCACTGATGACTGTGTTCATGCAGTTACTTTTGCAAAACTCCCCCCATTGGCTTATATCTCTGGACTGCCAATTAATCACAGGGTTATGTTTAACCAACCAAGGAAGTCCCAACACAATAGGAGTAGGTAGACCCTCCAACACATAACAAGATAATAGTTCCCTATGTATTGCCCCTACCCGAAGGTCAATGTTATGAACCTCATGAACAAAGCTACCTTGGCCGAGAGGCCTGGCGTCAATGGAGAATATAGGGATCGGTTTGACCAATACACTCAGATGCATACCTTGAGCCTGAGCAAACTGAGCGTCAACCAGATTAGCCCCGGACCCACTATCAAGAAGAACAGAAAATCTCTCCACTCTCGTACCAACCACCACCTCCACTGGTACAAGGAACTGAGAAGAACTAGCGGACGAAATACATACTCCCAGGTTGTCGTCCACCACACAACCTGGGATTAACAGTTTTCCGGCGACTTTTGGCTCAACAAGGCACGGGATGGACATCCCCCAACAAAATGTCCCTCTTTCCCGCAGAAGAAACACCTTCTAGTCCTGCGGCGTACCGCCAATCCCCTCCTACGAAATGATGTCCCTCCCAACTGCATAGGCTCCTCCGAACAGACAAGGGGAACCTCAACATAAGGGACTTTAGTAGTAGGTGGAGTAACAACAGGGGGCGGAGTTACCTCGTACCTCTCCCGGAGCCGTCTATCAGTACGGATAGCTAGGGCCATAGCAGCCTCCAGTGATGGAGGAGAATCATACTGAGCCAAAACGTCCTTTAATTTGTCAGAAAGCCCATGACAAAACTGGCTCCTAAGAGCTGGGTCATTCCACTGAGTATCTGTGGCCCATCTACGGAACTCAGAAGCAAATTCCTCCGCCGGACGATCTCCCTGCTGTATCTTACGTAATTTTGTCTCAGCAAGAGAGACCCGATCAGGGTCATCATATACCAAACCCAGGGCAGTAAAAAATCGATCTACTGACTGTAGAGCCGGGATCCCGGAGGAAGGGAGAAGGCCCAGGATTGAGGGTCCCCTTGTAGGAGCGAGATAACAATTCCCACTCTCTGCTCTTCACTCCCTGATGATCGAGGCCGAAGCCGAAAATACAATTTACATGCTTCCCTGAAGGTAAAAAATTTGTCTCGCCCACCAGTGAACCTGTCCGGGAGAGCTACTTTAGGTTCAAATCTGGTTTTCTCCGAGGGAGACAAAACTTTGGACTTAATGTCCGTCAGCTCCATGGATAATCCCTGCAACTGCAGAGCCAGCTGGGCTACTGGATCCATGGCAACTGGGAATAATTTTATGGGCCAGTGAAAATGTCACGCGGTCTTATGATATGTGTACGATGTCAGTAAACTATTCTTAAAAGAACAACACTCTATACAACATATAGATTAGCAACATCAGCATGTAAATATAGAATAGATTTACCTGACACGATATCCGTTGAACTCAGGGTTAATCTTGAGGACTTGATACACTGTCACAGGAAAGAGGAGGACCGGGGGTCTAACCTGACCCTAAACTGGGGTCCTAACTAATCCCTCACCTTGGAGGTACTGATAATGGTTCAGAGGTCCAAGTCTCCAGCCTAACCCTGTCTCCTATCAGTCCTGAACCCTGTAATCAGTCCTAAGAAGGATTCTGATTACCACCAAAGGGATATGGGCTGATCTCTGCTAAATACACAGATTAGACATATAAGACAGACTGGAGAAAACACAGACTTGCATACACACTCAAACACAGAAGGAACATAAATGATCTGGGATATTAAACTCTAAGCAAGGTGAGCTTAAAACAACTAAATAGCTCTTTAACTTAAGTCTATACAGATAAAATCCTATCTGTGGTCTGCATGAAGAATTTCACTGGCAACTCCCAACACAGACAACCAGAGATTTAAAGGAAACCAATCAACAAATAATTAATTGCAGCCGGAAGAAACTGCACCCAGTCCCAGAACTGAGCACAGACAGAATTAACTCCCTAACTGCCAAACACAAAGAAACAGCAACTCAGCTGTGAGAAGTCAGAATGTGCAACCGCGACGATCTTCGTGGCGATGCACACATGACACGTAAGTCTTGTCTTTAAGAATGGTGTGTGGATTCAGGGACAACGTCTGTATATTCCTGAAACAGTCAGATTAAGAGTATTGCAACTCATTCACGATTCCAAGATAGCTGGGCATAGAGGAATTCTAAAGACACAGGAATTTCTTTCTCGTTTCTTTTGGTGGCCCACTTGCAGGAAGGATGTTTTGAATTATGTCACTTCATGTGAGGTCTGTGCAAGATGCAAAACACCTCGCTCCTCACCAACTGGTCTGTTACAGCCTCTTCCCACCCCGTCCCGCCCGTGGGGATCCATTTCTATGGACTTCATTGTGGAGTTACCAACCTCTCAGGGGAAGAACACCATTCTAGTGGTGGTTGACCGTCTAACAAAGGCAGCTCATTTTATCCCTTGTGTCGGCTTACCCACTGCAAAACAGACATCAGATTTGATGATTAAAGATGTGTTTCGCTTACATGGAGTACCGGATGAGGTTATTTCGGATCGAGGGGTGCAATTCACTTCTAGGTTTTGGCAAAATTTCTGTGCAGCATTGGACATTAAAGTAAACCTTTCTTCTGCTTTTCATCCCCAGACTAATGGACAGACCGAACGAACCAATCAAACCCTGGAGCAGTATCTCCGCTGCTTTATCTGCCACCTACAGGATGATTGGGTGGATCTACTTCCATTAGCTGAGTTCTCGTATAACAACTCTCAGAGTGCCTCCACTAAACAGTCTCCTTTTTACTCTAATCTAGGTTATCATCCTAACATTCTACCACGATTTCCCATAGAAACGCCTTTACCAGCAGTGGCGGAAAGAATCACGTCTTTACAGAAGAATATGGATCTTCTAAAGGAAAATCTGGAATCGGCTCAAGAAAGGTACAAGAAAGCAGCAGATAAATTTCGTAAACCTGCACCAGCTTTCAAGGTAGGAGACTTGGTCTGGCTGTCAACCAGAAATCTTAAGTTAAGGATTCCATCGTCTAAGTTGGGACATAAGTACATTGGACCCTATAAAATCAGTAAAATTATAAGTGCCGTTGCTTGTCGTCTTCAACTGCCCAGAACTATGAGAATCCACCCTGTCTTTCATGTATCCCTACTAAAGGCTGCGACACCCAATACGTTTCCTGGACGTTCCTCTCCTTGCCCTGACCCAGTGCTAGTCGATGGTCAGGAAGAATTTGTGGTGGAAAGGATTTTAGATTCCAGGTTGTATAGAAATCAGTTACAATATCTGATTAAATGGCAGGGCTACCCAGTGGAGGACAACTCATGGGAACCGGTCAATAACGTTAATGCTCCTCGCTTGCTCCGTCAGTTTCATCAGAGGTACCCACACAAGCCTGGTCTGAGGTCATCCGGAGGTTGTCCTTAAGGGGGGAGTAATGTAAGGTTCTATGTATATATTCCTGAAACTCAGTTTGTTCGTCAGCCATTTTACTTTCTGTCTTGCTGCAGCTATCTTGCCCTCAGTCAAAATGGAGTTTCCAGCTTGCATGTTCCCGCCCTGATTCTCTCCTTTGCTTCTTAAGCAGCCACAGCTGAGCAATCAGTGCTTCAGAATCTAGCCTGCAGTGAACCTGTGACTTGACTCCTGTAAGCCTTGGACCTTGTACTCCAGCTATTCCTACTGAGGAACTCTGAAGCACTTGTGGACTCTGAACCCTGCTCTTTGAAAGACCCACGTTTGCATGGACTTACGGTAACAGAGAAGAAGATCCTGAATCTGTATTGGAGAGTGATTGCTGAGCTTAGATTACTCTGGCCTGCTATGTCTCCTGTTTCTGTGTCTGCAAACTGTGTGACTATTTCTGCCAACTTGTATGAAGTAATACAGGACTTTTCTATATCAAACCTGTGACTCCTGTGTTTTCATCGCACCCAAGCACAAGACGCTATATGAACTGTACTACATACATTACAGGGACACTGAAGGAGGAAGTGCTCCATGCTTTCCAACATGTCGCCACACTCCTCACGGGGACAACCCCGATCATCGGAGCTCCTGCACTTCAGGTTGTCCCTTACATACAGCCTCCCATGGAAGCAGCGCCAGGCCAAGTCCCAAAACTTCAAGGGGATCCGCTTGGAATTTAATAACCCAAGCCCAACCTCCAGATCCCGGCCTGGGCAATCCTTGAGCACCAGGGGCTTCTGGAAATGGGTCAACAGAACCCTGCCGTCAAGGAATTTCCTCGACATGGTCCTGATTTCCCACATTCCCAGACCCCACCGGCGGATCACCTTCAGAACCGGGGTAGCATAAGCCGGGAGATGTCCGTGTGGTGTGCACAGGTCCTTCACCTGCCCTCCTGTCTCCCATTCCTGGAAGAAAGGCCGAAACCAACCCCTGCAGGAGAATACCCACGGAGGAGCCCTCTCTAAATAGAGGTTGGCAACATTGATCTTAAGAAAGGTGTTTATCAGAAACACCACCGGGTTGACCATACCCAACCCACCTAGTCTCCTCGTGCGGTACGTGACCTCTCTCTTAATTAGGTTAAGCCTGTTCCCCCATAACAGCTGGAAGAAAAGGCTATAGACCCGTGTCCAGAGAGGCTCTGGCAAGACGCAGACACTGCCCAGGTATATTAACAAGGGAAGCAGAAAGCCTTTGGCCAAGTTGACCCTTTCCCTCAGGGTTAAAGACCAACCCTTCCACTGGTCCACCTTTTGAGCGGCGATCTTAAGTCTGCCCTCCCAATTTTGCTGGGGGTAGTCCCCGGGGCCAAATTCGATGCCTAGGATTTTGGCGGAGGTCTGGGGCCCTGGAAGGGTGTCTGGGAGATCAAAACTAGGATCTCCCCCTCCCAGCCAGAGACTTTCGCACTTTTCCCGGTTGATCATGGACCCGGACGCCTCCGAGTAGCGTTCGACCTCAGACATGACCCAATCCGCCTCCTCTCTCGAGGACACAAAGAGGGAGACGTCGTCAGCGTACGCTACCACCCTCAGAGTGGCCCCCGGCTCCGCCCGGTCCATCCCGACTCCCACCAACGGTCCACGATCTACCCTCCTCAAGAAGGGATCGATCGCGAACACGTATAAAAGTGGGCTCAGAGGACAACCCTGGCGGACCCCGGAACTCACCTCAAAAGGGTGACCAACCCAACCGTTCACGAGTGGAAAAGTCTCAGCCCCCTGGTATAAGGTCTCTAACCAATTTACAAACCTCCCAGGCAGACCGTACCTCAAAAGGACAGACCAGAGGTACTCGTGATTCACCCGGTCAAAGGCCTTTGCTTGATCTAAGGACAGCAAGTACCCCTTCCAGTGACCCGCCCTGCCCTGCTCCACTGCCTCTCGGACACCGAGCACAGCACTAAAAGTACTGCGGCCTGGAACAGAGCAGTGCTGAGCCCCCGAAAGGAGCTGGGGTGCAAACTTCACCAGCCGATTAAACAGCACCTTTGCCAGAACCTTCCGGTCCACATTGAGAAGCGCTATGGGACGCCAGTTCTCAATACGGGACGAGTCCTTACCCTTTGATAGGATAATCAGGGCTGACTTCCTCATTGAGCTGGGAAGAGCACCCCAGGAAAGGCACTCATTAAACACCTCAGTCAAGAGGGGGACCAAGGAGTCCCTAAAGGCCTTGTAAAACTCGGATGTTAAGCCATCCGGACCTGGCGATTTTTTGGGCCGAAGCCCATCAATGGCCAGTCTCACTTCCTCTTCCCTGATTGCCTCTACCAAAACATCAAGAGAGGGGTCATCTCCTGGCTCAGGAATGGTCTCAGCCAGGAAAGCCGACATCCCGTCTCGATCCAGATCCCTCTTTTCCAAGAGGTGCGAGTAGAAGGATCTGACCACCTCCAGGATCCCTGATTTGGATCGGTTCAGGGAACCCATACTGTCGATCAGTCCTGTCACCATCTTACAATTCACTGACATCTTACAGTTTCTGTAAGGGTCGGGCGAGCGGTACCTCCCGAAATCCCTCTCAAAAACCAAAGATGTGTGCCTATCATACTGACACCTCTTGAGCAAAGACTTCACCCTGGAGATCTCCTCACGGTCACCCCCAGTCGAGACGAGCTGCTCGAGTTTCCTCCTCAAAGCCTGATACAAGCGGTGCCTGTTCAGACTCCTGAGGCTCGAGAGCTGACGGAAGAACCCCGCCACCCTCTCTTTGAAGATCTCCCACCACTCAGACTTACTGCTACAGAGATCCAAAAGCGGTACCTGGCTCTGAAGAAATTCCTCAAAGGACTGTCTGACTTCCGCTTCTTCCAACAGGGATGAATTCAGCTTCCACAGCCCTCTTCCCATCCGGGGCGTCTCTGTAACATTCAGAGAAAAGAAAATTAAACAGTGATCGGAGAATTCCACCTCAACGGCGGACACTGCAGAAAAGATGGCATCCTCCTTCAAAAAAAACCTATCTATCCTAGACCTACAGCTACCTCTATGAAAGGTGAAACCCCCGTGACCGGGGGTGTGCCGGATGTGGACATCCACCAGGCGAGCTTCGCTAGCTATACTATTTAATGCTGTACTATCGTAAGCCAGGTGGCCTCCGGGGCCCCCCCTATCACGGGATCTCGTAATGGTGTTAAAATCCCCACCGAAGACCACCTGCCGGCTCGTAAAAAGAAAGGGCTTGATCTTCATGAAGAGACATTTGCGGTCCCACTTGGATTGTGGACCATAGATGTTTATGAGCCGAAGCTCCTGTCCCCTCATGAAAACGTCTAAGACCAGGCACCTCCCCATTTCTATCTCAATAACCCGTCGGCATTCCACCTCCGCGGTCTTAAAAAGGACCGCCACCCCGCTAAACGGCTCGGCCGCAAGAGACCAGTATGAGGGCCCACACCTCCACTCCCTCCTGGCTTTATGGATGGCCCCCATGTCTGTTAGTCGGGTCTCTTGCAAAAACAAAATTTCAGCCTCAAATTGGGTGAAAAAATCAAAGGCCGCAAATCTGGCCGCATCTAACTTAATACTGGCGACATTAATGGACGCCAGAGTCAACGGGTGAGTTCCGCCATCATGGGTGATTGGGTTAGATGGCCTTCTTCTTCCCCACCCCGTCTTTCCCATCTTTCCCCTCCGAAGAGGGGTCTGATCCCTTCCGTTTTAGGGAAGACGAGGTATCCATCCCCATGGTCTCCTTGCCTCCGGGCTCCAGGTCTGTCCCCCCCCCAGAGGAAACAGCGTCCCCTGGGGGACAGACTCCGCCATCCCCTGAAAGCCCCCCAGATGGCGCCCCCGGCCCCTCGCCCCCGACCTCCGTCCCAGCAGGGTCGTCGAGGGCTTGGTACCGGTTGGAGAGGGCGATCAGAGGGGAGCCGGTGAGCCCCTCCGTTGGCATACTTACGGTCGGGGGAGGAGGTTTGGAAGGCTTAACCACCTTCTTCTTCCTCCTTCCGGTACGCTTTTTATCACCCTTCTCTACTGTAGGCTGATCCGTGACCTCCTCATCCACACTTTCATACTGGGAGGAGTTGTCGGAGTCAGCCAGGTTTTCCTCCCCTCTCCAACCTCCTGATCTCCTCGCATACCTCTTCCTCCCCCGGGGCCTCAGAGACACCGGCCACCGGCCTAGAGGGGTGGGCAGGCATCACCCCAGTTGCCTGAGGCTCTCCCCGCCTCTCACCCCCGTGGCGATTTTCCTGTCTCCTCTGGTAAGAGGGACCTCTATTGGCCTTGTCCTTCCTCACTGGCCCCTTAGCCCCTCTCCCGCCACCACCACCTGCCACAGCAGAGGTCGCGCCGCCAGGGGTTGCCCCCTCACGGTCTCCCCCCACCGGGCCTGCAGCGGCATTGGTAAAGGAGCGAGGGCAGCGGCTATACGGGTGACCTAGGTCACCACACAGGTGGCACCGAATGTCCTTGCAAGATGCGGCAAGATGACCTACCCCACCACACAAGGCACATTTCTGCACCTTGCAGCTTGCGCTGAAGTGGCGGGGATCACCGCACTTGTGGCAGACCTTCGGCTGCCCCTGGTAGAAGACCAGGATCCTGTCCCTCCCTAGGAACGCCGAGGAAGGGATGTGGGTGACGGTACCCCCTGAGACCTTCAACTTCATCATGAAGGTCCAGCCCCCCGACCAGATACCGAACTCGTCCCGATTTTTTTGGGGACGTCCGTGACTTCCCCATAACGGGAAAGCCACGTCATGATGTCAACGCCGGAGAGTGACTCGTTACAAGTCACCACGGTCACTCTCTTAACGGCATTTTGGCGAGACAACGCCTGTACGGCGAAGTCTCGCCATCCGGGCTCCCCCTTCACCAGCTCGTAATTAGACCAGAAGAGCTCTAGCCCCTCCGGCCGAACGAAACTGATGTCGAAGAATAGGGTGGCCGAGGGATGGATCAGGGCAAAGATGTCCGTCGCCCTGAAGCCCATCTTCAGGAGGAGCTCCACCACCCTACTCCTGGGTGGGCAAGCTTCACCGCCCCTCCAGCGAAGACGGACCACATTCCTCCTGGCCGGCCCTTGCCCGGCTGTCGGGAGGGACCAAATGGTTTCCCCCTCCCTTCTATCTTGGAAGGCGGCCAGGCCATGTCTCTCCAACCAGAAAGACAAGTCCACCTCTCTTCCCTCTACATTGACCGACCGCTCTCCTTTTTTAAGGGCCTCCAGAAAACGGCGGTGCAAAACGCCGTCCCCAGAGTCCGGAGGCAAGGAGACCCCCCGAGAACCCCCCGGAGCCCCAGCCACAACCCCCGCAAAAGAACGGGGTCTCACTGCTGGGGGGCCAGATGGGCCAGCCCCTCCCTCACCACCCGTGCTCCCACTTACACCAACACTCACTCCCTCCGCATTCACTCCCACATCCACATCCACGCCACTCATGTCACTCACCTCACTCATACCATTCACCTCAGCCAATTCATCAGAATTTTCAATATTATTTTCCTTGCTGTTTCGTTTTTTACCTGCTGGGGGCCCTGGCTGATCGGTACTCTGCCCCGTATTGTTTTTGCCCAGGAGTACCGCCGCCCCTTTACGAGCCGCAGAACAGAGCCCACCTAGTAAGCTCTGCCTGGGCTCAGGAGCAGCAGCACTTCCTGGGCTCTCTGGCTCCATTTTTTTTTCTGTTGTTACATTTGGGGCAGGGACAGGCTCTGCCTCTGCACCCTGCCCCCCACTGGAAACCTGTGCTGGCTTCTCTTGGGGCACCGGAGCCCCCGCACCACCAGATGGAGGTAAGCGGGCCGGGGACCCCGGCAACCCCTTGCCAGCTCTCTCGGGCATTGTTTTGGGTGGGACAGAAGGCAGCGGGCCCGCCGAGGCCACGCCCCCCCCGCTGGTCACGGCAATGGCGGGTAGAGCGAAGGCCCGAAAGGCCACGCTCCCCCCCCAGCCGCGAGCACAGCGAGCGGAGCTGCGGCCGCCGAGGCCACGCCCCCACCGCCAGCCGCAGTCATAGCGGGTGAGGCAGCAGCCCGCAAGGCTACGCCCCCCCCGCCAGACGCGACAATAGCGGGTGGGACAGCGGCCGAGGAGGACATGCCCCCCTCACAGGCCACCACCGCCTTCTTGTACCCACCACTCGCTTTTAGCAAGGTCGGCCACTCCACCTCGGCGCCCAGCGGCGGCGGGGCCCCCGGCGCGGACCCCTTATTGGATCGACGCGCAGAGGACCCCGACCCCGCCACGGACACCGCCAGGGAGCGACCAACAGCTTGCACTTTTTAACTTGCTGCCTTACGGCAGACTCCGCGCCCTTTCTTGGTCTCTGGACCCCCAAAAATGATCCAGTCTTAGCGGATCCGCGTGTGGGTGGCCCAGAGACCCCAGCTCTCGCCGCCGGAGATGCGGCCCCGGCTGTACCGACTCCAGGTGCCGGGCCAGCCCCCGCTGCCGCAGAGGACTGGGCCCGAGCACCACCACCATCAACAACACCGGCACCGACACTCTCCATATCGCTGCCTGAGTCCGAGCTGCCACCACCAGACATGGCACCCAGACCCGGGCAGACTCTTCTCTCCCCGCTCCCTTGCTGCGGACCCACCACAGGGCCCGAGCCGGGGTGGGTAGCGGGTTCCACACAACGGGACAGGGGGGCCCCAGGAAGGGGAGCATAGACGAATTTGTCTATGGTGGTGACTCTGGCTTTTTTTTTTCTTTTCTTCCCCTTCCCGGTTGCCCCATCCTCGCAGATCTCATCCCCAAACAACAGCTCGCCAAACCGTGCTGGGGACTCGATCTGCCGCACTTGTTGCAGGATGAGGCAGCCCCCCTCACTGCTGATACCACTCCCTCCATCCTCCCCCTTGCTCCCACTTTCCTCCGAATTACTGGAGTCCGGTGGGAGGGCCACTTGCTCGGGGGCTATCCCGCTGCATGATACCTGGGCGTTTACACTCACCAGGTCTTCAGGTGGGACTGGCGCAGATACCTCACAGCCGCCATTTTCCTCCTTCTCCTCCTCCACCTGGCTGGCGCCTTCTGACCCCCCAGGAGACCCACCGGTCAAGGCCCTGAACCGGTCGTCGTTTTTGAGCTTCTCCTCGAAAGGGCCGCTCCCAGCCAGGATCTCTGCCCTCCGGTTTTCCAGATCTGTAATTGACCCCTTCAGCCTCTGCACCGTGGCGGTGACCTCTGCTCTCCTTGAGGCAGGGAGCTTGTTCTTCGCCATGATGCGTGCTCCCTTCAACTCCTCCCGGAGTCTCCTTAGCTGTTTGGCGGCCTCCTCGTATTCGCAGAGGTGCGCGTGGATGCAGGAGCCATAGGTGGTGACAGGCTCCCCCGCTGCCTTGGAGCCCCAGATGTTGGGGGCTCCACCACCGCACCTCCGCTGGCCGCCTCTCCTCCTCCTCCTCCGGAAGGAGTAACCGCCACGGTCCCAGCCTCGGGGGTCTTGGTTCCTGGGGTCTTGCGTCCCCCTGAGGGCTTTTTCCTCGCCATCTCCCCTGGGACCGGCTAGATGGTATGGCCTCCTGCTGGTATGTGAGGCCTCCCACCCCCAGCCGCCTTGCTGGAGGGTGGGAGCCGGCGCACGGTCCCAGGGATAAGTGTCTCTCTGTGGGAAGGCAGGCAGGTGGACCAGGGAAAAAAAAATCCTCCCTTTGCAGAGATCTCTCCAAGCAGCTGCAGACACCGAGCACACGTCAAGCTCCGCCCCTTCCTGTGTGAGACTCCAGAGCTGCACTCACTATTCTGCTGGTGCAGTCACTGTGTACATACATTACATTACTGATCCTGAGTTACCTCCTGTTTTATACCCCAGAGCTGCACTCACTATTCTGCTGGTGCAGTCACTGTGTACATACATTACATTACTGATCCTGAGTTACATCCTGTATTATACTCCAGAGCTGCACTCACTATTCTGCTGGTGCAGTTGTGTAGCCCTGGTACACAATACCAGGAGGATGAGTGGAGAGGTAACAGTTAAGGTCTCTTCATGACATCATGTACACTTCTGACACACCCAGCAAGGGGTGTGGAAGGGAGTGATTTAGTCAGTCAGTGTCTGGACTTCAGAGTGAGAAGTCAGTTTCCTGTCCTTGGACAGAGTAGACGTGTCCAGTTTAAGTCTATCATCAGTTCAGAAAGTGGAGTCTGGTGTAGGTGTCTGTATACACCTTAGTCTAGTCAGAGCTGTGCCCCACTGGAAGAAAGACTGAACTATCTATTAAGAGACAAGCAAGGCGAAGGGCAAAGTGGAAGGAAGATAATTGAAAAAGTGCTTTTGACTTGGAAAAGTCCTGCACGTTGCAACCGGTTACTGGGGACCGAAGGATCACTATTGTACAGCATAGTGAAGAGAAAACCAGGAATCTACCGGACCCTAGGTCGCGGCAGACAAGCCCCTTATAGTCAGAACGTAGCTGGAGTCAGGGGGTGTGAAGACTTTGAGTTAGTGCACGACAATAAAAGGATTCAGCTCCCTCGCAGGAAGGCTTCTAACACAAATCTGACTGGGCAAGTACAGCTAAAGAAAGCTGGAGATTTGAGAGGATTACGCTTCAGGCTGGTCGTACTCAGCTTCATTGGACAGTAAAGGAGGCCCCTAACTTGCTTAGCTGTTGCCTCAAAGCTCATCCTCCATCAACCCCATCAGCCTCCCTGGGACCTGCCTTATCATCCTGCAAGTAAAGGTATGGAAAGACGTTGACTGTGTGAGACTGAGTTATTATTGCATGCCTGCACAATCCCTACCTAACTACCGACCTGAGGGAAGAGTCCCACCTGTAGGGGACCCGACATCTAGCTGCCTCACCATCCCCTCAGAGATCTACAGCAGCGCTGGTACTGATTACCAGAATACTACAGGTGGCGTCACGAACTGTATATAAATCAATCCCCTGTAAATATATCCCCAACATACGCCAGACCGCCCGGGCCACAGACCGAGCCACAGCTACCTGTGACAAAATCCCCATAGACTTCTACGGGCTCGGCTCTGAGTACCCCATTGCCCTGGTAACCCACAATTGTGGTGGCGGGTCGACACAATTTTTGGCGTCACGAACAGGATACGAAACTTGCAGCATTGCGAGCCCTGTGTGCCTGTGGATTGTTTTTGTGAAAAAGGACTGTTTGCTATTTTTGGCGCTAAAATCCGCCATTTTGCCGCCATATTCGCGCCCTCAGGCGCTGGAGAAGAAGGTGGGCGTACCTGAAAAAGCGCGCAAAGTCTTGGACACGCCCCCAACCCTAGCAAACTGCATCACAATCTGCATTGCAATCCGCATAGCAAATTGCATCGCAAAATAGAGCGGCAGGTCCTGCAACAGGAAGTGAACGCTCTGACATCAGAGCGCCTGCGACGAAGGTCCTGTTCCCACTGCGGTGCCTGTGAAATAGCAGCATCTGAAACCGGTAGGCTCCGTTTAACCAAGGGGGCGCTAAGATGTCACAACAACCGGCTGACAGTGCGGCCCCGGCCGGAGTCCCCAATCCCGCACCGTCTGGTATTGTAGCGCCAGATAGGGGCGCAGGCCCTGCACCCAGTCCGGTAGTCCCGATCATGCCACTAACGCTCCCATATATGCCTGGGGCGAAATGGCTTCCCCAATACAGCGGTGGGCCAGGCACATTAGCAGGCTTCAAGCGGAAGTTATGCAGCATCCTAGAAATGTACTCCATGCCTGAGAGACAAAAAGCTGCTGTGCTAATAGGGCAGCTAACTGGCGCTGCTGAGAGGGAAGTGGAGACTTGGGATACCGTTGATCAGGAGTCGGTGCCTGCGATCTTCCTGAAGCTGCATGCCATATTTGAAGACCGCACAGAAACGGATCTCCGGATGGCCTTCTATCACTGTTCACAACAGCCAGGTGACAGCATCCGGGACTATGCTTGCCGACTACAGGGAGCCCTGAGAGCCCTCAAGCAAATTAACCATTTAAATGCTATCGACGAGAATAGAATGCTGAAAGAACAATTTATACAGGGATTGAGATCCCCAGAGGAACGCAGAACTGTAAATTGGTGGTCCTTAGATCATCCGGATGCTACCTTTGATGCCCTAAAGGACATGGCAATAAAAGGGCTGCGGCCCCTGGGCAAACCTGAGGTGGCCACCCAACATCATCAGGGTGAAGTCACTCTGGAACCGGCAGTAACCCCCTGTTCCCCGCTAGTGGCAGAAACCAAAACGCAGGTGACACCTCCTAGTGAATTGGACTGTCTGCGCTCAGAGGTGCGCCAGCTGACTAAAAATCTGGCCGCTGTGATGAGTGCCCTACAGCTGCGGAAAGAAGAGGAAGGGAAGATCTTGCTAGCTGACTGCCCAGAGGACGTTCCGTGGATGCACCGGAGAAGAAAGAAGACGTCGCCCCCCCGGAGGAGGACAACGCCACCCCCAGGAGCAACCTCTGATCAACACCCTTCTCGTCGAGAGATCATCTGTTATCGCTGCAACCGGAAAGGTCATCTGTCTACACAGTGTCCTTTAAACGGGCAGAACCTGGGTCCAAGGGCCAACACCCAGGAGAATACCCGTCAGGCCCCCTAGACTGGAACCGCAGGTATGTGGGCGGGCGACCCTACCTGTCTATTATTCTAGATGGTATTGCTGTTCCAGCATTGTTAGACACTGGGTCCCAGGTGACCCTCATACCTGATGCTCTATATACCAAGTACTGGTCAATGGACAGTCTTAAACCTCCGAGCCTTGACTTTACTGTGTATGCTTCGAATGGTCTTCCTGTAGAAGTACTCGGAACAAAATGTGTAGATGTAAAGGTGGGCAGAGAGGAGTTGAAAGACCAAGGGCTTCTGGTAGTAAAGACTGTAAATGAGGAGAACGGTTTAAATATCATTTTGGGTACTAACATTATCGGTAATTGTTTGGGAGAAGTTGTGTTCTTACTCCAACAGCTCGCTGAGATTGCCCGACCAAGGCAGAGAGGAGTAATCCAAAGAGAGATCCGGGCCCTGGTGTGTCAGCAGCAAGCGAAGCTTACCGACGGCGAAATTGGTAATGTACGGGTCACTGACTCAGATCCTATTGTGATACCCCCAATGAGTGAAATGATCATTTGGTGCAGGGCAGCCATAGGTCTGAGAGGACAGAATTACCAAGCTGTAGTAGAACCCCACCATTCAGAACATAGACCTACACTTATGACTGCTAGAGGAGTAGTAGAAGTGGTGAATGGAAGAGTACCGGTACGGCTTCTCAATTGGGGAGATGATGAGGTAAATTTACCCCGTTATGCAACCATTGCTAAACTTCATGCTGTTGATAATAATTCTATTCTCCCGGCTGAGTCCTTAGACTCCTGTCAAATAGCGGAGGACAATGACCCAGCAACCCAGGTGGCGGAATGGTGTCAGCAACTCCATGTTGGGACGGACACCACTCCCGCTCACCAGAAGCAAGGGGTATTACGGGTGGTGCAAGAGTACGCCCAAGTGTTTAGCAAAAATCCACTTGATTTTGGGACAATTAAGGGAGTACAACATCATATCCCTACTGGCAATCATCCTCCCATCAAAGAGCGGTATAGGCCCATACCTCCAGCTCATTATCAGAAGGCTAAAGAAATGTTGAATGATATGAAGAAAGCTGGGGTGATAAGGGATAGTTGTAGTCCCTGGGCAGCCCCTCTAGTTCTGGTTAAAAAGAAAGATGGTAGTATGAGAATGTGTGTGGATTACAGGCAGGTGAACCGCATAACACACAAGGATGCATACCCGCTACCACGCATAGAGGAATCATTAGCTGCTCTGAAAACGGCTAACTACTTTTCTACCCTTGATCTGACTAGTGGTTACTGGCAAGTGGCTGTGGCTGAGGAGGATCGTGAGAAAACGGCTTTCACCACCCCAATGGGGCTCTGTGAGTTCGACAGAATGCCGTTTGGGCTCAGTAGTGCCCCAGGAACATTTCAGAGAGTGATGGAAAACTGTCTGGGACATCTCAATTTTGAAACCGTGCTGCTATACCTAGACGACGTTATCGTGTATTCCAAGACATATGAGGACCATCTGAAGCACCTGGCAGAAGTGTTTGAGTCCCTGTCCAGGTACGGGATGAAGTTGAAACCCTCAAAATGCCATCTACTCAAGCAGAAGGTACAATACTTGGGGCACATCGTCAGTTCGGAAGGAGTAGCGCCGGACCCAGAGAAAGTCACTGCCATCCAGAAGTGGCCGGAGCCGAAGAACCTTAAGGAAGTGCGACAGTTCCTGGGACTAACGGGTTACTACAGGAGATTCGTGAAAGATTACACGAAGAAGGCAGCTCCTTTACAGGACCTCCTGGTAGGACAATCTTAAAGAGCAGAAACCCTCCCTTTAATTGGGGTAAAGAACAGGCTGAAGCATTCCAAAAGATGAAAGAGATCCTGACAGGTGATGAGATCTTAACCTATCCTGATTACAGCCAACCGTTCCTGTTGTACACCGACGCCAGTAATGAAGGGTTGGGAGCCGTTCTCAGTCAGAAGCAGAATGGACAAGAAAAAGTCATCGCATATGCTAGCAGAAAACTCAGGCCAACTGAAAGGAATCCGGAAAATTATAGCAGCTTCAAGCTGGAGTTTCTGGCGCTGGTCTGGGCCATTACTGAAAGATTTAAGCACTATCTGGCCTCCAATAAGTTCACTGCGTTTACAGACAACAACCCGTTAACGCACCTGGAAACCGCCAAGCTGGGCGCCATGGAGCAGCGATGGATGGCTCGGTTGTCCAATTACCAGTTTACTATCAAGTACCGGGCAGGTCGAAAGAATGCTAATGCTGATGCGTTGTCCCGAATGCCGCATGACTCTGACACGGAAGAAGAATCGGACGACCTGGAAGAAATTGAGCTACCCGCGTTCCATCGAAATGGGGTAGTCCACGAGCATCAAGTCCACAGAAAGCAGAATGGTGCAACATTAAATCCTTTACCCCATCATAGTTGGAAAGAGACTCAGGACAGTGATCCAGTGGTCAGCCGCATCAAGGAGTTGTTAAGACAGGAAGGCTCCTCTTGGAAAAGGATGCACCTATGTCAGCCAAGCTCCTGTGGAACGAGAAAAGCAGGTTGTTCCTATACCGTGAGAAGTTGTGCAGAAGATACGTCAACCCCAGAACCCATGAAATGGTCTGGCAAATCGTGGTCCCCAAGGCAGACGTCCCAATGGTGTTGGAAGCGTACCACGATCAAGCAGGACACTTTGGCTGGAGGAAGCTGGAGACCCTGTTGAGATGCCGGTTCTACTGGGTAGGGATGCGCAGCTCCATCGAGAGGTGGTGTCGGAACTGTGGACCCTGTGGTCTCAGAAGAAAGGACTACGGAAGTCAAAGGCCCCCCTGCAACCTATCCGGACGACTCGTCCCTGGAGATTGTGGCCCTGGACCACGTCAAACTGTCGCCGAGTAGATCTGGATACTCATACGCCTTGACCATGGTGGACCATTACTCCAGATTTCTGGTAGTCGTTCCAGTGAAGGACCAGACCGCAGTGACGGCCGCGAAGACCTTTCAAGCAAGCTTCTGCAGACCGCATGGGTATCCGAGCAAGTCTTAACCGATCAGGGACCTGCTTTGAAGCGATTTATTCAAGGAATTCTGTCATATGTACGGGTGCAAGAAAATAAGAACAACACCATACCACCCTCAAACCAACGGTCTTTGTGAAAAGATGAACCATATTGTCCTTGACTTGTTGAGATCCATACCGTTGGAAGACAGGAATCGATGGCCGGATTTACTACCTGATTTGGTTGATTTGTATAATCATATACCTGTAAGCTCAACTAACTGCACTCCAGCTTATCTTATGAGAGCAAGGCCGGAAAACTACCAATGGATTTAGAACTTGGAGTGGTAGAACCGGAGGCAGACGACGCTGTTGGAAAACTGGGACGTCAATCGGCAAGAGCAATACAGAAGAGTACAAATCTGTGTGGAGGAAAGTCTCAATAAGGCACGGGAGAAACAGGAAGATGTTTACAACCGAAATGCTCCTGCCAAGCCTCTGATGCCTGGAGAGGTAGTATTAAAAAGAAAAAGGAAGATGCACAAATTGGATAATCAGTGGGAGCAAGAACCCTACGTCATACAAGATTCTAAATATGACAACAGAAAAGTTTGTGTCGTCAGTAAAGACGGAGGAAGAACAACAACCACTGTGTCCAGAGATCATTTGAAGTTGTGTCCAGAACACTTAAAGAGTTGTGAAAAGAACCCTGTCCTCAATCAAAGAGAAAGAAAGGAAGAGGTCATACACACCGATCTGGGAGATTTTCCTGCGGATTGGCCCCGACTGGGAGATGCTGTGATAATTCCAGTGTTGCAGTTTTATCAGCCACAAGAGGAAGTTTACCTCCAGTTGTGCCTGTGGTGCCAGTTGAGCCCGCTCAGGAGTTACCCATCCCAGCAACACCTCAACCTGTGGAACCTCAAGATGGATCATCTGAAGCAGCGCCCCATACTATGGGATCCCCTGGTGAAGCTGACTCACACCGCCCAGCCATCAGTACGCTTGCCAGATCCATAGAAAGATTAAGGCAGTTCTATAGTTTGCCGTTACGCAGTGCAGACAGATCGCAACTTGATATACCTGAAACTACACCACGTAGATCAGAGAGAATCACAAAAGGGAAATTACCCATTAGATATCAGCAGTAGTTATAACGAATTTATGTAAACATTGTGAAAAGTCTATATATATAAATGTGTTTTTCCCTATTATGTCTTCGTTTAACAATGGACTCAGAGGCTGAGGACTGAGCCAGCCCAAAAACTGTATCCTGTAAATAGTTGCACTAAAGTGCCTTCTTAATGGTTTCACATGAAACCTTGACTTACCTCTGAACCAAAAACCCGTGTGGTGTGGCACTGAGTGAGGTCTGCATTTGGATGTCCTGCAGCCCACCCAGGACCCACGTTGAAGGTTTGGTGCGGGTCCTTCACAAGTATCTTGTATATTTTATTGAATGCTATTTATACTTTGTATTTTTCTATAAATGTTTGCAACGTTCAAGATTTCCTCACCTCCCGGATGGGACGAATTAATGTTATTGTTATGTTTATGCATAAACAAAATGTCTCTTTTGTATTTTTACAGCCCGGGAGTGCTGTCTTTACCATGGGGGAATGTGTAGCCCTGGTACACAATACCAGGAGGATGAGTGGAGAGGTAACAGTTAAGGTCTCTTCATGACATCATGTACACTTCTGACACACCCAGCAAGGGGTGTGGAAGGGAGTGATTTAGTGAGTCAGTTCTGCTTCGAGTAGACAGTAGTTTCCTGTCCTTGGACAGAGTAGACGTGTCCAGTTTAGCCTGCTATCATCAGTTCAGAACGTGGAGTCTGGTATAGGTGTCTGTATACACCTTAGTCTAGTCAGAGCTGTGCCCCACTGGAAGAAAGACTGAACTATCTATTAAGAGATCAGCAAAGGCGAAGGGCAAAGTGGAAGGAAGATTAATTGAGAAAAGTGCTTTTGACTTGGAAAAGTCCTGCACTTGCACCGGTCACTGGGGACCGAAGGATCACTATTGTACAAGCATAGTGAAGAGAAAACCAGGAATCTACCGGACCCTAGGTCGCGGCAGACAAGCCCCTTATAGTCAGTACGTACTGGGGTCAGGGGGTGTGAAGACTTTGAGTTCTGCAGGACAATAAAGAATTCAGCTCTCTCGAGGAAGGCTTCTAACACAAATCTGACTGGGCAGAGTACAGCTAAAGATAAGCTGGAGATTTGAGGGATACGCTTCAGGCTGGTCGTACTCAGTCTTCATTGGACAGTAAAGGAGGCCCCTAACTTGCTTAGCTGTTGCCTCAAAGCTCATCCTCCATCAACCCCATCAGCCTCCCTGGGACCTGCTTGAACATCTGCAAGTAAAGGTATGGAAAGACGCTGACCGTGTGAGACTGAGTTATTATTGCATGCCTGCACAATCCTACCTAACTACCGACCTGAGGGAAGAGTCCCACCTGTAGGGGACCCGACATCTAGCTGCCTCACCATCCCCTCAGAGATCTACAGCAGGCTGGTACTGATTACCAGAATACTACAGGTGGCGTCACGAACTGTATATAAATCAATCCCCTGTAAATAATCCCCAACATACGCCAGACGCCCAGGCCACAGACCGAGCCACAGCTACCTGTGACAAATCCCCATAGATTCTACGGCTCGGCTCTGAGTACCCCATTGCCCTGGTAACCCACAATTGTGGTGGCGGGTCGACACACAGTCACTGAGTAAAAATCACCATCTTGGGATCCTGACGATCACATCAGTCTGGTAATTATACTACTGCAGACTGCACTCACTATTGCTGCTGTGCATGTCCAATGTTACTACCATACGGATTACTGATCCTTGAGTTCATCCTGCTACTGTATACTCCACTGAGCTGACACTCACTATTCTACTGAGGCAGAACTGTGTAATACTTAATATACTGATTGATTACTCCATGTGATTAACCCAGAGTGCACTCACTATAAATCTGCTGGTGCTAGTCACTGTGTACATACTGTGAGACAGTGAAGGAATATGTGGTGAATGAGGTGTATATTTCACCTAAGTACCTTGCTGACTGGTATGAGCGAAATGTGTGGCTTTGTAAACCTGGTGGTAAAGAAAGGTCACTACACCTGCCATTCAGTACACGCTTGCAGCTCAGACCTGAATCCACTCAGGTGTTGATTAGGAAGCCAGAAGTAGGTGCTTGTGAGCACAGTCAGAGAGCTCATTCAGTCTGGACAAGGGGTCCAGACACAGAAGGTGTCTCCAAGAGTGTGGGAGCTGTCTTTAGCCCGGACACAGGGAGGTGTCCTGGCACAAGGAAGCAGTCTCTAAGAGTGTGAGCTATCTCAGTCTGGGTGCAGGAAGTACCCCGGACACAGGAGTAGTCGCAGTGAGAATCCGTGCGAATAGCGACTGAATAGGAGGTGACCTCTCTCAAGTCTGGACATTGGAGTTGCCTTCGGACATAAAGAGGAGTGTCTGTGAAACTCCATACTGGTAACATATGTGATATGTGTTGTTTTGGGCACAGACTGGTAGAGTCTGGGTCCCGGATAGAGAGGGCCATCTATCTAAGTGTAATTTAGTGGCTAGACAAGCCCAGGTTTTCTGTTTATGATTTGTTTTTATCTGTGTGCTGTGGACTTTAATAAAACTGGTTGCGGCCAGTTTTCACCAAACTGCTGTCTGAATGAACTGTTTCCGTGCCATTCTGTCTACCCAGACAGCGATCCTAGAGCTAAACCCCCGGAAAGCTACAATTGGCGGAGAATGCTGGGGCAGCGCAGGGCCTGGTACAGTTAGTGCTGGAGTGTGCATGCAGCACAGTGGCGAGAGACAGCATTAAAGGTGAAGTCTATTGAAATAGCAACAGAAAAAAAAAAAGTGTGTGTCAGCAGAAACGTCTGTTTGGAGCAGTCTTGGAGAGACAGTGGCCCTGATAGGGTCTGCAGAGAGAAAATGTATGCACAGCAAAGCTGAACTTGTTGTGAAAATGACTGTGGAATGTGCAGCAGCAAAAGAAAAGTTTGTGGAGCAGTCTTAAAGAGACAGTAGCCCTAATAGACTTTGCAAAGGAAAAAAAAAAAAAAAAAGTGGTTGCACAGCAAGGCTGAATTTTCTGTGGAAAAAAAGCTGTGTAGTGTGTATGTCTTGAGTGAAGACTGCCGTTGTTAAGACAGAGAAGTCTGACAGCATGGATGACAGCATGGAGGCGCTGTTTGAACAAATGGCACAAGTTAATGTGCAACATAAAACTGCCGTGGTTGAGACAGATAAGTCCGGCAGTATGGAGGAGCTCGTTGAGTACCTGGTGCAGGCCCAGCGAAGCATGGAGCAGCAGCGCCTGCAGCACCAGCAGCACATGCAGCAGGCCCAGCAGCAATTCCTGCAGCAGCAGCAGGAGAATAACCGGTTATTTGTTGAGCAGATGACAGCACCAAAAAAGGATTTCGGTGCCGCGTCCCGAAGTAATGTTGTGAAGGCACCGGCGTTGTCCGCTATAAAGAAGGCGGTAAGACGGTCCTTGAGAAAAATGACACCTCGTGATGATGTGGAGGTATATCTTACTAGGTTTGAGAGACTGGCAGAGAAGGAGAATCTGCCACTATCTGAATGGGCCATGGCGGTCGTACCCTATCTGATTGGGGAACCCCAAAAAGTCTGGGCTGACCTGAGCAAGCAGGACAGCGAAGACTATGCCAAGTTGAAAGCGGCGATTCTTACCCGGCTGGGTGTTACGGTGACAGCCCGTGCCAGGGGAGTTCGTGACTGGAGATACAGTTGGGAGTCTGCAGTCAGCAGGCCTGATTATGGAGTTGAAAAGGTGATAGTGGACCGCTACACCCAAGCACGTCCTCCTGAGGTACAGCCGTCTGAGAGGTCGTCACTTCGGAGTTCCCGGACGCTGAACTCTCGCGGTAAGAGCGTTCCAGCTGTTGGGGACATGGGGTATGCTGATAAGCGGGTTCAGGCCCGAGGGGACATGTGGGTGGGAGAGTGTGATGGACAGTGTTGGAGCTGGCGTGAAATTGCAGCCAACTGTCCAATAGAGGGGGAGCCTATGTGTTGTGATGATGGCAGATCCCTCTCTCCTGCGCAGAACCTGTGTGTGTGTCCACCTCAGCCGAAGAGACTGGACCACAGGGGTCCCCGGTGGTTGTAAGTGACTGCCCAGCACAGGCCCTCTTGGACTCAGAGAGTCCAGTGACTTCCGTATGTGACAGCCTGAGTGATAGGGACTTCATCCCTGATAAGCACCTGAGTGTGGTGTACATCCATGAAGACACCAAAGTCTACCCAGAGACTGCCGTGGACTTGGTCCCCAAACTCGGGGAGGTTTCATATGAAGTGGGGGTAGTGAAGACCTGGTGCACCCCGTTATATTGGGTAATGACTTTCCCGGTCTAAGGATCTCTGGGGGAAAAATGTTTCTGATGGACAGTGTGATGAAGCTCCTACTGAGGGTGCGCAGTCCCGAGGGGCGGAACACAATGCTAGTGGGCCGTTAAACTTATGTGATAATGATGATGACCATGATGAGGATGCTGATATTGATAATGATGATAATGCTAATCATAATAGTGATGATACTGATGATGACCGTGATAAAGATGACATTTCTTTGCAGGTGATGTTGGGAGACGAGGATGGTGGTTCTCGGGAACCGAGTGTCCCTGACCTGCCTGGCTCCTGTGACAATTTTGGGAGTGAGCCGGTGCGAGACCCCACTCTTAAAACGGCACAGGAGAATGTAATTGTTCTGAATGAGGTTCCCCAAGAGCCTGGCTCTGAGGAAAGGTTTCCTCATGCTGCCATGAACAATAACCTATTGTATAGGGACACTGAAGTCCAGGGAGAGGTGTGAGTCAGCTCCTGGTACCTGAGCTATATGGAAGTATAGTGCTGGGGTTATCACATAGTCACATACTTGAGGGACCACCTGAGGGAAACCAGGGACCAGATGGTGAAGTTAATGTTGTGGATGACATGTTAACTAAGGTTCCCGATCAAGATGTGAATGAAAATGAATTGTATAACCCTGACAGTGAGCCGGATGTGAATGAGAATGAATTGTATAACCCTGACAGTGAGCAGGATGTGAATGAGAATAAATTGTATAACCCTGAAAGTGAGCCAGATGTGGCTGAGAAAAGGGGGTCAGACAGGGATAGTGGTGGTGATAGTGAGTCATCTGATGACAATAAAGCAACCAGTGCAAGTGAGGAAGGCATGGTAGCAGAGGAGATTGAGAGTCCTGAGAGGAAGGCTGAGGCTGACCTTGCAGTCGGACGGAGGATGGCATCTGAAGATGTTGTACAGTTGGTCGGTTCCCTGGCGAAGACTAAGGTGAAAGACAGGACTCTGAAACTGAACACAGCACAAGTGGATGCTGTTGAAAATGAGAAGTTATCAATGTATGGTGTGGATCTGCATCAGGCCAAGGACTCTGAAGGTGATGCTGCAGAGGTGGAAAAAGCCATGGAAGTGGTGGTCACCAAGCCAGATGCCTCATCAGAAGCTGAGGTTTCAAGTGAAGCTGTGAGGAGCAAGACTGAAGATATGGGGACTGACTCTGTCCAGGAATCTGTTTCTGCCGAAGACAGCGGCGTGGACGGGTTACGGTCCGGATCAGTAGCTGGCATTGGTGAGCTCAAGCGCACTTTCAGGGAGGCTACATCGGAGCCACGTCCCAACAAATGGGAAAAACGTTGTGTCACTCCGTTGCCACTGCAGACACACGGGAGCCCAGATGGGATGCAGAACGTGGCTGAAGAGGTAAAGAAGACTGATGGTAGGGCTTCTGAGCATGTCCTACCAGAAGAGCCTGAAGAAAGGGCTGAAGACGTAAAGGACGTCCAACAACTACAGGAGAAGATGCGTAGCCATGAGGATCTCCTGGAGAAAGAAGTAAGAGCTCTGAGTCTTATGCAAAGTGAGCCTGTACCAGAAGAGGATAAATTATGTGTACCGACCAAGAAAAACGATCAGCTCCCTCTACAGTGCCAATCGTTTGAACAGTGTGGCTCGGAATGGTCAGAGACCATGACAGAGGCGCTTGGGTTCTGTGAGGTAGAATTTATGAATCAACTGATATTTAAGAAAGTAGATGTGCTAAAGAAAGTTCAGGGGGAATTAGAGAAAACCCCTATACCTCCTGTGACAGTTGGTGACACAGGGTCAGTGCCCCAAAAACAGGAGGTACGAAAGTTTCTGAGAAAGAATCAGCAGAGCTGTTCTGACGTGCCTGGTCGTACTTATCTGGTGAGCCACTATACCGAGACTGAGGCTGGCACTAAAGTCAAGATGAAACCGTGCAGGATACCCGAGGCCCGCAGAGAGTATAGGCCTGGGAGGGTACAGGGTAGTGCGGATGCTTCAGATGAAGAGAAAGCTGATGTTGGCTATGACAGTGGTGAGGATGAAGCTGATGAGGGCCATGACTGGTCCAGAGTTCACTGTCTCTGTTGGATTGTTGACCAGCCCTCCGGACTGGATGACCAGCCCTCCGGTCTGGAGAAGAGGGAGGGGATATGTGAGACAGTGAAGGAATATGTGGTGAATGAGGTGTATATTTCACCTAAGTACCTTGCTGACTGGTATGAGCGAAATGTGTGGCTTTGTAAACCTGGTGGTAAAGAAAGGTCACTACACCTGCCATTCAGTACACGCTTGCAGCTCAGACCTGAATCCACTCAGGTGTTGATTAGGAAGCCAGAAGTAGGTGCTTGTGAGCACAGTCAGAGAGCTCATTCAGTCTGGACAAGGGGTCCAGACACAGAAGGTGTCTCCAAGAGTGTGGGAGCTGTCTTTAGCCCGGACACAGGGAGGTGTCCTGGCACAAGGAAGCAGTCTCTAAGAGTGTGAGCTATCTCAGTCTGGGTGCAGGAAGTACCCCGGACACAGGAGTAGTCGCAGTGAGAATCCGTGCGAATAGCGACTGAATAGGAGGTGACCTCTCTCAAGTCTGGACATTGGAGTTGCCTTCGGACATAAAGAGGAGTGTCTGTGAAACTCCATACTGGTAACATATGTGATATGTGTTGTTTTGGGCACAGACTGGTAGAGTCTGGGTCCCGGATAGAGAGGGCCATCTATCTAAGTGTAATTTAGTGGCTAGACAAGCCCAGGTTTTCTGTTTATGATTTGTTTTTATCTGTGTGCTGTGGACTTTAATAAAACTGGTTGCGGCCAGTTTTCACCAAACTGCTGTCTGAATGAACTGTTTCCGTGCCATTCTGTCTACCCAGACAGCGATCCTAGAGCTAAACCCCCGGAAAGCTTACAATACATTACATTACTGATCCTGAGTTACCTCCTGTATTATACTCAGGCTGCACCACTATTGCTGGTGCAGTCACTGTTACATACATACATTACTGATCTGAGATCATCTGTATTTATCAGATGCACTCACTATTGCTGGTGCAGTCACTGTGTACATACATTACATTACTGATCCTGATTACATCGTATTACTCCAAGCGACATCCTTGCGTCAGTATTGTACATAATTACATTACTGACTGAGTACATGTATATACCATGCACTCACTATTCTGCTGGTGCAGTCACTGTGTACATACATTACATTACTGATCCTGATCCTCTGTTTACTCAGACTGCATACATTCCTGTGCATCATGGACTACATACATACATCGAGTTACCTCGTATTACTTAGACTGCATCACTATTCTGCTGGTGCAGTCACTGTGTACATACATTACATTACTGATCCTGAGTTACATCCTGTATTATACTCTAGAGCTGCACTCACTATTCTGCTGGTGCAGTCACTGTGTACATGCATTACATTACTGATCCTGAGTTACATCCTGTATTATACTCCAGAGCTGCACTCACTATTCTGCTGGTGCAGTCACTGAGCACTTGTATCTGGTGTTGACC
>JARQOD010000002.1:8993431-9087931 GCA_033576555.1 Oophaga sylvatica
ACCATGAATATAATCCTCCCCCGTCGTTACGCCTCCCGTCACCCAATAAGTTACATATACAAAACAAAGTGACAGCTGCTCTTCTCACAAACACAGCCGGGGGGTGCTTGTGTGTCCCCATAACAGTCCCCTATGTGTGCACCCTAACAGCTTGACTGCCCCCATAAGATTTATCGTCAGTGACCGATCGCAGCCATAATGTCCCTTATGTCTCTATTAGGAGCCAGTGTGTCCGTATCACAGCCGGTGACCCCATCACAGGACCAGGGACCATTTTTTTTGGTGTTTTTTTCCCCTTTTTTTTGTTACCAGTTTTGTCATTTTTTTTTACACTTTTTTCAGATTCATTAGATTCAGTTCTTAAATTTGAAGCTTTTTTTTCCTGTAGATTTTAGGGAAGACCTCATTTCCATGTGGAAAGTCAAGCAGTATGACAATGCTTCAGGCGTTTCTGCTATAAAAATGTTACAAATTTTATTTACAAAATCAATTGAATCAAAAACTCTGGGACAAAAAAATACACACTGAAAAAAGTTTTTGAAAGTATTATGACACGGATTTTTCTGCCAGAAAAATCAACGTTACAAAAAAGAAAAAAAAAAAAACTCTTTGTGAAAATACAACTATTGATCCGCGGAGACACAAAGGCTGTGGTCAGAAGCAGGAAAAATTGCCTAAAAATGCTTGAAAGACTCTTCCAGTTGTTTTCTATGTTAATAGGAGGAGGTTAATTTTTTTCCTTCTCGGGTTTTGAAAAACGCCTGGCGTAAAAAATAGAAAGTGTGTGTGGTCCTGATGGAATTTGCTCCAAATTATTAAAAAAAAAAAAACAGTTTAACCATTCCATAGCCATAAGGCCGTCGTATGACAAAGAGAATGGTGCAAAAACTGTAAAGCAAGCGATGCGGAATATGTCAGCGCGATATAAAAATAAAGATTATTATCAAATAAATATCGGCCTCAAGGACACCGTTCTTTCCTGGTTCTCTTCCTATCTCTCTGACCGCTCCTTCACTGTATCTTTTGCTGGTTCCTCCTCCTCTCATCTTCCCCTTACTGTTGGGGTTCCTCAAGGATCAGTCCTAGGACCCCTCCTCTTCTTTGTACACCGCCCCTATTGGACTAATCAGTAGATTTGGGTTCCAATACCATCTCTATGCTGATGACACCAATTATACACTTCTTCACCCGTTATCACGCCTGCCTTTCTAGAAAACACCAGGGATTGTCTTACCGCTGTCTCTAACATCATGTCCTCCCTCTATCTGAAACTGAACCTGTCAAAAGCGGAACTCCTCGTGTTTCCTCCATCTACTAACCTACCCTTGCCTGACATCGCCATCTCGTGTGTGGTTCCACCATTACTCCCCAGCAACATGCCCGCTGTCTTGGGGTCATACTTGATTCTGAGCTTTCATTCACCCCCCACATCCGATCACTGGCTCGCTCTTGTTATCTCCACCTCAAAAACATCTCTAGAATTCGACCTTTTCTTACTTTTGACTCTGCAAAAACTCTTACTGTTTCTCTTATTCATTCTCGTCTGGACTATTGTAACTCTCCACTAATCGGTCTCCCTCTTACCAAACTCTCCCCTCTCCAATCTGTCTTGAATGCTGCAGCCAGGATCATATTCCTCACCAATCGTTATACCGATGCCTCTACCTTGTGCCAGTCATTACACTGGTTACCCATCTGTGTAGCTCTGGTGTGAAGGCACACGCAGTACCCTGGAGAATGTGTGGAGAGATAGCAGTTTAATGCTCTATAACCATTCACTCAATATACACTAGACACACCCTTAGGGTAGTGTAGTGACTCGTAGGGAGTGGTCAGTGTAGATTCGTTGAGTGATTTAGTAGTCAGTTTCCTGTCTTCGGACAGAGCAGACGTGTGGAGTCTAGCTGGGACTTGGAGGGAGGAAGCAGTCCAGCTTGGTTCTATCAGCAGTTCAGCAAGTGGAGGCCAGTAAGGGCGAGATATAGATCACCTCAGCCTGGTCAGAGCTGTACCTCACTGGAAGACATTGATAAAGAAGGAAGAGTTTAGTACAGAAATACTTCAGTCTCCTGTCTCAAGGACAGTGAAGGTTCAGAGACGTGCTCCTGCCTAGAAGATTACTGAGAGTCTGGCAACTAACTCTGAAGGAAGGAAAAGAAGGGAGTGATAATATGACTTTTTGCAAGTGTGAGTGTTTATGCTACAAGCGCGGATGTGTCGACCCGCCACCACAATTGTGGGTTACCAGGGCAATGGGGTACTCAGAGCCGAGCCCGTAGAAGTCCATGGGATTGTCACAGGTAGCGGTGGCTCGGTCTGTGGCCCTAGCGGTCTGGCGTATGTTGGGGGAATATTTACAGGGGATAGATATATTTACAGTTCGTGACGCCACCTGTAGTCTTCTGGTAATTTATACCAGCGCTGCTGTAGATCTCTGAGGGGATAGTGAGGCAGCTAGATGTCGGGTCCCCTACAGGTGGGACTCTTCCCTCAGGTCGATAGTTAAGGCAGGGTTGTGCAGGCATGCAAGTAAATAACTCAGTCTCACACGGTCAGCGTCTTTCCATACCTTTACTTGTAAGATGCTAAGGCAGGTCCCAGGGAGGCTGATCCAAGGAGAATGTATTTCGAGATAGCAGCTGGACAAGTTAGGGGCCTCCTTTACTTTCAAATGATGAGTACAACCAGCATGAAGCGTAGTTCCCTCTATAACTCCAGCTATTCCATAGCTGTACTGCCCAGTCAGTTTTGTGGTCGGAGCCTTCCTGTGAGAGAGCTGAATTCCTATCTTGCTGATCAGGCTCAAAGTCTTCACTCCCCCTGACCCCAGTTACGTACCGACTATTTAGGGGCTGCTTGCCGCGACCTAAGGTCCGGTAAGTCTCTGGTTTTCTTATCACTAAGCGTGAAGCTTTAGTGATCCTTCGGTCCTCAGTGACCGGTAACAATGTGCAGGACTTCTTCAATCCAAAAGCACTTTTCAAATATTCCTTTCCACTGTGCCTTTCGCCTTGTCCGCGCTTGTAGCATAAACACTCACACTTGCAAAAAGTCATATAATCACTCCCTTCTTCTCTTCCTTCAGAGTTAGTTACCAGACTCTCAGTAATCCACTAGGCAGGAGCACGTCTCTGAACCTTTCACTGTCCTTGGGACAGGTGACTGAAGTAATTCTGTACTAAACTCTTCTTTCTTTATCAATGTCTTCAAGTGAGGTACAGCTCTGACCAGGCTGAGGTGATCTATATCTCGCCCTTACTGGCCTCCACTTGCTGAACTGTTGATAGAACCAAGCTGGACTGCTTCCTCCCTCCAAGTCCCAGCTAGACTCCACACGTCTGCTCTGTCCGAAGACAGGAAACTGACTACTCTAATCACTCAACGAATACACACTGACCACTCCCTCACAAGTGACTACACTACCCTAAGGGTGTGTCTAGTGTATGTTGAGTGAATGGGTATTGAGCATTGAACTGCTATCTCTCCACACATTCTCCAGGGTACTGCGTGTGCCTAACACCAGGGCTACACATTCCCCCATGGTAAAAGACAGCACTCCCGGGCTGTAAAATACAAAGAGACAGTTTTGTTTATGCATGAAAACATCAACATTAAACATTAATTCGTCCCATCCGGGAGGTAAGGATGTCTTGAACGTTGCAAACAAAACATTATATATAGAAAAATACAAAAGTATTAAGGCATCAAAACATTCAATAAATACTCAGTATTCTTGTGAAGGACCCGCACCAAACCTTCAACGTGGGTCCTGGGTGGGCTGCAGGACATCCGAATGCAGACCTCACTCAGTGCCACACCACACGGGTTTTTGTATTCAGAGGTAGTTGTGCTGGTTTTATGTAAAACCAAGATAAAGCACCGAAGCGCAACTATATACAAATAAGTTCTGGGCTGGCACAGTCCTCAGCCTCTGAGTCCATTGTTAGCAAAACGACACATATTATATCACATTATAATAATAATAAAGTGCAAAACTTTTTCTCTGATTACCCAGCCGGGCATTCTATTTTTGGCAATATATATATACGTTATATACACATTTAACTTGTGCAAAAATTGGCAAACATTCTTAAACTTTTTACAACTTTACTTATGGTAGACCCCTATCTGGATCTCACCGGTTTTTACTGTTTAACTATTCATTTATTTCAAATACATTTTCCACCCCGGGGGCTGGAACAATGCAATGGGCCCTAGATCCCAGGACTAACAAGTCGTGACCTGCTATTGGGGTTTGAGTTGCCACAGTTCTTGTGCGAACCTCTAGGGGCGCAACGGGTACTTTCTCCTTGCGAGACACCGATTGCGTTTCAATCTGAGTCACAGTTAACGATATTGATCGTGTCATGGATTGCGATGGAAACTGGGTCGCATGTTGCGATGTAGAAGGATAACGGTATACAGGTGTCGCTTCCACTTGCGAAGTACCTGCAGGGGGCGATGCTGGGGCACGGCCGGATACTGCTTGAGCTGGAGACAAGGACGCTGCGGTAGTGGTGACGTTACCTGCGTCGGGGACGGGGTCACGAACGATTGTGACGTTAAGGGCATACCATCCCTTCATTCCCCAGTGTCGTGTATAGGTGACAATGTCTCCATTAACTAAGTCCCTCCCGGGATGATCTTGCGGTAGGTGGGATTCTACGTCGCGTCTGCTGACAAAGACCCCTGGGTAGAGGCCCGGTTCTCTTATGAAGCCCCAGCCCTTCCGGAGCTGGAACTCAGTCACACACCCCTGCCGCCGCGGTTCCCTCAGGGTACCTTTCTCTCTCCGGACACTCTCCTTGTCCGCGATCAGCTCTGCATGTTGCCGCTGTCGATTCCGCTGAGCTTCCCGCTCTTCCTCCTGCTGGCGTTTCTGCTTCTCCTCACGACGCTGCCACTCATATTCCCACTGGGCGGTGTAGGCGACGTCATCCAGGCGCGCCATCTCGTCCCAGTCGACGTCTGGTAACGACGGACAGGACCCCTCCGGTGTCCCTACCGGGGATCGATCCTCTGCTGCGGCCTCCTGGCCGGGCGGGCGCTCCGGAACTGGCGGTACCTCCTCAACCTCCTTCGCCTCCACCGCTTCACCGGTGGGATCAGGATTGGTACTTTCGGGGGCAGCCTCCGGTTGCTCCTTTGCCTTGGGCAGCAGAAGTTTTGGTAACTCCAGACGTAGGGGATCATCGAAGGGGGAGAACACCGCGTCCCACAGCCGCCGCTGCTCCAGGGTACGCCGGCGTCTCTCGATCTCTTCAAATCCAGGTTGTGGCAAAATCATCTTTTTCAGGCGTGCATTTTCTTCTTTTATTTCCAGCAATGCTTGCTGCAGGTGCAGGACCACGGATGACTCCGGTGCTGGTGGCAGCTTGGCTGGGGCACGGGGCCTGCCTTCCTCCGCTTCCCTGCTCGGCTGCACACGTCCTGCTTCCATGATGTTCCAGAAGATTCTTTCATCTTCCTCCTCCAGAGACGTCCGGTCTCTTCCGTGGAGGTGGGGTTTGCGTCTCCTCCTCTTTGCAGGAAAGGTGAAAAGGAGGCGGACCTCCTTTGCTGTAGGGCAGGATCGCATATTGTAATAGCACTTTGAGAGGGCAGGCATTTTCTTCGCGCCACAGGGGGGTACACGCCCACGAAGGTACGCCCACCTTCTTCTCCAGCGCCTGAGGGCGCGAATATGGCGACAAAGATGGCGATTTTTGGCGCCAAAAGTGCAAACAGTCCTTTTCACAAAAACAACTCCATAGGCACACAGGGCTCGCAATTTTGCGAGTTTCGTATCCTGTTCGTGACGCCAAAGTTTTGTGTCGACCCGCCACCACAATTGTGGGTTACCAGGGCAATGGGGTACTCAGAGCCGAGCCCGTAGAAGTCCATGGGATTGTCACAGGTAGCGGTGGCTCGGTCTGTGGCCCTAGCGGTCTGGCGTATGTTGGGGGAATATTTACAGGGGATAGATATATTTACAGTTCGTGACGCCACCTGTAGTCTTCTGGTAATTTATACCAGCGCTGCTGTAGATCTCTGAGGGGATGGTGAGGCAGCTAGATGTCGGGTCCCCTACAGGTGGGACTCTTCCCTCAGGTCGATAGTTAAGGCAGGGTTGTGCAGGCATGCAAGTAAATAACTCAGTCTCACACGGTCAGCGTCTTTCCATACCTTTACTTGTAAGATGGTAAGGCAGGTCCCAGGGAGGCTGATCCAAGGAGAATGTATTTCGAGATAGCAGCTGGACAAGTTAGGGGCCTCCTTTACTTTCAAATGATGAGTACAACCAGCATGAAGCGTAGTTCCCTCTATAACTCCAGCTATTCCATAGCTGTACTGCCCAGTCAGTTTTGTGGTCGGAGCCTTCCTGTGAGAGAGCTGAATTCCTATCTTGCTGATCAGGCTCAAAGTCTTCACTCCCCCTGACCCAGTTACGTACCGACTATTTAGGGGCTGCTTGCCGCGACCTAAGGTCCGGTAAGTCTCTGGTTTTCTTATCACTAAGCGTGAAGCTTTAGTGATCCTTCGGTCCTCAGTGACCGGTAACAATGTGCAGGACTTCTTCAATCCAAAAGCACTTTTCAAATATTCCTTTCCACTGTGCCTTTCGCCTTGTCCGCGCTTGTAGCATAAACACTCACACTTGCAAAAAGTCATATAATCACTCCCTTCTTCTCTTCCTTCAGAGTTAGTTACCAGACTCTCAGTAATCCACTAGGCAGGAGCACGTCTCTGAACCTTTCACTGTCCTTGGGACAGGTGACTGAAGTAATTCTGTACTAAACTCTTCTTTCTTTATCAATGTCTTCAAGTGAGGTACAGCTCTGACCAGGCTGAGGTGATCTATATCTCGCCCTTACTGGCCTCCACTTGCTGAACTGTTGATAGAACCAAGCTGGACTGCTTCCTCCCTCCAAGTCCCAGCTAGACTCCACACGTCTGCTCTGTCCGAAGACAGGAAACTGACTACTCTAATCACTCAACGAATACACACTGACCACTCCCTCACAAGTGACTACACTACCCTAAGGGTGTGTCTAGTGTATGTTGAGTGAATGGGTATTGAGCATTGAACTGCTATCTCTCCACACATTCTCCAGGGTACTGCGTGTGCCTAACACCAGGGCTACACACGGACAAGGCGAAAGGCACAGTGGAAGGAATATTTAAAAGTGCTTTTGGATTGGAGAAGTCCTGCACGTTGTTACCGGTCACTGGGGACCGAAGGATCACTATAGTTTCAAGCTTAGTGGTAAGAAAACCAGAGGCTTATCGGACCTTAGGTCGCGGCAAGCAGCCCCTAAATAGTCGGTACGTAACTGGGGTCAGGGGGAGTGAGGACCTTGAGTCTCTGCAGGACAAGATAGGAATTCAGCTCTCTCACAGGAAGGCTCCGACCACAAAACTGACTGGGCAGTACAGCTTTGGAATAGCTGGAGTTATAGAGGGAACTACGCTTCATGCTGGTTGTACTCATCGTTGTGAAAGTAAAGGAGGCCCCTAACTTGTCCAGCTGCTATCTCGAAATACATTCTCCTTGGATCAGCCTCCCTGGGACCTGCTTTACCATCTTACAAGTAAAGGTATGGAAAGACGCTGACCGTGTGAGACTGAGTTATTTACTTGCATGCCTGCACAACCCTGCTTTAACCATCGACCTGAGGGAAGAGTCCCACCTGTAGGGGACCCGACATCTAGCTGCCTCACCATCCCCTCAGAGATCTACAGCAGCGCTGGTACAAATTACCAGAGACTACAGGTGGCGTCACGAACTGTATATAAATCTATCCCCTGTAAATATTCCCCCAACATACGCCAGACCGCTAGGGCCACAGACCGAGCCACCGCTACCTGTGACAAACCCCATAGACTTCTACGGGCTCGGCTCTGAGTACCCCATTGCCCTGGTAACCCACAATTGTGGTGGCGGGTCGAGACAAAATTGGCGTCACGAACAGGATGCGAAACTCGCAAAATTGCGAGCCCTGTGTGCCTATGGAGTTGTTTTTGTGAAAAGGACTGTTTGCACTTTTGGCGCCAAAAATCGCCATCTTTGTCGCCATATTCGCGCCCTCAGGCGCTGGAGAAGAAGGTGGGCGTACCTTCGTGGGCGTGTACCCCCCAGTGGCGCGAAGAAAATGCCGGCCCTCTCAAAGTGCTATTACAATATGCGATCCTGCCCTACAGCAAAGGAGGTCCGCCTCCTCTTCACCTTCCCTGCGAAGAGGAGGAGACGCAAACCCCGCCTCCACGGAAGAGACCGGACGTCTCTGAAGGAAGATGAAAGAACGCTCTGGAACATCATGGAAGCAGGACGTGTGCAGCCGAGCAGGGAAGCGGAGGAAGGCAGGCCCCGTGCCCCAGCCAAGCTGCCACCAGCACCGGAACCATCCGTGGTCCTGCACCTGCAGCAAGCATTGCTGGAAATCAAGGAAGAAAATGCACGACTGAAAAAGATGATTTTGCCACAACCTGGATTTGAGGAGATCGAGAGACGCCGGCGTACCCTGGAGCAGCGGCGGCTGTGGGACGCGGTGATCTCTCCCTTCGATGATTCCCTACGTCTGGAGTTACCAAAACTTCTGCTGCCCAAGGCAAAGGAGCAACCGGAGGCTGCCCCCGAAAGTACCAATCCTGATCCCACCGGTGAAGCGGTGGAGGCGAAGGAGGTTGAGGAGGTACCGCCAGTTCCGGAACGCCCGCCCGGCCAGGAGGCCGCAGCAGATGATCGATCCCCGACACCGGAGGGGTCCTGTCCGTCATTACCAGACGTGGACTGGGACGAGATGGCGCGCCAGGATGACGTCGCCTATACCGCCCAGTGGGAATGTGAGTGGCAGCGTCGTGAGGAGAAACAACAACGCCAGCAGGAGGAAGAGCGGGAAGCTCAGCGGAACCGACAGCGGCAACATGCAGAGCTGATCGCGGACAAGGAGAGTGTCCGTCGGGAGAAAGGTACTCTGAGGGAACCGCGGCGGCAGGGGTGTGTGACAGAGTTCCAGCTCCGGAAGGGCTGGGGCTTCATCAGGGAACCGGGCCTCTACCCAGGGGTCTTTGTCAGTAGACGCGACGTAGAATCCCACCTACCGCAAGGTCATCCCGGGAGGGACCTAGTTAATGGAGACATTGTCACATATACACGGCACTGGGGAATGAAGGGATGGTATGCCCTTAACGTCGCCATCGTCCGTGACCCCGTCCCCGACGCTGGTAACGTCACCACTACCGCAGCGTCCCCGTCTCCAGCTCAAACAGCACCAGGCCGTGCCCCAGCATCGCCCCCTGCAGGTTCCTCGCAAATGGAAGTAATGTCTACATACTCTACATTACCTAGTCATTCTTCTACATCGCAACTTGCGACCCAGTTTCCATCGCAATCTATGACACGATCGATATCGCTAACTGTAACACAAATTGAAACGCAATCGGTGTCTCGCAAGGAGAAAGTACCCGTTGCGCCCCTGGAGGTTCGCACGAGAACTGTGGCGACCCAGACCCTAATAGCAGCGCACGACTTGTTAGTAATGGGATCTAGGGACCATCGCATTGTTCCAGCCCCCGGGGTGGAAAATGTATTTGAAATAGTTAAACAGTAAAAATCGGTGAGATCCAGATAGGGGTCTACCATAAGTAATGTTGTAAAAAGTTTAAGAATGTTTGCCAATTTTGCACAAGTTAAATGTGTATATAACGAATATATATATTGCCAAAAGTAGAATGCCCGGCTGGGTAATCAGATAAAAAGTTTTTGCACTTTATTGTGATGTGATTTGATATAATGTGTCTTTTTCTTATTATGGACTCAGAGGCTGAGGACTGTGCCAGCCCAGAACTTATCTGTATATAGTTGCACCTTGTGCCTTATCTTGGTTTTACATAAAACCACCACAATTACCTCTGAACATAAAACCCGTGTGGTGTGGCACTGAGTGAGGTCTGCATTCCTAAGTCCTGCAGCCCACCCAGGACCCACGTTGAAGGTTTGGTGCGGGTCCTTCACAAGAATTTTGCTGTGTATTAAATTAAAATGTATATTTAATATTTTGCACTTTTCTACATTTAATGTTTTGTTTGCAACGTTCAAGACATTCTTACCTCCCGGATGGGACGAATTAATGTTTAATGTTGATGTTTAATGCATAAACAAAATTTCTGTCTCTTTGTATTTTACAGCCCGGGAGTGCTGTCTTTTACCATGGGGGAATGTGTAGCTCTGGTGTGAAGGCACACGCAGTACCCTGGAGAATGTGTGGAGAGATAGCAGTTTAGTGCTCTATAACCATTCACTCAATATACACTAGACACACCCTTAGGGTAGTGTAGTGACTCGTAGGGAGTGGTCAGTGTAGATTCGTTGAGTGATTTAGTAGTCAGTTTCCTGTCTTCGGACAGAGCAGACGTGTGGAGTCTAGCTGGGACTTGGAGGGAGGAAGCAGTCCAGCTTGGTTCTATCAGCAGTTCAGCAAGTGGAGGCCAGTAAGGGCGAGATATAGATCACCTCAGCCTGGTCAGAGCTGTACCTCACTGGAAGACATTGATAAAGAAGGAAGAGTTTAGTACAGAAATACTTCAGTCTCCTGTCTCAAAGACAGTGAAGGTTCAGAGACGTGCTCCTGCCTAGAAGATTACTGAGAGTCTGGCAACTAACTCTGAAGGAAGGAAAAGAAGGGAGTGATTATATGACTTTTTGCAAGTGTGAGTGTTTATGCTACAAGCGCGGACAAGGCGAAAGGCACAGTGGAAGGAATATTTAAAAGTGCTTTTGGATTGGAGAAGTCCTGCACGTTGTTACCGGTCACTGGGGACCGAAGGATCACTATAGTTTCAAGCTTAGTGGTAAGAAAACCAGAGGCTTATCGGACCTTAGGTCGCGGCAAGCAGCCCCTAAATAGTCGGTACGTAACTGGGGTCAGGGGGAGTGAGGACCTTGAGTCTCTGCAGGACAAGATAGGAATTCAGCTCTCTCACAGGAAGGCTCCGACCACAAAACTGACTGGGCAGTACAGCTTTGGAATAGCTGGAGTTATAGAGGGAACTACGCTTCATGCTGGTTGTACTCATCGTTGTGAAAGTAAAGGAGGCCCCTAACTTGTCCAGCTGCTATCTCGAAATACATTCTCCTTGGATCAGCCTCCCTGGGACCTGCTTTACCATCTTACAAGTAAAGGTATGGAAAGACGCTGACCGTGTGAGACTGAGTTATTTACTTGCATGCCTGCACAACCCTGCTTTAACCATCGACCTGAGGGAAGAGTCCCACCTGTAGGGGACCCGACATCTAGCTGCCTCACTATCCCCTCAGAGATCTACAGCAGCGCTGGTACAAATTACCAGAGACTACAGGTGGCGTCACGAACTGTATATAAATCTATCCCCTGTAAATATTCCCCCAACATACGCCAGACCGCTAGGGCCACAGACCGAGCCACCGCTACCTGTGACAAACCCCATAGACTTCTACGGGCTCGGCTCTGAGTACCCCATTGCCCTGGTAACCCACAATTGTGGTGGCGGGTCGAGACACATCCACTCCAGAATCCAGTACAAACTTATTACCCTCACCCACAAAACACTCTATGGCTCAGCACCACCCTACATCTCCTCCCTCGTCTCAGTCTACCATCCTACCCGTGCCCTCCGTTCTGCTAATGACCTGAGGTCAGCATCCTCAATAATCAGAACCTCTCACTCCAGTCTCCAAGACTTCTCACGTGCTGCGCCAATTCTTTTGAATACACTACCCAGGTTAATGCGATTAATCCCCAATCCCCACAGTTTTAAGCGTGCCCTAAAAACGCATTTGTTCAGACTGTCCTAACTCCTCAACGCATTAACCTAACTATCCCTCTAGGCCCATTCAAAAAATTTTTTTTTACCATAATCAGGTTCCTCTTATTATGTTCTCACCGCTTTATGCATTTAATAGCCTCTGTGTCTGTACTGTTACATACATTGGCTGTTAACTGGTTCATGCAGAATTACATGAACACTCGATTCTTACACTATGGCTGGTCCGAACAATGAAAGCAATTGTTACCATCCACTTTCCCTGTCTCCCCTTTTCCTCATAGATTGTAGCTGTGAGCAGCAGGACCCTCATTCCTCTTGGGATCTACTTTGATCTGTGTTTATTGTTATGCTGTAATGTCTATTGTCTGTACAAGTCCCCTCTATAATGTAAAGCGCTGCGGAATATGTTGGCGCTATAGAAATAAAATTATTATTATTATTAAATAAAGATGATTAAAAACAAATAAAGATTGCAAAAGTTAAATAAATAAGCAGAATCCAAAAAATAAATAAATACAAAAATAGCGTAATAAAAGCTCCATAAAGGGCAGACGGCGATGTTATGCGCTGGTCGCCGTCCGCTATCTGTCTGATGTATGCAGCTGCCATTAATATGTTCTGATCAGCCGGGCACTTGCCCCGTGGGTATTTGGCTATAATGGTACTCTAATCACCCCCTATTATCATGGACCCTACTTTGGTTATTACAGTTGCACTTTGGGGAAATTCCAGCCGTAGTCGGCCATTGTGGAGTTATGGGGCAGACTATGGGTCACTCGGTCTCCGACCGGCTCTTTGCTCTGTTTCCCACATCCGCACCCCTTTACCCACAATGGGTGGCCGCGTGACAGCCCCCACGTATCCATTAGAGAAAAACATTTCTAAAAATGTAGGAATGGGAGACATAATGCCTGATTTGTGGACGGTGCCAAGGTCCATAAATGATGAGGATGAAACAGTATAACGATTTCTTTGTGCGTCTCACATGTATCAGTCTGTTCCGGATTTTTATGTAACCTCTGACAAATCAGTTTTCTTGCCGATGAAACATGTGAAGATTACGTGTCAAAAAGTAAATAGAATAGTCACGCTCAATATAAAGTGTGACTATCGGAGTTTATAGCTTAAAGGGACAGTACACTCGCCGTCTCCTTTTCCTCCATTTGCACTGAAAGAGAAATCAATTTATTATTTCCTGATACCAGATACTTCAGGCCAGGGAAAGCTGGCGAAGAAACGAATAAATCAAATCTGTTGTTCTCTGTTATCAGCCATTTATATAGTGGGAGCATACAAGGTTCCTTTATGAACTATCAATGGCAATAAATGGAAATATTATCTTGTACGGCTGGTACAGATCTTACACTTCTCACTATTATGCCCTGATTATAATTGTATCCATTCTAATCCGGAACTCCAGATTGATATAATTGTATCCATTCTAATCCGGAACTCCAGATTGATACAATGTATCCATTCTTATCCGGAACTCCAGATTGATACAATGTATCCATTCTAATCCGGAACTCCAGATTGATACAATGTATCAGCGCAGGCAAAAATGGATCAAACTATCCAGGAAAGGAAAGTTTTGTGCTACAGGATACAACAGTAACAACTTCTCCTTTCCAAAAGTCTTTGTTCTGTGCAGGTTTTTTTTTCAGCCTCTGGATGTAAACAGGAATGTTCCCATTCACTGACAGCAAGCAGAGATCAGAATAATGGTCCGAAATCAAAAGCACAAAGTGTGTTAGAAAGCTGCAGCTGTTTTCCTTCTGCATCAGTTCATGTGCTCGGCTTTTTCCAGGTCAGCACATGATAACATGGAGCTATTGATGATCACGGGGGCGTCCTACGATCGTCCTGGTCACAGATTTATTGAATTAAAGGCCTCTCTAATTAGTTAATCATTGGCCCCCAGTTACGGATTACACAACCTTGAACTCCGGGAAGATGTAGGAATAAACATGTTTTTTTCTGCGCTGGGTCCTGTTGCTGCTGATTAATGTTTTACCTTCACATCTTATTATTATTGCTGTGTAATAACATCCTGTTGGGGCCCCGTCGTCAGCACCCGTTATCTATACCATCGCAGTCATCTCTGTGATGCTGGGGCTTGTAGTTCCACATCAACACTTTTCAAATACACTACATAACATGTCAGCATTACAGCGTCTGTCTGACAACACTTGGGCCCGCCCCTGCGGATCCAATAACCAGAACTTTATGCAACACTGGAGCTTTAATGGTCATCCGAAACCGATCCTTGCATTGCAATTCACTTTAAGACCTCTGCTTGCCGTCAGAGAATGGAAACATTCCCATTCATATCCTGAGGATCAGTAGAACAACGTGGCGTCTTGCAGATGCAATACTGCCATTAACTCCGTCTTTACTAGGCAATTTTTTTTTCATTTTGACAGTTGCACGATTTTGCTTCTTCCTCTCCTCCTACCACGAGTCTTTTTTTATTTACAGTCAATATCGGCACACAAGCAGACATTTTTTGTGCGACCTGTTGTAGTTTTAAATTTACGCCATTATGCAACGTACTGAAAAAAAAAATCCAAAAATTCCAAATGTGGTAAAATGGTAAAAAAAATTGCAATTCCAGTATTGTTTTTTTGGGGTTTTGCTTTTGGAGCATTCTTCGTGCATAAAAAATTGACATGGAAACATAATTCTCCAGGTTGGTACGATCACAGCGATACCAAACTTCTATTTTAGTGGTAAAAAAAAAATCTGAAGTTTGTAAAAGAAACTTTGGATTTGTTTCACCCATGTTTTCTTTTACAAACTTCTGAAATTGAGACCTGTAACTTTTTTATTTTTTTTACTGATGGAGCTCGGTGTGTGCTGAGCTGTGATCTTTACACGAACCATTGTGGAATACATACGTCGTCCTGGTCACGTTTCATATAAGATTTTGGGACAGTTGCAGCAACTGGAAGACGTCAATTTCTGGTATTTTCAGATTTTTTTTCTTGACAATATTTACCCCACTGATAAATACGTTTTCTGTGGCCATAGATCAGACTTCTACAGATCCACAAAAACAGTAAATGTGTTTATATTATGTTTTTATATTATGACTATCATTACTATTATTGTTATCATTACTATTTCCGTTATTATTTGTATTATGATTTGTGTTGTTATGTTTATTATTAAAAATATTTCCAACATTTTCATTCTTAATAACAAAATAAAAACAATTTTGTTATCAATCTTTTTTTTATTATATTTTATTATTACTATTATTATTATTATTTTGTTTTGTGTGCTATTATTTTTAATAATTTCATTAATATTATTATTTTTGTTTTTTATTTTACTATTAATATTTTCATTATTATGATTATTATTATTTTTACTTTATTTTTATTTTAGTTACTTTTGCTTTTTTTATTATTGTTAATGTTGATAATATTTGTATTATTTTATTCTTATTTTTGCTATTTTTGTTATTATTAATAGTAATTATAATATTGTAATTATATTATTATTTTTACTATGGTTATTTTTGTTATTGTTAATATTTTATTATTATTATTACTATTATTTTGGTTATATGTGCTATTATTTTTAATATTTTCATTATTATTTATTATTATTGTTGTTTTTATTTTTAATATTTTCATTATTATGATTATTATTATTTTTGCTATTTTTATTATTTGTATATATTCATTATTATTATTCTTTTATTCTTATTTTTGCTATTTTTTTTATTAATATTAATTATAATATTGTAATTATATTATTATTTTTATTATGGTTATTTTTATTATTGTTAATATTTTATTATTAGTATTACTATTATTTTGGTTATGTGTGCTATTATTTTTAATATTTTCATTATTATTTATTATTATTATTGCTGTTTTTTATTTTTACTATTAATATTTTCATTATTATGATTATTATTATTTTTACTATTTTCATTAGTAATTTTTGCTATTTTTATTATTGTTAATATTGTCAATATTTTTAATATTATTATTATTTTATTCTTATTTTTGCTATTTTTTTTAATTAATATTAATTATAATATTGTAATTATATTAATATTTTTATTATGGTTATTTTTTATTATAATTGCTATTTTTATTATGGCTATCTTTTTATTATTCTTTATTCCTATTTCCATTATTCTTTTTGTTCTTATTATTTTTAATATTTTCATTCTGGCTATTTTTATTATTTTTCTTATTAATAAAATTTTCATTGCTATTATTACAATTAGTTATCCTTGCTATTTTTTATTTTTAAAATTTTTATTATTATTGTTTCTACTATTTCAAATGTTTGTTTTTTGTTTTATTATTTTATGATTATTATTGACTTTAGTTTTAACTGTATTTTTATTTCATTATTTCCAGGGAGAACTTGAACCTGATTGATCGTTTGTTCGATATTTTATTCATTATTTATTTGACTCACTCACATAGCGCCATTTATTCCACGGCTCTTTACAGACATTATCGGCTGGAATATTCAGTATTTGCAGTATATCATGGTCTCCTTGTGACCTCTGCTTGCAGCCAGTGAATGGAAACATTCCTGTTCCTATATTAGTTCAGAACGTTGAGTCTACAACACTCCAGCTTTTGCGGAACTACAACTCCCAGACGGACCTCGGAGCGTGAGGCTGTTAGGGCTTGCTGGGAGTTGTAGTTTCACAACAGCAAGAGCATCACTGACCCCTGGACGGGGACATTTTCTAAGCTCTGCCCCAGATTGAGAGTTTACGTTGACTGACAGCAAGCAGAGATCTTGAAAATGGAATTCTGACAAATAATATTAGAAAGATGTAGAACTTTTCATGACTTTATTGACCCAGACACATTGCATGCAGTCACTGCCCTCCATTATGGTCTCCACCAGGTGCGACCCCTCGCAGAGGGCAATGCTGGCTCGGTCCACATCTCACGTGGGAAGTGAATGGCTCCGTCCGCCTTGATGATCGGCTCCTCACCTCTTCACTTGTGACCTTCACCTTCCCGCTGAGGACAGGGGCTATTGGCCGGCTTACTAACGAGACATATGTTATACTGAGGGTGCGGGATAACAGCTATGGATTAGACTCATGGATTATATAGATTGATCTAAATTCTGTCATTATGGATTACTGACCCGACGCGTTTCCATGACAATGTCGGCTCTATCACTAAAAATAGGGGCTATTTACTAGGGTGTGTAAGACGATTCCGGGGCGGTAAGACGCGCTCATCTACAAGGGGCTTGAAGAACGTCTGTTTAGGGTCAGTTACAGGGGAAACGTACAAGATAGAAGAGACTCCAGAAAGGGAGGAATCCAACGCTCCTCTCCTGTACTGCCACCTAGGGGTGAAAGTCCTAAATGGCAACGGACAGCCTGAAAAAACACCTTGGAAGAAATCTAACTAAAGGTGAATCATACATTGTACGAGGGGCTCTCTATGGTAATGAATGTTACATTACGTGAAAGCCTTATGTGTCTAATATATGTTTTCAAAATTTTGTGTTTTTAGCTTATGGCAACAGTGTTCTACGCACGCGGAAAAAAAATGGCGGAGTCTCGTATTATTCCCCAGAGCTGCACTCACTATTCTGCTGGTGCACTCACTGTGTACATACATTACATTACTGATCCTGAGTTACCTCCTGTATTATACCCCAGAGCTGCACTCACTATTCTGCTGGTGCAGTCACTGTGTACATACATTACATTACTGATCCTGAGTTACATCCTGTATTATACTCCAGAGCTGCACTCACTATTCTGCTGGTGCAGTCACTGTGTACATACATTACATTACTGATCCTGAGTTACATCCTGTATTATACCCCAGAGCTGCACTCACTATTCTGCTGGTGCAGTCACTGTGACATACATTACATTACTGATCCTGAGTTACATCCTGTATTATACTCCAGAGCTGCACTCACTATTCTGCTGGTGCAGTCACTGTGTACATACATTACATTACTGATCCTGAGTTACATCCTGTATTATACCCAGAGCTGCACTCACTATTCTGCTGGTGCAGTCACTGTGTACATACATTACATTACTGATCCTGAGTTACATCCTGTATTATACTCCAGAGCTGCACTCACTATTCTGCTGGTGCAGTCACTGTGTACATACATTACATTACTGATCCTGAGTTACATCCTGTATTATACTCCAGAGCTGCACTCACTATTCTGCTGGTGCAGTCACTGTGTACATTACATTACTGATCCTGAGTTACATCCTGTATTATACTCCAGAGCTGCACTCACTATTCTGCTGGTGCAGTCACTGTGTACATACATTACATTACTGATCCTGAGTTACATCCTGTATTATACTCCAGAGCTGCACTCACTATTCTGCTGGTGCAGTCACTGTGTACATACATTACATACTGATCCTGAGTTACATCCTGTATTATACTCCAGAGCTGCACTCACTATTCTGCTGGTGCAGTCACTGTGTACATACATTACATTACTGATCCTGAGTTACATCCTGTATTATACTCCAGAGCTGCACTCACTATTCTGCTGGTGCAGTCACTGTGATACATACTTACATTACTGATCCTGAGTTACATCCTGTATTATACTCCAGAGCTGCATTCACTATTCTGCTGGTGCAGTCACTGTATACATACATTACAGTTACTGATCCTGAGTTACTCCTGTATTATACCCAGAGCTGCACTCACTATTCTGCTGGTGCAGTCACTGTGTACATACATTACATTACTGATCCTGAGTTACATCCTGTATTATACTCAGAGCTGCACTCACTATTCTGCTGGTGCAGTCACTGTGTACATACATTACATTACTGATCCTGAGTTACATCCTGTATTATACTCCAGAGCTGCACTCACTATTCTGCTGGTGCAGTCACTGTGTACATCATTACATTACTGATCCTGAGTTACATCCTGTATTATACTCAGAGCTGCACTCACTATTCTGCTGGTGCAGTCACTGTGTACATACATTACATTACTGATCCTGAGTTACATCCTGTATTATACTCCAGAGCTGCACTCACTATTCTGCTGGTGCAGTTCACTGTGTACATACATTACATTACTGATCCTGAGTTACATCCTGTATTATACTCCAGAGCTGCACTCACTATTCTGCTGGTGCAGTCACTGTGTACATACATTAATTACTGATCCTGAGTTACATCCTGTATTATACTCAGAGCTGCACTCACTATTCTGCTGGTGCAGTACTGTGTACATACATTACATTACTGATCCTGAGTTACATCCTGTATTATACTACAGAGCTCACTCACTATTCTGCTGGTGCAGTCTACTGTGTACATACATTACATTACTGATCCTGAGTTACATCCTGTATTATACTACAGAGCTGCACTCACTATTCTGCTGGTGCAGTCACTTGTACATACATTAATTACTGATCCTGAGTTACATCCTGTATTATACTACGAGCTGCACTCACTATTCTGCTGGTGCAGTCACTGTGTACATACATTACATTACTGATCCTGAGTTACATCCTGTATTATACTCCAGAGCTGCACTCTCTATTCTGCTGGTGCAGTCACTGTGTACATACATTACATTACTGATCCTGAGTTACATCCTGTATTATACTACAGAGCTGCACTCACTATTCTGCTGGTGCAGTCACTTGTACATACATTACATTACTGATCCTGAGTTACATCCTGTATTATACTCCAGAGCTGCACTCACTATTCTGCTGGTGCAGTCACTGTGTACATACATTACATTACTGATCCTGAGTTACATCCTGTATTATACTCAGAGCTGCACTCTCTATTCTGCTGGTGCAGTCACTGTGTACATACATTACATTACTGATCCTGAGTTACATCCTGTATTATACTCCAGAGCTGCACTCACTATTCTGCTGGTGCAGTACTGTGTACATACATTACATTACTGATCCTGAGTTACATCCTGTATTATACTCAGAGCTGCACTCACTATTCTGCTGGTGCAGTCACTGTGTACATACATTACATTACTGATCCTGATTACATCCTGTATTATACCCAGAGCTGCACTCACTTTCTGCTGGTGCAGTCACTGTGTACATACATTACATTACTGATCCTGAGTTACATCCTGTATTATACTCCAGAGCTGCACTCACTATTCTGCTGGTGCAGTCACTGTGTACATACATTACATTACTGATCCTGAGTTACTCCTGTATTATACTCAGAGCTGCACTCACTATTCTGCTGTGCAGTCACTGTGTACATACATTACATTACTGATCCGGAGTTACTCCTGTATTATACTCAGAGCTGCATTTACTATTCTGCTGGTGCAGTCACTGTGTACATAATTACATTACTGATCCGAGTTACCTCCTGTATTATACCCAGAGCTGCACTCACTATTCTGCTGGTGCAGTCACTGTGTACATAATTACATTACTGATCCGAGTTACTCCTGTATTATACCCAGAGCTGCACTCACTATTCTGCTGGTGCAGTCACTGTGTACATAATTACATTACTGATCCCGAGTTACATCCTGTATTATACTCCAGAGCTGCACTCACTATTCTGCTGGTGCAGTCACTGTGTACATACATTACATTACTGATCCTGAGTTACTCCTGTATTATACCCAGAGCTGCACTCACTATTCTGCTGGTGCAGTCACTGTGTACATACATTACATTACTGATCCTGAGTTACTCCTGTATTATACCCCAGAGCTGCACTCACTATTCTGCTGGTGCAGTCACTGTGTACATACATTACATTACTGATCCTGAGTTACATCCTGTATTATACCCAGAGCTGCACTCACTATTCTGCTGGTGCAGTCACTGTGTACATACATTACATTACTGATCCTGAGTTACATCCTGTATTATACTCCAGAGCTGCACTCACTATTCTGCTGGTGCAGTCACTGTGTACATACATTACATTACTGATTCTGAGTTACATCCTGTATTATACCCCAAAACTGCACTCACTATTCTGCTGGTGCAGTCACTGTGTACTTACATTACATTACTGATCCTGAGTTACATCCTGTATTATACCCAGAGCTGCACTCACTATTCTGCTGGTGCAGTCACTGTGTACATACATTACATTACTGATCCTGAGTTACATCCTGTATTATACTCCAGAGCTGCACTCACTATTCTGCTGGTGCAGTCACTGTGTACATACATTACATTACTGATCCTGAGTTACATCCTGTATTATACTCCAGAGCTGCACTCACTATTCTGCTGGTGCAGTCACTGTGTACATACATTACATTACTGATCCTGAGTTACATCCTGTATTACACCCCAGAACTGCACTCACTATTCTGCTGGTGCGGGGGACCCGGCAGTGAAGTGCACACAGGAGCGTGGAGATGGTCTGCAGGAGAGGCTGGAGCAATGGTCTGCAGCTGCCAGCACATGCTCTGCTGAAAAGCAGGGTGTGGTGATTAAACTCTGCAATACCACTCTTAAAGCTGCACTGCAAATAGCAATCCCCCCCCCAGCAGATAGCAGTGGAAAAAATACAAATAAAAATGTAAATAAGAATGGAAGTGGTGCAAGTGGTGTGAATAGTGTCTGTGATAATGGTGAAGGGTCAGGTGTTGGAGGGGCGGTTTCTGCTGGAGGTATGGTTGGTGAGAATGGTGCCAGTGCAGGTGAGTCGCACAGCCAGGGCCTGTGGGGTACTCGGCACCGAGCCCGTTCACTTCAATGGGGGATGTCACGGGTAGCGCAGCTCGGTCCGTTGCCCTGGGCGATCACCATAAAATGTGGGATATTTACAGGGGATTAAAGGATGTATACAGTTTATTCGTGACGCCACCTGTGGTACCTGGTCAGGGTGACCAGGGCTGCAGGGTAGATCCTCTGAGGGGTTGTTACTGGGCAGCAAGGTGTTAAGTCTTCCACAGGCAAGACTGGATCCCTCAGGGTATATGGCGGTGTTGGGGTGCAGGGGCAATAAGGCAGACAACACAAGAAAGTCTCTTTCTGTACCTTTACTGATGGTAGATGCAGGCACGTCCCGGGAAGCTGGCAGGGTGGAGGATGCACTTCCAGTAATCCCACTGAGTAGGTGTAGGGCCTCCGTACTCCTGTTGTGTGAGTTTCTGACCTGTGTGAAACGAAGTCTAACTCTGTCTTCAGTTATACACCCGGCTGACTTTGTAGTGAGGCCTTCTCTAGGATAGAACAGTGTCTCTGTATGCAGGGTCCTGCTAGACTCCGTCTTCCTGACCCCGGTTACGTATCAGCTCTGATGGGCCCCTGCGACTTGAAGTCCCACAGGGTCCCCGGTATCTCCTACTAGTCGTGTAGATGCTAGCAAGCTCGGACCTGGTGTCCGGTGGTGCAGAGTAGAGGTAAGCGATCAATGCTGTTTCAACCTCTGTCACTCTCTTTTCCTTCCACTCTCCTTTCGTCCTACTTCGACCTTCAGCATAAGCACACTCTAGCAGTAGATGGCAGGTTCTCCTTTCTCTTCACCGCTCTCAAAGCGTCGGCACGCTTACTCACTGAAACTACCTCAGTTGACTCAGTTCTGACCAGGCTAAAGTGGCTATCTTCCTCCACTATTACTGGACTCCACACAGTAAACTGAGTATACGCTGTAGTCTTCAGTCTTTCAGTAACTCTCTCTCTCAGCTCGTCTCTCACTGATCTGAGGTGACTAGAATCTCTAGACTCTCTGCTCTCTAAGACGTTCTGAGGAGATCTGAGGTAACTTGAGATCTCTGGTGTTCTGGTCTGAGGTAACCTGAAATCTGATCTAGTCTGAGGTAACTCACGTGTCTACACTGCCTTTATAACTGCGGAAGGGCTCCCTCTGGTGGATATAGGGAATAGTGCAGATGTGTTGTGTGCATATAGGTCACTGTGGGTTTACCTTCTGTTGCATCCTCCTGGGAACATGTAGCTCCAGACAAAGCTGGGCTACACACAGGGTCTTTTACTAGTGAAAATGGTGAGGCTGAGGTAAGTGAGGTGGAGATGGTTGACTGTGAAGTTGAGGGTTCAGGGAATTTAGGAGCTGGTCCATCGACCCCCTCACCTGCAGGCACCATAAGTTATGCGGCTGCTGCCGGTGGGGTTCTGCGGGGGTCAACCTCATCTCCGGACCCAGGGAATGATGCTTTTCGCCGCCGTTTCCTGGAGGCCCTTCAAAAAGGGGAGCGGACAATCAATGTAGAGGGAAGAGAGGTGGAGTTGTCCTACTGGCTAGATAAGTTTGGTCTAGCTGCCTTCCAAGAGAAAAGGGGCAGACAGTGTGGTTCCTCCCGACAGCCGGGCAGGGGGTCTCCAGGAGAAATGTTGTTCGTCTTCGCTGGAGGGGCGATGAGGCGTTTCCATCAAGGACAAATGTGGTGAAGCTCCTCATGAAGATGGACTTCAGGGCTATTGACATCTTTGCTCTGATACATCCTTTTGGAACCTCCACCTTTGATGTCAGCTTTGTTCGGCCGGAGGGCTTTGAGCTCTTTTGGTCAAATTATGAGCTGGTAAAAGAGGAGCCTGGCTGGCGAGGGTTTGCCGTGGGGGCAATTTCTCGCCAAAGTGGGGTAAAGAAAGTGACCTTTTTAACGTGTAATGAGTCTCTCTGGCATTGACAATGACCTGGTTGAGCCGGTACGGCGAGGTTGTGGAGGTCCCTAAGAAGAACCGGGGCGATTTTGGCATCTGGTCAGAAGGCTGGTAAAGTTGAAGCGTTCAGGGGGCACTGTCACCCACATCCCTTCCTCGGCTTTCCTGGGAAGGGATCGGATTCTGGTCTTCTACCAGGGGCAGCTGAAGGTCTGCCACAGGTGCGGTGATCCTCGCCACTTCAGCGCGGGCTGCAAAGTGCAGAAATGTGCCTTGTGTGGCGAGGTGTGTCACCTCGCCGCGTCCTGTGGTATCATTTGATGTCACTTCTGTGGTGATCTAGGTCACCCGTTCAGCCGCTGCCCTCGTTCCTTCTCTAATGCCATGGCCGGCCGGTCGAAGGGGAGCCGCGAGGAAGTTTTTGGCGGTGCAACTTCTGCAGAGGTTGGAGGTGGCAGCGGGGGAGGAGCTGAGGGGGCCTATCAGGAATGACAGGGCTAGGGGGCCCCTCTTACCAGCGGAGGCAGGCAAGGTATCAGGAGGGCAGGAGGAGCCTCAGGAAACTGGGGTAATGGATGCTCCCTCCACCGAGGCGATGGTCCATGTCACTGAGGCCCCGGGGGAAGAAGCGGCGAATTGAGGAGATCAGATGGATGGAGAATGAGGAAGTGGCTGATCTCTCAGATGCCTCCCAATATGAGGGGAACAGCCAAAAGAAATGGGTGACAAGGGTACCAAGAGTGCCAAAAGTAAAAAAAAGAAGAAAAAGAAGGGAGGTGGAAAATCTTCTCCCTCCCTGACCAAGGTGCCTAAGGAAAGTCCCACCGACTCCCCTCTGATCCCCCTCTCCAACCGGTTCCAAGCCTTGACGACCCTGCTGAGATGGGAGTCGGGGTGAGGTTCCGGAGGTAACATCTGGAGGGTCTTTGGGAGGGCCGGAGTCCCATCTCCAGAGGGTGTGTCTTCCTCGGGAGGTGGGGCCGACCCTGGGTCCAGAGATGAGAAAGAGATGGGAGGGATGGATACCTCTGTCTCTCTGAAAAGAAGAGGGGGGACTTCATCGTATGGAGATGAACTGTCTAGTAGAATGGGTGGGGGGAAGAAAAAGGCCATCTAACTCGATCACTCATGATGGTGGCACCCTCCCCGTTGACTCTGGCGACCAATAATGTCGCTAATATAAAGTCTGATGCGGCTAGATTTGCTGCCTTTGATTTTCTTACCCGATTTGAGGCTGAAATTTTGTTTTTGTAGGAGACCAGACTTACGGATATGGGGGCCATACGCAAGGCGGAGAGCGAGTGGAGGTGCGGGTCCTCGTACTGGTCTCTTGCAGCCGAGCCGTGTAGTGGGGTGGCAGTCCTTTTTAAGACTGCATCGGTTGAATGCCGGAGAGTTATCGAGGTAGAAATAGGGAGGTGCCTGGTCATAGACGTCTTCATGAGGGGACAGGAGCTTCAGCTCATTAACATCTATGGTCCACAGTCAAAGTGGGACCGTAAATGTCTCTTCCTGAAGATTAAGCCCTATCCTTTTACGAGCCAGCAGGTGGTCTTTGGAGGTGACTTTAACACTGTCACAAGGCTTCGTGATAGGGGAGGCTCCATTGACGGCTGGCTTATGATAATAATACTCTTAATAGCATAGCTAGTGACGCTCGCCTGGTGGATGTCCACATCCGGCACACCCCAGGTCACTGTGGTTTCACCTTTCATAGAGGTAGCTGTAGGTCTAGGATAGACAGGTTTTTTTTGAAGGAGGAAGCCATCTCTTCAGCAGTGTCCGTTGTTGAGGTGGAGTTCTCCGATTACTGTCTGATTTCTTTTTCTCTGAATATTTCAGAAACCCCTCGGATGGGAAAGGGACTATGGAAGCTGAATTCATCCCTCTTTGAAGAAGCAGAGATAAGACAATCCTTTGAGGACTTTCTTCAGAGACAGGTACCGCTTTTGGATCTCTGTAGCGATAATTCAGAGTGATGGGAGATGTTCAAGGAACAGGTTGCTAGTGTCTTCCGCCAGCTCTCGAGCCTCAGGAGCCTGAGCAGGTACCGCCTGTATCAGGAACTGAGGAGGAAACTCGAACATCTCGTCTCAGCTGGAGGTGACTGTGAGGAGATCTCCAGAGTGAAGTCTTTGCTGTAGAGGTGTCAGTATGATAGGCTCACATCTTTGGTTTTTGGTAGGGATTTTGGGAGGTACAGTTCGCCCGATCCCTACAGAAACTGTAAGATGTTGTCAATGAGTTGTAAGGTGGTGACAGGTTTGGTCGACGATACGGGTTCCCTGAACAGATCCAAATCATGGATCCTGGAGGTGATCAGATCTTTCTACTCACACCTCTTGGGGAAGAGGGATCTGGATCGGAACGTGATGTCGGCTTTCCTGGCCGAAGCCGTCCCTGAGCCAGGGGATGTCCCCTCTTCACGTTTTGACAGAGGTAATCAGGAAAGAGGAAGTGCGACTGGCCATTGATGGGCTTTGGCCTAAGAAATCGCCAGGTCCAGATGGCTTAACATCCGAGTTTTATAAGACCATTAGGGACTCCTTGGTCCCCCTCTTGACTGAGGTGTTTAACGAGTGTCTCTCCTCGGGCGCTCTTTCCCAGTCAATGAGGCAGTCAGCCCTGATTATCCTGTGAAAGGGTAAGGACTCATCCCGTATTGAGAATTGTCGTCCCATACCAGAAGGTTCTGGCAAAGGTGCTGTTCAAACGGCGGCTGGTGCAGTTTGCACCCCAGCTCCTTTCGGAGGCCCAGCGTTGCTCTGTTCCAGGCTGCAGCACTTTTAGTGCAGTACTTGTTGTCCGAGAGGCAGTAGAGCAGGGTAGGGCGTGTCACTGGAAGGGGTATTTGCTGTCTTTCGACCAGGCGAAGGCTTTTGATCGGGTGAATTATGAGTACCTCTGGTCCATTCTTCTGAGGTACAGTCTGCCTGTGGGGTTTGTGAATTGGCTAAAGATCTTTTATGCGGGGGCAGAGTCATTCCCGCTCGTGAATAGTTGGTCTGGCAGTCCTTTTGAGGTTGGGTCTGGGGTCTGCCAGGGCTGTCCGTTGAGCCCGCTGTTATACGTGTTCACCATAGATCCCCTTTTAAGAAAGATTGAGCGTGGGGCGTTGGCGGGAGTCAGGATGGACCAGGCGGCCCCAGAAGCCACTCTGAGGGAGGGAGCGTATGCTGATGACGTCTCCCTTTTTGTGTCCTCGGGTGAGGAGGCGGAGTAGGTCATGTCTGAGGTTGGTCGCTACTCGGGAGGCTTCTGGGTCCAGAATTAATCAGGAAAAGTGTGAGAGTCTCTGGCTGGGATGGGGAGACCCTAGTTTTGGTCTACCGAACACTCTTCCAGAGCCCCAGGCATCGTCAAAAAACCTAGGCATCGAATTTGGCCCGGGGGACTATCCCCAGCAAAATTGGGATGGCAGACTTAAGATCGCCGCCCAGAAGGTGGACCAATGGAAGGGTTGGTGTTATTATTCGGTAACCGAGGAGGACAATAGCAAAAATAGGCTAGGCAACCAGACACCCAGAGAGGTTGGTAACTTAGTGGATTGCAGACCCCTAAACTGACAACACAACTAGAATTAGCTGTGGGATGTACCTACAATGCCCTAGACGCCTCGAAACAGCCAAAGAGTTAACCAAGCCTAAAGAGAGAAAGGGGAAAGCTAACTGCCCCGGAGTAGAGCCCCAAAGGAATAGATAGCCCCCAAACATATATTGCCGGTAAGACAGATGAAGCAGAAAAACAGACAGAAAATAGAGTAAGTGTGTAGCCCTGGTATGTAAGGCACACAGGATCTGGAGAATGCACAGTAAGGTAACAGTTAAAGCTTGACACTCACTTACACTTCAGACACACCCACAGGGGTGTATAGGGGAGTGACGTGTAGCACAGGAGAGAGTCAGTCTAGCTTCCTGTCATCGTACAGAGCAGTCAGGGCTAGTTCTTCTCAGACAGTGAGGATTCCTGTCAGAGCTCTGGGTGAGCAGAAGATTAGTTCCTGCCAATTCAACGAAGTGGAGTCTAGTAACGGATGACTAGTTATCATCCCGAGTCTAGTCAGAGTTACCTTTTACTCAGTCTGAACTTTGAGGAAACTGAGAGTTACTCAGTGAGACCAAGGAAGAAAACTGACTTTCTATCTTCACGCTTCAGTGCTACATTGAAAGCAGAAGCAGGGCGAAGGGCATAGTGGGAAGGATTCAGAAGTGCCTTAAGGATCGGATTATCCTGCACATTGTCACCGGTCACTGGGGACCGAAGCGTCACTATAGCTCCAGGCATAGTGATAGAAAAGCCAGAGTCTTACTGGACCTTAGGTTGCAGAAAGCCGCCCTTAGAGTGCCAGTACGTAACCGAGTCAGGAGAACAAGACTTCTGAGTCCGGCGCGCGGCAAAAGAAAGTACTTAGTTCACCACTTATAAGGCTCTATCACAAAACCGGCCGGGCAGTACAGCTAGTGGGAAAAGCTGAAAACTATAGAGTTAACTTAGCTACAGGCAAGCTTGGACTCACTCATCATTTGGAAAGAGAAGGAGGCCTGTAACCTGCTCAACTGTTACCGCTACGTGCATTCATCCACCCCGAACAGCCTCCCTGGGACCTGCCTGAACAACTTGAAGTAAAAGGTATGGAAAGAAGCTTCTATGTGTGAGACTGAGTTATTTGATTGCATCCCTGCAGAACCCCACCATAACTATCGACCTGAGGGAAGAGTCCCACCTGTAGGGGACCCGACATCTAGCTGCCTCACCATCCCCTCAGAGATCTACAGTAGCGCTGGTCTTAGTGATCAGAGAACTACAGGTGGCGTCACGAACTGTATATATACCTATCCCCTGTAAATATTCCCCCCAACATACGCCTGACCGCCAGGGCCACAGACCGAGCCAGCGCTACCTGTGACAACCCCATAGACTTCCATGGGCTCGGCTCTGAGTACCCCATTGCTCTGGTAAACCACAATTGTGGTGCGGGTCAAGACAACTTGGCGTCACGAACAGGATCCGAAACTTGCAGCATTGCGAGCCCTGTGTGCCTGTGGAGTGTTTTGGTGAAAAAGACTGTTGCTATTGTTTGGCGCCAAATACCGCCATATTTGCCGCCAGATTCGCGCCCTGAGGCGCTGGAGAAGAAGGTGGGCGTACCTGAAGGAGCGCGCAAAGTCTTGGACACGCCCCCGGCTCTGACTCAGCGGCAGGTCCTGCGACAGGAAGTGGACGCTCTGACATCAGAGCGCCTGCGACGAAGGTCCTGTTCCTACTGCTGTGCCTGTGAAATAGCAGCATCTGAAACCGGTAGGCTCCGTTTAACCAAGGGGGCGCTAATATGTTGCAACAACCGGCCGACAGTGCGGCCCCAGCCGGAGGACCCGACTCCGCACCGCGTGGCGTTGTAGCGCCAGATGGGGGCGCAGGCCCCACACCCAGTCCGGTGGTCCCGCTCATGCCACTAACGCTTCCATATATGCCTGGGGCGAAATGGCTTCCCCAGTACAGCGGCGAGCCAGGCACTTTAGCAGGATTCAAACGGAAGATATGCAGTGTCCTGGAAATGTACTCTATGTCTGAGAGGCAAAAAGCTGCAGTATTAATAGGGCAGCTAACTGGCGCTGCTGAGAGAGAAGTGGAGACTTGGGCTACCACGGACCAGGAGTTGGTGCCTGCGATCCTCTTAAAGTTACAGGCCATTTTTGAAGATCGCACCGAAACAGATCTCCGGATGGCATTCTATAACTGTTCACAGCAACCAAGTGACAGCATAAGGGACTATGCCTGCCGACTACAAGGGGCCCTGAGAGCCCTCAAGCAGGTTAATACCATAAGTGTCATTGATGAAAATAAGATGCTGAAAGAACAATTTGTGCAGGGACTGAGGTCCCAAGCGGAACGCAGAACTGTGAATTGGTGGTCTTTAGATCACCCTGATGCTACCTTTGATGCCCTAAAGGACATGGCAATAAAAGGGCTGCGGCCCCTGGGCAAACCTGAGGTGGCAACCCAACATCGTCAGGGTGAAGTCACTCTGGAGCCGGCGGCAACCCCCTTTTCCTCGCTAGTGGCCGAAACCAAAACGCAGGTGACACCCCCTAGTGAACTGGACTGTCTGCGCTCAGAGGTGCGCCAGCTGACTAAAAATCTGGCTGCTGTGATGAGTGCCCTGCAGCTGCGGAAAGAGGAAGAAGGGAAGATCTTATTAGCTGATTGCCCAGAAGACGTCCCGTGGATGAACCGGAGAAGAAGGAAGACGTCGCCCCCCCGGAGGAGGACAACGCCACCCCAAGGAGCGACCTCTGATCAACACCCTCCTCGTCGGGAGATCACCTGTTACCGATGCAACCGGAAAGGTCATATGTCTCCACAGTGTCCTTTAAACGGGCAGAACCTGGGTCCGAGGGCCAACACCCAGGAGGAGACCCGTCAGGCCCCCTAGACTGGAACCGCAGGTATGTGGGTGGACGACCCTACCTGTCTATCATTCTAGATGGTATTGCTGTTCCGGCATTGTTAGACACTGGGTCTCAGGTGACCCTAATACCTGATGCCCTATATACTAAGTTCTGGTCAATGGACAGTCTTAAACCCCCGAGCCCTGACTTTACCGTGTATGCTTCTAATGGTCTTCCTGTAGAAGTACTCGGGACAAAATGTGTAGATGTGAAAGTGGGCAGAGAGGAGTTGAAAGACCAGGGGCTTCTGGTAGTAAAGACTGTAAATGAGGAGAACGGTTTAAATATAATTTTGGGTACTAACATTATCAGTAATTGTTTGGGAGAAGTTGTGTTCTTACTCCAACAGCTCGCTGAGATTGCCCGACCAAGGCAGAAAGGAGTAATCCAAAGAGAGATCCGGGCCCTGGTGTGTCAGCAGCAAGCGAAGCTTACAGACGGCGAAATTGGTAATGTACGGGTCACTGACTCGAATCCCATTGTGATACCCCCAATGAGTGAAATGATAATCTGGTGCCGGGCAGCCATAGGTCTGAGAGGACAGAATTACCAAGCTGTAGTAGAACCCCACATTCAGAACATAGACCTACACTTATGACTGCTAGGGGAGTAGTGGAAGTGGTGAATGGAAGAGTACCGGTACGGCTTCTCAACTGGGGAGATGATGAGGTAAACTTACCCCGTTATGCAACCATTGCTAAACTACATGCTGTTGACAATAATTCTATTCTCCCGGCTGAGTCCTTAGACTCCCGCCAAATAGCGGAGGACAATGACCCGGCAACCCAGGTGGCGGAATGGTGTCAGCAACTCCATGTTGGGACGGACACCACTCCCGCTCACCAGAAGCAAGGGGTATTACGGGTGGTGCAAGAGTACGCCCAAGTATTTAGCAAGAATCCACTTGATTTTGGGATAATTAAGGGAGTACAACATCATATCCCTACAGGCAGTCATCCTCCCATCAAAGAGCGGTATAGGCCCATACCTCCAGCCCATTATCAGAAGGCTAAGGAAATGTTGCGAGATATGAAAGAAGCCGGAGTAATCAGGGATAGTTGTAGTCCCTGGGCAGCACCTCTAGTCCTGGTTAGAAAGAAAGATGGTAGCTTGAGAATGTGTGTGGATTACAGGCAGGTGAACCGCATTACACACAAGGATGCATACCCGTTACCACGTATAGAGGAGTCATTAGCTGCTCTGAAAACGGCTAACTACTTTTCTACCCTTGATCTGACTAGTGGATACTGGCAAGTGGCTGTGGCTGAGGAGGATCGTGAGAAAACGGCTTTCACCACCCCAATGGGGCTCTGTGAGTTCGACAGAATGCCGTTTGGGCTCAGCAGTGCCCCAGGAACATTTCAGAGAGTGATGGAGAACTGCCTGGGACATCTCAATTTTGAAACCGTGCTGCTATACTTAGACGACGTCTGTTATGTTACGGTAGCTGAGGAGTGCAGGCAAAAAAGGAAATACACCAGAGCAGTTGGAATCTATGAGATTGCAGTACCCTGACTAACCACCACAACTAGAGGCAGCCGTGGAGCGTTCCTACGTTGGTCCTAGACGCCTCGTCACAGCCTGAGAAACTAACTACACCTAAAGATAGAAATAGGAAAGCTATCTGCCCCGTAGCAGAACCCCAAAGATAATAGAAAGCCCCCAAACATGTAATGGCGGTTAGACAAGAGGAAATACTGACACAGAAAGAAAATAGTATGAGCAAACGCTGGGGCCCAAACTAACTAAATAGAAAAGGACAGGAAGGGTACTTACTGCAATCTCAGAAAACCCTGAAAAACACCAACTCTACTAATTTCAAAATCACCTGAGATCACACGACCTCTACCACCTAAATTAGTTCTCTGGTGTAACAAAAACAGCAGCCACTGAAAAAACTGGAAAAAGCAAAAGTACAAAACACAGTGGCTGGACTAAACTGAGAGGGCAAAAGCCCCCGGAGGGGACCCAGAAGGCCCCCACAGAAGTGCAGGACCAAATGCAAAAATATAGCAAAAACACAAAATAAGAAATAGTCTTATCTGATAGCAGGAGATGCAGACACGACACAGCAGGCTACAAGGGAAACTGGAAAGAAGGATTCAGACCAGAACAATTGATCACCGGCAACCCTGATGGGAAAATTACTCCCTTATATAAGACCAATCAGTAACACCTGATTCCCAGTCCTCACAATCCTCACTAGTACCGCTTGTAACCACCAGAGGGAGCCTCTGCTCAGAACTCATCTCAAACCCATTCACAACAGTACCCCCCCTTGAGGAGGGGTCACCGAACCCTCATTTGAGCAACCAGGTCGGTCAGGATGAGTTCTATGATACGCACGGATAAGTCTCCTAGCATGGATGTCCGAAGCAAACACCCAAGAATTGTCTTCCTGACCATAACCTCTCCATTTAACCAAATACTGGAGTCTTCGTCTAGAAAAACGAGAATCCAATATTTTCTCAACCACATACTCCAGATTGCCCTCAACCAAAACAGGGTCAGGAGGCACAGCAGCAGGAACCACTGGCTCAACAAACCTCTTCAACAAGGACTTGTGGAACACGTTATGGATCTTAAATGTCCCTGGAAGAAGCAAACGAAAAGAAACAGGATTAATAATCTCCATGATCTTATAAGGTCCAATGAACCTAGGCTTAAATTTAGGAGATGCTACTCTCATAGGAATATTCTTTGAGGACAACCAGACCAAGTCCCCCACTTTAAACCGAGGACCATCAGTCCTATGCCGGTTAGCAAACCGCTGGGCCTTCTCCTGAGAGAGGGACAACCTCTCCACTACCTGGTCCCAAATCTGCTGCATACGCTCAACAACAGAGTCAACACCTGGACAGACAGAAGCCTCCGTCTGTCCTGAAGAAAATCGAGGGTGAAACCCAGAATTACAGAAAAACGGAGACATCAAAGTGGCAGAGCTAGCCCTATTATTAAGAGCAAACTCAGCCAAAGGCAAAAAAGAGACCCAGTCATCCTGATCAGCAGACACAAAGCATCTTAGATAAGTCTCCAATGTCTGGTTTGTTCTCTCAGTTTGACCATTGGTCTGAGGATGAAATGCCGAGGAGAAAGACAATTGAACACCCAGTTTAGAACAAAAAGTCCTCCAAAATCTGGAAACAAACTGGACTCCTCTGTCAGACACAATGTTCTCAGGAATGCCGTGTAAACGAACCACGTGCTGAAGGAACAACGGCACCAATTCAGAGGAGGAAGGCAACTTAGGTAATGGCACAAGATGTATCATTTTGGAAAACCTATCACAAATTACCCAGATGGTGGTCATTCTCTGAGACACAGGAAGATCGGAAATGAAATCCATAGAGATATGGGTCCATGGTCTCTTGGGCACAGGCAATGGCATCAACAAACCACTAGAGCGAGAGCAAGGCTTGGAGCGAGAGCAAGTCCCGCAGGACTGCACAAATTCCCTGACATCGCGAGACAAGGTAGGCCACCAAAAGGACCGACTAACCAAGTCTCTGGTACCAAAAATTCCGGATGCCCAGCCAATGCGGAACAATGAATCTCAGACATCACACTCTTTTTCCATTGGTCCGGGACAAACAATTTTCCAACAGGGCAGCGCTCGGGCCTATCCTCCTGACACCCCTCCAGAGCAAGTCTCAAATTGGGCGAGATGGCGGAAAGAACTACACCCTCCTTCAAAATAACAGAGGGATCAGATAGCTCAGGAGAGTCCGCAAGGAAACTCCTCGAGAGGGCATCCGCCTTAACATTCTTAGTGCCAGGAAGAAAGGAAACCACAAAATTAAAACGTGTGAAAAACAAGGCCCACCTGGCCTGTCTAGGATTGAGTCGCTTGGCAGATTCCAGATAGACCAGATTCTTATGGTCCGTAAGGACCACCACCTGATGTTTGGCTCCCTCCAGCCAATGTCTCCACGCTTCAAAAGCCCACTTCATGGCCAATAACTCCCGATTACCCACGTCATAATTACGTTCAGTAGGAGAAAATTTTCGAGAGAAAAAGGCACAAGGGTTACTTTTAGAGGTCTCTGGATCTTTTTGGGACAAAACGGCACCTGCCCCAATTTCAGAGGCATCAACCTCCACCTGAAATGGCAGAGAAACATCAGGCTGCCGTAGAACAGGAGCAGAAGTGAATCTCTGCTTAAGTTCCTGAAACGCAGAGACTGCCTCAGGAGGCCAATTCACCACATCAGAACCCTTTCTGGTCAAATCAGTTAATGGTTTAACAATAACAGAGAAATTACCAATAAATTTACGATAAAAATTGGCAAAACCCAAAAATCTCTGAAGAGCCTTTAATGAAGTAGGTTGGACCCAATCACAGATGGCCTGAACCTTGACCGGGTCCATTTCAATAACAGATGGGGACAAAATGAATCCCAGAAATGAGATCTTCTGTACGCCAAAAAGACACTTTGATCCCTTCACATACAGAGCATTCTCTCTCAAAATCTGGAATACAGTTCGAACTTGTTTCACATGAGAGTCCCAGTCATTAGAAAAAATCAAGATATCATCCAAATAAACAATCAGAAACTTGTCCACAAAATCCCTGAAAATGTCATTCATGAAGGACTGGAAGACGGAAGGAGCATTAGTGAGCCCAAAGGGCATCACAAGGTACTCAAAATGCCCTTCAGGGGTGTTAAATGCCGTCTTCCATTCATCCCCGTGCTTAATGCGAATAAGGTTATACGCCCCCCTGAGGTCAAGCTTGGTAAACCAAGTAGCGTTTTTCACCCTGGAAAACAGGTCAGAAATCAAGGGTAACGGGTATTGATATTTCACAGTAATATTGTTCAAGAGACGATAATCAATACACGGCCTTAATGAACCATCTTTTTTGGCCACAAAGAAAAAACCGGCACCTAAGGGTGAAGAGGATGGTCTGATATGACCCTTCTCCAATGATTCCTTGATATAAGACCGCATAGCGTCATGTTCAGGTACAGACAAGTTAAAAAGGCGACCTTTAGGGAATTTACTACCCGGCACTAATTCAATAGCGCAGTCATAGCTCCTATGGGGAGGTAAGGATGCAGATTTACTTTCGCTAAACACATCAGAAAAATCAAACAAAAAGTCAGGAACATCCTCAGCCTGGGGGGAGGCAGAAAAAACAGGAGTGTTGGTATTAACACATTGGCAGCCCCAACTGGTTACAGACACAGATTTCCAATCCAAAACAGGATTATGAGACTGTAACCAAGGGAAACCCAGCACGATAATGTCATGCAGATTATATAGAACCAAAAATTTGCAGCACTCCTGGTGATCAGGTTCAACCCTCATTATCACCTGAGTAGAAAATTGGGGTTTATTCTCAGCCAAAGGGGTAGAATCGATCCCCAGTAAAGGAATAGACTTCTGTAGGGGTATCAAGGGAAACCCACAACGTTTAGCAAAATCATAATCCATCAGGTTAATAGCTGCTCCAGAATCAACGAAAGCCTGAGCAGAAAATGAGGACAGAGAGCATATCAGAGTGACAGTTAATAAAAACTTAGTCTGAACACTACCCAAGACAACTGAGCGTGCAAAATGTCTTCCCCGCTTAGGGCAGACTGAAATAGCATGAGAGGCATCACCACAGTAGAAACATAACCCATTGCGCTTTCGAAACTCATGACGCTGTGCCCCAGACACCACTCCATCACACTGCATGGGCTCAGCAGCTGGCTCACAAGGCAACACCACTCCACGCATACTTCTCCGCTCACGCAAACGTCTGTCAATTTGAATCGCTAATGACATAGAATCATTGAGACCAGAGGGGACAGGGAATCCCACCATAACATCCTTTACATTATCCGACAGACCCTTCCGGAAAAGGGCCGCCAAAGCGTCGTCATTCCATTTGGTCAGGACTGCCCACCTACGGAATCTCTGACAGTATAACTCAGCGTCATCAAGCCCCTGATTTAATGCCAACAAGGCTTTTTCAGCTTGATCAGTGACATTAGGCTCATCGTACAATAACCCCAAAGCCTGAAAAAATGCATCAACATCACTCAAAACAGGATCCCCAGGTATCAGGGAAAAAGCCCAATCCTGAGGATCGCCGCGCAGGAGAGAGATGATAATTTGAACCTGCTGCGCTGCGTTTCCTGAGGACTTAGATTTTAAGGCAAGAAACAATTTACAATTATTTTTGAAATTCTGAAACTTAGCTCGATCCCTAAAAACAAATCTGGCATGGGGATCCTAGGTTCCACAACAGGCAACCTAGCAAGATATGCAGCAATACTCTGAACCTCAGTGGCAAGCTGATCCACACGGCCAGACAACTGTGCAAACTCCATTGGGAGAAAAGATCCTCCCCAGCACCCAGAGATACAGAGGGAAAAAAAAAAAAATGCAACAAATAGAAAAATATCTCTGACAACTTTTCTTCCTTCAAAATATTTTTTCCCTTCTGTGAGTACCATACAATTTTTATGGCCGGTGATACTGTTATGTTACGGTAGCTGAGGAGTGCAGGCAAAAAAGGAAATACACCAGAGCAGTTGGAATCTATGAGATTGCAGTACCCTGACTAACCACCACAACTAGAGGCAGCCGTGGAGCGTTCCTACGTTGGTCCTAGACGCCTCGTCACAGCCTGAGAAACTAACTACACCTAAAGATAGAAATAGGAAAGCTATCTGCCCCGTAGCAGAACCCCAAAGATAATAGAAAGCCCCCAAACATGTAATGGCGGTTAGACAAGAGGAAATACTGACACAGAAAGAAAATAGTATGAGCAAACGCTGGGGCCCAAACTAACTAAATAGAAAAGGACAGGAAGGGTACTTACTGCAATCTCAGAAAACCCTGAAAAACACCAACTCTACTAATTTCAAAATCACCTGAGATCACACGACCTCTACCACCTAAATTAGTTCTCTGGTGTAACAAAAACAGCAGCCACTGAAAAAACTGGAAAAAGCAAAAGTACAAAACACAGTGGCTGGACTAAACTGAGAGGGCAAAAGCCCCCGGAGGGGACCCAGAAGGCCCCCACAGAAGTGCAGGACCAAATGCAAAAATATAGCAAAAACACAAAATAAGAAATAGTCTTATCTGATAGCAGGAGATGCAGACACGACACAGCAGGCTACAAGGGAAACTGGAAAGAAGGATTCAGACCAGAACAATTGATCACCGGCAACCCTGATGGGAAAATTACTCCCTTATATAAGACCAATCAGTAACACCTGATTCCCAGTCCTCACAATCCTCACTAGTACCGCTTGTAACCACCAGAGGGAGCCTCTGCTCAGAACTCATCTCAAACCCATTCACAACAGACGTCATCGTGTACTCCAAGACATATGAGGACCATCTGAAGCACCTGGCAGAAGTATTTGAGTCCCTGTCCAGGTACGGGATGAAGTTGAAACCCTCAAAATGCCATCTACTTAAACAGAAGGTACAATATTTGGGGCACATCGTCAGTTCGGAAGGAGTAGCGCCGGACCCAGAGAAAGTCACTGCCATCCAGAAGTGGCCGGAGCCGAAGAACCTCAAGGAAGTGCGACAGTTCCTGGGACTAACGGGTTACTACAGAAGGTTCGTGAAAGATTACACGAAGAAGGCAGCGCCTCTACAGGACCTCCTAGTAGGCCAATCCCTAAAGAGCAGAAATCCTCCCTTCAATTGGGGTAAGGAACAGGCTGAAGCATTCCAAAAGATGAAAGAGATCCTTACAGGCGATGAGATCTTGACGTATCCTGATTACAGCCAACCGTTCCTGCTGTACACCGATGCTAGTAATGAAGGTTTAGGAGCAGTTCTCAGTCAGAAGCAGAATGGCCAAGAAAAAGTCATCGCTTATGCCAGCAGAAAACTCAGGCCAACTGAGAGGAATCCGGAAAATTATAGCAGCTTCAAGCTGGAGTTTCTGGCGCTGGTCTGGGCCATTACTGAAAGATTTAAGCACTATCTGGCCTCCAACAAGTTCACGGCGTACACAGACAACAACCCGCTAACGCACCTGGAAACGGCCAAGTTGGGCGCCATGGAGCAGCGTTGGATGGCTCGGTTGTCTAATTACCAGTTTACTATCAAGTACCGGGCAGGCCGAAAGAATGCTAATGCTGACGCATTGTCCCGAATGCCGCATGACTCTGACACGGAGGAAGAATCGGACGACCTGGAAGAAATTGAGCTACCTGCGTTCCATCGAAATGGGGTAGTCCACGAGCATCGAGTCTACGGAAAGCAGTATGGTGCAACGTTAAATCCTTTACCCCATCACAGCTGGAAAGAGACTCAGGACAGCGATCCAGTGGTCAGCCGTATCAAGGAGTTGTTAAGACAGGAAGGTTCCTCCTTGGAAAAAGATGCACCTATGTCAGCAAAGCTCCTGTGGAACGAGAGAAGCAGGTTATTCCTATACCGTGAGAAGTTGTGCAGGAGATACGTCAATCCCAGGACCCACGAGATGGTCTGGCAAATAGTGGTCCCCAAGGCAGACGTCCAAATGGTGTTGGAAGCATACCATGATCAAGCAGGACACTTTGGCTGGAGAAAGCTGGAGACCCTGTTGAGGTGCCGGTTCTACTGGGTAGGGATGCGCAGCTCCATTGAGAGGTGGTGTCGGAACTGTGGACCCTGTGGTCTCAGAAGAAAGGACTACGGTAGTCAGAGGGCACCCCTGCAGCCTATCCGGACGACTCGTCCCTTGGAGATTGTGGCCCTGGACCACGTCAAACTGTCGCCAAGTAGATCTGGATACTCATACGCCTTGACCATGGTGGACCATTACTCTAGATTTCTGGTGGTTGTACCAGTTAAGGATCAGACAGCAGTGACGGCAGCAAAAACCTTTCAAGCAAGCTTCTGCAGACCGCATGGGTATCCGGAGCAAGTATTAACCGATCAAGGACCTGCTTTCGAAGCTGATCTATTCAAGGAATTCTGTCACATGTATGGGTGTAAGAAAATTAGAACAACACCATACCATCCTCAAACCAACGGTCTTTGCGAGAAAATGAACCACATTGTCCTTGATTTGTTGAAATCCATACCGTTGGAGGACAGAAATCGATGGCCGGACTTACTACCTGATTTGGTTGACTTGTATAACCATATACCTGTAAGTTCCACTAACTGCACTCCAGCCTATCTTATGAGAGCAAGGCCCGGAAGACTACCAATGGATTTAGAACTTGGAGTGGTAGAACCAGAGGCAGATGACGCTATTGAAAACTGGGACATCAATCGGCAAGAGCAATACAGAAGAGTGCAAGTCTGTGTAGAAGAAAGTCTCAATAAGGTACGGGAAAAACAGGAAGATATTTACAACAGGAATGCTCCTGCCAAGCCTTTGATGCCTGGAGAAGTGGTATTGAAAAGGAAAAGGAAAATGCACAAATTGGATAACCAGTGGGAGCAAGAACCCTACGTCGTACAAGATTCCAAATATGACAATAGAAAAGTTTGTATCATCAGTAAGGACGGAGGAAGAACAATATCCACTGTGTCCAGAGACCATTTGAAATTGTGTCCAGAACCCTTAAAGTTTCGTGAAGAGAACTCTGTCATCAATCAAGAAGAAAGAAAAGAAGAGGTCATACACACGGATCTGGGAGATTTCCCTGCAGATTGGCCGAGACTGGGAGATGCTGTAATAATTCCGGTGTTGCAATTTTATCAGCCACAAGAGGAAGTTCTACCTCCAGTTGTGCCCATGGTGCCAGTTGAGCCAGTTCAGGAGTTACCTACTCCAGCAGCACCCCAACCTGCGGAACCTCAAGAGGAAGAATCATCGGAAGCAGCGCCCCATGCTATGGGAACCCCTGGTGAAGCTGACTCACACCGCCCAGCCATCAGTACGCTTGCCAGATCCATAGAAAGATTGAGGCAGTTCTATAGTTTGCCGTTACGTAGAACAGTTGGGTTAGAGATTAATATACCTGAAGCTACTCCACGTAGATCAGAACGTACAACGAAAGGGAAGATACCTATTCGTTATCAAAAGTAGTCCTAGCAAACTAGTTTACTAAGTATGGATAATTGTATAAAGTATTGTTATGATATGTAAATTACTTGAAAATGTTTCATGATGGACTCTGAGGCTGAGGACTGAGCCAGCCCAAGAACTGATCTTGTATATAGTTGTACTTTGTGCATTCTCTACCAGCACACCTACCTCTGAACATAAAACCCGTATGGTGAGGCACTGAGTGAGGTCTGCATTCAGATGTCCTGCAGCCCACCCAGGACCCACGTTGAAGGTTTGGTGCGGGTCCTTCACAAGAATATCGTCATCTATTTATATGAAAATGTCTACTTAGTATTTTGTATTTTTCTATGCCTATTGTTATAATGCAACGTTCAAGAAATCCGTACCTCCCTGATGGGAAGAGTTTAAAATGTTACTTGTTTAAATGGAAAACAAAATGTCTTTCTTCTTATATTTCACAGCCCGGGAGTGCTGTATTTTACCAAGGGGGAATGTGTAGCCCTGGTATGTAAGGCACACAGGATCTGGAGAATGCACAGTAAGGTAACAGTTAAAGCTTGACACTCACTTACACTTCAGACACACCCACAGGGGTGTATAGGGGAGTGACGTGTAGCACAGGAGAGAGTCAGTCTAGCTTCCTGTCATCATACAGAGCAGTCAGGGCTAGTTCTTCTCAGACAGTGAGGATTCCTGTCAGAGCTCTGGGTGAGCAGAAGATTAGTTCCTGCCAATTCAACGAAGTGGAGTCTAGTAACGGATGACTAGTTATCATCCCGAGTCTAGTCAGAGTTACCTTTTACTCAGTCTGAACTTTGAGGAAACTGAGAGTTACTCAGTGAGACCAAAGAAGAAAACTGACTTTCTATCTTCACGCTTCAGTGCTACATTGAAAGCAGAAGCAGGGCGAAGGGCATAGTGGGAAGGATTCAGAAGTGCCTTAAGGATCGGATTATCCTGCACATTGTCACCGGTCACTGGGGACCGAAGCGTCACTATAGCTCCAGGCATAGTGATAGAAAAGCCAGAGTCTTACTGGACCTTAGGTTGCAGAAAGCCGCCCTTAGAGTGCCAGTACGTAACCGAGTCAGGAGAACAAGACTTCTGAGTCCGGCGCGCGGCAAAAGAAAGTACTTAGTTCACCACTTATAAGGCTCTATCACAAAACCGGCCGGGCAGTACAGCTAGTGGGAAAAGCTGAAAACTATAGAGTTAACTTAGCTACAGGCAAGCTTGGACTCACTCATCATTTGGAAAGAGAAGGAGGCCTGTAACCTGCTCAACTGTTACCGCTACGTGCATTCATCCACCCCGAACAGCCTCCCTGGGACCTGCCTGAACAACTTGAAGTAAAAGGTATGGAAAGAAGCTTCTATGTGTGAGACTGAGTTATTTGATTGCATCCCTGCAGAACCCCACCATAACTATCGACCTGAGGGAAGAGTCCCACCTGTAGGGGACCCGACATCTAGCTGCCTCACCATCCCCTCAGAGATCTACAGCAGCGCTGGTCTTAGTGATCAGAGAACTACAGGTGGCGTCACGAACTGTATATATACCTATCCCCTGTAAATATTCCCCCCAACATACGCCTGACCGCCAGGGCCACAGACCGAGCCAGCGCTACCTGTGACAACCCCATAGACTTCCATGGGCTCGGCTCTGAGTACCCCATTGCTCTGGTAAACCACAATTGTGGTGTGGGTCAAGACATAAGCAAATGCTGTGGCCCAAACTGTCTAGATAGAACAGGACAGAAAAGGATACTGTCTGCAATCCAGCAAAAACCCTAAGAAAAATTCCAACACGTCTGATATGCAAAAATACTGAGGCCACACGACCTCTCCCCAGCTAAATCAGAATTCGTGTGAACTGGACTCAAATCAACAGATACTGAAATAACAGGGAACTAGAAATACATAAGCTGTGGCAAATGAGAAGCAAAGTCCAGCACAGGCCCCCGCAAGGAACCTGGCTGAACTAACTCCAGCAAGGCAGAAAACTGAGAAAAGCAAAAGGTAAACAAATGCCACAGAAATAAACAGCCAAATAACTTATCTGAAAGATGCAGGACACAGCAGGGAGCAAGCAGACTTCCAAATGGCTCAGGAAGAAAACAAATCACCGACAAGAATCATGGGAAGGCTGCTCACTTAAATCTCCCCAGTCAGTAACACCTGATTTCCAATCATCCCCTTCAGGTGATAGACTTCTGTTAGCCAGAGCAGCTTCATTACCAGCAGCAACCACCAGAGGGAGCCCAAACTCAGAAGCCAGATTAAAAGTGTTCACAACAGGTTGGTCTTTGACCCTGAGGGAAAGGATTAGCCTGGTTAAGGGTTTTTGCTACAATTGTTAATATACCTGGGCTGTGTCTGCATGTTGCCAGAGACGCTCTGTACGCGGGTCTACAGCCTGTTTTTCCAGCTGTTATGGGGAAATAGGTGGAACCTAGTCAAGCGAGAGGTCACATATCGCACATGGAGACTAGGAGGGTTGGGTATGGTCAACCCAGTGGTGTTTCTAGTAAACACTTTTGTCAAGACTAACATCGCCAACCTCTGGTCAGTGAGGGCTCCTCCGTGGGTATTCTCCTGCAGGGGATGGCTTCGGCCCTTCTTCCAGGAATGGGAGACAGGAGGGCAAATGAAGGACCTGCACACACCGCATGGGCATCTCCCGGCTTACGCTACCCCAGTTCTGAAGGTGATCCGCCGGTGGGGTCCGGGAATGTGGGAGATCAGGACCATGTCGAAGAAATTCCTTGACAGGAGGGTCTTGTTGACCCATTTCCAGAAGCCTCTGATGCTCAAAGATTGCCCAAGTCGGAATCTGGAGGGCAGGCTGAAGTTATTGAATTCTATATGGATCCCCTTGAAATTTTGGGATTTGGCTTGGCGCTGCTTCCATGGGAAACTGTATGTAAGGGACAACCTGAAGTGTAGGAACTCTGAAGATCGAGGTTGTCCCCGTGAGGAGTGTTGCGACACGCTGGAAAGCATGGAGCACTTCCTCCTTCAGTGTCCTTTTAATGCAGGGGTCTACAACAGGGTGGGTGTTTCCATAGGCTGGCCTCGGCTGGCACAACTTTCCTATGCGGAGTGGGCGTATGAGGCATTCGGATCCCTGGGTGGCCGAGATCGAGCACTTTATTTCTAGTCAGTTTAATCGTCAGGTTTTACACGTGGAACTCATGGTGCTTAGTGTCAACTCAGCAGAAAATCCTCTCCCGGGACGAGGTTGTTAGGAACATTCTGGGTGGCCTGGTGAAGGTGAGCTCTCTGGAATATGACAGGCTGGGTGCAGCTGGATCGCCCGCCAGGGCAGTGGGATACTCTGTACCGGGCCGGTGTCTTAAAGGGATGTGTCACGGCAGCAGTGACCCGGTCCGTGGCCCTGGGCGTCCAATAAAAGGGAATATTTACAGGGAATGATAGAGTTTATGTTGAAATATTCGTGACGCCACTTGTGGTATCTGGTCAGAGGTGATCAGTGCTGCAGGGCAGATCCTCTGAGACTGATGGTGTGATGCAGCAGAGTTGGAATAGCTCTCCACAGGCAGAGCTTGTTGTCTCAGGGCAGGGAGATGTTGTAGAAAGTAATATGGTGCTGGGAGATGTAGCAGAGTGGAGTGTGCATCGCATGAAGAACTTGAGGAGACAGTCAGTTGCAGTTTCCAAGGCTTTACTCACGGTTCACGTGCATGCAGTACAGGTGCACGCTTGGTGCCATGTCCTCCAGGTGAGGAGTCCAGCCAACTCCCAGGTGAATGGAGAACACTAGTCCAAAGCTCCCTGTCAGTATATGCCTTCCCTGGCCATCTCAAGGGGCTGATTTCCCACTCCTTTCTTCCTTCCAGCACCTCGCTAAGCAGTGTCCCAGTCTAGAAGCTGCGGATCCTGTAGGACAACGAGACCCAGGCGTTTCCTTGATCCTATATAGCTTTCCTTCCCGGGGAAGATACTTGCGGTTGTGGCTGTGATCCCTAAAGTTATCACAGCTGTCGGCTTGCTAGCTGAGTTATAAAGTTCTCCACTAGGCTAGGGGCCGAGTCCCTTCTGCAACCTGGATTCTCCCAGCCGGCGTCCGCCAGTCCTGAAACGAGTCCCACAGGTAGCCTCTTGCTCAGCCATGCCTCTGAGAATCCCTTTTACCTTCCAGGGAACCTTCCTTCTTTCTTTCCCGGTGAGCAGCTCCTCTGGACTAGAGCCTGCTACACGGTTGTATCCCTTCCCCTCTCCCCTATCGGAGAGCTGTCTAAACCACTTCTGTCTCCTTCCTCCCCAAAGGGGAGACTCTTATCTAACTTCCCTCTAACTCCTGCTCTGACCCACAAGCTCCACCCTCCATCTAACACCCTTTGCTAGCTGCAGACATGCATAGGAACTCAGCTAGTGTGTGTGATGGATGCAGTGTTACCAGAGCCAGGTGTAGTGTCTCCATCTTACCTGAAAGTTGAAATACCACATTTCTGGCTGAGCTGTAGTACCTCTGTGGCGACTGGACCTCAGGGGCGCCTCTCTGCTCTGGAGAGGGTTCTCATTTAATGTACCCTAGGGTTTAGATAAGCAGGTAACTGGTAGGAACAGGTAGATAGTTGGGGACAGGACAGGGACAGCAGAGGGACAGTTAGGTAGGCACGCGTGAGTTAGGTAGGGCAGTAGGTCAGGCAGGGAGAGACAGGAAAGGTAGTAGATAAATGGGGCAGATGTTTAGGCAGGTAGGACGGCTGGTAGAGTAGGGATTGTTAGGATAGAAGCCTGTCATCTCCGGGTTCCTGGTGGTGGGCTGGGGCTTTTCACTATCAGATTTTTGTTTTGCAGAAGTGAAATACTGATATAGGGCTTACAGGCCCCAACCTGGCTCTGGGGAAGTGTTGTAATATAGAGAGTGATGTAGCATTGTATTGTAGGGTGATGATCCTGTGGCTTACAGGGTTAATGCACCTGTCTTGTAAGCAGGAGGTCATGAGTTCCTCAGTGAAGCTTATTTTTGTATTGTGTGGGGGGGTTTTGGTGGTGGTCGGGGGGTTGGTGGTAGGTTTGTTATAATTGTATTTGCTGTGTAAAAAAAAATATAAATAAAAAAATATATATAAAAGGAAAAAAAAATAACATTTTTGTGTGGTTTAGATAGATGTGTTTTAAGCCAGGTGGCTTTTATCAGAAAGCAGGTGAATTCCAGCAGGATCCACAGGAAATCTTGATTGCTTAAAAAATAATTTATATTCGTGCCATAAAATCAGAACAAATTATGTTCAATGCAAAAGAAGCACTGGGGGGGCAGAAAGAAGAAAAAGACCAGGCATATAGGGCACGCACCCCAAGTAATGGGTCAAAAAGTATAATACAAAATGGTAAGCTTTATTAAGGACAAAAAGACTGACAATAAAAACATTTAAAAGAATATGAGCCGCCCCGGACTCTGTTGGGGTACTCTTCACCGAGCCCGTCGATTTCTATGGGGGATGTCACGGGCAGCCAGGGGCATTCATCGCCTCCCAATTCTCCCTGATTACTAACTTTTTCCAAATGCTGCAGCAGATGATACACTGGGGATTTCAGCTCTGGGTTTTGAGTGCATCCTTCACATGGAAGCATCTCTAAATCATTCATTCGGGGCCCGTCCTTGTGACCAAACTGATGGCTGATGTTTGGTGACGGCGGACACCAGTATCTGTACCGAACTGCCAATAATACACCTGTCCTATGTAACCAGAATCAGGGGATTAACACTTTCCTGTGAAATTCTATGTAACCTCTATGTTTACCTACAGTGCCCTAGTGGAAGAGCACGGGACTGCAAAACCATATTCTTATCAATAATGATTAGTTAATTGAAAAAAAATCTAAAAATCCATCTTACTATGTCACCCTGAGACAGGGGCAGAGTTCTTGGGGTACACAGCGGACACCAGGTCCCAATGGCTCCTCTAGCCAGACTAGCTTCAGACTATGAATGTAAACAAGGATTTTTCAACTCACTGACAGCAAGTAGAGTTATTGGAAATGGTGATAATAGCTTCAAACACAAAGGCCAGATCAATTATCAGACAATGTATAGCAGTAATTACATTAATTGGCCTCTACCTGCAGAAAATACAGACAGGAGACATCTAGTGGCCATAGGTGATATTACACCCTGTTTGGGACATAGCCTTCCAGGGCTTGTCTGCTCTTTTTTCTTCAGGCCTCTCCTCAGCCTCCCTGCTTCCTGCATGCCTGGGGTCGGTGCTCTCTTGAATGTTGACAGTTAGGCAGGCAGCACGGCTGAGCCTCTGGCTCGATCTACAGCATCAGAGGAGCGCTGGATCCTGCCAACTTCAGAGCAGCGCTTACAAGCTCTATAGCAAACTTGCTGCAAACACACAGTTTTTACCTAGTAGACTGGCCACCTCTGATAGACTGCAGAAGTGGCCGATAACCTAGACAGTGATCTGTAAACTATAAGATTAGAAATCCCTCTGTGCTGGAGAACGGAGAGGAATTATAAAAAGTTGCTTGGGTTTTTTTTTTTAAAGTTTTTTTTTTATATTTTACCCATTTAAGAAGCTGAGATGACACCTTTCAGGTTAAGATGTCATTGTCTAGAGTCCGTGCATGGAGACGTTTTTGCAGCCCAAATTTTGCTGATAATCTTGATTAAAAATCTCCATCTGTTTTGTGCACACAGCTCCCATGAAGATGCATCTGTAGACTATGAATATGAACATTGTAATCTGCAGTCGCCTGTTAGCTATCCTCACCTGTATAACAGGACAGCTCAGGCCACTAGAGGGCAACAAAAACCAGACCACTAGAGGGCACACTGCATTGTAGAAATCAGACCACTAGGGGCATGCTGCATATAATGAATCAGACCACTAGAGGGCATGCTGCATATAATGAATCAGACCACTAAGGGCATGCTGCATATAATGAATCAGACCACTAGAGGGCATGCTGTATATAATGAATTAGACCACTAGAGGGCATGCTGCATATAATAAATCAGAGCACTAGAGGGCATGCTGCATATAATAATATCAGACCACTAGAGAGGCAAATCGCACTACAGTATAATGAAATTAGACCACTAGAGGGCATGCTACATATAATGAATTAGACCACTAGAGGGCATGCTGCATATAATAGAATCAGACCACTAGAGGTGCATGCATATAATAAATAGACCACTAGAGGGCATGCGCATATAATGAATTAGACCACTAGAGGGCATGCTGCATATAATAAATCAGTCCCTAGGGCATGCTCAGTATAATGAATCAGACCACTAGAGGGCATGCTACAAAAATAACAGACCACTAGAGGGCATGCTACATATATAGAATAGACCACTAGAGGGCATGCTGCATATAATAATCAGACCACTAGAGGGCATGCTGCATATAATGAATCAGACCACTAGAGGGCATGCTGCATAAAATGAATCAGACCACTAGAGGGCATGCTGTATATAATGAATCATACCACTAGAGGCATGCTGTATATAATGAATCAGACCACTAGAGGGCACTGATATAATGAATTAGACCACTAGAGGGCATGCTGCATATAATGAATCAGACCACTAGAGGGCATGCTGCATATAATGAATCAGACCACTAGAGGGCATGCTGATATAATGAATCAGACCACTAGAGGGCATGCTGTATGTAATGAATCAACCACTAGAGGGCATGCGATATAATGAATCAGACCACTAGAGGGCATGCTGCATATAATGAATCAGACCACTAGAGGGCATGCTGATATAATGAATCAGACCACTAGAGGGCATACTGATATAATGAATCAGACCACTAGAGGGCATGCTGATATAATGAATCAGACCACTAGAGGGCATGCTGCATATAATGAATCTAGACCACTAGAGGGCATGCTGCATATAATGAATCAGACCACTAGAGGGCATGCTGCTATATATGAATCAGACCACTAGAGGGCATGCTGCATATAATGAATCAGACCACTAGAGGGCATGCTGTATATAATGAATCAGACCACTAAGGCATGCTGTATAATGAATCAGACCACTAGAGGGCACATATATAATGAATCAGACCACTAGAGGGCATGCTGCATATAATGAATCAGACCACTAGAGGGCATGCTGCATATAATGAATCAGACCACTAGAGGGCATGCTGTATATAATGAATCAGACCACTAGAGGGCATGCTGTATATAATGAATCAGAACCACTAGAGGGCATGCATATATAATGAATCAGACCACTAGAGGGCATGCTGCATATAATGAATCGACCACTAGAGGGCATGCTGTATATAATGAATCAGACCACTAGAGGGCATGCTGCATATAATGAATCAGACCACTAGAGGGCATGCTGTATATAATGAATCAGACCACTAGAGGGCATGCTGATATAATGAATCAGACCACTAGAGGGCATGCATGTATATAATGAATCAGACCACTAGAGGGCATGCAGTATATATGAATCAGACCACTAGAGGGCATGCTGCATATAATGAATCAGACACTAGAGGGCATGTGTATATAATGAATCAGACCACTAGAGGGCATGCTGCATATAATGAATCAGACCACTAGAGGGCATGCAATATATAATGAATCGACCACTAGAGGGCATGCTGTATATAATGAATCAGACCACTAGAGGGCATGCTGTATATAATGAATCAACCACTAGAGGGCATGCTGATATTAATGAATCAGACCACTAGAGGGCATGCTGCATATAATGAATCAGACCAACTAGAGGGCATGCTGCATATAATGAATCAACATAGAGGGCATTGCTGTATATAATGAATCAGACCACTAGAGGGCATGCTGATATAATGAATCAGACCACTAGAGGGCATGCTGCATATAATGAATCAGACCACTAGAGGGCATCTGTATATAATGAATCAGACCACTAGATGTTGTGCACTAGAGGGCATGTATATAATGAATCAGACCACTAGAGGGCATGCATATATAATGAATCAGACCACTAGAGGGCATGCTGCATATAATGAATCTGACACTGAGGGCATGCTGTATATAATGAATCAGACCACTAGAGGCATGCTGCATATATGAATCAGACCACTAAGGCATCGATATAATGAATCAGACCACTAGAGGGCATGAAGTATATAATGAATCAGACCACTAGAGGGCATGCTGATATAATGAATCAGACACTAGAGGGCATGCAATATATATGAATCAGACCACTAGAGGGCATGCTGCATATAATGAATCAGACCACTAGACGGCATGCTGTATATAATGAATCAGACCACTAGAGGCATGCTGCATATAATGAATCAGAGCACTAGAGGGCATGAAATATATAATGAAATCAGACCACTAGAGGGCATGCTGTATATCAGGGGTGGGGAATCTTTTTCTGCCAAGGGCCATTTGGATATTTATACCATCCTTCGGGGCCGTAAAAACTCCGCCCACAAAGTACATCCTGACTCTGGCACTGGTCTCAAGGCGTAATCTTGCATTGCATACCCTTCAGTGTTCAGTAGTGAACACTGCGTGTGTGTGCTCACAGATCAAGAAGAAATTAATGAGCTGCAGGCAATCAAAATACAGCTCCTTGCCAAAGCACAGCGGTCCCTGAGAATCTGCCCGAGGGCCGGATAAAAGGTCATCGAGGGCCGTAAATGGCCCTGGGGCCTGAGGTTCCCCACCCCTGCTGTATATAATGAATCAGACCACTAGAGGGCATGCTGCATATAGTGAATCAGACCACTAGAGGGCATGCTGCATATAATGAATCAGACCCTAGAGGCTGAATATATATAAAACCACTAGAGGGCATGCTGCATATAATGAATCAGAGCACTAGAGGGCATGAAATATATAATGAAATCAGACCACTAGAGGGCATGCTGTATATAATGAATCAGACCACTAGAGGGCATACTGTATATAATGAATCAGACCACTAGAGGGCATGCTGCATATAATGAATCAGAGCACTAGAGGGCATGAAATATATAATGAAATCAGACCACTAGAGGGCATGCTGCATATAATGAATCTGACCACTAGAGGGCATGCTGTATGTAATGAATCAGACCACTAGAGGGCATGCTGCATATAATGAATCAGACCACTAGAGGGCATGCTGTATGTAATGAATCAGACCACTAGAGGGCATGCTGCATATAATGAATCAGACCACTAGAGGGCATACTGTATATAATGAATCAGACCACTAGAGGGCATGCTGCATATAATGAATCAGACCACTAGAGGGCATGCTGTATGTAATGAATCAGACCACTAGAGGGCATGCTGCATATAATGAATCAGACCACTAAGGGCATACTGTATATAATGAATCAGACCACTAGAGGGCATGCTGTATATAATGAATCAGACCACTAGAGGGCATACTGTATATAATGAATCAGACCACTAGAGGGCATACTGTATATAATGAATCAGACCACTAGAGGGCATGCTGTATATAATGAATCAGACCACTAGAGGGCATGCAATATATAATGAATCAGACCACTAGAGGGCATGCTGTATGTAATGAATCAGACCACTAGAGGGCATGCTGCATATAATGAATCAGACCACTAGAGGGCATGCTGTATGTAATGAATCAGACCACTAGAGGGCATACTGTATATAATGAATCAGACCACTAGAGGGCATGCTGCATATAATGAATCAGACCACTAGAGGGCATGCTGTATATAATGAATCAGACCACTAGAGGGCATGCAATATATAATGAATCAGACCACTAGAGGGCATGCTGTATGTAATGAATCAGACCACTAGAGGGCATGCTGCATATAATGAATCAGACCACTAGAGGGCATGCTGTATGTAATGAATCAGACCACTAGAGGGCATACTGTATATAATGAATCAGACCACTAGAGGGCATGCTGCATATAATGAATCAGAGCACTAGAGGGCATGAAATATATAATGAAATCAGACCACTAGAGGGCATGCTGCATATAATGAATCTGACCACTAGAGGGCATGCTGTATGTAATGAATCAGACCACTAGAGGGCATGCTGCATATAATGAATCAGACCACTAGAGGGCATGCTGTATGTAATGAATCAGACCACTAGAGGGCATGCTGCATATAATGAATCAGACCACTAGAGGGCATACTGTATATAATGAATCAGACCACTAGAGGGCATGCTGCATATAATGAATCAGACCACTAGAGGGCATGCTGTATGTAATGAATCAGACCACTAGAGGGCATGCTGCATATAATGAATCAGACCACTAGAGGGCATACTGTATATAATGAATCAGACCACTAGAGGGCATGCTGTATATAATGAATCAGACCACTAGAGGGCATACTGTATATAATGAATCAGACCACTAGAGGGCATACTGTATATAATGAATCAGACCACTAGAGGGCATGCTGTATATAATGAATCAGACCACTAGAGGGCATGCAATATATAATGAATCAGACCACTAGAGGGCATGCTGTATGTAATGAATCAGACCACTAGAGGGCATGCTGCATATAATGAATCAGACCACTAGAGGGCATGCTGTATGTAATGAATCAGACCACTAGAGGGCATGCTGTATATAATGAATCAGACCACTAGAGGGCATGCTGCATATAATGAATCAGACCACTAGAGGGCATACTGTATATAATGAATCAGACCACTAGAGGGCATGCTGCATATAATGAATCAGACCACTAGAGGGCATACTGCATATAATGAATCAGACCACTAGAGGGCATACTGTATATAATGAATCAGACCACTAGAGGGCATGCTGTATAATATACATGTAGTATTTTTCTGTGGAAAAATTTCTGGTCACTTACCTTTATAGGGAAATAGTCTCTGAGGTATTTCCATACCACGCTCCTCTGCAGCCAGCGGCCCCTCCGGCCCCCCAGGTAGGGGGTGTCCCAGTCTATGAACCACCATACTGCATATAGGACACTGATTATCCAGAACCGGGTGAAGAGAAGAACGAAGAACAGGATGATGCAAGTCTGCGCTGCAGGAGGAAGAAGCGAAGTCACGGATCATTGCTGATCTGTCATAGGGACTGTAGTCTTATCTGCGTTACGTATCATCTCATTATTATATAACATCACAGCAGCTGATAATTGTGCAGTATAACAGTGTGACCTCTTATGTGCCATCTCTCAATTGGTGAAACTCATCCTGATCTGACTCTTCTCGCAGGGGTGCTGGGTTTGTTACAATGCATACTTGCAGTCACATGCAGACTAGACTCCTATGCGAGAAGCTGGATGAGACTAGTCTGCACGTGACTGCAAATCGCACAAACGTGGTCATGGGACAGTCCAGTTGCACAGGGAGTACAGGGAACCTTAAAAACGTGCACATGGCACACTGTTATAACTGCACTCTGAAGTCACAAAGATGATTGCACATTTTTAATTTCAGCCCTAACAACCCTTATAATAAAGAAATAGTTACACATGGGTTCATAAATCTGGTGCTATGTCCAAATGCTATAAACAAACTCATAAATCTGCTCTAGCGATCTCCAAATTTACATCGCACGGTTAACGACAAAGTTCCTACTGCCTCCAGTCACCACTAGAGGGAGCACACTGCATATTAATTTACATAGCCACCACTAAGGGGAGAACACTAAATACTGATTTATACGGCCATCACTAGGGGGAGATCACTACATACAGATCTACACAGCCACCACTAGAGGCCTGTAGTCTGTGGAGGAAGGTGCTGTTTGTTTTGCTCCAGGAAAGTCACTAGTTTTTTTTCTTACACCCAGGAATCCCCCCCTCTGTGACCCAGGAAAGAGAGGGGTGTAGTGGATGAACTGTGGGGCTAAGTCCCCGTCTCCCACCCCTCAGTCTAAGCCGGCGGGGGGTGGGAGCCCATTGCTACAGGCAAAGAGGGTCACCAGATCCAGCAAGGCCCGAAACATGGAAGAGCCCAGGAAGACCCAGGAGGGCTGCAAAGCTCCTAAGGCTGAGGCGAGGGCCACTGCGGTGTCTCCTCCCGGAGGTGAGCGGAGTACTCGCAGAGGTGCAGCGGCGGCGGTGCAGAAGGACTGGGGCACTAGGGGCGCAGGGGAGCCGGTTACCAGCTATGGCTCCCGCATCCATGTGTACCTCTGCGAGTATGAGGAGGCTGGGAAGACCCTGAGGAGGCTCCGGGAGGAGATGAAGGAGGCGAGGCAAGCTGCAGACAGGGCCTCCCGTACAGAGAAGTCTGCCCTAACAGCCAGGATATCCAGTCTGAGGATCGGCATTGAGGGCATGGAAGCCCGGAGAGCGGCTATACTGGATAACAGCGGGCCTTTCCGGGAAAAACTGGACAATGAGGACAGATTCCATAACATGGCTGCTGCAAAGGAGCCAGAGGGGTCTCGGCGTCCGACCCAGGTGGAGGAGGTGGACCATGTGGAGATGGAGGAGGCACCGTACCCACCTGGGGCTTGGTAAGTGATCTCCAGGCCACACACAGCGGATAGATCCAGTGCAGGTCCCACTCCCATCAGACAATAGTATTTCAGAGGATGATGGGGGTGATGCGGATGATAGCGGCAGCGATAACAGCAGTAGTGGGGGTTGCCTCGTCTTGCAGCAGATCCGTCAGCTGGAGTCCCCAGTAAATTATGCCCACCTGAAGTTTGGGGATGAGGTCTGCGGGGACGAGGCGACCAGGAGGGGGAAAAAGAAACGAAAGAAAAGGAAGAAAACATCGGAGGAGAGGTTGGTGTTTGTGCCCTTTCCTGGGACCCCCCAGTCCCGCTGTGTGGAACCCGCTACCCACCCCGGCCCGGACCTGCAGTGGTTCCGTGCGAGGGAGCGGGGAGAGTACAAGTCATATGGCGCCGGTCGCCGTCTCTGCTGGCAGTAGCAGAGGGGGCGAGAGTGGGCATGCGGCTGCAGAGCCGGACAGTGTGCATGGTCTGGAGTGTGGCACTGTGGCGGGCAATAATAAGATCTGTGGAGGTGTCCAGGTCCGATCCTCTGTGAAAACGGGGGACGGATTGGTGCCTGCTGCACCTGCTGACGCTCGGGGGGTGTAGACTGTGGGTGCCTTGCCGATGGTCACCGCTCCCCGCAGTGTTGGTGCACTGTCAGCCGAGGCCGCATTATCGGCGGCGTGTGCTATGGTGTCGGGGTCCCCCACATGCAGATCTAATGCTGGGTCAAAGTCAGGGACCCCGGCACCGATTATCATCTCAGGTGCAGCTGTAATGGCTGCGGTAACATACCTCCCAACCGTCCCGAATTGAGCGGGACACTCCCGATTCTGACCACCCCGCCCGCTGTCCCGCTCGGGACACTATGTGTCCCGCAGTGAGAGAAGCCGCCACGCCCCCCATGCACCCTATCTTTGCCCTCCCAGCTCTCCACTTCAGCTTCTTACAGCAGAGCAATGACTTCACTGTGCTGTCCTGTTCTGTGTGCACAGGACCTGTGATGAGGTCACAGGAGGGGAGGAATTAGGTGTCATATGGTCAGGCTCGTCAGTGTGTGCAGGTCTCTGCTGTGCTGGTTGTAATGGTGCTGGATGAGGGTAAGTTTATGTGTGTGGGGTCAGGAGGGGTTTACAGTGTGGATGTAGCAGAGCTGTGTGTGTATGAGGTGTACAGTGCGGAGCCGTGTGTGCAAGGTGTACGGAGCGGAGCAGTGTGTGCGAGGTGTACGGAGCAGAGCCGTGTGTGTACGAGGTGTACGGAGCGGAGCCGTGTGTTTACGAGGTGGATGTAGCAGTGCTGTGTGTGTACGGGTCGTACGAAACGGAGCACTGTGTGTATGAAGTGTACTGAGCCGAGCCTCTCAGCTCCGTACACTTCGTACACACAGGGCTCCATGCTTGAGCCGTGTGTGTACGGAGCGGAGCAGAGCCATGTGTGTACGGGGTGTACGGAGTGGAAACGCGTGTGTATGGAGCGGAGCTGTGTGTGTACGAGGTGTATGGAGCGGAGCCGTGTGTGTACGAGGTGGATGTAGCAGTGCTGTGTGTGTACGGGGCGTATGAAACGGAGCCCTGTGTGTACGAAGTGTACGGAGATGAGCCGCTCAGCTCCGTCCACTTCGTACACACAGGGCTCCGTGCTTGAGCTGTGTGTGTACGGAGCGGAGCAGAGCCATGTGTGTACGGGGTGTACGTAGTGGAAACGCGTGTGTATGGAGCAGATTCGCGTGTGTACGAGGTGTACGGAGCAGAACCGCATGTGTACGAGTTGTATGGTGCAAAGCCGCATGTGTACAAGGTTTACGGAGTGGAGCCATGTGTGTACAAGGTGTACAGAGTGTGGCTGCGTGTATATGAGGTTTACGGAGTGGAGCCATGTGTGTACCGAGTGGAGCCGTGTGTGCATGAGGTGTACAGAGCGTAGCCGCATGTTTACAAGGTTTACGGAGTGAAGCCGTGTGTTTACTGACTGGAGCCGTGTGTGCGCGAGGTGTATGGAGCGGAAGCATGTGTGTACGAGGCATACAAAGCGGAACCGTGTGTGTATGAGGTGTGCAGAGTCGTGCGTGTACAAGGTGTATGGTGGGGAGCATTCATACCTCCCAACCATCCCAGATCCAGCGGGACAGTCCCGATTTTGAGAGTCTGCCCCACTGTCCCCACCGGGAGCTTACTTTTCCCATGGACACAGGAGTACACGGCGGAGCCCCGAGGAGCACTTTAAAATTCACACGTGACGTTCAACCGGAAGTGACGTGCTAGAAGCTGACCGGAAATTAGGTAATTTCGGGAGGAGATTGTGACGGAACCATGGAAGCATTTCAGGGAATGCTTCAGATCCATCACTGTGTCCTCCGACGACAGCGCGGACAGCGGGATCACCTTGGACTCGGGGATGTCGGCCATGTGAGCGGATCATATGTCCTGCATCAGGTGGCTCAGGTGGGCACTACAATGGGAGCCGAGCTGCTATAGCATCTTTATAGAATCTTTCTTTCTTCCTGTTTCTTTCTCTCTCTGTTCTTCCTTTCTCTCTGTTCTTTTTTTCCTCTTTCTTTTTCTCTGTTATTTCTTTCCCCTCTTTCTTTCTCTCTATCTCTCTATTCTTTCCCCTCTTTCTTTCTTTCTCTCTCTGTTCTTTCTTTACCCTCTTTCTTTTTGTCTCTTTCTCTGTTCTTTTGTTCTGTCCCGTCTTTTTCTCTCTGTTTCTTTCTCTTTCTCAGTTTCTTTCTTTATTTCTTTCTCTCTCTGTGCTTTCTTTCTCATCTTTCTTTCTTTCTTTCTCTCTGTTCTTTCTTTCCCATCTTTCTTTCTTTCCCCTCTTTCTCTCTCTGTTCTTTCTTTTCCATCTTTCTTTCTTTCTCTTTGTTTATTCTTTCTGCCCCTCTTTCTTTCTCTGTTTCTTTCTCTGTTTCTTTTTTGTTTCTTTCTTTCCCCTCTTTCTTTCTCTCTGTTCTTTCTTTCCCCTCTTTCTTTCTTTCTGTTATTTCTTTCCCCTTTCTTTCTCTCTCCCTGTCTGTTCTTTCTTTCCCCTCTTTTTTTCACTCTCTCTGTTCTTTTTTTCTGTCCCGTCTTTTTTTCTCTCTGTTCTTTCCCATCTTTCTTTCTTTCCCCTCTTTCTCTCTCTGTTCTTTCTTTCCCATCTTTCTTTCTTTCCCCTCTTTCTCTCTCTGTTCTTTCTTTTCCATCTTTCTTTCCCCTCTTTCTCTCTCTGTTCTTTCTTTTCCATCTTTCTTTCTTTCTTTCTCTTTGTTTATTCTTTCTGCCCCCTCTTTCTTTCTCTGTTTCTTTCTTTGTTTCTTTCTTTCCCTCTTTCTTTCTCTCTGTTCTTTCTTTCCCCTCTTTCTTTCTTCTTTCTGTTATTTATTTCCCCTTTCTTTCTCTCTCCGTCTGTTCTTTCTTTCCCCTCTTTTTTTCACTCTCTCTGTTCTTTTTTTCTGTCCCGTCTTTTTTTCTCTCTGTTCTTTTTTTTCTCTCTGTTCTTTTTTTCTTCTGTTCTTTCTTTCTCTTTCATTTCTTTTTTTTTTCTTTCTTTCTTTCTCTCTGTTCTTTCATTCCCTTTCTTCTCTGTTCTTTCTTTCTCTGTTTTCTTTTTTCTCTCTCTCTGTTCTTTCTTTCTTTTCCTCAGTACCAGCCACTATGCCCACAGTACCAGCCACTGATCCCATAATGCCAGCCACTGTGCCCGCCCTCAGTACCAGTCAGTGTGATCAGCAGTGCTAAATGGGTGTGGTTGAGGCGTGGACATGGGTGTGATTAGTTGTGAAATGGGTGTGGTCAGGGCGTGGCCTAGCGCACCGCAGCTTTTATCCCTCTTTCCTGTCTTCAAAAGTTGTGAGGTATGCGGTAATGCCAGCCCAGATTGCACCCTCGCCATAGGGGGTCGCACCACCCGGGTCCTCTGCATGTGTGTCACCTGTATCTGCGGGGGACCCGGGGGTGAAGTGCACACAGGAGCGTGGAGATGGTCTGCAGGAGAGCTGGAGCAATGGTCTGCAGCTGCCAGCACATGCTCTGCTGGAAAGCAGGGTGTGGTAATTAAACCCTGCAGTATCACTCTTAAAGGGGCAACTGCACTGCAAATAGCAACCCCCCCAGCAGAAAGCAGTGAAAAAAATACAAATGAAAATGTAAATAAGAATGGAAGTGGTGCAAGTGGTGTGAATAGTGTCTGTGACAATGGTTAAGGTGTTGGAGGGGCGGTTTCTGCTGGAGGTATGGTTGGTGTGAATGGTGCCAGCATGGGGACTTCTATAGTGAAAATGGTGAGGCTGAGGTAAGTGAGGTGGAGATGGTTGACTGTGAGGTTGAGGGTTCAGAGAATTTAGGGGCTGGTCCATCGCCCCCTCACCTGCAGGCACCATTAGTTATGCAGCTGCTGCCGGTGGGGTTCTGCGGGGGTCTTCCTCATCTCCGGACTCAGGGAATGATGCTTTTCGTCGCCGTTTCCTGGAGGCCCTCAAAAAATGTGAGCGAACGATCAATATAGAGGGAAGAGAGGTGGAGTTGTCCTGCTGGCTAGATAAGTTTGTTCTAGCTGTCTTCCAAGAGAAAAGGGGGAGTGGGAGAGACCGTGTGGTCCCTCCTGACAGCCGGGCAGGGGGTCTCCAGGAGAAATGTGGTTCGTCTTCGCTGAAGATGGACTTCAAGGCTATTGACATCTTTGCTCTGATACATCCTTTTGGGACCTCCACCTTTGATATCAGCTTTGTTTGGCCGGAGGGCTTGGAGCTCTTTTGGTTGAATTATGAGCTGGTAAAGGAAGAGCCCGGCTGGCGTGGAGGCAATTTCTTGCCAAAGTGGGCCGAAGAAAGTGACCCTTTTAACATGTAATGAGTCTCTTTCTGGCATCGACATAATGACCTGGTTGAGCCGCTACGGCAAGGATATGGAGGTCCCTAAGAAGAATCGGGACGATTTTGGCACCTGGTCAGGAGGCTGGACCTTCATCGTAAAGTTGAAGCATTCAGGGAGCACAGTCACCCACATCCCTTCCTCGGCTTTCCTGGGAAGGGATCGGATTCTGGTCTTCTACCAGGGGCAGCCGAAGGTCCGCCACAGGTGCGGTGATCCTCGCCACTTCAGCGCAGGCTGCAAGGTGCAGAAATGTGCCTTGTGTGGCGAGGTGGATCACCTCGCCGTGTCCTGTGGTGTCATTCGATGTCACCTGTGTGGTGATCTAGGTCACCTGTTCAGCCGCTGCCCTCGTTCCTTCTCTAATGCCATGGTCGGGCAGAGAAGAGCCGTGACAAAGTTTTTGGCGGTGCAACTTCTGCAGAGGTTGTAGGTGGCAGCAGGGAAGGAGCTGAGGGGCCGATGAGGAATGGCAGGGCTAGGGGCTCCTCTTACCAGCGGAGGCAGGCAAGGCATCAGGATGGCAGGGGGCAGGAGGAGACTCGGGAAACTGGGGTAATGGCTACCCCCTCCTCTGAGGCGACGGCCCATGTCACTGAGGCCCCGGGGGGGGGGGGAAGGAAGCGGTGAATGAGGAGATCAGACGGATGGAGAATGAGGAAGTGGCTGATCTCTCAGATGCCTCCCAATATGAAAGTTTTGATGAGGATGGAGGGGAGCAGCCAAAAGAAATGGGTGACAAGGGTACCAAGAGTGCTAAAAGTAAAAAAAATAAGAAAAAAGGTGGAAAATCTTCTCCTTCCCTGACAAGGTGCCTAAGGAAGGTCCCACCGACTCCCCTCTGATCCCCCTCTCCAACCAGTTCCAAGCCCTTGACGACCCTGCTAAGACGAGAGTCGGGGGTTGAGGTTCCAGAGATAAAAACAGGAGGGGGCGGAATCCCTTCTCCAGAGGGTGTGTCTTCCTCGTGAGGTGAGGCCGACCCTGGGTCCAGAGATGAGAAAGAGGTGGGGGGGATGGATACCTCTGTCTCTATGAAAAGAAGGGAGGGGCTTCATCGTCCGGAGATGAACAGGCTAGGAAAATGGGTGGGGGGAAGAAAAAGGCCATCTAACTCGATCACTCATGATGGCGGCACCCAGCCCGTTGACTCTTGGGAACATTAATGTCTCTAGTATAAAGTCAGATGCGGCTAGATTTGCGACCTTTGATTTTCTCACCCGATTTGAGGCTGAAATTTTGTTTTTGCAGGAGACCAGACTTACGTATATGGGGGCCATATGCAAAGCGGAGAGCGAGTGGAGGTGCGGGTCCTCGTACAGGTCTCTTGCGGCCGAGCCGTGTAGCGGGGTGGCAGTCCTTTTTAAGACTGCATTGCTTGAATGTCGGAGAGTTATCGATGTAGAAATGGGGAGGTGCCTGGTCTTAGACGTCTTCATGAGGGGACAGGAGCTTCGGCTCATTAACATCTATGGTCCACAGTCAAAGTGGGACCGTAAATGTCTCTTCCTGAAGATTAAGCCCTATCTTTTTACAAGCCGGCAGGCGGAAACTCGAACATCTCGTCTCGACTGGGGATGACTGTGAGGAGATCTCCAGAGTGAAGTCTTTACTTAAGAGGTGTCAGTATGATAGGCACACATCTTTGGTTTTTGAGAGGGATTTCGGGAGGTACCGCTCGCCCATCCCCCACAGAAACGGTAAGATGTCAGTGAGTTGTAAGGTTTGGTCGACGGTCTGGGTTCCTGAAACAGATCCAAATCAGGGATCCTGGATGTGATCAGATCTTTTTACTCGCACCTCTTGGGGAAGAAGGATCTGGATCGGTACGTGATGTCGGCTTTCCTGGCCGAACCATCCCTGAGCCAGGGGATGACTCCTCGCTTCATGTTTTGATAGAGGCAATCAGGGAAGAGGAAGTGCGACTGGCCGTTGATGGGCTTCGGCCTAAGAAATCGCCAGGTCCGGATGGCTTAACATCCGAATTTTATAAGACCTTTAGGGACTCCTTGGTCCCCCTCTTGACTGAGGTGTTTAACGAGCGTCTCTCCTCGGGCACTCTTTCCCGGTCAATGAGGCAGTCGACCTTGAATAGCCTGTCAAAGGGTAAGGACTCGTCCCGTATTGAGAATTGGCATCCCATAGCACTTCTCAACACGGACCGGAAGGTTCTGGCAAAGGTGCTGTTCAAATGGCTGGTGAAGTTTGCACCCCGGCTTCTTTCGGGGGCCCAGCATTGCTCTGTTCCAGGCCGCAGCACATTCTGTGTCCGAGAGGCAGTGGAGCAGGGTAGGAAAGGTCACTGGAAGGGGTATTCGCTGTCTTTAGACCAGACGAAGGCTTTTGATTGTGTTAACCACGATTACCTCTGGTCCGTCCTTCTGATGTACCATCTGCCTGGGGGTTTGTAAATTGGCTAAAGATCTTGTACGGTGTGTGGTGGCATCGTACTGTGTGTGGAGGCTATGGGGCATCGTACCGTGTGTGGAGACTGTGGGGGCATCGTACTGTGGGGAGGCATGGGGCATCGTACTGTGTGTGGAGTGTGGGGGCATCGTACCGTGTGTGGAGACTTTGGGGGCACGTACTGTGTGTGGAGACATTATATTGTGTTTGGAGATGTGTGGTGGCATCGTACTGTGTAACTGGGAATCATGCTCTGTAGTGGCTGTGTGCAGAGGCGTATTCGGGGGACAGCGGGGGCATGTGCCCGGGGCAGCCGACAAGGGGGCCCATCGGGCGCTGATGCGGCGGTCCAGGAGGAGGCTCCTCGTCGGCGGTATTCTGCCGCCCCCACACTGAGAATCTCCCATTCTCTGAGCCGGCTGTCAAACTGACAGCTGGCTCAGAAAAAGTGCTGCGCGTCGGTGTGCTAGCATCTCCAGGTGTCTTCAGACGCTAGTACACGTGACTGACTTGATGTAAGCCCTAGAAAAAGCAGAAAGGTTGGCACACGACTATAGGTATGGCGGTGCCAGTGGATGGGATCAATGATCCCTCAATACTAATGTCTCAAAAAACACTGCACTTGCTGGGAATTATGCTTCAAGTGAAAGTTTTATTGGTCATATTCAGAATAAGCGACAAGTAATTTGACGTTTCGGCCTCTACCGGGCCTTGATCACAAAGTCGCTGTAAAAAATAGATAAAAAGTGTACATTATAAATAGTGAAATAGAAAATATATACATATTTACATTAATACATAAATGAACAAATTCATGTCACAGTATTATAAGGCATTTTAAGGCAGATAGTATGGTACGGGTTCATAGAGCATAGAACGAGGCCTGAAGAAAACGAGAGGAAGGAGTAGAGATAACGTATCTATCACATATTGAGACAGTAAGTATACAACAACATACCCTTGTTGTGATTGCATCGCAAGCTGTATCATACATGAGGTTTAGAATGGAGTCAAGAAAAATTCTCCTGTTAGAAATGATAGGATGAGATTGGGACAATATGTAATATCTCATAATGCAAACAATTACAAATATAGACAAAATAGTAAGGACCCAAGTGAGCTAAATCATAGACAAAAAAGCAGAGTGTCTCCAATTATTAGATAGTGTGAGATTGTTGGTACCGGTGAAAGGGATACATAATGATATTAATTTACCAGAAACCTATGAAAATAGCGTTGATATAGACTTATGCTGAGGACGAGTGAAGTTGTGAGACCATGTTATTCGTCTAATTCAATGAAGATGATGCTGTTAGGAATGAAGTCATGGTGATCAGAGCAAGCATAAGTAGTTAATATAGGACACACTGAGCTATTGTACGGTATTTACCAATGTTGTCTCAATATGGAACCAATGGTTGTTAAGATTGCACTGGATAATAGAGAAATGTCAGGACAAATATGCTGTAGGAAGAGGATTTTCAGAATGAAAAACAATATAATGTTGGTAAGTACTCAACTTAATGCAGCCAGATGCTCACATGTAGTGGGAGCAGATCCAGAGCGTTGGTGGTACAGTGGGAACGCTGGCACATCCGTGCCTTAGCAGGAGGAAGCTGCACTGAGCTCACAGTAGCGCTACATAAAAATAAATTTTCTTTAAGAACAAGATTAAGTAAATCTAAGCATAGCTCAGAAGTCCCTTCATCTACATTAGCTTCCCATAGAGTTAGTGATACAGCTCTAATGCCTTTATCATGAACAATGGATGTGTAAAGGCTGTTCACATCCAAGGTGCACAGGATGCTGTCTGGTGGAACATTGTTGATGGTACGAATTCTACCTAAAAAGTCGCCTGTGTCCAAAATGAAAGATTTGGTTTGGTGGGCATATGGTGTCAAGACTTTATCCAGGAAGATGGATAGGGGATTCAAGATGGAATCAGTGGACGTTATCTCTACTCCTTCCTCTCGTTTTCTTCAGGCCTCGTTCTATGCTATATGAACCCGTACCATACTTGATGTAAGCCCTGACCGCCGCTGGCACTTCCACATCAATGAAGCGCCAACAGCGTGATCATGTGACCTGATCACGCTGTTGGCGCTTCATTGATGTGGAAGTGCTGATGTCACACGCCGGCTCTTCAGAGGCGAACAGACAGACAGTGAGGCAGCGGTTGGTGGTAAGTGCCCCAGATGGGTAATGGAGCTGAAGACACCAAAGAAGATTAATGGTGGAAATTAAGACATCCTCTGGGGGCTAGCAAGGGATGGTTGGGGTCAGGGATGCAATATGGAGTCAGTGCAAGGAAATGTGTGAGATTGGGGGATGCTGCAGACACATGGATAGTGAGGGAGCAGGGGCAGTAAATTGACAGTGTGTGAGGTCGGAGCAAGGCCAGGGCAGACAGATGCATGTGGTGGAGAAATATGAGGAACATATGGGGGGAAGGGGAGAAAATCTGAAGACATTATGAGGGGCAGAAGCCTGAAGACATTATGGGGGGCAGAAGCCTGAGGACATTATGAGGGGCAGAAGCCTGAGGACATTATGGGGGGCAGAAGCCTGAGGACATTATGGGGGGCAGAAGCCTGAGGACATTATGGGGGGCAGAAGCCTGAGGACATTATGTGGTCCAGAAGTTGATTGAGAGCATGCCAGGGAGAATTGCAGAGGTCCTGAAGAAGAAGGGTCAACACTGCAAATATTGACTTGCTGCATTAACTCATTCTAACTGTCAATATAAGCTTTTGTTACTCATATGTTTGCAATTATTATATTTCTGTCTGTGATTAAAACATCTGTCAAACACACATAAAAACCAGAGGGCAGCAGATCATGTGAAAATATAATATTTGTGTCATTCTCAAAACTTTTGGCCATGACTGTAATATCCTCACTGTCAGGATTCAGCTATGCTTGCTGGTTTCATCAGTTATCACATGGCCATTTCACTCATATGCGATTTTTCTAGTTACTGTCACGTGCCAATGAGCTTCTCTTCCTCACCGAACGTTGTTATACTATACTACTGGATATGCATACCATACTATATGTATATATACGTTATATGACACCAGATATTAATGTTTTTTGCTTTTGTTTACGGGACACGGGAAAAAAATTGGTCTGCTACCAATAGCGATGTCTAAAAAACAATCCGGAGCAGAATTCCAAAAAAGAACAAAGGAGAAACAAAAGTGCGACAATTTTCATTTTCTTAATGTCATCATGGCTGCATAAAAAAACAGAAGATATAAAAGGTATGTGTATACACCTGCCTATTTTTTCAGACATTGTGTTTTTTTTGTAGTTATAATAATGTGACTCATGTTTATTTTTTATGTTTGCTTTATTTTAGATGTCAGCAGAGGAAACGTGGACAAAAAGTGCGCCGGTCTTGGCTAGAATACAGCCGCTTAACTGCATACCATGTACAATGTCTCCAAATTCAGAACCAAAACGGTCATTTTTGTCAAAGGAGGAAGGTTTGACACAATGGAAAAAATTAAGCGAGAGAATTCCTGAACATGAAAGTTCTTTACACCATAAAATGTGTTTCTGTTCATGGAAAACACTTGAGGCCTCATTAGGTAAGGGTGGCATTGACAAAGAACTTCAAGAGCAGATATTGAAGGAAGAAAACAACTGGAAGGACGTTCTTCATGTAATTGTTGACGTACTCGTGTACATAGCAAGACAAGGAAGTGCATTGCGAGGCTCACATGAAAGTCTTGATTTCGCAGACCCTAAAAATGGAAAATTTCTAAATACAATTGAACTTGTTTCTCATTATAACGCCCCTCTGCGTGAACATTTGCAGCGTCATCAGAAAGGACAAGTGAGCTATTTCTCACCTAATATTCAAAATGAATTTTTAGACATCATAGCAGGCAAAATAAGGGAACACATCCTAAATGATGTCGTGGAGGCTAAATATTTTTCTGTGATGTTTGACTGCACCCCTGACATAAGCCATTTGGAACAAATGTCTGAAGTCATTAGATATGTCAAAATAACACAATGTGGCCCAGAAATCGTAGAAAGCTTCATAGACTTTAACTGTGAGTGAGAAGACTGGACTTGCTCTCACTGAAATAATTTTACAAAAAAATCAAAAAAGATGGCTTAGATATTAAAAATTGCAGGGGTCAATCCTATGACAATGGGGCAAATATGGCTGGAAAGTACAAAGGGGTTAAAGCACGATTGCTTCAAGAAGATAACCTAGCGTATTTTGTGCCCTGTGCTGCTCATTCCCTAAATCTGGTTGGTGTAAATGCTGCTAGTGTGTTACCAGAAGTAGAGACTACCGCTTCTAGTTTCGCTTGCCACCTAGTTTTGCTTAGTGACTTGAGGGTAACTGGTACCTGTTTCTGTAAAACTTCCCATCTAAAAGTGGAGGCAACAAAGAACAAATAAAGACACTGTACTGTTCCAAAGGGTCAAGAGGCTATGAATATGCTTTGCAGACATATCAATACTGATTTTTTTCATTTTGTAGAAGTTTGTTGATGCGATCAATGTGACTTTATGCACTAATGCACATTATACCAAAAACAAGACACGGCAACAAAATCAAACTTTTCAATATTGTGCATCAGAGAAACAGCCTCAACCTTTGTCTCCTTATTTGCTACTATATTGGTGTTTACAGTCATGGCCAAAAGTTTTGAGAATGACACAAATATTATATTTTCACATGATCTGCTGCCCTCTGGTTTTTAGTGTGTTTGACAGATGTTTTTATCACAGACAGAAATATAATAATTGCAAACATATGAGTAACAAAAGCTTATATTGACATTAGAATGAGTTAATGCAGCAAGTCAATATTTGCAGTGTTGACCCTTCTTCTTCAGGACCTCTGCAATTCTCCCTGGCATGCTCTCAATCAACTTCTGGACCAAATCCTGACTGATAGCAGTCCATTCTTGCACAATCAATGCTTTCATTTTGTCAGAATTTTTAGGTTTTTGTTTGTCCACCCGTCTCTTGATGATTGACCACAAGTTCTCAATGGGATTAAGATCTGGGGAGTTTCCAGGCCATGGACCCAAAATCTCTATGTTTTGTTCCCTGAGCCATTTAGTTATCACCTTTGCTTTATGGCAAGGTGCTCCATCATGCTGGAAAAGGCATTATTGATCGCCAAACTGCTCTTGGAGGGTTGGGAGAAGTTGCTCTTGGAGGACATTCTGGTACCATTCTTTATTCATGGCTGTGTTTTTAGGCAAGACTGTGAGAGAGCCGATTCCCTTGGCTGAGAAGCAACCCCACACATGAATGGTTTCAGGATGCTTAACAGTTGGCATGAGACAAGACTGGTGGTAGCGCTCACCTTGTCTCCTCCGAATGAGGCGTTTTCCTGATGTCCCAAACAATCGAAAAGGGGATTCATCAGAGAAAATAACTTTACCCCAGTCCTCAACAGTCCACTGCCTGTGCCTTTTGCAGAATATCAGTCTGTCCATGATGTTTTTTCTGGAGAGAAGTGGCTTCTTTGCTGCCCTCCTTGAGACCAGGCCTTGCTCCAGAGTCTCCGCCTCACAGTGTGTGCAGATGCACTCACACCTGCCTGCTGCCATTCCTGAGCAAGCTCTGCACTGCTGGTAGACCGATCCCGCAGCTGAAACACTTTTAAGAGACGCCTTGGCGCTTGCTGGTCTTTCTTGGGTGCCCTGGAGCCTTTTTGGCAACAATGGAACCTCTCTCCTTGAAGTTCTTGATGATGCGATAGATTGTTGACTGAGGTGCAATCTTTCTAGCTGCGATACTCTTCCCTGTTAGGCCATTTTTGTGCATTGCAATGATGACTGCACGTGTTTCTTTAGAGATAACCATGGTTAACAGAAGAGAAACAATGATGCCAAGCACCAGCCTCCTTTTAAAGTGTCCAGTGGTGTCATTCTTACTAATCATGACAGATTGATCTCCAGCCATGTCCTCATCAACACCCACACCTGTGTTAATGGAGCAATCACTGAAAAGAGGTTAGCTGGTCCTTTTAAGGCAGGGCTGCAATGATGTTGAAATGTGTTTTGGGGGATAAAGTTCATTTTCTAGCCAAATATTGACTTTGCAAGTAATTGCTGTTAAGCTGATCACTCTTTATAACATTCTGGAGTATATGCAAATTGCCATTAGAAAAAGTGAAGCAGTAGACTTTGTAAAAATTAATATTTGTGTCATTCTCAAAACTTTTGGCCATGACTGTAGATCACTTATTAGATCGCATATAATAAATAGGTCTTTAGAGTCAACTAGAACAAGTAATGCAGCTGATGCCATCAGTGAAGCAAAAACAGATTGCAGAAAGGTACGGCCTTGATCCGCACTTCAGACAGATAAGGAATCGAACGATTAATAAGATGTTTGATGAACAGTGTGAAGATGACAGTGTTCAGTTGTCACAGGAAGACGAATTCAGGATTTCTCTTTTAGAAATCAGTGACCAAATCATTTTTGAAATGAGAACCCGATTTGACGCTATAGACAAGCTTAGCAATACATTCGGTTTTCACTCTGGACCTCAGTTTCACTCATTACCAGCAGAAGAACTCAAGGAGCAGGCCATGAAACTAGCCCAGATATATCAGAAGGATCTTGATAAAGATGAAATAATTCCAGAAGTGGAGCATTTTAAACATCGTGCACTGAATTTAAACACGAGCATGAAAACTGCCGCACCTGAAGGTCTGCTTATCGAGATACAAGAATGGACTACAAGATGCCTATCCAATATAGCCACAGCGCTGAAAATCTTCCTGACTATACCAGTATCGGTTGCTTCCCGTGAAGCTAAAGTTGCTGAAAACATATCTTCGGAGTGTCATGGACAACAACGGCTGACAATCTAAAGCATTATTTCCATAGAGCATGACTTGGCTTCAAAACTTTCTTATGATGATATTATAAAATCTTTTGCAGCCAAAAAAGCTCGTAAAATTAAATTTTAGACAGTTCTATTGTGAAACAGAGCAATTCTTATTATACCTCCAACAGCCTCACAGGTATACCAGCAGTTTTAGTCATACCCACTGACTAGCTTAGTTTAGTAAGTTATTGTTTTGTTAAAATACCATATATACATGTATAGTGTGTAATATATACATACATAACATTTTATTGTTTATTAAGTTAAATAAAGCATTCTGGAAAAAACAGGAATGTACCTTGGCTTGGTCAGAGTTTCAATAGAATTAAGGTTCAAATGGGGGGGGACTTGTGATGAGGTCACAGGAGGGGAGGAGTCAGGTGTCACATGATCAGGGGCCACCCTCAGTGTATGCAGGACTCTGCTGTGCTGGTTGTCATGGTGCTGGATGAGGTGAAGTTTATGTGTGGGGTCAGGAGGGGTTTACTAGATGTACGGAGCGGAGCCGCGTGTGTACGAGGTGTGCCGAGTGGAGCCGCGTGTGTACGAGGTGTGCCGAGCGGAGCCGCGTGTGTACGAGGTGTGCCGAGCGGAGCCGCGTGTGTACGAGGTGTACCGAGCGGAGCCGCGTGTGTACGAGGTGTGCCGAGCGGAGCCGCGTGTGAGTGAAGAGTGCGGAGCGCATGTGTATGAGGTGTGCGGCGGGCATGTGTATGAGGTGTGCGGGGCGGAGCTGTGCGTGTAGAGGTGTGCTGAGCGTGCGTGTCAAAGTGATGGTGGGGAGCATTCATACCTCCACCATCCCAGATTCCAGCGGGAGGAACAAGTCCTGATTTTGAGAGTCTGCCCCACTGTCCCGCCGGGAACTTACTTTTCCCGCAGACACAGAAGTACATGGCGGAGCCCCGAGGAGCACTCTAAAACTCGCACGTGACGTTCCACCGGAAGTGATGTGCTGGAAGCTGACTGGAAATGAGGTAATTTCCGGAGAAGATTGTGACGGAACCATGGTGTCAGGGACATCGCACTGCACTTGCTCACTGAGCCAGTGCGCATGTCCTGAGTAAACAAACTGTGCCCCAAAAGATACCTGTGGAGCGAGGCACCAGCAGGGAAGACGTGTGTTTCAGAGGACCTGGACCTGAAGCACGTGACTGCCAAGGGGCGGAGCCGACCACAGGTCTCTCAGAGGAAGCAGGAACAGCTAGAGAATGCTTCAGGCCAGAGGACCTGAAGCACGTGACTGCCTAGGGGCATGGCCTAAGCTCAAGAGAACTAGGAGATGAAGGAAAACTCCTAGAAGGGTAACTACGAAATAAAGTTACCAAGGGGCATAGACAGAACGGATAGTCAGGATAGCCAGGTCATACACAGAGGGAGCAACGCAGTACTATAGGAGCAGGCAGAGAATAATCATAACACAGCCAAGGGGTCATACACAGAGGGAGCATCGCAGTACAAGAGGAGCAGGCAGAGAATAATCAGAACATAGCCAAGAGGTCATACACAGAGAGGGCAAACAGAACAAAATTGTCAGGCAAAACTCGTAACAGGGACACAGCCAAAGATGCTATAGGATTTTTACAGGATGAAAATATTGAAATGGTAAGAAAGGATGTTGAGAAGGCTGAACTTTTAAATTCCTATTTTGCATCTGTTTTCTCTCAGAAAGGAAATGTAACATCAACTGATCTTCACTGTCCTATTAAAGGAATAGAAGAATCCAGGATATCTATAAACAGAAAGACAGTGAGGAAACACTTAGCTAACCTAAATGAATTCAAGTCTCCAGGTCCAGATGAATTACACCCCAGAATACTGAAGGAGATAGCAGAAGAAATTCTTGAACCACTGTCCATAATCTTTGAAAATTCTTGGAGAACAGGAGAAGTCCCAGAAGACTGGAGAAGAGCAAATGTTGTTCCTATCTTTAAAAAGGGGAAGAAGGTGGACCCAGGGAACTACAGGCCGGTGAGTCTGACTTCTATACCAGGAAAAATCTTTGAACAAATTATTAAAGAACTTGTATGTAAGTACCTGCATAAGAATGAAGTGATTAAACAGAGTCAGCATGGGTTTGTAACTAATAAGTCATGTCAGACTAACTTAATTTCCTTCTATGACAGAATCACTGACTGGGTGGATCAGGGAAATGCTGTAGATATATAGTATATCTTGACTTCAGCAAAGCATTTGACAAAGTATCTCACACAATCCTTATTGAAAAAATGACTAAGTATGGAATGGACAAGGCAACTGTTAGGTGGATTCATAACTGGCTTAGTGATCGGACTCAAAGAGTGGTCGTAAATGGCTGCACATCCAGTTGGAAGAATGTCTCAAGTGGGGTACCACAAGGCTCTGTTTTGGGCCCTGTATTGTTCAACATCTTTATCAATGATTTAGATGAAGGAATTGAGGGTAAACTGATCAAATTTGCTGATGACACAAAGCTAGGAGGGGTAGCTAATACTAGAGAAGAGAGAGAGGATTCAAAAAGATATAAATAAACTGGAGCAGTGGGTAGCAACTAACATAATGGTTTTTAAGAGGGAAAAATGCAAAGTACTACATCTGGGCAATAAAAATGAAAAAAGCATATACAAAATGGGAGGAATATGGCTAAGTAACAGCACATGTGAAAAAGACTTGGGTATACTAATTGATCACAGACTGAACATGAGTCAACAGTGTGATGCAGCAGCAAAAAAGGCAAATACAATTCTAGGATGTATCAACAGAAGCATACAGTCTAGATCACGTGAGGTCATTATTGCCCTCTACTCCTCTTTGGTCAGACCTCATCTGGAATACTGTGTCCAGTTTTGGGCACCACATTTTAAAAAAGACATCAACAAACTGGAGCAAGTTCAAAGGAGAGCCACCAGAATAGTGACCGGTCTGCAAACCATGTCCTATGAGGAACGGTTGCAGGATTTGGGAATGTTTAGCTTGCAAAAAAGAAGACTGAGCGGAGACTTAATAGCTGTCTACAAATATCTCAAGGGCTGTCACATTGTAGAAGGATCATCTTTATTCTCATTTGCACAAGGAAAGACTAGAAGCAATGGGATGAAACTGAATGGGAGGAAACACAGATTAGATATTAGAAAAAACTTCTTGACAGGGTAGTCAAGGAGTGGAACAGGCTGCCACGAGAGGTGGTAAGTTCTCCTTCAATGGAAATCTTCAAACAGAGGCTGGACAGACATCTGTCTGGGATGATTTAGAGAATTCTGCTTTGAGCAGGGGGTTGGACCAGATGGCCCAGGAGGTCCCTTCCAACTCTACCATTCTATGATTCTATGAAAGCAGAACCAGACAGACGAAATGTAGCATGGGCACAAAGCACAGGCACAGGGTCAGACACACTCAGCCAAAGGTCAGAGTATAAACAACAAAGATTGTCCTTACAGTGAGGCTATAAAAAGCCTCCCAGGACCCAGAAAGAGGCCAACGGAGTTAACCCCGGGAATATCGGGCCCGAGAACCCAGTAAACCATGACACATGGAGGCACTTCAGGGAATGCTTCAGATCCATCTCCGGGTCCTCCGACAGCGCGGACAGCGGGATCACCTTGAAATCAGGGATGTCGGCCATGTGAGCAGATCATGATATGTCCTGCATCGGGAGGCTCAGGTGGGCACTACAATGGGAGCCGGGCTGCTATAGTATCTTTATAGAATCTTTCTCTCTCTGTTCTTTCCCTCTCTAATCTTTCTTTCTCTCTCTCTGTTCTTTCCCTCTCTAATATTCCTTTCTTTCTCTCTGTTTCTCTCTCTCTGTTCTTTTTTCTCTCTCTGTTCTTTCTTTTTTCTCTCTGTTCTTTCTTTCTCTCTCTGTTCTTTCTTTCCCCTCTTTCTTTCTATGTTCTTTCTTTCTTCTCTTTCTTTCTCTGTTCTTTCTTTCTTCCCCTCTTTCTTTCTCTCTCTGTTCTTTCTTTCGCTCTGCTTTTCTTTCCCCTCTTTCTTTCTCGCTGTTCCTTTCTCTGTGCTTTTTCTCTCTCTGTTCTTTCTTTCTTTCCCCTCTTTCTTTTCTCTCTGTTCTTCCTTTCTCTGTGCTTTCTTTCTCTTTTTGTTCTTTCTTTCCCCTCTTTCTTTTTCTCTTTGTTCTTTCTTTCTCTCTCCCTGTTCTTTCTTTCTCTGTTCTTTCTTTCTCGCTCTGTTCTTTCTTTCTCTTTGTTTCTTTCTTTCTGTATCTTTATTCTCTCTCTTTCCCCTCTTTCTCTCTCTGTTCTTTCTTTCTTTCCCTCTTTCTTTCTCTCTGTTGTTTCTTTCGCTCTGCTTTTCTATCCCCTCTTTCTTTCTCGTTGTTCCTTTCTCTGTGCTTTTCTCTCTCTGTGCTTTCTTTCTCTTTCTTTCTCGCTCTCTGTTCTTCCTTTCTCTCTCTCTGTTGTTTTTTTCTCTCTGTTCTTTCTTTCTCTCTCTGTTCTTTCTCTCTGTTCTTTATTTCTCTCTCTGTTCTTTATTTCTCTCTCTCTGTTCATTTCTTTCTCTCTGTTCTTTATTTCTTTCTTTCTTTCTCTCTGTTCTTTCTTTCTCTGTTCTTTCTTTCACCTCTTTCTTTCTCTCTCTGTTCTTTCTTTCTCTCTCTCTGTTCTTTCTTTATTTCCCCTCTTTCTTTCTTTCTCTCTCTGTTCTTTCTTTCCCCTTTCTTTCTCTCTCTGTTCTTTCTTTCATTCTTTCCCCTATTTCTTTCTCTCTGTTCTTTCTTTCCCCTCTTTCTTTCTCTCTCTCTGTTCTTTTTTTCCCTTTCTTTCATTCTATGTTCTTTCTTTCCTCTCTTCTTTTTCCCTTCTATTCTTTCTTTCCCCTCTTTCTTTCTCTCTCTGTTCTTTCTTTCTTTCCCCTTTCTTTCTCTCTCTGTTCTTTCTTTCTTTCTTTCCCCTATTTCTTTCTCTCTCTCTGTTCTTTTTTTCCCTTCTTTCTTTCATTCTATGTTCTTTCTTTCCTCTCTTTCTGTTTCCCTTTGTATTCTTTCTTTCCCCTCTTTCTTTCTCTCTCTGTTCTTCCTTTCTCTCTCTGTGTTTTCTTTCTCTTTTTGTTCTTTCTTTCTTTCCCCTCTTTCTTTTTCTTTGTTCTTTCTTTCTCTCTCCCTGTTCTTTCTTTCTCGCTCTGTTCTTTCTTTCTCTTTGTTTCTTTCTTTCTGTATCTCTATTCTCTCTTTCTTTCCCCTCTTTCTCTCTTTGTTCTTTCTTTCTCTGTTCTTTCCCCTCTTTCTTTCGCTCTCTGCTCTTTCTTTCGCTCTCTGTTCTTCCTTTCTCTCTCTCTGTTCTTTCTTTCTCTCTCTGTTCTTTCTTTTTCTCAGTACCAGTCAGTGTGCCCATAGTACCAGCCACTGTGCCCTCAGTACCAGTCAGTGTGATCAGCAGTGCTAAATGGGTGCGATTGGGGCATGAATAAGGGTGTGGCTAGTTTTGAAATGGGTGTGATCGGGGCGTGGTCTAAAATTTGCCACGGGGCAGAATGGAGCACGGAGCTCCTGTGTATAATGTCACCGGTAATCACTGTATTACCTGTACACTGACATTGTATACAGAGCTCCTGTGTATAATGTCACCAGTGATCACTGTATTATCTGTACACTGACACTTTATACAGAGCTCCTGTGTATAATGTCACCAGTGATCACTGTATTACCTGTACACTGACACTATATACAAAGCTCCTGTGTATAATGTCACTGTGATCACTGTATTACCTGTACACTATACACAGAGCTCCTGTGTATGTTACCGGTGATCACTGTATTCCCTGTACACTGACACTATATACAGAGCTCCTGTGTATAATGGCACCGGTGATCACTGTATTCCCTGTACACTGACACTATATACAGAGCTCCTGTGTATAATGTCACCAGTGATCACTGCATTACCTGTACACTATATACAGAGCTCCTGTGTATAATGTCACTGTCTCCACCTTTGATCGGCGTCATCCTGTGACTGCAACTTCTGTCTGCGGGAAGTCAGAAGTAGAAGAAACCCTCTATCAGGCCACGTTCACACTTTCAGTATTTTACCTCAGTATTTGTAGGCCAAAACCAGGAGTGGAACAATCAGAGGAAAAGTATAATAGAAACACGTCACCACTTCTGAATTTCTCAGCCACTCCCGATTTGGCTTACAAATACTGAGGTAAAATACTGACCAAATACTGAACGTGTGAATGTGGCTTTAGGCTGGTTTTACACATCCTGATATTTCTGGTACCGGAAAAACCGTTAGTGGAGATATCCGTGTGTGTAATACGTGTGGCAACTGTGTGCCGCATCAGTACCACACAGACGGCCGCCGGGGAAGAAGCGCTACAGTAAGCACTGATCCCCGGCCAGGGGCGCACCTAAAATGAAGCAAGTTGATCACTTCGCCTCAGGCGGCATTGAGTCCCTGAAGACAAGTGTAAAGATCGATGTTTCAAATATATTCCTATTTAAAAGTGTATGTATTTTACATGTGCGTCAGGTTAGGCTAGTAAAGAGTAAACCAGATTTATTTGTACTGATTTTACTATGGGGGGCGCCATTTTGCAGTTCTCCTCAGGCAGCAGAGAGGCTAGGTTCACCCCTGCAAGTTGGTTACAATGTATCCCATGTAATCTTTTGCGGTTACTTGATTATCATCACACATTTTTATTCCTAGCTGCTACTATTCTGATACATTTGATACATTGTAAGGGTGAGTTTCCACGGTCAGGAAACGCTGCGTGTTTGGCGCTGTGCGCTGGCGCAGCGCCAAACACGCAGCGTCCAGATGTTACAGCATAGTGGAGGGGATTTAAAGAAATCCCGTCTCCACTATGCGTAACAATACGCAGGTGGCAAACCTGCGTAAACGGACATGCGGCGCGTCTTTTCAGACCGCAGCATGTCCTCGCGTATTGCGGCGACGGTGCGTCGCCGCAACATAATTAACACAGGGCTATGAAGCCCTGCGCTCTTTCCGGAGGTGTTCCGGAGGTGTCCTGAACACCTCCGGAAAGAACGCGCGTCAGAAAGGGGGCGGGGCTTAGACGGAGCGGAATTTCCGCTCCGTCAAAAGCGCTATGGTTCCGGACCGTGGAACCATAGCCTAACAACCAGGGCTGTGGAGTCGGTAAGCGAAACCTCTGACTCCAACTCCTCAATTTCCATGACTCCGACTCCACCAAAATGGGCTCCGACTCCACAGCCCTGGTAACAGCCCCCCAGCTGTGTAACTCTAACACCAAGATACTTTAACACTATTTTGTTTGCAGGTTTTCACTATTTGAGACCTCAGAAGCGGATTGGCGTCACGTTCACCTCCTGCGGTCGGGCACAGGTGCAGCCACATCAAGTGCAGGGTCTCAGACGCATTATTACATCTATTATTCATGACGTGTCCCGGCCCCCGATGTCATCCTTGTACAGTGGACGGTGTCGGGTCATACAGGAGACGCTAAATCTATTTAATCATCCAATAAAATAAATGGAGGATAAAGAGAAAACTCCAGATATCGTGAAGGAAGACGCCGCGCCCCTATAACCGCCCCCTACCCCACCAGGACCCTTCTTAAAATTCTCCATTACAAGAGGAGACGTCTCATATTCCACTCAGTCACCGCTTTCCCGTATCACTAAGAGGCCAAAACAGTCAGTATCACACAGGAGAGGATTAGATACACAGCTCAGCAGTCAGTATCACACAGGATAGGATTAGATACACGGCTCAGCAGTCAGTATCACACAGGATAGGATTAGATACACGGCTCAGCAGTCAGTATCAGACAGGAGAGGATTAGATACACGGCTCAGCAGTGAGTATCACACAGGATAGGATTAGATACACGGCTCAGCAGACAGTATCACACAGGATAGGATTAGATACACGGCTCAGCAGTCAGTATCACATAGGATAGGATTAGATACACGGCTCAGCAGACAGTATCACACAGGATAGGATTAGATACACATCTCAGCAGTCAGTATCACACAGGATAGGATTAGATACACGGCTCAGCAGACAGTATCACACAGGAGAGGATTAGATACACGGCTCAGCAGACAGTATCACACAGGATAGGATTAGATACACAGATCAGCAGTCAGTATCACACAGGATAGGATTAGATACACGGCTCAGCAGACAGTATCACACAGGATAGGATTAGATACACAGCTCAGCAGTCAGTATCACACAGGATAGGATTAGATACACGGCTCAGCAGACAGTATCACACAGGAGAGGATTAGATACACGGCTCAGCAGTCAGTATCACACAGGATAGGATTAGATACACAGCTCAGCAGACAGTATCACATGGGATAAGATTAGATACACAGCTCAGCAGACAGTATCACACGGGATAGGATTAGATACACGGCTCAGCAGTATCACAGGATAGGATTAGATACACGGCTCAGAAGTCAGTATCACACAGGATAGGATTAGATACACGGCTCAGCAGACAGTATCACACAGGATAGGATTAGATACACAGCTCAGCAGTCAGTATCACACAGGATAGGATTAGATACACGGCTCAGCAGACAGTATCACACAGGATAGGATTAGATACACAGCTCAGCAGTCAGTATCACACAGGATAGGATTAGATGCACAGCTCAGCAGTCAGTATCACACAGGAGAGGATTAGATACACAGCTCAGCAGTCAGTATCACACAGGAGAGGATTAGATACACAGCTCAGCAGTCAGTATCACACAGGAGAGGATTAGATGCACGGCTCAGCAGACAGTATCACACAGGATAGGATTAGATACACGGCTCAGCAGTCAGTATCACACAGGATGGGATTAGATACACGGCTCAGCAGTTAGTATCACACAGGAGAGGATTAGATACATGGCTCAGCAGTCAGTATCACACAGGATAGGATTAGATACACGGCTCAGCAGTCAGTATCACACAGGATAGGATTAGATACACAGCTCAGCAGACAGTATCACACGGGATAGGATTAGATACACAGCTCAGCAGTCAGTATCACACAGGATAGGATTAGATACACGGCTCAGCAGTCAGTATCACACAGGATAGGATTAGATACACAGCTCAGCAGACAGTATCACACAGGAGAGGATTAGATACACGGCTCAGCAGACGGTATCACACGGGATAGGATTAGATACACGGCTCAGCAGTCAGTATCACACAGGATAGGATTAGATACACGGCTCAGCACACAGTATCACACAGGAGAGGATTAGATACACGGCTCAGCAGTCAGTATCACACAGGATAGAATTAGATACACAGCTCAGCAGTCAGTATCACACAGGAGAGGATTAGATACACGGCTCAGCAGACAGTATCACAGGAGAGGATTAGATACACGGCTCAGCAGACAGTATCACATAGGAGAGGATTAGATACACAGCTCAGCAGACAGTATCACACGGGATAAGATTAGATACACAGATCAGCAGACAGTATCACACGGGATAGGATTAGATACACAGCTCAGCAGTCAGTATCACACAGGATAGGATTAGATGCACAGCTCAGCAGTCAGTATCACACAGGATGGGATTAGATACATGGCTCAGCAGTCAGTATCACACAGGATAGGATTAGATACACGGCTCAGCAGTCAGTATCACACAGGATAGGATTAGATACACAGCTCAGCAGACAGTATCACACGGGATAGGATTAGATACACAGCTCAGCAGTCAGTATCACACAGGATAGGATTAGATACACAGCTCAGCAGTCAGTATCACACAGGATAGGATTAGATACACGGCTCAGCACACAGTATCACACAGGAGAGGATTAGATACACAGCTCAGCAGTCAGTATCACACAGGATAGGATTAGATACACAGCTCAGCAGTCAGTATCACACAGGATAGGATTAGATACACAGCTCAGCAGTCAGTATCACACAGGATAGGATTAGATACACGGCTCAGCACACAGTATCACACAGGAGAGGATTAGATACACGGCTCAGCAGTCAGTATCACACAGGATAGGATTAGATACACAGCTCAGCAGTCAGTATCACACAGGATAGGATTAGATACACGGCTCAGCAGACAGTATCACACAGGATAGGATTAGATACACGGCTCAGCAGACAGTATCACACAGGATAGGATTAGATACACGGCTCAGCACACAGTATCACACAGGAGAGGATTAGATACACGGCTCAGCAGTCAGTATCACACAGGATAGGATTAGATACACGGCTCAGCAGATGGTATCACACGGGATAGGATTAGTTACTCGGCTTAGACGACTCAAGCAATGGGCCCAATTTTTCATTTGTGCTTTTTAAGTCACTTTTCTTGCGTTTTCTGGAATTTTTCTTGCACAAATTTTTCAAAATGGTGCAGGTTGTTGATGACTTTTAGTGCAAAATAAAAAATGCTCTTTATTTTATTTTTTAACTTTTTTACGACTTTTTAGTACAAGAAGTCCCATGTTTGTTAAAAGGACTCAAGGTTTGTATGAAGGTTTCAGGAGTACAAATATTCTGGGGGGAGGGGGCGACAGTTTTTTTTTTTTTGAAAGCTGCAATTAATAAATTAGCAGAAACCAATTACAAACATTTGAAGAAAAAAGACCCCGCCACATATAAAATAGAGATTAAGAACCAGCGCCATTTCACGAAAGAGTGAAAAACACGACCAAATAGGCAAAAACAGACTCAAATGCAATAATGAAGGGGCCCAATGCCCTTAGATACAACATCTCGCTGATAAAACCAAAAACGCTCCGTTCTTACCCAGCGCCAGGAAGGAGAACACCCACTGGAGCACGGCCGCCGTCTGCAGCCTCCGCACTAAGGGAACGGACCGAGAGGCAAATTCGATCGCCATGCTGTCAGGCCGGGGTGCAGAGAATGGTCTCCTGCAGCCGGATATCGGGGTCCAAAGTCTGCCGGGACGAGACGACGTGTTGCAATGTGAACGTCGGCCTCGCTCTGTGGAATGAAGTGTAATAAGCTGCACATGGGACGGATCTGTGCGATATCAGCCCTACCGCTATCAGCGGAGATCATACTGATCCATGCGCCCCGCACCCATCTGTGTATGAGGACAAACCGAAGTTCCTGATACAATCAGCGTAATTAACCCACGAAAGCCCAGAACAGATCCACAATTCTGCTTGGTCATGAATGGTCTCTCCTGATTGTTTGCTACAATGTATCAGTGCAGAAAATCAATTCAGACACTGCCCATACAAAGGCGGACGGTGTTTGTGTAACGGCGCAATCGCACAGCGCCGACCAGGACAGTATGACGATGATGGGAGTGGGGTGATAGTATAATGAAGCAAGGAGGCAGTGATTTCTTCCAGGGACCCCACGCCCCAGAGCCTGGAATAAATCATTAACATAAAATATTATAAATCAAGTTGTCATTGTCTACACCACAGCAATGATGCATAAAGGTGAGACTGGTTTAACAAATCAATTATCTGCAGCATGCCCATAGTAATAAAGAAAAATCGTCCAGGGGATGACAGATTCTCTTTAAGATTCTGTCTGCAATCACCACTAGGGGGAGCTCCCTGTATACAGAGATACATGATAAGATTCTGTCTGCAGCCACCACTAGGGGGAGCTCCCTGTATACAGAGATACATGATAAGATTCTGTCTGCAGCCACCACTAGGGGGAGCTCCCTGTATACAGAGATACATGATAAGATTATGTCTGCAGTCACCACTAGGGGAGCTCCCTGTATACAGAGATACATGATAAGATCCTGTCTGCAGTCACCACTAGGGGGAGCTCCCTGTATACAGAGATACATGATAAGATTCTGTCTGCAGCCACCACTAGGGGGAGCTCCCTGTATACAGAGATACATGATAAGATTCTGTCTGCAGCCACCACTAGGGGGAGCTCCCTGTATACAGAGATACATGATAAGATTATGTCTGCAGTCACCACTGGGGGGAGCTCCCTGTATACAGAGATACATGATAAGATTCTGTCTGAAGTCACCACTAGGGGGAGCTCCCTGTATACAGAGATACATAGAATCATAGAATGGTAGAGTTGGAAGGGACCTCCTGGGCCTTCTGGTCCAACCCCCTGCTCAAAGCAGGATTCTCTAAATCATCCCAGACAGATGTCTATCCAGCCTCTGTTTGAAGACTTCCATTGAAGGAGAACTCACCACCTCTCGTGGCCGCCTGTTCCACTCATTGATCACCCTAACTGTCAAAAAGTTTTTTCTAATATCTAATCTGTGTCTCCTCCCATTCAGTTTCATCCATTGCTTCTAGTCTTTCCTTGTGCAAATGAGAATAAAGATGATCCTTCTACAATGTGACAGCCCTTGAGATATTTGTAGACAGCTATTAAGTCTCCTCTCAGTCTTCTTTTTTGCAAGCTAAACATTCCCAAATCCTGCAACCGTTCCTCATAGGACATGGTTTGCAGACCGGTCACCATTCTGGTGGCTCTTCTCTGAACTTGCTCCAGTTTGTTGATGTCTTTTTTAAAATGTGGTGCCCAAAACTGGACACAGTATTCCAGATGAGGTCTGACCAAAGAGGAGTAGAGGGCAATAATGACCTCACGTGATCTAGACTGTATGCTTCTGTTGATACATCCTAGAATTGCATTTGCCTTTTTTGCTGCTGCATCACACTGTTGACTCATGTTAAGTCTGTGATCAATTAGTATACCCAAGTCTTTTTCACATGTGCTGTTACTTAGCCTATGATAAGATCCTGCCTGGAGCCACCACTAGGGGGAGCTCCCTGTATACAGAGATACATGATAAGATTCTGTCTGTAGCCACCACTAGGGGAGCTCACTGTATACAGAGATACATGATAAGATCCTGCCTGGAGCCACCACTAGGGGGAGCTCCCTGTATACAGAGATACATGATAAGATCCTGTCTGCAGTCACCACTAGGGGGAGCTCCCTGTATACAGAGATACATGATAAGATCCTGTCTGCAGTCACCACTAGGGGGAGCTCCCTGTATACAGAGATACATGATAAGATTCTGTCTGCAGCCACCACTAGGGGGAGCTCCCTGTATACAGAGATACATGATAAGATTCTGTCTGCAGTCACCACTAGGGGGAGCTCCCTGTATACAGAGATACATGATAAGATTCTGTCTGTAGCCACCACTAGGGGAGCTCACTGTATACAGAGATACATGATAAGATCCTGCCTGGAGCCACCACTAGGGGGAGCTCCCTGTATACAGAGATACATGATAAGATTCTGTCTGTAGCCACCACTAGGGGAGCTCACTGTATACAGAGATACATGATAAGATCCTGCCTGGAGCCACCACTAGGGGGAGCTCTCTGTATACAGAGATACATGATAAGATACTGTCTGCAGTCACCACTAGGGGGAGCTCCCTGTATACAGAGATACATGATAAGATCCTGTCTGCAGCCACCACTAGGGGGAGCTCCCTGTATACAGAGATACATGATAAGATTCTGTCTGTAGCCACCACTAGGGGGAGCTCCCTGTATACAGAGATACATGATAAGATTGCTTTATGGGGCAAAATGATTATATAAGCATTTACCCAGTAAATATATAGAGTTGTGGAAACAGTCTGGAGGGTTGTGGTGCGGATGTTCGATGAGCTAAAATAAAGGGGCCTGGTTCAGTGTGATTTCAGGTTTTCTGCACTTCACCATGGTGTCCACAAGATGGCAGTCATCTGAAAAAAAAATTTCTATCTACTTTTAGGCTGTGTGCACATGTTCAAAAATATTTAGAGTTGAGAGTCCTCAGTGGTTGATACCTTTTAATGGCTAACTGAAAAGATGGTAACAAATTGCAAGCTTTCGAGACTACTCAGGTCTCTTCATCAGGCAAAGACTAATACAAAATCTGAAGAATCACATATTTATACACAACACAGCACAGAAAAAAATGCAATAGATGAGACAAGTGACGTGAAGCAGAACTGTCATTATGGGAGAGGGATGAACAGTTGTGGCAATAAATACTGGAACAGTTCATAGATAAGGAGTGTGAAAGTTTTATTACCCTCTGATTGGGGTCTGGTAATGTTTTGTGATGTTCTCACAGGGTCTTTGAAGCAAATTCCTTAATTGATGTAATAAGCCATAAAACCATGTGATAGGTTCATTCCAGCATTGAGAGTGTTAAAAGTCACCATCAATTTGTATTCGCAAACTCTCCTATGTCTCTGAGATGTGAAATCACCTTTCAGTACAAGTAATTTCTGTACTGAAAGGTGATTTCACATCTCAGAGACACAGGAGAGTTTGCGAATACAAATTGATGGTGACCTTTAACACTCTCAATGCTGGAATGAACCTATCACATGGTTTTATGGCTTATTACATCAATTAAGGAATTTGCTTATCTATGAACTGTTCCAATATTTATTGCCACAACTGTTCATCCCTCTCCCATAATGACAGTTCTGCTTCACGTCACTTGTCTCATTTATTGCATTTTTTTTTTCTGTGCTGTGTTGTGTATAAATATGTGATTCTTCAGTTTTTGTTTTAGTCTTTGCCTGATGAAGAGACCTGAGTAGTCTCGAAAGCTGCAATTTGTTACCATCTTTTCAGTTAGCCATTAAAAGGTATTAACCACTGAGGACTCTCAATTCTGAATATTTTTCTATCTACTGGCTAACACGGTACTAAGATATAAATCTTTACTGCACAAGGTTCTGGAATTTTCGCTTTTTTTAGCATTTTTGCGGCAGTTTTCTGCTGCAAAAACACTTAAAAAACGTATGTATTAAGCATCCTATGATTACAATACATTCCACAATTTTTGTGCTGATGTTGCGTTTTTTTCCGGAAAAAAACTAAGCATGTTCATTAATTTTGCGGAATAGCGGCGATTCCGCACACATAGGAATGCATTGAACCGCTTATTTTCCGCATGTGGCTATGCCCACCATGCACAAAGTGTGCAGTTCATGAGCGGATGGTACCCAGGGTCTGGAGGAGAGATTTTCCTCCAGGCCCTGGGTACCATATCCCTGTTAAAATAATAATTAAAATAATAAATCGTGATATTCTCACCTTCCGGCGGCCCCCGCAGCTTTCCCCCTCCTCAGCGACGCTCCTGGCAACTCCCGTTCCCAGGGATGAATTTGCGACAATGACCCCGTAGCGGTCTCGCGTGATGCGACGTCATCTGGAGTCATTGTCGCCAGGCATCACTGGGAATGGGAGTTGCCAGGAGCGTCGCTGAGGAGCGGGAAAGTTGCGGGGGCCGCCGGAAGGTGAGAATATCACGATTTTTTATGTGGTCTGGTCATGGTGTGGCGGTATTTGTCTCTTGTATGTTGTATTATTCGGTCACTATGTGGTGGTTATATGTGGTCTGGTCATGGTATGGCAGTATTTCTCCTTGTATGTGGTATTATTTGGTCACTATATGCTGGTAATATGTGATATTTTTCGGTCACTATGTGGCCTGGTCATGGTGTGGTGGAATTTCTTCCCTGTACATGGTATTATTGGTCTTTGTATATTGGATTGTGATGTGTACGGTGGTAATTTTTTCTTTCTGATATTAATTAGGAGAAGATTATTTGCATTAGAGAATAAATACTTGGATCACAGAGGCAGAGATGCACTTACAGGGATTTTCCTGTGAAAAAAAGTACAGTCATGGCCAAAAGTTTTGAGAATGACACAAATATTATAATTTCACATGATCTGCTGCCCTCTGGTTTTTATGTGTGTTTGACAGATGTTTTTATCACAGACAGAAATATAATTGTAAACATATGAGTAATAAAAGCTTATATTGACAGTTAGAATGAGTTAATGCAGCAAGTCAATATTTGCAGTGTTGACCCTTCTTCTTCAGGACCTCTGCAATTCTCCCTGGCATGCTCTCAATCAACTTCTGGACCAAATCCTGACTGATAGCAGTCCATTCTTGCACAATCAATGCTTTCATTTTGTCAGAATTTTTAGGTTTTTGTTTGTCCACCCGTCTCTTGATGATTGACCACAAGTTCTCAATGGGATTAAGATCTGGGGAGTTTCCAGGCCATGGACCCAAAATCTCTATGTTTTGTTCCCTGAGCCATTTAGTTATCACCTTTGCTTTATGGCAAGGTGCTCCATCATGCTGGAAAAGGCATTGTTGATCGCCAAACTCTCTTGGAGGGTTGGGAGAAGTTGCTCTTGGAGGACATTCTGGTACCATTCTTTATTCATGGCTGTGTTTTTAGGCAAGACTGTGAGAGAGCCGATTCCCTTGGTGAGAAGCAACCCCACACATGAATGGTTTCAGGATGCTTAACAGTTGGCATGAGACAAGACTGGTGGTAGCGCTCACCTTGTCTTCTCCGAATGAGGCATTTTCCTGATGTCCCAAACAATCGAAAAGGGGATTCATCAGAGAAAATAACTTTATCCCAGTCCTCAGCAGTCCACTGCCTGTACCTTTTGCGAATATCAGTCTGTCCATGATGTTTTTTCTGGAGAGAAGTGGCTTCTTTGCTGCCCTCCTTGAGACCAGGCCTTGCTCCAAGAGTCTCCACCTCACAGTGCGTGCAGATGCACTCACACCTGCCTGCTGCCATTCCTGAGCAAGCTCTGCACTGCTGGTAGCCCGATCCCGCAGCTGAAACACTTTTAAGAGACGGTCCTGGCGCTTGCTGGTCTTTCTTGTGGCGCCCTGGAGCCTTTTTGGCAACAATGGAACCTCTCTCCTTGAAGTTCTTGATGATGCGATAGATTGCTGTATATAAAGCTGTATAGGATCAAGGAAACGCAGAGAGAGAACATTGTCCTACAGGATCTGCAGCTTCTAGACTGGGACACTGCTTAGCGAGGTGCTGGAAGGAAGAAAGGAGTGGGAATCAGCACAGTGAGATGGCCAGGGAAGGCATATACTGACAGGGAGCTTTTGGACTAGTGTTCTCCATCTGCCTGGGAGTTGGCTGGACTACATACCTGGAGGACGTGGCACAAGCGGGCACCTGTACGGCATGCACCTGAACTGTGAGTAAAACCTTGGAAACTGCAACTGACTGTCTCCTCAAGTTCTTCATGCGACGCACACTCCACTCTGCTACATTTCCCAGCACCATTACTATTTCTACAACATCTCCCTGCCCTGAGACCACAAGCTTTACCTGTGGAGAGCTATTCCAACTCTGCTGCATCACTCATCAGTCTCAGAGGATCTGCACTGCGGCACTGGTCACCTCTGACCAGAAACCACAGTGGCGTCATGAACACCTTACTACAAACTGTATCATCCCCTGTAAATATTCCCCTTTTATTGGATGCCCAGGGCCACGGACCGGGTCACTGCTGCCGTGACACATCCCTTTAATACACCGGCCCGGTGCCTTGTATTCCACTGCCCTGGTGGGCGATCCAGATACACCTAAATAAAATGGGAATGGTTGGTGATACCAACTTCCTGTTTGTGGCACATTAGTATATGGGAGGGGGAAAACTTTTCAAGATGGATGGTGACCATGGCGGCCATTTTGAAGTCAGCCATTTTGGATCCAACTTTATTTTTTCCAATAGGAAGAGGGTCATGTGACACATCAAATTTATTGAGAATTTCACAAGAAAAACAATGGTGTGCTTGGTTTTAACGTAACCTTATTCTTTCATTAGTTATTTACAAGTTTCTCTTTGTTTACAGCCATTGACGTCGCAGAGGTTAACACGTGAGGAGCGGATAGAAATTGTGTTGATCTCTGGTGAACGCAGTACCCGGGTCATTGCAGCAGATTTCAATGCAAGACACCCTACGCAAGCAAACTGTCACCATTCCCATTTCATTTATGTGTGTCCATATAAATGGCCCACCCAGAAAAGTTTGCCTCATCACTGAACATAAAGTTCTATGTAAACGGAGGGTCCTGTTTCAATTTTTGTTTTGCCCATTCTGCAAATTCAGCGCGCCGATGTGGGTCATCCTAGTTGAGATGCTGCAGCAGCTGGATTTTGTGAGTAGCTAATAACCGCCGAAGGGATGTTCGACTGATGCCAGATCGGCGCGCGGACTTTCTGCAGCGTTTTTGGACGCGCGGAATTGCATCAAATCCGCAGTGTAGTACAGTGTCAATGATACTCAATGGGAATTTGAGAATTGGTGTGCACATGCTGCGGAAAATAAAACGCTGCAAATCCGCTCAGATTTTGTCAATTCTTTTTGCGGATCTGCAGCGTTTCTGCACCCTTTGACTATACATTGAGTAAGGCAAATCCGCATAGCAAAAAATGCATGACAATCCGCATCAAATCCGCGAGAAATCTGCATGAAATCCGTATCAATTCCGCATCAAATCCACGAGGATTTTTGCCTGCCTTTTCTGCCAAGAGAGGTAGAATCTGCGCGGAAAATTCCACAGGCAAATCCGCAACGTGTGCACATACCCTAATACTGCCCCAGATAATAGTAATAGTAGTAATACTGGGCTCCTATTGATGTTATGCTGACATATTGAGTTTTCGTGTTATTATTCCTCCTTTCTTACACCTTGTAGTTTGGTTTTTCTCGCTCTATGAAGAATGAGCTGACATTACTGGAGGAGCCGTCCGTTTTCTGTGACTCGTGTGGCGGCACAGCTGTGACAGATGGCCAAGTGCTGACCAGATTACTATTGCTCCAGATAGCATCCAGAGGTAACGCAGCGGAAGAGCAGGGGGGAAGGATAATACATGGAGGGAGGGATGAGGTAGATGATACAGGTAGATGCAGATAAGAAGCACATGAGAATAATATGATCATTATTATTATTATTTATTTCTATAGCACCTTTGATTCCATGGTGCTGTACATGAGAAGGGGTTACATACAGATTACAGGTATCACTTACAGTAAACTAACAATCACAGACTGTTAGGCTGTGGTTCCACGGTCCGGAACCACAGCGCTTTGGACGGAGCGGAAATTCCGCTCCGTCTAAGCCCCGCCCCCTTTATGACGCGCGATCTTTCCGGAGGTGTTCAGGACACCTCCGGAAAGAGCGCAGGGCTACATAGCCCTGTGTTAATTCTGTTGCGGCGACGCACCGTCGCCGCAATACGCGAGGACATGCTGCGGTCTAAAAAGACGCGCCGCATGTCCGTTTACGCAGGTTTGCCACCTGCGTATTGTTACGCATAGTGGAGACGGGATTTCTTGAAATCCCCTCCACTATGCTGTAACATCTGGACGCTGCGTGTTTGGCGCTGCGCCAGCGCACAGCGCCAAACACGCAGCGTTTCCTGACCGTGGAAACTCACCCATAGAGGGAGAGAGGACCCTGCCCTTTCGGGCTTACATTCTACAGGATGGTGGGGACAGAGACAGAAGGTCGGGGGGTTGCAGCAGTTCCGGTGTTGGTGAGGCAATATCTCCGGTAGTGGTGAGGAGGCAGCGGGGTCATTGCAGGCTGTAGGCTTTCCTGAAGAGGTGGGTTTTCAGGTTCCGTCTGAAGGATCCGAACAGGGCCAGCGTCAGCACCCGGCATACCCGGGCAAGTGCCGGGGCCCTGAGCAGGCTGGGGGCCCACTCGCCGACAGGCACCCCGGCACCCGTTAGCGGATGAGAGCGGTACCAGCGCCGCCACTGGGCCCCTCCACTTGCTCAGGTCCCCGGCAGCAGCCGACGCAATACTTGCTCTCTCTCTGTGCCTCCGCTGCCGCAGCTCCGGGCTCCGGGGGGCACCTGCAGGGCGCCTGAGCTTCCTCTCACAGCAGCGCCGCTGAATGACATCATCATTCAGCAGCTGGCTGTGGCAGAGAGAGCACGGACGCTGGACAGGTGAGATGTGAGGTGTATGTGTCTGTGTGTGTGTGTCTGTGTATCATGTAGTGCGGTGCTTTGTGTGTGTGTATGTGAGAGAGTGCTGCAGTGCTGTCTGTGTGTGTTGTTGTATGTGTAATGGTGGTGGGGGGAGGCAGTGATGGTGGTGAGGAGGCAATGATTATGATGGGGAGGCAATGATGATGATGATGATGATGGGGAGGAAATGATGATGATGATGATGGGGAGGCAATGATGATGATGATGATGTGATGATGTGGGAGACAATGATGATGATGGGGAGGCGATGATGATGATGATGATGGGGAGGCAATGATGATGATAATGATGATGGGGAGGCAATGATGATGATGATGGGGAGGCAATGATAATGGGGAGGCAATGATGATGATGATGGGGAGGAAATGATGATGAAAATGGGGAGGCAATGATGATAATGATGGGCAGGCAATGATGATGATGGGGAGGCAATGATGATGATAATGGGCAAGCAATGATGATGATAATGGGGAGTCTTTCCACAGCGCCCTTTCCTGAGGCGTAACAGTGCAGAACGCAGCACAGTGCAGAGGAGAGCTCCATATTTTGTATGGAGCATTATATGGGGACCAGTATCCTGTATGGAGCAATTTATGTGGTCCAGTATTCTGTATGGAGCATTATTTTGGGTCCAGTATTCTGTATGGAGCATTATATGGGGGGTGACATCCTGCATGGGTATTATATGGGTGATGAGGGGGAGACTGTGGTGCCCATAATATTGTATGAAGGACTGTACTGTCCAGTCTGTACTGTGCGCTGTGAGGATTTGGCGGTTTCTGAGCTATTGTAGAATTTACAATAGATATCACTCATGTAATGGAAGAAGAGAAGTGTTTGGCATTGTACTGTACCCATATTTCTCTGCTGTATCTGTGCATCATGAATCGTGGTCTGTGTTAAAGGGGCCCACTGAGACTCTTTCGCCCGGGGCCCATAAAAACCTGGAGCCGGCCCTGGATCTGAATGTGGTTGATCGTTATCCACCTCCTCTCACATTATGCAAATGTCGCTGAAGCTTTTGAGCAAAATTCGATATTATATTTGTTGCCTAATTTTTTTTTACTTTACATAGTTAAAAGATTATGTTCTGAGTAATTTTTTCTTAATATTGCAGATCTTGTGAGAGTCTGGAACTTCACTTTTCCTGCCAGGATTAACAAATTCCCTGCTTGAACCCCTTCACCAGCTTGCAATTTTCCGTTTTTGCCTTTTTTACTTTTCCCTCAATATAGCTGGATGAGGGCTTGTTTTTTGCGGGACGAGTTGTAGTTTTGAATGACATCATTCATTTTATCATAGAATCCGCCCTTTTCTCACCATGGAAACAACAAAAACCCTCACTGTAGCATTGATCCACTCCCGCCTGGACTACTGCAACGCTCTATTACTTGGCCTCCCCATTACTCGACTATCCCCTCTCCAGTCCATCCTTAATGCAGCAGCCAGGGTCATCCATCTGGCTAATCGGTACTCGGACGCGTCCGCTCTTCGCCAGTCCTTACACTGGCTGCCATTCATTATAGGATCCAATTCAAAGTACTGTTCTCACCCACAAAGCTCTCCATAGTGCAGCACCCCCCTACATCTCCTCCCTCATTTCTATCTATCACCCTGCCCATCCTCTCCACAGTGCAGCCACCCCCTACATCTCCTCCCTCATTTCTATCTATCACCCTGCCCATCCTCTCCACAGTGCAGCACCCCCCTACATCTCCTCCCTCATTTCTATCTATCACCTACCCGTCCTCTCCACAGTGCAGCACCCCCTACATCTCCTCCCTCATTTCTATCTATCACCTACCCGTCCTCTCCACAGTGCAGCACCCCCCTACATCTCCTCCCTCATTTCTATCTATCACCCTGCCCGTCCTCTCCACAGTGCAGCACCCCCCTACATCTCCTCCCTCATTTCTATCTATCACCCTGCCCATCCTCTCCACAGTGCAGCACCCCCCTACATCTCCTCCCTCATTTCTATCTATCACCTACCCGTCCTCTCCACAGTGCAGCACCCCCCTACATCTCCTCCCTCATTTCTATCTATCACCCTACCCGTCCTCTCCACAGTGCAGCACCCCCCTACATCTCCTCCCTCATTTCTATCTATCACCTGCCCATCCTCTCCACAGTGCAGCACCCCCCTACATCTCCTCCCTCATTTCTATCTATCACCTACCCGTCCTCTCCACAGTGCAGCACCCCCCTACATCTCCTCCTCATTTCTATCTATCACCCTGCCCATCCTCTCCACAGTGCAGCACCCCCCTACATCTCCTCCCTCATTTCTATCTATCACCTACCCGTCCTCTCCACAGTGCAGCACCCCCTACATCTCCTCCCTCATTTCTATCTATCACCCTGCCCGTCCTCTCACAGTGCAGCACCCCCTACATCTCCTCCTCATTCTATCTATCACCTGCCGTCCTCCCACAGTGCAGCACCCCCTACATCTCCTCCCTCATTTCTATCTATCACCCTGCCCGTCCTCTCCACAGTGCAGCACCCCCTACATCTCCTCCCTCATTTCTATCTATCACCCTGCCCGTCCTCTCCACAGTGCAGCCACCCCCTACATCTCCTCCCTCATTTCTATCTATCACCCTGCCCGTCCTCTCCACAGTGCAGCACCCCCCTACATCTCCTCCCTCATTTCTATCTATCACCCTGCCCGTCCTCTCCACAGTGCAGCACCCCCCTACATCTCCTCCCTCATTTCTATCTATCACCCTGCCCGTCTCTCCACAGTGCAGCACCCCCCTACATCTCCTCCCTCATTTCTATCTATCACCCTGCCCGTCCTCTCCACAGTGCAGCACCCCCTACATCTCCTCCCTCATTTCTATCTATCACCCTGCCCGTCCTCTCCACAGTGCAGCACCCCCCTACATCTCCTCCCTCATTTCTATCTATCACCCTGCCCGTCCTCTCCACAGTGCAGCACCCCCTACATCTCCTCCCTCATTTCTATCTATCACCTGCCCGTCCTCTCCACAGTGCAGCACCCCCTACATCTCCTCCCTCATTTCTATCTATCACCCTGCCCGTCCTCTCCACAGTGTAGCACCCCCTACATCTCCTCCCTCATTTCTATCTATCACCCTGCCCGTCCTCTCCACAGTGCAGCACCCCCCTACATCTCCTCCCTCATTTCTATCTATCACCTGCCCGTCCTCTCCACAGTGCAGCACCCCCTACATCTCCTCCCTCATTTCTATCTATCACCCTGCCCGTCCTCTCCACAGTGCAGCACCCCCTACATCTCCTCCCTCATTTCTATCTATCACCCTGCCCGTCCTCTCCACAGTGCAGCACCCCCTACATCTCCTCCCTCATTTCTATCTATCACCCTGCCGTCTTCTCCACAGTGCAGCACCCCCTACATCTCCTCCCTCATTTCTATCTATCACCCTGCCCGTCCTCTCCACAGTGCAGCACCCCCTACATCTCCTCCCTCATTTCTATCTATCACCCTGCCCGTCCTCTCCACAGTGCAGCACCCCCCTACATCTCCTCCCTCATTTCTATCTATCACCCTGCCCGTCCTCTCCACAGTGCAGCACCCCTACATCTCCTCCCTCATTTCTATCTATCACCCTGCCCGTCCTCTCCACAGTGCAGCACCCCCCTACATCTCCTCCCTCATTTCTATCTATCACCCTGCCCGTCCTCTCCACAGTGCAGCACCCCCCTACATCTCCTCCCTCATTTCTATCTATCACCCTGCCCGTCCTCTCCACAGTGCAGCACCCCCTACATCTCCTCCCTCATTTCTATCTATCACCCTGCCCGTCCTCTCCACAGTGCAGCACCCCCTACATCTCCTCCCTCATTTCTATCTATCACCCTGCCCGTCCTCTCCACAGTGCAGCACCCCCTACATCTCCTCCCTCATTTCTATCTATCGGCCTAACCGACTGCTGCGCTCTGCAAACGACTTTCGACTAACATCTGCACTAATCCGTACCTCCCACTCCCGACTCCAAGACTTCTCCCACGCTGCGCCAATCCTCTGGAATGCTCTACCCCAAGAAATTAGGACTATCCACAATTTGCATGGTTTCAGGCGCTCCCTCAAAACACATTTGTTCAGAGCGGCCTATCACATTCACTAATCAAAGTCATTCTCTGTGTAACTGTGTGTGTGTGTAGCCCATTCACTATCTCCATCCATGCCTCACTCCTCAAGATGGCTGGACCATCATTGTAAATGCACCATTGTATATACACACCTGTACTTTGTATCTCCCCCACCTCATTGTAGATTGTAAGCTCTCACGAGCAGGGGCGGCTTATTTTGCTTTAATTATTGTATTGTTAACGTTGTGACTTATGACTTGTGTTTGAAACTGTTAAACTGTAAAGCGCTGCGGAATATGATGGCGCTATATAAATAAGGATTATTATTATTATTATTTTTATCATCTGATGCACTGGAAAACAGGAAAATAAGATCAAAGTGCGCTGATGAAATTGCAAAAAAAAAGCCAGCATTTTTTTTTATTTCACCGCTCTAGTGGCGCTTAAAATCCAAGACCTCTACCTACTGCCTGATATTCACCTTCCGGTGTCTTCATCTGTTTTCGGCACCTTGGATCCTTGTCCTGCAGTTTGTGACCTGTCCGCTGCTCCAGTGTTTCATGGAGCGGTGCGGAGGTCTCTAATCAATGTGAGTCTATGAGATCCTCGTTCTGGCCTCGTACTCGCCTAGTTCTGGCTCTCATAGACTTACATTGAGCGCTTGTGACGTAGCTTCCAACTTCTGGCCAATCAGAAGCTGCGCTCACAAGATTGAGCTGTGGGACTGGTGCCAAAAACGGTGAATACGCCGGAGGATGAGTATAAGACCGGGGCAGGGGACTTCCGCTTAAAGCACCACTCCAACAGTGAGAAAACCCCCCCGCTGGAGTGGTGCTTTAATAATTTAATAATAAGCAGAATGCCAAATCATGACAGGGATCACCTGCTTTCCCCAATATCACTGGCGTTATCAGGGGGTCATGGACCCCATGTTTGCTATGTGCATGTGTCCACTAGAAAGGTTTGGTTTCTCTCAATAGAACAGAATTGAGAGAAGCTGAAAGAGTCGTCATATGATCGCCTGCTGACATCACCGATACTGGGGCCATTGTTACTGTACATGGGGGACTCAGGGGACATTATTAAATGTGAAGTGGGCACTTAAGCATTATTGTTTATAGGGGCACCAGTAGCAAAGCTCCAGGGTGGTAGAGGGTGCTAAGCCGGCTGTCAGTCAGGGTCGCAGTTACACAGAGCGGTGACTGAAACTGTGTCGGCACCGCCCCTATGACTGGAAGAGCGAGGTTGCCGGGAGGAATAAAGTTAATTTCCTCCTGGCAGTGAGGCTCTCAGTGCGGGCGTCGCACGGTGTCAGGACACTATCAGCTATTATACTGTGTTTTGGGGGAGCAGTGGGGACATCATTCTATGTATAGGGGAACTCTAATGGACATCATACTGTATGTACGGGAGCGGTGGGCCACCATACTATGTATAGGGGAGCTGTGAAGGCATTATACTTTGCATAGGGGAGCTGTGCAGGCATTATACTGTGTATAGGGGAGCTGTGGGGGCATTACACTTTGCATAGGGGAGCTGTTAGCCCATTATACTGTATATAGAGAAGCTCTGGGGCATTATACTTTCTATAGTGGAGCTCTGTCAGCAAAGACTGTGTATAGGGGAGCTGTGGGCTCATCATACTGTGTATAGGGGAGCTGTGGGCTCATCATACTGTGCATAGGGGAGCTGTGGGGGCATTATACTGTGTATAAGGAAGCTGTGTATTGTTACCATCAAAGTTTCATATGGGGTATTATTACTTTCTAGGGACAAAATGTGGAGGGAACTAGCACAGGGCATTAATGTTTTCTAGGGGGGAATTTTACTATCTAGAAATCACAAATGAGTCATTGTTACTATGTAAGGGGCACAGTGGTGGCATTACTATGTGGGGCGGTAAGAGGAGCCGTTATTGTACCACACATTAGGTGCTGTAGCACACATGGCAGCAGCAACTCAGTATTGGGGTATCAGGTGCAGTAATAGGGACAGATATGGCAGCAGCGGCTCAGTATTGGGGTATCAGCAGGATGAGACGTTTGTGCAGGTTGGGATTAGATGGGGACGGTGCTGGAAATGTGAGAAGTCAGATGTGTTGTTGCTGTTATCTCTGCAAATGAGTCCTGGCTGGAGAAGTTGTCATGTCGGTCTGGGCCAGATGGAAAAGACGAGAAAAGTGAACGATTCCATCAGAAAGAACGTCAGCTGTAAGTCGCCATCTATAACTGTACTGTCATCTCTATATGTTCTGCAGGATTGGTATCTACCACTATATGGTCTCCATATAGTAATATCAATGTTCGTTTTGCATCTAGATTTATTTTCGTAGAATGTAAGTCCGCAAGGACAGGGTCCTCTCCCCTCTGTACCAGTCTGTCATTGTAAATTTGTTTACTGTAAACGATATCTATAACTTTGTATGTAACCCCTTCTCATGTACAGCACCATGGAATTAATGGTGCTAGATAAATAAATAATAATAATAATTTTCAATCACAGCACGGTGCACTACGTAGCTGTAGTCAGGATTGCCTGGTTAGGGGCCCACTCAGATTTAAACCCCCCTTAAGCTGAAACCTAGCTACACCTGTGCCGCTACCTCATTATGGTGAATAGATCCTTAGGGGTTTCATCTGAATCACGTTACTCAGAGATTTAGATGGAAACCCCAATGTAAGTGCTCAGCGTAGAACGCAGGATAAATGTGATCCCAAACGTTCCGTAAAATGTTTCCAATAAAATCTTCAACTAAATCCACAAAAAATGCTAGTCCCCACTCAGATCTGTCGTTCACCTTTTAATGGCAATATAGGGGGCTTCCATGTTACTTATAGTACAAAAATCGAAATGGCTTCTCACCCTCCAAAAGAAATTCAGCAAATTCTCTGCTCCCAAATCCAAATGCCTTCCTCCGTTCTGAGCCCAGTGTGCCTAAACCACATACAGCACCCACATGTTTGGCATTTCTGTATTGATGAGAGCTCGCCTAATTTACAGGTGCGTGTCTCCAGAAGCACGGGGCTGGACATAACGTACTGGTCACTATAATGTACTGGTCACTACAATGTAGTGGTCACTACAACAGCAGCTTGTAATTTCCACTCAGAAACATCCACTGCTGCCTGTTTCTGGAAAACAACCATGAAGTCAAAATCATCACTACATCTGTAGATAAATTCCCAAAGGGGTATAATTTCCAAAATGGGGTCACTTGAGGGGGATTCTGCTTTTCTAGCACTTAGGGGTTCTGTATATGGAGTCCGCAAACTATTCTAAGAAAA
>JARQOD010000002.1:9088031-9141898 GCA_033576555.1 Oophaga sylvatica
ATCACATTTTGAGAGCTATAATTTTTGCATATTTTGGCCCACAGAGTCATGTGAGGTCTTATTTTTTGCGGGACGAGTTGACGTTTTTATTGGTACTATTTTCGAGCACGTGACGTTTTTTGATCGCTTTTTATTTCGATTTTTGGGAGGTTAGAATGAACAAAAATCAGCAATTCATGAATTTCTTTTGGGGGAGGCGTTTATACCGTTCCGCGTGTGGTAAAATTGATAAAGCAGTTTTATTCTTCGGGTCAGTACGATTATGGCGATACCTCATTTATATCATTTTTTCATGTTTTGGCGCTTTTATAGAATAAAAACAATTTTATATAAAAAATAATTATTTTTGCATCGCTTTATTCTGCGAGCTATAACTTTTTTATTTTTTCGCTGATGATGCTTTATGACGGCTCGTTTTTTGCGGGACAAGATGACGTTTTCAGCGGTACCATGTATTTTTATATCGGTCTTTTTGATCGCGTGTTATTCCACTTTTTGTTCGGCGGTATGATGATAAAGCATTGATTTTTTGCTTCGTTTTTTTTTTTTTTTTTTTTAAGGGGTTCACTAAAGGGGTTAACTAGTGGGACAATTTTATAGGGGGGGTCGTTACGGACGCGGCGATACCAAATATGTGTACTTTTATTGTTTTTTTTTTTTTATTTACAGGAAGAAGTGAATTATTGGGGATATTTTTTTTTTTTTTTATTTATTTTGGATTTTTTTTTTACACATGTTTATTTTTACTTTTTTAACTTTTTTACTTTGTCCCAGGGTGGGACATCACAGTATTTTATCAGATCGCTGGTGTGGCAGTGTGCACAGCACTCTGTCACACCAGCGATCGCACAGGCATAGATGCAGGCTTCTCAGTGCCTGCTCTCGGCAGGCACTGAGGTAGCCGCCTCCCTCCAGGACCCCGGCGCCATCTTGGATCCGGGTCCTGGGAGGGAGGAAGCCCTCAGAACAGCGCGATCACATCGCGCTGCTCTGAGGGTCTCAGGGGGGCGCGCAGGGAGCCCCCACCCTGCGCGATCCTCCCCTGTGCCCCCAGTACACCGCGATCATGTTTGATCGCGGTGTGCTAGGGGTTAATGTGCCGGGAGCGGTCCGTGACCGCTCCTGACACACAGTCATGGGTGTCAGCTGTGATAATCAGCTGACACCCGGCGGCGATTAGCTGCGCTCCCCTCAGGAGCGCAGCTGATCGCCTATGACGTACTATCCCGTCCCCGGTCATACGGGCCCAGGTACCATGGACGGGATAGTACGTCCGATGGCAGTAAGGGGTTAATCATGACAAATTGATCTCCAGCCATGTCCTCATCAACACCCACACCTGTGTTAATGGAGCAATCACTGAAAAGAGGTTAGCTGGTCCTTTTAAGGCAGGGCTGCAATGATGTTGAAATGTGTTTTGGGGATAAAGTTCATTTTCTAGCCAAATATTGACTTTGCAAGTAATTACTGTTAAGCTGATCACTCTTTATAACATTCTGGAGTATATGCAAATTGCCATTAGAAAAAGTGAAGCAGTAGACTTTGTAAAAATTAATATTTGTGTCATTCTCAAAACTTTTGGCCATGACTGTATATCTATTCTTTCTATTCTTTATTAAACCTGTCAGTGTGATTTTACAGTATAGCCGGGGATGAATTGCCGGCTTTTCTAAAGGAAACCGGTGCGATTTAATCGCAAGTCAAACGTGTGGTCCGTTTGTAATCCGATTTTTCATCGCACCCATAGACTTGCATTGGCGATTCTCGCCCGATAATCGGTGACAATCACAGCATGCTGCGATTGTCTCGGTTCGAGGAAAACGGCCGAGAAAAAATCGGCTGCTGGGAGCTGCTCCATAGATTAACATTGATACGAGTGCAATACGATATTTCATCCCATTACACTTGTCTGTTTTTGTCGCCAGTGTGACCCCGGCCTAAAGCAGAATGTTGCACAGGCACCTCCCAACAGGTGGAGGGGCCTTAAGTACTAAGTGCCTCCCGACAATTGGCTGAGGACACATTAGGAACACATGCACTGTTTCTTTATGAACCAGGAAGTTACCGCTTGTGCGTCCTAAGCATGCTGCAGGGACGCAGGTAGTAGTGTTACAGTACCACCCCTTCTTATGCCCTCTCTTCTTCAAGCCTACAAGGATGGTCTGCAGAAGAAGTTAAATCCAACTCTCCCCAGGATGCCATACAGTCCAGCACATCAAGACATCTTTGGGATAGAACAAAACTGGTGTAATATCAGGAACCTTGTATTGTCAAGTCTCTCTCTGCCCGGCGAGATCAACTTCCACCATGGAAGATACGACAAGATAGACTTCTGTTTGGTTGGTGGATAGCAGAGACCTGAAGGCTTCCGCCTTGACATCTTCGTCAACCAGTCACAGGAGAAATTGAAGACACACTCACAGGGTTCATCTTCTGCCTTGTGTCCAGAAAAATATGTCCTCGAGGCACGGGAGGTTCCTGGGAACTGTTCAACGGTACAATCGTTGGAGATGTGTGAAGAAATAGTCATCACTTCCCTTTTTCCGGATATATCAGCACACCGTGACTCGACGACTAGCAAACCAATAATGACTTGACTGTCCATGGCTACAGTCAAGGTCACAGGTGAAGAATGAATACTCTCGCCAAGGGTAGCCTCTCCTACAGACCCAAGGCTGCAGACAGGATCTTATCATGTATCTCTGTATACAGGGAGCTCCCCTAGTGGTGGCTGCAGACAGGATCTTATCATGTATCTCTGTATACAGGGAGCTCCCCCTAGTGGTGACTGCAGACAGGATCTTATCATGTATCTCTGTATACAGGGAGCTCCCTCTAGTGGTGGCTGCAGACAGAATCTTATCATGTATTTCTGTATACAGGGAGCTCCCCCTAGTGGTGGCTGCAGACAGGATCTTATGTATCTCTGTATACAGGGAGCTCCCCCTAGTGGTGACTTCAGACAGGATCTTATCATGTATCTCTGTATACAGGGAGCTCCCCCTAGTGGTGGCTGCAGACACGATCTTATCATGTATCTCTGTATACAGGGAGCTCCCCTAGTGGTGACTGCAGACAGGTTCTTATCATGTATCTCTGTATACAGGGAGCTCCCCCTAGTGGTGACTGCAGACAGGTTCTTATCATGTATCTCTGTATATAGGGAGCTCCCCCTAGTGGTGGCTGCAGACAGGTCTTATCATGTATCTCTGTATACAGGGAGCTCCCCCTAGTGGTGACTGCAGACAGAATCTTATGTTTCTCTGTGGACTGTGGGAGTTACATGCATATTTTAGGCACTATTCAAAATTTGAATTATTGGATGTTTCTCTGCAGTTCTCTACTGAAAGGTGTTAGGACTCCCCATATCAGGATGAGCCTAAATCAGGATGAGCAGTTGTTGTGCAGCAGCAGGGCAGTGGTTGGAACAATGGAGGCTGGATAGACCGGACTGCATCTGTATCAGCTGACGACTAATATTACGCCAGGGACTCTATGCAAGGATACTGAGGAGTCGAGTCTGCGGCACTGAAAAGTAGACCAGCAATGTAGCAGAGCTGGGTGTGAACAGAGGCTCAACTGAGAGATCAGCAATGTAGAGCAATGTAGCAGAGCCCAGCGATGCAGCAGAGTTGAGACTGTCATGAGACTCACCATTAGGATGCAGCAGAGCCCAGCGATGCAGCAGAGTTGAGACTGTCAGGAGACTCACCATTAGGATGCAGCAGAGCCCAGCAAGCAGAATAGTGGAGAGGACTCACAAATACCTAGGATGAGGATTAGATGAGGGAGAAAGAAGTCATTGGAGCCGGGTGGGCTACAGGGTGGGCTACCATACTGACCAGAGCTGCAAACCTGGCATCAGAGACCATATCATCACCTAATAATGCAGCCTGTACAGAACCGCAGGTGAGAAAGTACAATGTGATCAGAAGCAGGAGCAAAGTCAGCACATAGACAAACATAAAAAGGGCTGAACTCACTGAGCCCCATGATAAGAGCTCTGCACCCTGCGCCCCCGCTCTGCTGCCAGGCTGCTAATTACCAAACCCGCAACTGGACATTATTCATTCTGGCAGCAGGGTCTGTGCAAATCCCCAGAGCAATGATGGAGCAAGAAGACCCCTAGAGACCCCGCTCCCCATCACCAGCGCCGGTGCCAGCACCGATCACCCACTCTGTGCGGGTCCAGCAGCTGGCACCTCTGCCCCAGGGCCAGCACCGGCCTTCACTCCTCCCCCCGGAGCCGCCGCTTGGTTGCGTCCTCCTCCCGTCTATATATAGAGGGCGCCGCGCTCGGCCGCCAGTACCGTGCAGAGTCTGGGGGTGTGCGGTACTGCAGGCGGCTGCACCATGAAGACGATCATCGCTGCGTACTCCGGGCTGCTGCGGGGTGAGCGCGGGCTCCTGGCTCTGCCATGCATGGGGCCCTTTACTGCCGCGCCGGGGGCCCTTTACTGCACGAGCATTTCGAGGTTAACTTGCTGATTAGTAATTGGGGGCGGCTGATCAGTGATGCCTCCATCATCGGGGGCTGCAGGATCTGATGATGCTGAGTGCAGCCCACCCTGACAGCTCTGCTTTGGTCAGAGGTCGGGCCTGCTGGCAGAGCCTGGGCTGCAGAGCTTGCCCTCTGATGTTGGTGACTTGTGGTCTGGAGTGGTGGTGCAGGGGGTCGTCCACACTGGGGCTGTGGGTTTCTATCAGATGTAGCAGAGCTGGATGTGTTCTGCATTTCTTGCTGAATTCTAGTATGACCGATGATGCAGAAACTTGCAGTCTTGAGTAAGGCTACCTAGAAGTAATTGCTCAGCTCTGCTACATCTGTGCGTGTTCCTACTCCCTGCCCCACAGCTGAACATGCATTAGACAAGACCTCCCTAATGGATGTAGGACTTTGTGTTGCTTTATGGAATATGTGCAGATGTAGCAGAGCTGGATTGTCGTCCGAACATGCATTATTTGCAGTCTGCTGAACATGTTAAATCCAGCTCTGCTACATCTGTATATACTGCATACAGCAAATTCCGACATCGCTTCCTCCTGGACCTGTGTATCAGATAATCCTAAGATTTGGGGGTTGTAGTAACAGGTGGCAGCACAAGCACAATGCCCTACCGTCTTTACAGGAATGTAGCAGAGCGGAGTTAGTCAATATGTGCAGTTTATATGTAGTATTACATGACAATTCAGATTCCTGCAGTCCCATTACTAATTTATCAGAATGTATCACCTGCAGTCCTATGTGATGGAGCACAATGACCCACACAGCTCTGCTACATCTGCCTGTTTAAAGAGAAAAAAAAATGTGGCCATCAGTGCATGAAGCTGCAACCTATGGTCTAATGAAGCTGCAGCCCTCATCATGCTGCTGTCCTTGCATGCTGGGAGTTGTAGTCTCACCCCAGTTGGTAGTGCTAGGGCTATGTCACAGGTGTAGTTAGTAATCACTGGCACAATGCCGGGGTCTGTGGACCACCATAGCATAGAGGATGTGCGGACGATGGAGCTCTTCTTGGAGAGGAATGTTTGAGTTACAATATTACAGGAAGTTTCTTCTTGTATCAGGGTCTTCTAGATTGTATGAATCTACAGTATATTGTCCCCAACCCCCACCCAGACATGTAACCTATAGACTGACACACTTAGCTGACAGAATTATACAGCCTGGATGCCATAGTAACAAACCCTCAGCTGTGGAGTTATCACTGTTTTCAGTCTTCAGATGTAAATTAGGATGTGTCTACTCACTGATGGCAACAGAGGTCTGGACTAGTGATGAGGAATTCATAAGTGTATCGGAAAGTTCCAGGAATTAAATTACTAAAGTAACTTAAAAAATCTCATCACTCCCCCGCTGCTCAGGTGTCTGTTCAGATCCTGCAGCTGCGACTTATGTGACTGCTGCAGGCAATCACTGCCACAGATGATGCCCTTACCTGGACAGTGGATGAGCTACTGACTTATCACAGTGGCCTCAGGGGTAACGGAGGTCAGGTTATTGTTGGATGTACATCCTTTACCCATATGCACCCTCATGAAGAAAAATGGTGAGTGCAGCTCTGGAGTGTAATACAGGATATAACTCAGGATCAGTAATGTAATGTATGTACACAGTGACTGCACCAGCAGAATAGTGAGTGCAGCTCTGGAGTATAATACAGGATGTAACTCAGGATCAGTATGTAATGTATGTACACAGTGACTGCACCAGCAGAATAGTGAGTGCAGCTCTGGAGTATAATACAGGAGGTAACTCAGGTCAGTATGTAATGTATGTACACAGTGACTGCACCAGCAGAATAGTGAGTGCAGCTCTGGAGTATAATACAGGATGTAAGTCAGGATCAGTAATGTAATGTATGTACACAGTGATTGCACCAGCAGAATAGTGAGTGCAGCTCTGGAGTATAATACAGGATGAACCTCAGGATCAGTAATGTAATGTATGTACACAGTGACTGTACCAGCAGAATAGTGAGCGCAGCTCTGGAGTATAATACAGGATGTAACTCAGGATCAGTAATGTAATGTATGTACACAGTGACTGCACCAGCAGAATAGTGAGTGCAGCTCTGGGGTATAATACAGGATGTAACTCAGGATCAGTAATGTAATGTCTGTACACAGTGACTGCACCAGCAGAATAGTGAGTGCAGCTCTGGAGTATAATACAGGATGTAACTCAGGATCAGTAATGTAATGTATGTACACAGTGACTGCACCAGCAGAATAGTGAGTGCAGCTCTGGGTATAATACAGGATGTAACTCAGGATCAGTAATGTAATGTATGTACACAGTGACTGCACCAGCAGAATAGTGAGTGCAGCTCTGGAGGATAATACAGGATGTAACTCAGGATCAGTAATGTATGTAGTACACAGTGACTGCACCAGCAGAATAGTGAGTGCAGCTCTGGGGTATAATACAGGATGTAACTCAGGATCAGTAATGTAATGTATGTACACAGTGACTGCACCAGCAGAATAGTGAGTGCAGCTCTGGAGTATAATACAGGATGTAACTCAGGATCAGTAATGTAATGTAATGTACACAGTGACTGCACCAGCAGAATAGTGAGTGCAGCTCTGGAGTATAATACAGGATGTACTCAGGATCAGTAATGTAATGTATGTACACAGTGACTGCACCAGCAGAATAGTGAGTGCAGCTCTGGAGATATACAGGATCAGTGATGTAAATATTTTATCTGTGGAGGATTTCTCTTGAACACTCTTCCATTTCTTTGCTCGTTGCTCCTCCATTCTCTCCCTTGTTCTCCTCCTGCTCAGGATCTTGTTTTCTTTAGTATCAGACACTATAAATATTTACACTTTGTTCCATCCTCATGAAATAACCAGGGGCTTCTCGGTTACTTGGCGCCCGGCGATCAGCTGTGAAAAGCGACTGTAGGATTTCATGGGCATTTACTATTTATAAGCGTCATGGACCAGATTCCCTCGCTGGACAGGTGGGCAGGCGGAGATCATAGAGCTGGATGATGCATGGGCTCATTTTTTTTTTAGCTCCGATATATCAAATATTACTTAATGTTAGGACCCCTTTATGCAAGAAATCGTCTTTAATCTGGAATCCAATGTTTCCGCAGTGCAGAGATTTTTTTTAACCATTGCAGCTCTTGTGATTGTGCAATGCGTCTAATTGAAATGATTGTATCCTTTTTTCAAGATTAGATTTACACTTATTATGTATATTTTATGATAAAGTATAATTATTATGCAATGAGCTCCCTCTAGTGGTGGCTGCAGGTAGCGAGTATTTTGTATTTGAGAAGTTTGGAGTTCTGTATCCTGATACTGAAACTGCAGAAATTATTCTTTATTAAATGTATGAAGTTGTTAAAGCTACGTAGAGCCTTGAAGAAGAAACCATATCCTTGGTCTGTTGACTACTATGGGCATGGCTTAGCTTAATATTCAGCAAATCATTGTAGGCATTCTTGGGCTCTTCAACTTGCAGGGCATGCTGGGACTTGTAGTCTCGCAGGTCTCCATAAACGTTACTTGGACTCGAATATACTCCAGAAATTAAAGTCTCTTCCAATAGATGAATTTCCAGCACTTGTCTTGGAGCGGAGTGGGGGGCAGTGGCCGGACCTCTGGCACTGAAATGGTCCTGTGAAAATATGCAGTGGATAATCTGATCAGGAAGATTTGTGAGTCCAATGTGTCAGGTCTGGGGCTGCGACCCATCGGTTTGTGAGCCGCGTCCTTGGTTACCTGTTCCGGCCACAGCAGGGAGATCAAGGAATTGGGCAAATAAAAGTGCGTTTAGGGCGCTGCCACCCAATTCTCTGCTACGTCCTTGTAACTTTTTTCCAAATTTTCATATCTGCTTTAAAACGTAGATCTTCTCTAGTCACACACAAAGCTGCCTTCAGAAATCCTCCTGGTTAGCGGAGGAGGTCTGGTTTCTGGACAGAGAATACGACAGTGCATTCAAAGTTTTGCTGTAAGTTTGGCATTTCGGTGCACTGCTGATTCTAGAATACTCCAGTCACATCCAGAGCTGCGTTTAAGGCTTCTGCTTGGAATTTGTCACATCCAGAGCTGCATTCATGGCTTCTGCTTGGATTTTTTTTGCAAATTAATGTGTGATCTGTATCTCCGCAGGGACGGGATCCAGCATCCTCTCGACGGTCCATGATCTGCCCTCCATCCCCTGGCTATCGAAGTCTCGCGTGGAAAGACATCTGCAGATTTTCTCAGTCTTACAATGGGTTCTCAGCTTCCTTGCTTTGGGTAAGATCTTTACTGTTCTTCCAGACCAGTGCAGGTGACCTCCATTCATGGCAGCTGCTTCAGGGGGAAAATGGGGTAAGAAATAATCTAAGGTCTTTCTGTGTCACAGGGGTGGCATGCACCATCATCCTCCTCTACATCTTCTGCACCGACTGCTGGCTCATCGCTGCTTTATACCTAGCCTGGTTGGTGTTCGACTGGAATACCCCCAATAAAGGTGAGATTATTCCTCAACTCACAAACTTAAATGGTTCAGATTACAAAGTTTCTTATAAGAGAAATCTGTTTCTGCACTTATGAGCCTCTTCACTCCACCTGCCTTCTAGTCCAAAACCTCCCACAGCCCAAACCCATCTTAATTATTACAAGATGGCTTGTCGGCTCACTGAGGGATCAGATATCTGCTTCCTATTGAAGTCCATGAAGCGTGGAGGAGTAGGGAGAGGCAAAGACGCACAGAGGGTGCTGCTGCTTTCTAGTGTCTGCCACAGGGCTGGATTCACAGCTACGCTGCTCAGTACTATTGTATAATGTCCTCCATGCTGCTGCTGTTGGGCATGTGCAACATAGGAGAGTGGGATGCCCTCATATCTGTGTATGATAATCATGGCAGCCAGTCTTATAGATTGAGCCTGCGGAGGGGAAAACTGGTGAAACATGCAGGATACAAGTCATATAATGGGCAGAAAATGTTAAGAATAAGCCATCAGTGTATAGGAGGAATAAGTCGCCTGAAATGACAAATACAATTTTGTAAATGGTAACATTTTGGCTGTGTCAGTCACCACTAGGGGGAGCAATTATTGGCTTATACTGATAGTATTGAGCGAATCATATATCTGGAAGTGAAAACCAAGCGGAGATCACACTGGGACAGTTATGGAAATTCTAGAACTATATCAATACTTTTTATTTTATTTTTTGTGGCTTTTTTTGTCCTGAGTAAATAGTGTTTAGCAATGTAAGATGACGGGCTCCTCTGTATCCGGATCTCTCCTCACCAACAAATTTCTTAAAAATGCAGCGTGATTGTTTTGCATTTAATGTATTTTGCGCATTTCTAGTATTTACATGGGCGATTCATTATAACACTGGTCTCAAACATTGGCCTCTGCAAACACCATGGATCGAACAATGAAAAACAAAACTCGTTCATAGGTGCATTGTCTGTGGCCCTAAATCATTGCTGCTGACAACAAGTCACCCCATATAAACAGCGAATGTGCGGCCTACAACATGCACTGTACATTACATTACTTATCCTGTATTATACCCCAGAGCTGCACTCACTATTCTGCTGGTGCAGTCACTGTGTACATACATTACATTACTGATCCTGAGTTACATCCTGTATTATACTCCAGAGCTGCACTCACTATTCTGCTGGTGCAGTCACTGTGTACATATATTACTGATCCTGAGTTACATCCTGTATTATACACCAGAGCTGCACTCACTATTCTGCTGGTGCAGTCACTGTGTACATACATTACATTACTGATCCTGAGTTACATCATGTATTATACTCCAGAGCTGCACTCACTATTCTGCTGGTGCAGTCACTGTGTACATACATTACATTACTGATCCTGAGTTACATCCTGCATTATACCCCAGAGCTGCACTCACTATTGTTAATAATAATATAATAATAATATCTTTATTTATATATAGCGCCAACATATTCCGCAGCGCTTTACAGTTTAACAGTTTCAGAACACACAGTCATCATGTAACAACGTTAACAATACATACATATTAAAGCAAAATCAGCCGACCCTGCTCGTGAGAGCTTACAATTACAATGAGGTGGGGGAGATGCAAAGTACAAGGTCTTTATCATCAATGATGTATTTACAATGATGGTCCAGCCATCTTGAGGGCAGTGGGAATGGATGGGAAGTGCATGGGCTACACACACACACTTACACAGAGAATGACTTTGATTAGTGAATGTGATAGTGCGCCGCTACTGAACAGATTGGTTTATGAGAGAGTACTTGAAACCATGCAAATTGTGGATAGTCCTAATTTCTTGGGGTAGAGCATTCCAGAGGATTGGCGCAGCACGGGAGAAGTCTTGGAGTCGGGAGTGGGAGGTACGGATTAGTGCAGAGGTTAGTCGAAAGTCGTTTGCAGAGCGCAGCAGTCGGTTGGGCCGATAGATAGAAATGAGGGAGGAGATGTAGGGGGGTGCTGCACTGTGGAGAGGATGGGCAGGGTGATAGATAGAAATGAGGGAGGAGATGTAGGGGGGTGCTGCACTGTGGAGAGGACGGGCAGGTGATAGATAGTAATTGGGGAGAGATGTAGGGGGGTGCTGCACTGTGGAGAGGACGGGCAGGGTGATAGATAGAATGAGGGAGGAGATGTAGGGGGGTGCTGCACTGTGGAGAGGCGGGTAGGTGATAGATAGAAATGAGGGAGGAGATGTAGGGGTGCTGCACTGTGGAGAGGAGGGCAGGGTGATAGATAGAAATGAGGGAGGAGATGTATGGGTGCTGCACTGTGGAGAGGACGGGTAGGTGATAGATAGAAATGAGGGAGGAGATGTAGGGGGGTGCTGCACTATGGAGAGGATGGGCAGGTGATAGATAGAAATGAGGGAGGAGATGTAGGGGGGTGCTGCACTGTGGAGAGCTTTGTGGGTGAGAACAAGTACTTTGAATTGGATCCTATAATGAATGTGCAACCAGTGTAAGGACTGGCGAAGAGCGGATGCGTCCGAGTACCGATTAGCCAGATGGATGACCCTGGCTGCTGCATTAAGGATGGACTGGAGAGGGGATAGTCGAGTAATGGGGAGGCCTAGTAATAGAGCGTTGCAGTAGTCCAGGCGGGAGTGGATCAATGCTACAGTGAGGGTTTTTGTTGTTTCCATGGTGAGAAAAGGGCGGATTCTAGAGATGTTCTTTAGGTGTAGGCGGCAAGAGCGGGCAAGAGATTGTATATGGGAGGTGAAGGAGAGATTGGTGTCAAACATAACCCCCAGACAGCGAGCCTGCTGCCGGGGTGTTATTATGGTGCCGCCCACGGAGAGGGAAATGTCAGATTTAGGGAGGTTAGTAGACGGCGGGAGCAGAAGGAGTTCAGTCTTGGAGAGGTTAAGTTTCAGATAGAGAGCGGACATGATGTTGGAGACTGCGGACAGACAGTCGGTGGTGTTCTGTAGTACAGCGGGGGTAAGGTCGGGGGATGACGTGTATAGTTTGTGTCATCGGCATAAAGATGGTACTGAAAGCCAAATCTGCTGATGCTCTGTCCAATTGGGGCCGTGTAGAGAGAGAAGAGAAGGGGGCCAAGGACTGAGCCCTGGGGTACCCCGACAGTGAGAGGAAGAGGAGATGACATGGAGCCAGAGAACGAAACACTGAAGGAGCGGTCAGAAAGATAGGAGGAGAACCAGGAGAGAACAGTGTCCTTAATACCTAGTGACTGGAGCCTAGAGAGTAGGAGACGGTGGTCAACCGTGTCGAAAGCTGCAGAAAGGTCGAGTAGAATGAGCAGAGAGTGGTCGCCGTTACGTTTTGCTGTAAGAAGGTCATTGGTCACTTTGATGAGTGCAGTTTCAGTCGAATGTAGGGGTCGGAAGCCGGACTGTGAAGGGTCTAGGAGTGAGTGGAGAGGTAACGGGTGAGGCGGGAGTAGACTAGGCGCTCCAAAAGTTTAGAGATGAAGGGGAGATTGGAGACCGGTCTGTAGTTGTTTGTGCAGGAAGGGTCGAGAGCGGGTTTCTTTAGTAGTGGAGTAATGATGGAGTATTCTGGTGGTGCAGTCACTGTGTACATACATTACATTACTGATCCTGAGTTACATCCTGTATTATACCCAGAGCTGCACTCACTATTCTGCTGGTGCAGTCACTGTGTACATACATTACTGATCCTGAGTTACATCCTGTATTATACTCCAGAGCTGCACTCACTATTCTGCTGGTGCAGTCACTGTGTACATACATTACATTACTGATCCTGAGTTACATCCTGTATTATACCCCAGAGCTGCACTCACTATTCTGCTGGTGCAGTCACTGTGTACATACATTACATTACTGATCCTGAGTTACATCCTGTATTATACTCCAGAGCTGCACTCACTATTCTGCTGGTGCAGTCACTGTGTGCATACATTACTGATCCTGAGTTACATCCTGTATTATACTCCAGAGCTGCACTCACTATTCTGCTGGTGCAGTCACTGTGTACATACATTACATTACTGATCCTGAGTTACAACCTGTATTATACTCCAGAGCTGCACTCACTGTTCTGCTGGTGCAGTCACTGTGTACATACATTACTGATCCTGAGTTACATCCTGTATTATTCTCCAGAGCTGCACTCACTATTCTGCTGGTGCAGTCACTGTGTACATACATTACATTACTGATCCTGAGTTACATCCTGTATTATACTCCAGAGCTGCACTCACTATTCTGCTGGTGCAGTCTGTGTACATACATTACATTACTGATCCTGAGTTACATCCTGTATTATACTCCACAGCTGCACTCACTATTCTGCTGGTGCAGTCACTGTGTACATACATTACTGATCCTGAGTTACATCCTGTATTATACTCCAGAGCTGCACTCACTGTTCTGCTGGTGCAGTCACTGTGTACACACATTACTGAACCTGAGTTACATCCTGTATTATACTCCAGAGCTGCACTCACTATTCTGCTGGTGCAGTCACTGTGTACATACATTACTGATCCTGAGTTACATCCTGTATTATGCTCCAGAGCTGCACTCACTATTCTGCTGGTGCAGTCACTGTGTACATACATTACATTACTGATCCTGAGTTACATCCTGTATTATACTCCAGAGCTGCACTCACTATTCTGCTGGTGCAGTCACTGTGTACATACATTACATTACTGATCCTGATACATTACATTACTGATCCTGAGTTACATCCTGTATTATACTCCAGAGCTGCACTCACTATTCTGCTGGTGCAGTCACTGTGTACATACATTACTGATCCTGAGTTACCTCCTGTATTATACTCCAGAGCTGCACTCACTATTCTGCTGGTGCAGTCACTGTGTACATACATTACATTACTGATCCTGAGTTACCTCCTGTATTATACTCCAGAGCTGCACTCACTATTCTGCTGGTGCAGTCACTGTGTACATACATTACATTACTGATCCTGAGTCACATCCTGTATTATACACCAGAGCTGCACTCACTATTCTGCTGGTGCAGTCACTGTGTACATACATTACTGATCCTGAGTTACATCCTGTATTAAACGCCTGAGCTGCACTCACTATTCTGCTGGTGCAGTCACTGTGTACATACATTACTGATCCTGAGTTACATCCTGTATTATACCCCAGAGCTGCACTCACTATTCTGCTGGTGCAGTCACTGTGTACATACATTACATTACTGATCCTGAGTTACATCCTGTATTATACTCCAGAGCGGCACTCACTATTCTGCTGGTGCAGTCACTGTGTACATACATTACATTACTGATCCTGAGTTACATCCTGTATTATACTCCAGAGCTGCACTCACTATTCTGCTGGTGCAGTCACTGTGTACATGCATTGCATTACTGATCCTGAGTTATATCCAGTATTATACTCCAGAGCTGCACTCACTATTCTGCTGGTGCAGTCAATGTATACATACATTACATTACTGATCCTGAGTTACATCCTGTATTATACCCCAGAGCTGCACTCACTATTCTGCTGGTGCAGTCACTGTGTACATACATTACATTACTGATCCTGAGTTACATCCTGTATTATACCCAGAGCTGCACTCACTATTCTGCTGGTGCAGTCACTGTGTACATAATTACATTACTGATACTGTATTGATTCCATGGTTCAGTACCATGGGGGAAGCGGTTACATCCATGTACATATACCTGTGGACAATGTATTAGTGACAGAATGGTACAGAGGGTCCTTACATTGGGGTCTTGCAATCTACATGATACTGGGGAAGGGGACAGTAGGTTGGGTTGCGGCAGCTCCTGTGGGTGGTGGTGGTGACAGTGGGGACATCGCAGGCTTTTGACCTTCTTATAGAGATGAGTTTTCAGGTTACGTTTCTAAGTTCCTAATGTTGGGGACCATTGGACTTGTTTGCATTCCAGAGGACGGGGGACACTCGGGAGAAGTCTTGGAGGCGATTGGGTGAAAAATGTAGTTGAGCGCAGGAGAGGAGGTCTTGTGAGGTTCGGAGATTACGTGTTGGAAGATATCGGGAGATTAGTTTGGAGATCTATGGAGGAGACAGATTATGGACGGCCTTGTAGGTCAATGTTAGCAGTTTGAACTGGATTCATAGGGTAATTGGAAGCCAATGAAGAGATTTGCGGAGAGGCAGAGGAGTAACGAGGAGAGATGGATTATTCGGGCACCAGAGTTGAGAATGGACTGGAGAGGTGAGAGTTGGTGGGGAGACCAAAGACAAAGATGTTTCAGTAGTAAAGGAGGAAGATGATGGCGCTAACAGTGTGTTAGATTCAGAGTTGAGGAATGGATGGATTCTGGAAGCCTTTTTGAATTGTAGGTGACAAGAGCTTGTATGTGGGGTTTGAAGTAGGAGACATCTAGGCCAGAGTGGTAGATCTGAGCATCACCAGCATATAGGTGGTACTGGAAGCCATAGGACTGAGTTGTCTCAATCCAGAAGTATACATGGAGAAGAGTAACGATCCAGGGCAGAGCCTTGAGGAACACCAACAGAGGATGGAGGTAGGGTGGGAGAATCTAAATGTGTGGTTGGAGAGGACGAGGTCTTTGATGTGAAGGGAAGAAAGGATCTGTAGTAGGATCGAGTGGTTGACTGTCAAAGGCATAAGACGGGTCAAGATGAAGTACAGAGAACGGTTTGTTGGCTTCTGCAGTAAGTCCTTAGTAATTTTGGTCAGGGCAGTTTTGGTGGAGTGGTGGGGATGGAAGCCGGATTGTGGGTTGTCGAAGAGTAAGTTGGATTCAAGATGGCAGGAAAGTTCAGCGTGGACCTTCTGTTTGAGGAGTTTGGAGGTGAAGGGAAGCAGTGATATGGGGCGATAGCTGGACGTAGAGGTCGGGGGATGGTTTATTCAGGATCCTGGCAGGTTTGGAAGCCGAGGGGAAGGCACTGAGCTTAGTAATAGGTTGAGATGGGTTATGGCCAGGATAAGCCTGGTGCGGAGGAGGTGGGATTTGGAAAATGAGTGAGCTCTCCTTCAGTGATGGTGGGGGGAAGGTTGTAGGGGGGCAGTGGTCTGGTATCTGGACTGTCTTGGTGGTGTCTCAGTAAAGACTTTTCTTGTTTGGTCGATCATTTTATAATGTGCAGCAAGATTCTGCAGAAATGAGGGAGGTCCGAGGACGGAATTAAATGGGCGGTCGGCACAGAATGACACTTTGTGCACTATGGCACGGCCTAACATTTATGTTCACCGTCCCAGTTGCTAGTTTTCAATATGTACCCCTTTGTCTCTCTGATGCCAGAGCTGTCAGAGTGGGGGGTTCTGGAGATGGTAGGAAGGGGCACTTAAATGTTTGGCCACACCAACAAAGGGCTACAGTGTGGTGGGAGGAGGATATGGCGGAGAAGAGCGGGTGTGTCATTGTCTAGGGGTGAGAGGTTTCTTCAAGGGGCATTAACTGCTGGACTTGGGAGAGGGGGCAGATGAAGGTGTTAGGGTTGAGAATGTGAATATATGGTGGTCAGAAAGGGAGAAGGTGGATGAAGATCAGGTCTGGTGTGTCCATCTGTGTGAGTGGCTGTGGAGGACCATTGTGTGACCAAAGAATGGTCCTGAGTTACATCTTGTATTTTACCCCAGAGCTTCACTCACTATTCTGCTGGTGCAGTCACTGCACAGGATGTAACTCAGGATCAGTAATGTATGTACACAGTGACTGCACCAGCAGAATAGTGAGTGCAGCTCTGTAGTATAATACAGGATGTAACTCAGGATCAGTAATGTAATGTATGTACACAGTGACTGCACCAGCAGAATAGTGAGTGCAGCTCTGGAGTATAATACAGGATGTAACTCAGGATCTGTAATGTATGTACACAGTGACTGCACCAGCAGAATAGTGAGTGCAGCTCTGAAGTATAATACAGGATGTAACTCAGGATCTGTAATGTATGTACCAGTGACTGCACCAGCAGAATAGTGAGTGCAGCTCTGAGTATAATACAGGATGTAACTCAGGATCAGTAATGTAATGTATGTACACAGTGACTGCACCAGCAGAATAGTGAGTGCAGCTCTGAAGTATAATACAGGATGTAACTCAGGATCTGTAATGTAATGTATGTACACAGTGACTGCACCAGTAGAATAGTGAGTGCAGCTCTGGAGTATAATACAGGAGGTAACTCAGGATCGTAATGTAATGTATGTACACAGTGACTGCACCAGCAGAATAGTGAGTGCAGCTCTGGAGTATAATGCATGATGTAACTCAGGATCAGTAATGTATGTACACAGTGACTGCACCAGCAGAATAGTGAGTGCAGCTCTGGAGTATAATACAGGATGTAACTCAGGATCAGTAATGTATGTACACAGTGACTGCACCAGCAGAATAGGGAGTGCAGCTCTGGGGTATAATACAGGATGTAACTCAGGATCAGTAATGTATGTACACAGTGACTGCACCAGCAGAATAGTGATGCAGCTTTGGAGTATAATACAGAGGTAATCGGGTCAGTAATGTATGTACACAGTGACTGCACCAGCAGAATAGTGAGTGCAGCTCTGGAGTATAATACAGGATCTAACTCAGGATCAGTAATGTATGTACACAGTGACTGCACCAGCAGAATAGGGAGTGCAGCTCTGGGGTATAATACAGGATGTAACTCAGGATCAGTAATGTATGTACACAGTGACTGCACCAGCAGAATAGTGAGTGCAGCTCTGGAGTATAATACATAATGTAACTCAGGATCAGTAATGTAATGTATGTACACAGTGACTGCACCAGCAGAATAGTGAGTGCAGCTCTGGGGTATAATACAGGATGTAACTCAGGATCAGTAATGTATGTACACAGTGACTGCACCAGCAGAATAGGGAGTGCAGCTCTGGGGTATAATACAGGATGTAACTCAGGATCAGTAATGTATGTACACAGTGATTGAACCAGCAGTTTTGGATTCCGGTCATGTTACAATAGAGCTGTTACACTGTAACGGTGCTTCAGCTGTTGCAGTAACTCTTCCCATTCACAATACACACTCCTCAAGTTTCTGCTCATTGAGTGAAAACCGGTGGTCATAAACATTGTGACATTGCTTTCCTCTGTTCGGTTTTCTGGGCCATTTACCGCCTGCACACGACCGACCGCTCTCATCAGCTGTCATCTCATCTTTGGTTCCCATTAACCCTTTGCAGGTGGCAGACGATCCTCGTGGGTGAGGAACTGGGCCATGTGGCGCTACTTCAGGGACTATTTTCCGATACGGGTGAGTGTTTCCTCTCTTTCTTGTGTCTGTGACTTTAGATCTTGGCTTTGTTATAAACAGAGGGCAAAAAAAAAAAATTAGAAATGTGAAGTTTTTCGTGTCTGGAGCCCTCCTGATCGGTAAACATAAAAGCAGAACGTGGTATGGACGGAAGAAGACGCAATATTAGTCTGTACTTTCATTTCGGGGTTCGGTGGGGGGTCGCCTTTATCTGGACCTCCACCAATCAATACTTTTGACACATCACTGACTTGTGACAAGTTTAATTACACTTTCATCCATAACTTTGTGGCTCTGCTGCCCCTGTGATTGAGGAGGGTCTTGCCTCCTGATGGGCCGTGTAAGCCCGACTCCTCTATTGACCCTTCGTTGTGGCTCTGAGGACCCCGGCACTTTTTATTAGGACTTTGAGGACATTCCCAGGCTGAGGATTCATTTTCTTATCTGGGGTAATTACGGCATTGTCACGGCCACTGATAGGACTGCATGGGTGCGGACTGCAGGGCGCTGGCAGATCTTTAGCCTGGTGGCCTCACGTTGTAGGTCAGTGGGCACCAGTTATGAGATGCCGACTGCTGCCAAGGCTGCGGACTTTGGTCTGAGACATTGACGGCTTCTTCTACTATCTTCCAGCTGGTGAAGACTCACAACCTGCTCCCCAGCCGCAACTACATCTTCGGCTACCACCCTCACGGGATCATGTGCCTGGGGGCCTTCTGCAACTTTGGCACTGAAGCCACCGGAGTCTCCAAAAAGTTCCCTGGTATTAAGCCTTACCTTGCCACTCTGGCTGGGAACTTCAGGATGCCAGTGTTAAGAGACTACTTAATGTCTGGAGGTAAGTTCTGACCCGCGGGTAAAGCCTGACCTCTGTGTAATAACTTCTAGGCACAGGGAGTTGTATTTTAAGCAATTGTCCAGTGTGAGAATCCCACACCCTGTGCCTGGGGATGGTTCTAGTTCTCAGCTGTTGGGGTAACGACAGCCTCACTTTTGCCCCCCAGGGTGCAGTCAGGTCAGCAGATAGGGTGTTTCTGGCATTGACATCAGTCTTGTATTAGACGCTTAGGATCAGTCTCTTCTTTAAAGAGTAATTTTTTTGATGATCAAAGCCGCCAACCGAATGTCTGACATGATTCCCCCAGGAGTGAAGAATGGCCGCAAAGAATCTTATCGACCTGTAGGACACAACGTTCAGTGATTACACCAATGGGCCATTGTGTTCAATGAGAGCAGTGTAATACCTACTCTGACCCAAGGAGGCGCTGTAGAGAACTGAACACCTGCTTGTAATTGACCATCAGATGTCCTTGAGTTAAAATTCCCAGCACTTATTTTTTGGGGACCTTCCAAAAATCACTCCCTTTTAACTGTGAATTCCCATAAAGGGTCATCTGAAAATATATTATTGCTTAAATCAGGTGTGTGTCTCTATCTATCTCGAGCCGCACCCTCTCCACATGCAAAGCCTGTGTGTATATATTATATTTATATATATATATATATATATATATATATATATATATATATATATATATATTTATATATATAATATTATTCATAGCACATCTTCTTGACAACAGGTTACACTGCCTGTGCTGTCCATAGCAACCAATCGCTAAGCATCTTTCAGTTCTCCAGAGGTGTTTAAAAGATGAAAGCTGAGCTGTGATTGGTTGCTATGAGTAACAGTTTTCCCACTCCACAACACCTCAGCAGACACTGACCGTGTGGGAGAAATCGATCATCCCCGGGAACATAAGCTCCAGCCATTGTCTGCCCCCCAGAAAGGAGCAGAGAGCACATGACAGAAATGAATCCCCCCCTCCTCCATTACTGCTGCGCTCTATTGTCACCGGCGTAAAAAATTGCATCATCAGAGCCACACTGCCAGGTTACATCACAGCACATCTCCAGGAACTCCCTGCTCAGCGCCACCCAGCTCGGGACTATGGGATGGAGAATGTGTGATGGGTATATGGGCACTGGACTATGGGATGGAGGATGTGTGATGGGTATATGGGCACTGGACTATGGGATGGAGGATGTGTGATAGGTATATGGGCACTGGACTATGGGATGGAGGATGTGTGATGGGTATATGGGCACTGCATTATGGGATGGAGGATGTGTGATGGGTGTATGGGCACTGGACTATGGGATGGAGAATGTGTGATAGGTATATGGGCACTGCATTATGGGATGGAGGATGTGTGATGGGTATATGGGCACTGGACTATGGGATGGAGGATGTGTGATGGGTATATGGGCACTGGACTATGGGATGGAGGATGTGTGATAGGTATATGGGCACTGGACTATGGGATGGAGGATGTGTGATGGGTATATGGGCACTGCATTATGGGATGGAGGATGTGTGATGGGTGTATGGGCACTGGACTATGGGATGGAGAATGTGTGATAGGTATATGGGCACTGCATTATGGGATGGAGGATGTGTGATGGGTATATGGGCACTGGACTATGGGATGGAGGATGCGTGATGGGTATATGGTCTCGGGACTATGGGATGGAGGATATGTATGATGGGTATATGGGCTCGGGACTATGGGATGGAGGATATTTATGATGGGTATATGGGCACTGGACTATGGGATGGAGGATGCGTGATGGACTATGGGATGGAGGATGTGTGATGGGTATATGGGCATGGGACTATGGGATGGAGGATGTGTGTGATGGGTATATGGGCACGGGACTATGGGATGGCGGATGTGTGATGGGTATATGGGCACGGGACTATGGGATGGAGGATAATCATTATAATTTGTTATAACCTAACCAATTAGTTACTATGCCTGGGCAACGCCGGGCTCTTCAGTTAGTGTATCTATAAAATTATCTTTTATGAAAATAAGACCTCTTGAAATTCCAACAATGGGGCATTTTATACTCTTAACTTCCTGTTTCAGTAAATTCACATGTACATTAGCAGCAACAAACAGATGCATTCATACAATAGATGGCTTGTAGTCAAAGGAGTGTGTGCAAAAGTCATTGTACAGAAGGAGGAGGTGAGCTGTGACCTCACCTATTGTGAATGCTGGATCCTGCTATCAGTCATTGAAAGCCTGCCTCCTCTGATGGGGAGCCTGCTGAAAACTCTTCCTGAAAGAATAACCCAGTCTAAAATGGCCCCAGTGGCCAGTGTGAAAATGTCAACATTACTTAAGTTTAAAAAAAATAATAAAAAAATTGATTTTTTTTCCCCAAAAAGTTTTAAAAAAATAACAGTTAAGACAAAAGCCTGATTAAAAAAAATCATTTTCTGACTACATGTTCCCTTTTAAAGGGGATAGTCAGAGATTCACTGGTTGTCTAGTATTGCAGCTCACTTACTTTGCCTTTAAAGTGCACTTTGCTGCAATACCATGAGTGGCCTTTGGATGCATGTGGCGCTATTTTTGGAACAAAGCAGTGACGTTTTTCCAACACAGAATGTGAGAAAGTAATTCAAATTCCTCAATAACACGTTATTAGAGTTGCAACAGCACCAATGTCCATAACCAGTTGGCCTGAGCTGCAATACCACTAACAACCTGTGTGCAAAAGTGGCGCTGTTCCTTTTTTTTTTTTTTTTTTTTTTATTGATGGAATTTGGAGCTTTTGCATGGATTTGATACTTTGCTGAATGGGGTTTGTCAGCAGGTGACCTCCACTTGTCCTGTGTCCTCTGCCCCAATCGCAAAAATAAAGCATTTGACTTAAGTGACTAAAATAGCCGAGCGTTAACTTTCCACCCGTGGCTTTATTCCAAAGTGGCGGCGTCTTGCCAGACTTTTGTAGCGTTGACAACAATCTGATTCAAGGTCAGAGAACGGTCCGAGGTCCAGAGAACAGAGCGCTGATTGACCGCAGTGCACAAGCCGGATACTGAGATCGGGGAATTTTATTTTACTTGTTTAGAATTTATGGGGAACAGAGGAGGGAGGACTGGGGGATCACTGGATCCATGAAAGTTATTCCAAAGTAATCCACTAGTAGTTGTAAATAATTCTCCGCAATTCTGTTAATCTAGGACCAATACAAAAAGTGCTGTAACTCACTACTGCCCCCCTGGTGGCCAAAATAAATATGCAAAAAAACATTGCCATTGTTGGAAGTGCAATTACTACTGTACAAAATAGATAAATGTTTCTTTATTTCTACAGGAATCTGTCCTGTGAACAGAGACACAATAGACTACATCCTATCCAAAAATGGAACTGGAAATGCTGTGGTGATCGCGATCGGAGGCGCTGCAGAGTCTCTGGACAGCCGACCGGGAAAAAACTCTGTGACCCTAATGAAGAGAAAGGGATTTGTGAAGATTGCAATACAACACGGGTAAGAGAAAGAATAGCTTGTAACTGGAAGCATGAGCAATAGTAGTTATATTGTACATAAGGGGCAGTATTATAGTAGTTATATTCTTGTACATAGGGGCAGTATTATAGTAGTTATATTCTTGTACATAGGGGCAGTATTATAGTAGTTATATTCTTGTACATAGGAAGCAGTATTATAGTAGTTATATTCTTGTACATAGGGGCAGTATTATAGTAGTTATTTCTTGTACATAGGCAGTTAAGTATATGTAATAGGCTATATATATATTCTTGTACATAGGGGCAGTATTATAGTAGTTATATTCTTGTACATAGGGGCAGTATTATAGTAGTTATATTCTTGTACATAGGAGCGTATTATAGTAGTTATATTCTTGTACATAGGAGCAGTATTATAGTAGTTATATTCTTGTACATAGGAGCAGTATTATAGTAGTTATATTCTTGTACATAGGGCAGTATTATAGTAGTTATATTCTTGTACATAGGAGCAGTATTATAGTAGTTATATTCTTGTACATAGGGCAGTATTATAGTAGTTATATTCTTGTACATAGGAGCAGTATTATAGTAGTTATATTCTTGTACATAGGGCAGTATTATAGTAGTTATATTCTTGTACATAGGGCAGTATTATAGTAGTTATATTGTACATAGGGCAGTATTATAGTAGTTATATTCTTGTACATAGGAGCAGTATTATAGTAGTTATATTCTTGTACATAGGGGCAGTATTATAGTAGTTATATTCTTGTACATAGGGCAGTATTATAGTAGTTATATTCTTGTACATAGGGGCGTATTATAGTAGTTATATTCTTGTACATAGGAGCAGTATTATAGTAGTTATATTTGTACATAGGAGCAGTATTATAGTAGTTATATTCTTGTACATAGGAGCAGTATTATAGTAGTTATATTCTGTACATAGGAGCAGTATTATAGTAGTTATATTCTTGTACATAGGAGCAGTATTATAGTAGTTATATTCTTGTACATAGGAGCAGTATTATAGTATTATATTCTTGTACATAGGAGCAGTATTATAGTAGTTATATTCTTGTACATAGGGCAGTATTATAGTAGTTATATTCTTGTACATAGGAGCAGTATTATAGTAGATATATTCTTGTACATAGGGGCAGTATTATAGTAGTATATATTTCTTGTACATAGGGCAGTATTATAGTAGTTATATTCTTGTACATAGGGCAGTATTATAGTAGTTATATTCTTGTACATAGGGCAGTATTATAGTAGTTATATTCTTGTACATAGGGGCAGTATTATAGTAGTTATATTCTTGTACATAGGAGCAGTATTATAGTAGTTATATTCTTGTACATAGGGCAGTATTATAGTAGTTATATTCTTGTACATAGAGCAGTATTATAGTATTATATTCTTGTACATAGGGGCAGTATTATAGTAGTTATATTCTTGATACATAGAGACGGCAGTATTATAGTAGTTATATTCTTGTACATAGGGGCAGTATTATAGTAGTTATATTCTTGTACATAGGAGCAGTATTATAGTAGTTATATTCTTGTACATAGGGCGTATTATAGTAGTTATATTCTTGTACATAGGGCAGTAGTATTATAGTATTTATATTCTTGTACATAGGGCAGTATTATAGTAGTTATATTCTTGTACATAGGGCAGTATTATAGTAGTTATATTCTTGTACATAGGCGCAGTATTATAGTAGTTATATTCTGTACATAGGGGCTGTATTATAGTAGTTATATTCTTGTACATAGGGCAGTATTATAGTAGTTATATTGTACATAGGAGCAGTATTATAGTAGTTATATTCTTGTACATAGGAGCAGTATTATAGTAGTTATATTTGTACATAGGGGCAGTATTATAGTAGTTATATTCTTGTACATAGGGCAGTATTATAGTAGTTATATTCTTGTACATAGGAGCAGTATTATAGTAGTTATATTCTTGTACATAGGGAGCAGTTTTATAGTAGTTATATTCATGTACATAGGGGCAGTATTATAGTAGTTATTATTCTTGTACATAGGGGGCAGTATTATAGTAGTTATATTCTTGTACATAGGGGGCAGTATTATAGTAGTTATATTCTTGTACATAGGAGCAGTATTATAGTAGTTATATTCTTGTACATAGGGGGCAGTATTATAGTAGTTCTATTCGTGTACATAGGGGGCAGTATTATAGAATCATAGAATGGTAGAGTTGGAAGGGACCTCCTGGGCCATCTGGTCCAACCCCCTGCTCAAAGCAGGATTCTCTAAATCATCCCAGACAGATGTCTGTCCAGCCTTTGTTTGAAGACTTCCATTGAAGGAGAACTCACCACCTCTCGTGGCAGCCTGTTCCACTCCTTGATCACCCTAACTGTCAAAAAGTTTTTTCTAATATCTAATCTGTGTCTCCTCCCATTCAGTTTCATCCCATTGCTTCTAGTCTTTCCTTGTGCAAATGAGAATAAAGATGATCCTTCTACAATGTGACAGCCCTTGAGATATTTGTAGACAGCTATTAAGTCTCCTCTCAGTCTTCTTTTTTGCAAGCTAAACATTCCCAAATCCTGCAACCGTTCCTCATAGGACATGGTTTGCAGACCGGTCACCATTCTGGTGGCTCTCCTTTGAACTTGCTCCAGTTTGTTGATGTCTTTTTTAAAATGTGGTGCCCAAAACTGGACACAGTATTCCAGATGAGGTCTGACCAAAGAGGAGTAGAGGGCAATAATGACCTCACGTGATCTAGACTGTATGCTTCTGTTAATACATCCTAGAATTGTATTTGCCTTTTTTGCTGCTGCATCACACTGTTGACTCATGTTCAGTCTGTGATCAATTAGTATACCCAAGTCTTTTTCACATGTGCTGTTACTTAGCCCTATTCCTCCCATTTTGTATATGCTTTTTTCATTTTTATTGCCCAGATGTAGTACTTTGCATTTTTCCCTGTTAAAAACCATTCTGTTAGATGCTGCCCACTGCTCCAGTTTATTTATATCTTTTTGAATCCTCTCTCTCTCTTCTCTAGTATTAGCTACCCCTCCTAGCTTTGTGTCATCAGCAAATGTGATCAGTTTACCCTCAATTCCTTCATCTAAATCATTGATAAAGATGTTGAACAATACAGGGCCCAAAACAGAGCCTTGTGGTACCCCACTTGAGACATTCTTCCAACTGGATGTGCAGCCATTTACGACCACTCTTTGAGTCCGATCACTAAGCCAGTTATGAATCCACCTAACAGTTGCCTTGTCCATTTCATACTTAGTCATTTTTTCAATAAGGATTGTGTGAGATACTTTGTCAAATGCTTTGCTGAAGTCAAGATATACTATATCTACAGCATTTCCCTGATCCACCCAGTCAGTGATTCTGTCATAGAAGGAAATTAAGTTAGTCTGACATGACTTATTAGTTACAAACCCATGCTGACTCTGTTTAATCACTTCATTCTTATGCAGGTACTTACATACATGTTCTTTAATAATTTGTTCAAAGATCTTTCCTGGTATAGAAGTCAGACTCACCGGCCTGTAGTTCCCTGGGTCCACCTTCTTCCCCTTTTTGAAGATAGGAACAACATTTGCTCTTCTCCAGTCTTCTGGGACTTCTCCTGTTCTCCAAGAATTTTCAAAGATTATGGACAGTGGTTCAAGAATTTCTTCTGGTATCTCCTTCAGTATTCTGGGGTGTAATTCATCTGGACCTGGAGACTTGAATTCATTTAGGTTAGCTAAGTGTTTCCTCACTGTCTTTCTGTTTATAGATATCCTGGATTCTTCTATTCCTTTAATAGGACAGTGAAGATCAGTTGATGTTACATTTCCTTTCTGAGAGAAAACAGATGCAAAATAGGAATTTAAAAGTTCAGCCTTCTCAACATCCTTTCTTACCATTTCATCATTTTCATCCTGTAAAAATCCTATAGCATCTTTGACATTTTTTTTACTTTTGACGTATCCCCAAAAACCTTTTTTGTTGCTTTTGACACCTCTTGCAAGCCTTAATTCATTGTCAGCTTTAGATAATCTGATTTGTGCCCTGCAGGTTCTGCAGATGGCATTATATTCTTCTTTAGATATGCCTCCCTCATTCCATTTGATAAACATTTCTTTCTTTCTTTTTAGCATGTGTTTAAGTTCTGTGTTCATCCATCCTGGTTTCCTTAAATGCTTCCCATTCTTCCCTCTTTTTGGAATTGTTAACGATTGTGCTTTGAGAATCTCATTTTTCAAGATGTCCCATCCTTCCTGGACATTTTTGTCCTTAAGGATATCCTGCCATTGGATCCCTCCAATTCTCTTTGAGTCCCTTAAAATCTGCCTTTCTGAAATCTAACCTTGATGTCTGAGTCTTCACAGGTCTTCCTCTTGTTATCCAAAATTCTAAAATAGCATGGTCACTACCTCCTAGGGTCCCAGCCACTCTAAAGGGTATGCCACACTAAACAATATCGCTAACGGGATCGCTAAAAAAACGTCACTATTTAGCGATCCCGTTAGCGATGTTGTTCAGTGCGGCATCTGCCAGCGACGAGCTTCCTGCTGTGATCTCGCTCGTCGCTGGAATCGTTCCGGACCCTATTTTCTCGTCGGTGCTCCCGCTGGGTAAGTATGTAATCGCTGTGTGGCACCTTTTCTTAGCGATTTAGCGGTACTTTTGTACCGCTAAAGTCGTTAAGAAGATCGCTAACGGCGATAGCGTCGTTAACTATATCGCTAAATGTGGCCGCATTTAGCGATATAGAAACAATCCCGCTAGCGATCGCATTAGTATGCGTCGTTATCGTGATCGCTAGCGGGATTGGTTAGTGTGGCAGTACCTTTACCTCCTCAACCATTTCCTCCCTGTTTATGAGGATTAGATCCAAGGTAGCAGATCCCCTTGTTTTCTCCTCTACCTTTTGGAAGATAAAGTTGTCAGCAAGAGAGGATAAGAATTTCCTTGACCTGTTAGTTTTGCCTGAGAGAGATTCCCAACAAATGTCTGGATAGTTGAAATCTCCCATGACCACTATGTCATATTTTTTGGAGAACTTGGCCATTTGATGCATAAAGAGTTCATCCATATCTTCAGCTTGCACAGGCGGCCTGTAGTAAATGCCTACAATGGTATCCTTTACATTGTTCTGTCCTTGTATTCTTACCCAAACAGTTTCCACAGAACTCCCAGTCTCTGAAGCGTCAATCTCTGTGCAGATATACGCTTTTCTAACATACAATGCGACACCTCCTCCTTGTTTATCAAGTCTGTTTCTTGCAAATAAGTTGTATCCTTCTAGCCTCGTATTCCAATCATGTGTATCGTCCCACCAAGTTTCAGTGATTCCAATGAGATCATACTTCTTCTCCTGCGTTAGTAGCTCCAGTTCTCCTTGTTTGTTGCCCATGCTTTGTGCATTTGTATAAAAACATTTTAGTTTGTGATTGGTTTCTCTTCCTCCAATATTTTTATTATTTAGATTGTTTTGTCTTCGTTCTTCCTTTCCACTTCTAATAGCCGAGTTCTCAATAGTATTTGTCAGGTGTATGGCTTTTGCTGGCGTTTTGCTTCCCTTCCCACATTGTTCTAGTTTAAAGCTCTCCTGATGAGTGTAGCAAGGCGACTTCCAAATACATGTTTTCCAGTCTTCGTAAGGTGCACCCCATCTCTAGCAAGTAGTCCATCGTATAGGTAATTCACTCCGTGATCCAGAAATCCAAATCCTTGCTGACGGCACCATCGACGTAGCCAGTTGTTCACCTGCAGAATCTTATTCCACCTCCTTGTTCCAAGGCCATCCACTGGAAGGATGGAAGAGAAGACCACCTGCGCTCCCAGTTCTTTCACTTTCTTACCTAAGTTTTCAAAGTCACTGCAGATGGTTTCCAGGTCACTTCTTGTGGTGTCATTTGTCCCCACATGTATTAGCAGGAATGGGTAGTCATCTTTAGGTCTGAAGAGTCCTGATATCCTGTCAGACACATCTTTAATTTTTGCACCTAGCAGACAGCACATTTCTCTTGAGGTTATATCTGGTCTGCAGATAGCGGCCTCTGTTCCTCTCAACAGGGAATCCCCCATGACAACAACTCTCAGTTTCTTCATCACAACAGTTTTCTTTCTCCATTCGGGAGGACTCTGAGGGCGTACAAGGTTGCTCTTTGTGGGCAAAGTCTTATCCTGATGTATTTCTTCTTCATTCTCCTGTGTGAGAGCCTGGTATTGGTTCCTGAGCAGTATGGGTGCTGACTGCCTCCTGATCCTCCTGCTTCTCTGGGTCACATGCTTCCATTCCTCTGTTTCTTCAGGTGCAGGTCGAATTTCTTCTCTTTCTGCACCATGAAGAGATAATTCTGCTTTGTCTAAGAACTCTTCACCTTCCTTAATGATCTTCAATGTAGATAACCTCTCTTCTAGATTTTGCAACTTTTCCTCCAACATGGACACAAGCTTGCATTTGTGGCATGTGAAGTTTGGCTTTTCAACTGGTAAGTCTATGAACATGTAGCAAGAAATGCAGCTCACCACATGGCTCCTGGCCTCTTCCATGTTCTTATTGTTAAAGAGATATCACAGTGGTGAAAAAAGTGCCAAAATTCGCGCGCCTAGAGGCGCGCTGTTTACCGATGTCCTCCTTTCAGCTGCAACAGCCAAAACCCAGTGTTCTTGGAGCTCGCGGAGACTCTTCACTTATCCCAGAATGAACTGGGAATATGCAAATGATCTCCTCAGGACTCCTCCCCTGGTTTGTATAGTAATATTCGTGTACATAGGGACAGTATTATAGTAGTTATATTCTTGTACATAGGAGGCAGTATTATAGTAGTTATATTCTTGTACATAGGAGCAGTATTATAGTACTTATATTCTTGTACATAGGCGCAGTATTATAGTAGTTATATTCTTGTACATAGGGGCAGTATTATAGTAGTTATATCTTGTACATAGGAGCAGTATTATAGTAGTTATATTCTCGTATATAGGGGCAGTATTATAGTAGTTATATTCTTGTATATAGGGCAGAATTATAGTAGTTATATTCTTGTACATAGGAGCAGTATTATAGTAGTTATATTCTTGTACATAGGGGCTGTATTATAGTAGTTATATTCTTGTACATAGGAGCAGTATTATAGTAGTTATATTCTCGTATATAGGGGCAGTATTATAGTAGTTATATTCTTGTATATAGGGGCAGAATTATAGTAGTTATATTCTTGTATATAGGGGCAGTATTATAGTAGTTATATTCTTGTACATAGGGGCTGTATTATAGTAGTTATATTCTTGTACATAGGGGCAGTATTATAGTAGTTATATTCTTGTACATAGGGGCTGTATTATAGTAGTTATATTCTTGTACATAGGGGCTGTATTATAGTAGTTATATTCTTGTATATAGGGGCAGAATTATAGTAGTTATATTCTTGTATATAGGGCAGTATTATAGTAGTTATATTCTTGTACATAGGGCTGTATTATAGTAGTTATATTCTTGTACATAGGGGCAGTATTATAGTAGTTATATTCTTGTACATAGGGCTGTATTATAGTAGTTATATTCTGTACATAGGGGCTGTATTATAGTAGTTATATTCTTGTATATAGGGGCAGAATTATAGTAGTTATATTCTTGTATAATAGGGGCAGTATTATAGTAGTTATATTCTTGTACATAGGGCTGTATTATAGTAGTTATATTCTTGTACATAGGAGCAGTATTATAGTAGTTATATTCTTGTACATAGGGCATGTATTATAGTAGTTATATTCTTGTATATAGGGCAGAATTATAGTAGTTATATTCTTGTACATAGGAGCAGTATTATAGTAGTTATATTCTGTACATAGGGGCTGTATTATAGTAGTTATATTCTTGTACATAGGAGCAGTATTATAGTAGTTATATTTCTGTATATAGGGGCAGTATTATAGTAGTTATATTCTTGTATATAGGGGCAGAATTATAGTAGTTATATTCTTGTATATAGGGCAGTATTATAGTAGTTATATTCTTGTACATAGGGGCTGTATTATAGTAGTTATATTCTTGTACATAGGGGCAGTATTATAGTAGTTATATTCTTGTACATAGGGGCTGTATTATAGTAGTTATATTCTTGTATATAGGGCAGATTATAGTAGTTATATTCTTGTAATAGGGGCAGTATTATAGTAGTTATATTCTTGTACATAGGGGCTGTATTATAGTAGTTATATTCTTGTACATAGGGGCAGTATTATAGTAGTTATAATGAGTGCTCCGAGAAACAGATTTTATGGTAAGCAGCCAAAATCTTGTTTTTTCAAGCGGATTCCACCTGAAAACAGACATTGTATGCACATACCCTTACCTTGTTTTCATTAGTATTGCCTCCCAACTCCTCCTCTCTCCATAGAAGTTTGTGAGCCCTCGCGGGCAGGGTCCTCTCTCCTTCTGTACTTGTGTGTCCTTTGTCTAGCACACGTTTATTGTACCTGTCTATATTTTCCCTTTTCATATGTAAAGCGCCATGGAATAAATGGCGCTATATAAATGTGTAGTATAATAATAATAATAATAATAATAATAGTTATATTCTTGTACATAGGAGAAGTATTATAGTAGTTATATTCTTGTACATAGGGAGCAGTATTATAGTAGTTATATTCATGTACATAGGGAGCAGTATTATAGTAGTTATATTCATGTACATAGGGAGCAGTATTATAGTAGTTATATTCATGTACATAGGAGGCAGTAATTATAGTAGTTATATATCTTGTACATAGGGGGCAGTATTATAGTAGTTATATTCTTGTACATAGGAGCAGTATTATAGTAGTTATATTCTTGTACATAGGGAGCAGTTTTATAGTAGTTTATATTCATGTACATAGGGGCAGTATTATAGTAGTTATTATTCTTGTACATAGGGGGCAGTATTATAGTAGTTATATTCTTGTACATAGGGGGCAGTATTATAGTAGTTATATTCTTGTACATAGGAGCAGTATTATAGTAGTTATATTCTTGTACATAGGAGCAGTATTATAGTAGTTATATTCTTGTACATAGGGGGCAGTATTATAGAATCATAGAATGGTAGAGTTGGAAGGGACCTCCTGGGCCATCTGGTCCAACCCCCTGCTCAAAGCAGGATTCTCTAAATCATCCCAGACAGATGTCTGTCCAGCCTTTGTTTGAAGACTTCCATTGAAGGAGAACTCACCACCTCTCGTGGCAGCCTGTTCCACTCCTTGATCACCCTAACTGTCAAAAAGTTTTTTCTAATATCTAATCTGTGTCTCCTCCCATTCAGTTTCATCCCATTGCTTCTAGTCTTTCCTTGTGCAAATGAGAATAAAGATGATCCTTCTACAATGTGACAGCCCTTGAGATATTTGTAGACAGCTATTAAGTCTCCTCTCAGTCTTCTTTTTTGCAAGCTAAACATTCCCAAATCCTGCAACCGTTCCTCATAGGACATGGTTTGCAGACCGGTCACCATTCTGGTGGCTCTCCTTTGAACTTGCTCCAGTTTGTTGATGTCTTTTTTAAAATGTGGTGCCCAAAACTGGACACAGTATTCCAGATGAGGTCTGACCAAAGAGGAGTAGAGGGCAATAATGACCTCACGTGATCTAGACTGTATGCTTCTGTTAATACATCCTAGAATTGTATTTGCCTTTTTTGCTGCTGCATCACTGTTGACTCATGTTCAGTCTGTGATCAATTAGTATACCCAAGTCTTTTTCACATGTGCTGTTACTTAGCCCTATTCCTCCCATTTTGTATATGCTTTTTTCATTTTTATTGCCCAGATGTAGTACTTTGCATTTTTCCCTGTTAAAAAACCATTCTGTTAGATGCTGCCCACTGCTCCAGTTTATTTATATCTTTTTGAATCCTCTCTCTCTCTTCTCTAGTATTAGCTACCCCTCCTAGCTTTGTGTCATCACTAAATTTGATCAGTTTACCCTCAATTCCTTCATCTAAATCATTGATAAAGATGTTGAACAATACAGGGCCCAAAACAGAGCCTTGTGGTACCCCACTTGAGACATTCTTCCAACTGGATGTGCAGCCATTTACGACCACTCTTTGAGTCCGATCACTAAGCCAGTTATGAATCCACCTAACAGTTGCCTTGTCCATTCCATACTTAGTCATTTTTTCAATAAGGATTGTGTGAGATACTTTGTCAAATGCTTTGCTGAAGTCAAGAAATACTATATCTACAGCATTTCCCTGATCCACCCAGTCAGTGATTCTGTCATAGAAGGAAATTAAGTTAGTCTGACATGACTTATTAGTTACAAACCCATGCTGACTCTGTTTAATCACTTCATTCTTATGCAGGTACTTACATACATGTTCTTTAATAACTTGTTCAAAGATTTTTCCTGGTATAGAAGTCAGGCTCACCGGCCTGTAGTTCCCTGGGTCCACCTTCTTCCCCTTTTTGAAGATAGGAACAACATTTGCTCTTCTCCAGTCTTCTGGGACTTCTCCTGTTCTCCAAGAATTTTCAAAGATTATGGACAGTGGTTCAAGAATTTCTTCTGCTATCTCCTTCAGTATTCTGGGGTGTAATTCATCTGGACCTGGAGACTTGAATTCATTTAGGTTAGCTAAGTGTTTCCTCACTGTCTTTCTGTTTATAGATATCCTGGATTCTTCTATTCCTTTAATAGGACAGTGAAGATCAGTTGATGTTACATTTCCTTTCTGAGAGAAAACAGATGCAAAATAGGAATTTAAAAGTTCAGCCTTCTCAACATCCTTTCTTACCATTTCATCATTTTCATCCTGTAAAAATCCTATAGCATCTTTGACATTTTTTTTACTTTTGACGTATCCCCAAAAACCTTTTTTGTTGCTTTTGACACCTCTTGCAAGCCTTAATTCATTGTCAGCTTTAGATAATCTGATTTGTGCCCTGCAGGTTCTGCAGATGGCATTATATTCTTCTTTAGATATGCCTCCCTCTTTCCATTTGATAAACATTTCTTTCTTCCTTTTTAGCATGTGTTTAAGTTCTGTGTTCATCCATCCTGGTTTCCTTAAATGCTTCCCATTCTTCCCTCTTTTTGGAATTGTTAACGATTGTGCTTTGAGAATCTCATTTTTCAAGATGTCCCATCCTTCCTGGACATTTTTGTCCTTAAGGATATCCTGCCATTGGATCCCTCCAATTCTCTTTCTGAGTCCCTTAAAATCTGCCTTTCTGAAATCTAACCTTGACGTCTGAGTCTTCACAGGTCTTCCTCTTGTTATCCAAAATTCTAAATAGCATGGTCACTACCTCCTAGGGTCCCAGCCACTCTTACCTCCTCAACCATTTCCTCCCTGTTTATAAGGATTAGATCCAAGGTAGCAGATCCCCTTGTTTTCTCCTCTACCTTTTGGAAGATAAAGTTGTCAGCAAGAGAGGATAAGAATTTCCTTGACCTGTTAGTTTTGCCTGAGAGAGATTCCCAACAAATGTCTGGATAGTTGAAATCTCCCATGACCACTATGTCATATTTTTTGGAGAACTTGGCCATTTGATGCATAAAGAGTTCATCCATATCTTCAGCTTGCATAGGTGGCCTGTAGTAAATGCCTACAATGGTGTCCTTTACATTGTTCTGTCCTTGTATTCTTACCCAAACAGTTTCCACAGAACTCCCAGTCTCTGAAGCGTCAATCTCTGTGCAGATATACGCTTTTCTAACATACAATGCGACACCTCCTCCTTGTTTATCAAGTCTGTTTCTTGCAAATAAGTTGTATCCTTCTAGCCTCGTATTCCAATCATGTGTATCGTCCCACCAAGTTTCAGTGATTCCAATGACATCATATTTCTTCTCCTGCGTTAGTAGCTCCAGTTCTCCTTGTTTGTTGCCCATGCTTTGTGCATTTGTATAAAAACATTTTAGTTTGTGATTGGTTTCTCTTCCTCCAATATTTTTATTATTTAGATTGTTTGTCTTCGTTCTTTCTTTCCACTTCTAATAGCCGAGTTCTCAATAGCATTTGTCAGGTGTATGGCTTTTTCTGGCGTTTTGCTTCCCTTCCCACATTGTTCTAGTTTAAAGCTCTCCTGATGAGTGTAGCAAGGCGACTTCCAAATACATGTTTTCCAGTCTTCGTAAGGTGCACCCCATCTCTAGCAAGTAGTCCATCGTATAGGTAATTCACTCCGTGATCCAGAAATCCAAATCCTTGCTGACGGCACCATCGACGTAGCCAGTTGTTCACCTGCAGAATCTTCATTCCACCTCCTTGTTCCATGGCCATCCACTGGGAGGATGGAAGAGAAGACCACCTGCGCACCCAGTTCTTTCACTTTCTTACCTAAGTTTTCAAAGTCACTGCAGATGGTTTCCAGGTCACTTTTTGTGGTGTCATTTGTCCCCACATGTATTAGCAGGAATGGGTAGTCATCTTTAGGTCTGAAGAGTCCTGATATCCTGTCAGACACATCTTTAATTTTTGCACCTGGAGACAGCACATTTCTCTTGAGGTTATATCTGGTCTGCAGATAGCGCCTCTGTTCCTCTCAACAGGGAATCCCCCATGACAACAACAACTCTCAGTTTCTTCATCACAACAGTTTTCTTTCTCCATTCGGGAGGACTCTGAGGGCGTACAAGGTTGCTCTTTGTGGGCAAAGTCTTATCCTGATTATTTCTTCATCGTTCTCCTGTGTAAGAGCCTGGTATTGGTTCCTGAGCAGTATGGGTGCTGACTGCTTCACGATCCTCCTGCTTCTCTGGGTCACATGCTTCCATTCCTCTGTTTCTTCAGGTGCAGGTCGAATTTCTTCTCTTTCTGCACCATGAAGAGATAATTCTGCTTTGTCTAAGAACTCTTCACCTTCCTTAATGGTCTTCAATGTAGATAACCTCTCTTCCAGATTTTGCAACTTTTCCTCCAACATGGACACAAGCTTGCATTTCTGGCATGTGAAATTTGGCTTTTCCACTGGTAAGTCTATGAACATGTAGCAAGAAATGCAGCTCACCACATGGCTCCTGGCCTCTTCCATGTTCTTATTGTTAAAGAGATATCACAGTGGTGAAAAAAGTGCCAAAATTCACGCGCCTAGAGGCGCGCTGTTTACCGATGTCCTCCTTTCAGCTGCAACAGCCAAAACCCAGTGTTCTTGGAGCTCGCGGAGACTCTTCACTTATCCCAGAATGAACTGGGAATATGCAAATGATCTCCTCAGGACTCCTCCCCTGGTTTGTATAGTAATATTTGTGTACATAGGGACAGTATTATAGTAGTTATATTCTTGTACATAGGAGCAGTATTATAGTAGTAATATTTTATGTACAAGGGGCAGTATTATGTAGTTATATCTTGTTACATAGGAGGCAGTACTATAGTAGTTTATTTCTTTGTACATAGGAGCAGTATTATAGTAGTTGATATCTTATATAGGGCATGTAATTTATAGTAGCTATATTCTTGTACTAGGGAGTTTATATAGAACTTGAATGGGAATAGTAGTTATATTCTGTATCTGGCGTTTTATAGTTATATTTTGTACATAGGGCAGTATTATAGTAGTTATATTCTTGTACATAGGGCAGTATTATAGTAGTTATATTCTTGTAATAGGGGCAGTATTATAGTAGTTATATTCTTGTACTATAGGGGGCAGTATTATAGTAGTTATATTCTTGTACATAGGGCAGTATTATAGTAGTTATATTCTTGTACATAGGAGCAGTATTATAGTAGTTATATTCTTGTACATAGGAGCAGTATTATAGTAGTTATATTCTTGTACATAGGCGCAGTATTATAGTAGTTATATTCTTGTACATAGGGGCAGTATTATAGTAGTTATATTCTTGTACATAGGGGCAGTATTATAGTAGTTATATTCTTGTACATAGGCGCAGTATTATAGTAGTTATATTCTTGTACATAGGGGCAGTATTATAGTAGTTATATTCTTGTACATAGGGGCATTATTATAGTAGTTATATTCTTGTACATAGGGGCAGTATTATAGTAGTTATATTCTTGTATATAGGGGCAGTATTATAGTAGTTATATTCTTGTACATAGGGGCAGTATTATAGTAGTTATATTCTTGTATATAGGGGCAGTATTATAGTAGTTATATTCTTGTACATAGGGGGCAGTATTATAGTAGTCATATTCTTGTACATAGGGGCAGTATTATAGTAGTTATATTCTTGTACATGGGAGGCAGTATTATATTATGTTACTCTTATACTTGTATGTATGTGTATGGTCTCCACAATGTCTCTCCAGTGGTATGACACTACAGCAGTCAGGCCAGACTGAGTTGTATTCCAGGCTGGGAGTTGTACTTTCTCAGTAGCTGGAGGACTACAGGTTGGAGACCTTTCCTTTATGGCAACCCATAGATATATATTCTGTATTTCCATATAGGGCAGATCTTGTCCCAGTCTATTCGTTCGGGGAGAATGAGGCTTACAAGCAGGTTGTGTTTGAAGAAGGCTCATGGGGTCGGTGGATACAGAGAAAATTCCAGAAATATGTGGGATTTGCCCCATGTGTCTTCCACGGCTGCGGATTCTTCTCTGCGGACAGCTGGGGTTTGGTGCCCTATGCCAATCCGATTACCACTGTGGGTGAGTAGATACTTTGTATGCGAGCTACTTATTGACTAGTTATATTAGTGATTGACTAGTAAAATGCTTGTTTTTTTTTTTTTTTTTCACTTTTGGTGAAGTGGGCAAGTAATGTGGCAAAATGTCAAGTGGCAAAATATGATGTAGAAGGTAAATTGCAGGGATAACGTTCTCTGGTCATCTACTGGCACCCAACAAGTGGACTGTTGGCCACCAATAATGTAGCCTCAATGGCTCGTATAAAACATCATCTTAATGAATTTGCTGCTTTCAACTGCTGTGCACCAGTCTAGGGGCATAAACTGTGAATTTGTTCAGAGCCATTGGCTACACTGGATCCTTCCCGAACATTTCTCAGTTTTATAAAGTGTGTGACTGCCATGAAAGGAGATGGACAAGTGGACAGTTAATGCCTAACGTTGGCTGGACATGAACACTGGCATCTGCTGGCCAAAAATTATGGGAAAAGGCAAAGCGGAGGGAATAGGAACTGAAGAGCAAAGTGCGTGTTCCCTGGAGGGGAAAGATATTAGAGTAGACACCAGGTCAAGTTATACATGTGGTGCCGTTAGGAATGATTAAGAGTCCAGTCAGGCAGAGAAGGGGAGGAGTTGGGACCTGGACTGCAGCATTAGACATGTAGTGCTGCGAGGTTGGCTTATAGCTGCCATTACAAGTGACCAGATAAAAGAGAAAAGAGAAATTTCAAGTGTTAAGCAAAAACTTTGGCATAAATGGCTGAATTTGCTTGAAATGTAGCTGTAAACAGGTGCTTGGGATGCAGCAGCTCAGATGAGGACACAACGGTAACCTATCCAAAAATTATTTTAACAGTAGTTTGAATGATGTGGATACAAAATTAAACCAATAAAAGGTTTTTACAATGGAAATACAAGTTTGTTTTTGCAGTATTGGGCAAAAATCTTTAATTTTCCCAACATTATAGTAAAATGTGTACATTTTTTTTTTCCCTCCCAGTTGGAGAACCCATCACAATCCCAAAGATGGAACAGCCAAGCCAGAAGGACATTGACCTCTACCATGGCATGTACCTGACCTCCCTGCAAAAGCTCTTCGACAAATACAAAACAAAGTTTGGATTGTCAGAATCTGACATGTTGGAGATCAATTGAAGCAGCTGCGCACCGAGCAATTACCGTATGGGAAAGTTTATCTTGAATCCAAGGACGAGCCTTCATGACTCCTCTACAGGAGCTTCGTCAGCACACGAGCTAATGTGTTGTCCTTTTTTAGATATGATACAGCAATTCTCGTTTCTTGGTAATGTCTGCATTTGCTCCAGTGATTTGTCTCTGCGCTTAATGACGGATGGATCCTGGCTGGTGAGAATAAACAGAGCATATCTAACGACCTTCTGGCCTTCATGATGCCATGATCTGTTGTACTTACCAATGACAGGCTCTGGTTGTGACCTGAACATTGAGCACCGTCTGGAGATATCTCCTGCTGAGCCTCATTAGGAAGTGAGGCGTCAAGACACTGAAGACTTTCATATGCTCCAGTTATGGTTTGTGTTGGAGAACATCCATGATGGAAGAACCAGGAAGCTGGTTGACCCATGGACATCTAGCTACACGTGACCAATCTATACTGTGCGTGAAGGGTATTTCTTGAGTAGATGTATCTGTTAGATTGTAGCCATTATTACAGTCAGTTTTGTTTTAGTATGTCTCCAGCTCTTGTATCTTACTTTTGCCCTTCCAATATAGAAGAACCTAAGGTAGATATTGATGTCCAGTGGTAGGTTCCCTCCAAAGGAGACTTGAGCTGAGGACTTGTTACCCATAAAGACTATTTTTGACAACTTTACATGACCAGATGACAGCATTGGCTACCGTGACATCACCTTATGTAGTTAGATCATTAGTACTTGGCCCAGGAGGCTAAGGCAGTCTGTGTTTTGACTTGAGGACCACACTAGGCTCCTAGATGCTTCCATTGTGTAGGCCCACTTGACAAGGATACTTGCCTCTTTGCACTAAAAGGACTTTGTGTTCCCATTAGAAACTTTTGCAGCATGGTTGCCACTAGCATACTTATCCCTGTGTGGGCGCCAACTACTCCGTCTTGGGACAAGTTGGTTATAAAACCTTCTCTTGGCTCACATCATCCTTCTTTCTCGCATAGAATACCAAGGATCCATTTGCTCTGTTTTCAGAGGAAATGCTACTCCTCTCCCAACTTCAGGTGAAGGGGCCAATGAAAACTTGGTTTGGTTTACATATAACATGGACCTGTCCCAATCTCTAATGCTATAAAACCTTCATGTCATTGGGTAAGAACAGCTGGTCCGTACTGGTTGACAGCTCATGGCACAAGTAAGATTCTCGTTGGCACAAAAGTTACATTTTTGTACTAAACCATAAAACAGCCCAAAGCAAGTCATGTACTGTTATATTATATAGAGGGTCTAATTGCCTGTCGATATTAAACTCAATACACCATGGAAGTGGCCATTTGAGGGTTTCTTTACTGTGCTGTTCCCCAGTTATAACTTTTTTATAGGGTGGCACAAATATTGCAACTTTTTTTTTTTTTTTTTTTTTAAATTCCAGGCTCTTCCCTTTCTGTGACTGGCACCAATATTTTTATAGAACCCCAGATTTGTTCTAAACCGCGTCTCTCTGCACATGAGGTTTTCTCGATTCCCTTTATCTTATAGCACAAGCAATGCAATTTAATAGTGACCCCGTATTTTTTTTTTTTTTCTTGTTATGGCATATAGATGGCTGTTGGGTTCACTCCAGCCCAAAACGAATTAGCACTGTTAGGCCATTGGAATGGTCTGATCATAACAGCCGCCTCTAAAGGGCAGTGGTCTCTAATCAGGGACTACCCAACTATGGCTCTCGGCTTGGTATCGGGGCGGTAGTTCTGGTGTTACCAGCACAGTAGACCAGATGCCATTCCAACACCCTAAATGGTGGGTTCCATTTTTGGTGCCAGTGAGGACCCGGTCTTAACCACTTCCTGCCCACCATTCAGCTCTAAGAATGTCTTTTCTAATCTGAGGACACAAATTATAAAGTGCATTTTTATTTTTAATGAACTGGTTGACGGATAATTATCGCGTTCCTCATTAACGGTGTTCCCCACAACCTTTCTTCCTGGAGCGGATTTTGTGATGTGTGGACATCGGATGCGTCTGTAATTAATTACCGTGCCTTGATCTGTTCTGTGGTACTTTATGATGTGTTTTCTCTTTGGTGTGCTGTAATATATGCATTATTTTTGTACAAGTAGCTATAAATAAATCTATGATCTAATATCGTACAACTTTTATTACCTTCTTGGGACCCTTTTATTATATTGCGTTATCTAAACTTCGATTAGTAGAGCTGCTAATGACCATGAGATGACTCTGCTCATTCTGCCCTAGTCTACACAGCAAAGCTGGCAATGAAGTGGCTGAGTAAAAGAAGCATCAGTGTGGGGAAATCTTGCAATGATCATGATTTGATATTGAAGGCGCTCATCCAAATGAGTCCTAAGGTTCGAAGACCATGTTTGAGCTTCCCTTTAATTGCACACATACAATGAAAAGCACTCCGTATACTTAAACTTGATGCATAGTAATGTCAAAACGACAATGCTGCGCACATGCTCCATCTTGGGTCACTGCTTCAGGGTTCAGTAACCTTGAAATGGTTATAAGTGCCCTGCTCAGACATCTGGAGATTTCCTGAAATACAACGAAAAGCTGCTAAAAAGGATCAGCAGATAAATGTTAGTAAGGGCCCATCACACATAGCGACACACCAGCGATCCCGACAACCATATGCACTTGTCAGGATCGCTGGTGTATCGCTACATGATCGCTGCTGAGCTGCCAAACAGGCAGATCTCAGCAGCGATCAGGACAGCAATGTCGCTTAGTTACCCGCAGTGTACGTTGGATACCAGTCTGCTGGTGCATGGAGCTGATAACCAAGGTACACATCGGGTTTCCAGGCGGTGCCTGGTAACCCAATGTGTACCTTGGTTACCAGCTCCCCTGCAGTGCACTCTCTTGCAGGTGACTCATCCTGCCGTGTGACCGAGCAGCGCGGGAGGCGGCACCTGGAAACAGCGGCCGACACTGAGGAACACTAGTCTACTGCAGGACGCGGTGCTGTCATGGCCGCCTTCATCTCCGTGCCCCTGAAGAAGACGTCTGACACTGACCTGGTGAAGCCGCTCTCCAAGTTTATCCTGCACACGTACCCTAGCGGGGAGGAGCAGGCAGAGTACGTGCAGGCGGCGGAGGAGCTGCACAAGCTGAGGCGGAGCGCAGTGGGGAGGCCGCAGGACAAGCATGAAAGGTCGCTGGAGGCCGTCATACGCTACTGCTCCCTGCAGCAGTGTGTGGTTACTGGTATCTAACGTACACATCGGGTTTCTAGGCACCGCCTGGCGCCTGGAAACCCGATGTGTACCTTGGTTACAAGCTGATCGCTGGTCTCCTGCCTGCCACACACAGCGATGCGTGCCTGTCAGCAGGAGACCAGCGATCAAAAAAAAATGGCCAGGAGATTCAGCGACGATCAGCGATACCCAGCAGGGGGGCTGATCGTCGCTGAATGTCACACACAGCGATATCGCTGGTGAGCTCGCTGTGTGTGACGGGGGCTTAAGTCTGCCAACATCTAAGAATAGGAGGCCACAAACTCTTAGGGAAGGGAAAAAAATTAACAACCCATACAGTAGGATTATATCTTATAGTTTATATTTATATTTTATACTTCAAATACATAAATCTGTAATTGTACTCAAGTGTACAGGTCTCTGGATTACTGCTTCCACCAGCAGAATAGTGAGTGCAGCTCTGGGGTATAATACAGGATGTAACTCAGGATCAGTAATGTAATGTATGTACACAGTGACTCCACCAGCAGAATAGTGAGTGCAGCTCTGGAGTATAATACAGGATGTAACTCAGGATCAATAATGTAATGTATGTACACAGTGACTGCACCAGCAGAATAGTGAGTGCAGCTCTGGAGTATAATACAGGATGTAACTCAGGATCAGTAATGTAATGTATGTACACAGTGACTGCACCAGCAGAATAGTGAGTGCAGCTCTGGAGTATAATACAGGATGTAACTCAGGATCAGTAATGTAATGTATGTACACAGTTATTGCACCAGCAGAATAGTGAGTGCAGCTCTGGAGTATAATACAGGATGTAACTCAGGATCAGTAATGTAATGTATGTACACAGTGACTGCACCAGCAGAATAGTGAGTGCAGCTCTGGAGTATAATATAGGAGGTAACTCAGGATCAGTAATGTATGTACACAGTGACTGCACCAGCAGAATAGTGAGTGCAGCTCTAGAGTATAATACAGGATGTAACTCAGGCTCAGTAATGTATGTACACAGTGACTGCACCAGCAGAATAGTGAGTGCAGCTCTGGAGTATAATACAGGATGTAACTCAGGATCAGTAATGTAATGTATGTAGACAGTGACTTCACCAGCAGAATAGTGAGTGCAGCTCTGGAGTATAATACAGGATGTAACTCAGGATGAGTACTGTAATGTATGTACACAGTGACTGCACCAGCAGAATAGTGAGTGCAGCTCTGGAGTATAATACAGGATGTAACTCAGGATCAGTAATGTAATGTATGAACACAGTGACTGCACCAGCAGAATAGTGAGTGCAGCTCTGGAGTATAATACAGGATGTAACTCGGGATCAGTAATGTATGTACACAGTGACTGCACCAGCAGAATAGTGAGTGCAGCTCTGGAGTATAATACAGGATGTAACTCAGGATCAGTAATGTAATGTATGTACACAGTGACTGCACCAGCAGAATAGTGAGTGCAGCTCTGGAGTATAATACAGGATGTAACTCGGGATCAGTAATGTATGTATACAGTGACTGCACCAGCAGAATAGTGAGTGCAGCTCTGGAGGATAATACAGAATGTAACTCAGGATCAGTAATGTATGTATACAGTGACTGCACCAGCAGAATAGTGAGTGCAGCTCTGGAGGATAATACAGGAGGTAACTCAGGATCAGTAATGTAATGTATGTACACAGTGACTGCACCAGCAGAATAGTGAGTGCAGCTCTGGGGTATAATACAGGATGTAACTCAGGATCAGTAATGTAATGTATGTACACAGTGACTGCACCAGCAGAATAGTGAGTGCAGCTCTGGAGTATAATACAGGATGTAACTCAGGATCAGTAATGTACAGTATGTACAGTGACTGCACCAGCAGAATAGTGAGAGCAGCTCTGGAGTATAATACAGGATGCAACTCAGGATCAGTAATGTATGTACACAGTGACTGCACCAGCAGAATAGTGAGTGCAGCTCTGGAGTATAATACAGGATGTAACTCAGGATCAGTAATGTATGTCCACAGTGACTGCACCAGCAGAACAGTGAGCGCAGCTCTGGAGAATAATACTGGATGTAAGTCAGGATCAGTAATGTATGTACACAGGCGGGAAGGATAAAGTCTTGGACCCTGGCAGGGCCTAGTACAACTTGGTGGTCGACTGCGGGCTTATCAGGGAATAGTTCACAGCGGGTTACCCGGTTCTCTTGCCAGTGCAGGCGCATGTCTGTCCTGACCACGGACCCTGTCACTCACGGTCAGCGGTATCAAAGGTGTCATTGGACACGAGATGAGTCTTTGTCGGCGGTCCCTGGATGTGGTTCTGAGGCCCCTCCGACTTAGGCCTGCTCCATCCAGATACTCAGTGGTTGAAGCGCTGACACAGTCCTCCTGCAGGTTCTCGCCAAGTCTGACTCACTGGTTTCCTGTGCGCCTCGGTTTTTTAAGCTTAGCCGCGCCCCCTATCACTGGGTGCAAAGATCGGTCCGGGGCCTTAAGCTTCCCTCATGCAACCTAGGAGACAGCCCCGACAGTTCCTGATCTGTCATGGAGAAGGTACACCTGACTCTGTTCTCCTTACATTCCCCCTCCTTTGTGCTCGCCATTTCACGGGCCAGAGCTACGTTCTGACCTGCGTGGTGCAGTGACCTGTGAGGTAGCAGTTTCCCTGTTTGTTCTGCGTGAGAGTTAATTATAGAATTGCCTTAACCTCTCTACAGGACTGGCAAGTACACTGTGAGCTGGGTGGACTGGCTCGACTTCTGCAGGGGATCCTTCTTCCTGAGATTCAGCTTCATGGGATTCTGCATCTTCGGGTTCTGCTTCTTGGGGTTCCGCTGGAGCAGGTTCCTCTGGAACTGACTCTACTGCAACAACCGGTGCAACTGGATGTAGAGGTTCTCCTTGTGGTTTATAGAATTGTAGTATGGGAATGATTACAGCTTCTCCAATGCGAGGCCAATCCGTGAGGAAATCTCCTAAGTCTGTAAGTATGACTGATTCATCACGCTTTTCCTGATTGACAACAGGTTCTTCTTCCTGAAGTTTTAATGGATCCGGACACAACTTTAGGTGATCTCTGGATACAGTGGTAGTTGTTCTTCCTCCATATTTGCTAATTATACATGTTTTCTTGTTGTCAAACCTTGAATTCTGTACAACATAGGGCTCCGTCGGGTGAATGGAGTTATTATCTACAGCATGTAACTTGGCAACAGTGGCATAACGTGGTAAATTCACTTCATCTTCTCCCCAGTTGAGAAGACGCACTGGCACCCTCCCATTATGTACCTCCACTACCCCTCTGGCAGTCAAGAGTGTAGGTCTGTGCTCTGAACAATGGGGCTCTACTACTGCTTGGTAGTTCTGTCCTCTCAGACCTATTGCTGCTCTACACCATATAAGCATTTCACTCATTGGGGGTATCACAATGGGGTTTGGGTCTGTCACCCGTACATTACCAATCTCACCACCGGTCAGTTTCACTTGCTGCTGGCACATCAGGGCCCGGATCTCCCTCTGGATCACTCCCTTTTGCTTTGGTCTGGCAAGATCAGCGAGCTGTTGGAGTAAAAACACAACTTCTCCCAGACAGTTACTAATAATGTTAGTGCCTAAAACCACATTTCAACCCATTTTCCTCATTAACAGTCTTTACTACAAGAAGTCCCTGATCTTTTAGCTCCACTCTCCCCACTTTCAGTCTACATTTTTAGCCCCCAGTAGGTCAAGAGGGAGGCCATTAGAGGCGTATACGGCAAAGTCAGGGTTTGGGGGTTGGAGATCGTCACTGGACCAGTATTATTGTAAAGAACATCAGGTATGACGGTTACCTGAGATCCAGTGTCCAGCAGGGCAGGGATTGCGATCCCGTCCAGTATGATGGACAGGTATGGTCTTCCTCCCACAAACCTGCGGTTCCAGTCTGAGGGGCCTGAGGAGTCTATTCCTGGGTGTTGGCCCTCGGACCCAGGATCTGCTCGTTTAAAGGACAACGACGTGCTGGGTGACCTTCTCTGTGGCAGCGTAGTAGATGATCTCTCAGCGAGGATTATGCTGGTCGCGGGTCCTTCCAGGGGGTGGCGTTGTTCTCCTCCGGTGGGGCGACGTCCTCCTTCTCCTCTGGCTCATCCAAGGGACATCCTCTGGGCAGTCAGCTAGCAGGATCTTTCCGTCTTCCTCCTTCCGCAGTTGCAGGGCACTCATTACAGTGGCCAGGTTTTTGGTCAGCTGGCGCACTTCTGAGCGCAGACAGTCCAGCTCAGTAGGGGGCGCCACCTGCGTTTTGGCTTCCGCAACCAGCGGGGAAAAGGTGGATGCTGCTGGCTTTAGGGTGGCTTCACTCGGGTGACACTGGGTTGCCATCTCGGGCGTCTCCAGGGGTCGCAGTCCTTTTATAGCCATATCCTTAAGGGCATCAAAGGTAGCATCAGGATGATCCAAGGACCACCAGTGCACAGTCCTGCTTTCAGCTTGGGACCTCAGTCCCCGTACAAATTGTTCTTTTAGCATTTTATTTTCATTGGTGACACTTATAGGGTTGACCTGTTTAAGTGCTCGCAGGGCCCCTTGTAGTCGGCAGGCGTAGTCCCTAATGCTATCCATCGGTTTTTGAGAACATTGGTAGAACCTCATCCGGAGATCTGTTTCAGTGCGGTCCTCAAAGATAGTCTGTAGCTTTAAGAAAATTGCAAGCACTGACTCCTGGTCTGCAGCTGTCCAAGTCTCTACTTCTCTCTCTGCAGCACCAGTCAGTTGTCCCACTACCACTGCAGCTCTCTGCTTTTCCGTCATAGGGTACATGTCCATTATGCTGCATATTTTTCGCTTGAACCCTGACAGGGTGTCTGGCTTGCCGCTGTACTGAGGGAGCCACTTCTCTCCAGGCATGTATGGCAGCGTTAGCAGTACTATCGGGGCCACAGGACCTGGTGAGGGGCCAGCGTTTCCATCCTGCGCGGCAGCGCCGAGGGGTAAGTCATTGGGGCGGTCGCCCTCGGCCGCGCTGTCGGCTTGCTGATGCGACATGTCTGCACCCCCCTAGTTAAGCGTGGCCTACCTTCTCCTGTAGGCCGCAGCTTCCTCTTGTCACAGTTGTGAGAAGGACCTGCGTCGCCGGCGCTCTGACGTCAGAGCGTTCACTGAAGCTCTCCACAGGACCTGCCGCCGCGTCAGCATTGGGGGCGTGTCCAGGACTCAGCGTGCTTTCTGCAGGTACACCCACTAGTTTTTCGCGCCGTGGCGCTGTAAATGGCGAGCAAATGGACATGTACCCTATGTCAGAAAAGCAGAGAGCTGCAGTGGTAGTGGGACAACTGACTGGTGCTGCAGAGAGAAGTAGAGACATGGTCAGCTGCAGACCAGGAGTCAGTGCTTTGCTGGGCTGCACAGATGAAAGTTCGGTTGAACCGTTCACATGCTGCATTGCCCCGAGGGTGGTAAGTAGTGATGAGCAAGTATACTCGTTGCCCGGGTGTCCTCTGAGTATTTTGGCGTGCTCGGAGATTTAGTTTCTGTCGACGCAGCTTCCAGTATCCGTTGTTTCAGATGCTGCACAGCTCGTATCTGAAGGCAATTGTCTGCTGTGAAGATACGAGATGTGCAGCATCTGAAACAACGGATACTGGAAGCCTTGCTAGCATTTCTTGTGCGCTGTTGCGATCAGTGGGAGAAGAGGGTTGCATTGACAATCCAACACAATGGGCAGCACTTTGAACACATTTTATAAGTGGTCATAAACTTGTAAATAACTCATGAAAGAATAAAGTTACGTTAAAACCAAGCACACCATTGTTTTATTGTGAAATTCTCAATAAGTTTCATATGTCACATGACCCTCTTCCCATTGGAAAAAATAAAGTTGGATCCAAAATGGCCGACTTCAAAATGGCCCAGGCCACACCCGTCTTGAAAAGTTTTCCCCCTCCCATATCCTAATGTGCCACAACCAGGAAGTTGATATCACCAACCATTCCCATTTTCCTTAGGTGTATCCATATAAATGGCCCACCCTGTGAATGAACCTTTTGTGTTTTAGGATGTGCAAGAAGACGGTGACCTGGATCCCTGTTGTCTGGATGTGGCCGCACAACTCCCTGCTCCGGACCCTTCGCTCACTGAGTCTCATTTTGAATGTAGAAAGTCACATCCCTGCTAATTTGGAAAAATCTGGCTGATCTAGAGTGAATAATTTTCCCAAACTTTTTTTTTTTTTTTACAAATTACTGAACTTTCTATGACCAATGAGATTGCATGGATCGCACCTGTACTGACAGAATCCCTTTACGAAGGCTTAATAAGAAAGCCATGTACTACAACCCTGGAGAAAAGACTACTGGGTATATTTCATGGTGTTGGCGCCATCTAGTGGTTAAACAGAATATAACATCAAGTCTATTTTTCCCATGATTTGCAGGTGACTGCAGTTATTGTTCCTTGTTATCAGCCATTTTAGCCTAAGGAAAGGCTGAATTTACACTGAGTGACACTAATGGATGGAAAGGGGCCCATGTTCCTGCCCTGGGGCCCCTCTGCTGTCTGTGCTCCCCCTGCCCTGATATTAGACAATAGAGTCGCAGCCTGTAGGTCCTGCTGGTATAATCTATTGTTCCCTGTTATCAGCCACATGGGAGAGGCTGTGCTGCAGTACTGTTGTACGGCCGATCCCGGGTCAGGAGCAGATCCTACAAGACGGCGAACACAGATGAACCTATGAGTGATCTGCGCTGTGTACACCCCACTAATAGGCAGAGGAGATCCTGAAATCCGCATATTCTAGACGTTTTCCAATAAGTGGAAGATTTCTATGTGACCGAGAAGGAAATGTCACCAAGCGCAGCCATCGTGACTCTTTGTATGAACGCATGATGCCCTAATAACGGTGCCATACAGAACCCGTGTATCAGTGCCACGCAGTACTATCCAGCGTGCGAAACATGGGCATCTCGTCATACCTTGTGACAAGGTAAAGGGAGTGTGTCGTCAGAAAATGACCGATTATCTAAACCAGGATTTTATGTTAAATGTATCATTTTAAGGTTTTTGGCAGTTTTTTTTTTTTCCACAATCTTCATTAAAAATAAACTAGAAGTCTTGCAATTCTCACATCGGCCACCGGGGCTTTTTTTTTAGACTCTCACTTATGGAAATCCACATGTATATGAGCCACAATGAAAAGACTCTGACCTTATCTATTGTACTGAAGCATCTAATGAGCGTGTGCGAAAGTCATTGTGAAGCTGTGGTGAGCTGTGATGTCTCATATTCCACTTTTAAACACTAAGAGGAGCAGCTGCCGCAGCAGGGAAGCCTCGTTCAGATGTCCCGGCTTTACACTGATATAGCAGAGGGAAACTGTGACGGGGAAATTGTAGCTCATAGCACAGCTCTGGACTACAATAAAAATGGCTCCCGTCTCTGGGGCTGACGTATTTGGCGTGTGTAAACGTCGTACTCAGACACTGACACACCAGCATATTAAAAAAGGCAGCTCACAGCGGATGTAGAAAAAAAAATTTAATTATAAAAATTGTTTCGTTTTGTATTAAAAATAATTGATTTAAAATATTATTCTTTCAAAAATAAAAATGCTGAGATCTGTTTCTAAAGGGTCAGTGGCAGAAAAAAAAGCTACCGTATATGTCTAAAAAAATGTATAAAAGAAACCAAAGTGTCTGTTTTTGTACAGATCCGTATTTATAAAAAATTGATCCGATAAAGCAGAGTCATTTGGATAATTATAACCTCGGTCGCGGCCGTACAAAATCTTGTACTTCAAAAAATGATCCGGCTGCTATATTTGTTCATACAATTAACTACCTCCCCCCTGATGTGATGGCTGCAGCGGCTTCTCTTTGGTGCAATGTGTGAGGTCCTGTGATATTGAGGATCTAACTCACAATTGCTTTTCAAAATTTGCATCAGTCTGGAGCTCAGGCGATAAGTTTTCTAAAGAACTCGCAGCTGTAAATTCTGAACACAGATGTATATTACACTGCAGGTCTCCTCACAATGGGAAACTCATCATTCCTTACATAACATGTATGCTGTCGGAGATCTGCTGTATATATCACATAGGAGACACCGAGACTACTTATTTACATCAGTATAAAAAACTATGAATCTGTATATACATCATTATGGAAATTATGAGACTGCTGTCCCTATACATCACATTAGAAACACCGGCTGCTGTATATTATCATATAGAAAATACCAAGCTGCGGTATATACTCAAAGGAAATACAGAGACTGCTCTATCATACTCGCATAGGTAGACACCAAGGCTGATGTATATTAACATCACAATGGGAATCCACAAAATGGCTGCACATTCATCACATAGGAGACACCGAAACCACTGTATTTACAGATAGGAAACAATGAGACTTCTGTATATACATCATATAGGAAACACCAAAGCTGCACTTACACACAGGAACACTGAGACTGCTGTATATACATCATATAGTAAACACTGAGACTGTATATACAGCACATAAGAATACAGAGACTGCTCTATATACATCTCATAGGAGACACCAAGGCTGATGTATATACATCACATAGGAGACACAAAGGCTGCCACATCATCCCATAGGAGACACCGAGACCACTGTACTTACAGATAGGAAACAATGAGACTTATGTATATACATCAGATAGGAAACACCAAAGCTGCCACTTCACACAGGAGACACTGAGACTGCTGTATATACATCATATAGTAGACACTGAGACTATTGTATATACAGCACATAGGAGACACAGAGACTGCTCTATATACATCTCATAGGAAACACCAAGACTGCTTTATATACATCTTATTGGAAACAAAGACTGTTGTATATAAATATCATAGGAGACACTGCGGCTGCTGTATGTACATCACATAGGAGACACTGAGATTGCTATATATACACAACACATATAAGATGCGAAGACTGCTGCATATACATCTTATTGGAGACACTGAGATTGCTGTATATACATTGCATAGGAGACACTGAGACTGCTGTATATTCATAGGAAGTCTGCACCACACTAGTGATGAACAGGCAGAGGTCTCTGAGGTCTGCAAGGTGAGCCAGGACATCTCACCCATCTTGTGGACCAATTTTCAATTCCTCCCAGTTGCATATCAGACTCCAACCTGGACTTTTGTTCCTTTTTATTCCATCACATACATGTGCCTAAGATAAAGTATAAAATCTCACTCTATATACATTATATGCACATGTACAAGGAGAACAAAGGAGGAGATCTGTGGCGCCCCTGAGGGTTCAGTCACCACAGAGGTATTGCACCTCATCCAGAGGTGTGATACCCCACTCTCAGGTAAGGAGGGAGCACCACCCAGGACTCTAACACCTGCACCCAACACAGACAATGGCAGCCGGGCACCCTTGACGTACCCTGAGGGAGGATGATCTCATGCCAGGCTAGGTAGTGTATGGGTGGGTGGAGCTAGTAAGAAGGATGGGAAGTGAAGCTTTAGAGAGTGGGAGAGTGAGTCAGACATGAGGAGAATGTGAAAGGAAGCAGACTTGCTGACAGGCAGCTCCCTGTCAGGGGGAGCTGCAGAGAGAGAGTCAGAGAGGGGACCTTGAGCTGGTAGGAGCTCGGCCTCAGACAGAGAACGTGAGAGAGGGAAGCATAGAAGGAAGCTTCTGGAAGGATAAAAGGGGTCCTAGGGGCACGGATAGTGAGTGATCCATCCGTGGGGCCCGATCCAATTGTGGAGGGACCAGGTAGCAGAAGGGACTCGGCCCCTAGCCTAGTGGAGAACTTTATGACTCAGCTAGCAAGCCGACTGCTGTGACAACTTTAGGGATCACAGCCAACAACCACATTCATCTTCTCCGAACAGGCAGCTATATAGAATCAAGGAAACGCAGAGAGAGAACGTTATCTGACAGGATTCGCAGTAGCCGATCTGGGACACTGTTTGTGGTGTGCTGGAAAGGAAGCAGGAGTGGAAATCAGCACAGTGAGACAGCCAGTGAAAGGAACACATATTGAAAGGAGTCCTGGAAAGGTGTATCCCAAACTACCTGGGAGTTTGCCGAGCCCCTCACATGGAGGACACTGTACCAAGCGGGCATCTGTGTACACCAGAACTGTGAGTAAAGATTTGGAAACTGCATCTGACTGTATCCTCTCAGGTTCTTCCTGCAAAACACACTCCACTCTGCTACATCTCCCAGCACCATTACACTTTTTATAACATCATCTTGCCCTGAGACCACAAGCTTTACCTGTGGAAAGCTATTTCAACTCTGCTGCATCACCACAAGTCTCAGAGGATGTTCTGTTGTGAATGGGTTTGAGATGAGTTCTGAGCAGAGGCTCCCTCTGGTGGTTACAAGCGGTACTAGTGAGGATTGTGAGGACTGGGAATCAGATGTTACTGATTGGTCTTATGTAAGGGAGTCATTTTCCCATCAGGGTTGCCGGTGATCAATTGTTCTGGTCTGAATCCTTCTTTCCAGTTTCCCTTGTAGCCTGCTGTGTCGTGTCTGCATCTCCTGCTATCAGATAAGACAATTTCTTATTTTGTGTTTTTGCTATATTTTTGCATTTTGTCCTGCACTTCTGTGGGGGCCTTCAGGGTCCCCTCCGGGGGCTTCTGCCCTCTCAGTTTAGTTCAGCCACTGAGTTTTTGTTCTTTTGCTTTTTCCAGTTTTTTCAGTGGCTGCTGTTTTGTTTTTGTTACACCAGAGAACTAATTTAGGTGGTAGAGGTCGTGTGATCTCAGGTAATTTTGAAATTAGTAGAGTTGGTGTTTTTCAGGGTTTTCTGGGATTGCAGTAAGTATGTGTCGACCCGCCACCACAATTGTGGGTTACCAGGGCAATGGGGTACTCAGAGCCGAGCCCATGGAAGTCTATGGGGATTGTCACAGGTAGCGGTGGCTCGGTCTGTGGCCCTGGCGGTCTGGCGTATGTTGGGGATATATTTACAGGGGATAGATTTATATACAGTTCGTGACGCCACCTGTAGTCTTCTGGTAATTTGTACCAGCGCTGCTGTAGATCTCTGAGGGGATGGTGAGGCAGCTAGATGTCGGGTCCCCTACAGGTGGGACTGGTCCCTCAAAGTCTATGAAGTTAGTGAAGTCGGGTGCAGATAAATAACACAGTCTCACACCGTCAGCGTCTTTCCATACCTTTACTTGTAAGATGGTAAGGCAGTTCCCAGGGAGGCTGATGGGGTTGATGGAGGATGAGCTTTGAGGCAACGGTTAAGCAAGTTAGGGGCCTCCTTTACTGTCCAATGATGATGAGTCCAACCAGCCTGAAGCGTAGTTCCCTCTATAATTCCAGCTATTCCAAAGCTGTTCTGCCCGGTCAGTTTTGTGGTCGGAGCCTTCCTGTGAGAAAGCTGAATTCCTGTCTTGTCCTGCAGAGACTCAAGGTCCTCACTTCCCCTGACCCCAGTTACGTACTAACTCTTCAGGGCTGCTTGCCACGACCTAAGGTCCGGTAAGCCTCTGGTTTTCTTACCACTATGCTTGAAGCTATAGTGATCCTTCGGTCCCCAGTGACCGGTAACAATGTGCAGGTATTCTTTACCTATGGCACTTCTCTGTTCTCTTCCACTTTGCCCTTCGATTTGCTCACACTCTTAATAGATATCTCAGTCTGTCTTCCAGTGGGGCACAGCTCTGACTAGGCTGAGGTGAACTAGCTCACCTGTACTAGCCTCCACTTTCTGAACTGCTAACAGGCTCAGACTGAACACGTCTGCTCTGTCCAAGGACAGGAATCTGACTGAATGAATCACTCCCCTCCACACCCCTGCTGGGTGTGTCCGAAGTGTACGTGATGTTATGAAGAGCCCTTAACTGTTACCTCTCCACTCATCCTCCTGGTATTGTGTACCAGGGCTACACATTCCCCCATGGTAAACGACAGCACTCCCGGGCTGTAAAATACAAAGAGACATTTTGTTTATGCATTAAACATCAACAATAAACATTAATTCGTCCCATCCGGGAGGTAAGGATGTCTTGAACGTTACGATAAAACATCAAATATAGAAAAATACAAAAAGTATTAAGGCATCAAAACATTCAATAAATACACAGTATTCTTGTGAAGGACCCGCACCAAACCTTCAACGTGGGTCCTGGGTGGGCTGCAGGACATCTGGATGCAGACCTCACTCAGTGCCACACCACACGGGTTTTATGTTCAGAGGTAGTTGTGCTGGTTTTATGTAAAACCAAGATAAAGCACCGAAGCGCAACTATATACAAATAAGTTCTGGGCTGGCACAGTCCTCAACCTCTGAGTCCATTGTAAAACAAAGACACATATTATATCACATTATAATAATAA
>JARQOD010000002.1:9141998-9181460 GCA_033576555.1 Oophaga sylvatica
GGGGTTTTAAGAAAACCCCCCTGTGGTGAACCCCAAACCCCTGTAATTCGGGTCGGGTGCCCTTTTTATTTGCCCCCTTCCCCCGGCCCGCGGGGACGAGACCCCTTTCATGCCCCCGGGTAGCGCATAGGTCAATGGCACCGATTTTCATACGCATACCTTTTAAAAGGGGGGAAAGGGGTTAAATAAAGAAAAAAAAAAATCCCCCTTTTTTTGAAATTAAAAAGAAATTAGCATTTTTTACAAACTAAATCAAACAGTTTTAAACTCAAAACTTTATTCCAGGTGATGTTACTTTTCCCACATAGGACCCTTTTTTTAAAAGGACTTCTAAAACTCCCCTCTCCATTAAATTTTGGGGTCGGGTTTTTGGAGGTTTCGGGCTTCAATTTTTTTCGGGGGACAAATACCCTCCCAGAGCTTTTGCTTAGATGTAAATTTCCTCCCCCATCATAAACACCCCTTTTTGATGATCCCCCGATTCTCAATGGGTTGAGGGGGGGGAGCAGGGGGCCACACCAAAATTTTTTGCCCCCTTTTATCAGAAGCACCAAAATTTTTCCAATTTTTTTAATTCACATAAGACGGTGCATTATCAGCATGAAAATGATCTTGCTGCGGAATGCACGGTTCTTCTTCTTGAACCATGGCAGGAAGTGCTGTTTGAGAAACTCAACATACACTATGGAGTTCATCTTTACCCCTTCAGAGATCCTAAAGGGGCCGACAATCTCTCTCCCCATGATTCCAGCCCAAAACATTACTCCACCTCCTTCTTGTTGGTGCCGTAGCCGTGTTTGCATGGGGTGTCCATCAACCAGCCATCCTCCACTCCATCCATCTGGACCATCGAGTGTTGCACGCACTCATCGGTGAACAAAACAGTTTTGAAGTCAGTCTTCATGTATTGTTTGGCCCACTGGAGCCGTTTCTGCTTGTGTGCAGTGGATAGAGGAGGTCGACATGATGGCTTACACACAGCTGCAAACCTCTGAAGGACCCTGCATCTTGTTGTTCGGGGGACGTTGGAGGCACCAGCAGCTTCAAAAACTTGTCTGCTTCTATGACAAGGCTTTTTTGCCGCTACTCTTTTAACCTGACGTAATTGCCTGTAGGAAAGAGTCCTCAATTTTCCCTTATCAGCACGCACACGTGTGTACTGTGAATCAGCTACATACTTCTTGATTGTGCGATGATCACGATGAAGTGTCTTGGCAATGTTGATTGTAGTCATGCCTTGACCTAAACACTCCACAATTTGTTGCTTCTCAGCAGCCAACACATCCTTTTTCTTTCCCATTTTGGCAGAAAATGTAGGCTGCTTAATAATGTGGGACAGCCTTCTTAAGTAGTCTTGCCTTTCATTGGACACACCTGCCAAACTAATTAGCACAGGTGTCTGCAATAGCTTACAGTGATATAAAGAGCCCTGACACACATCATCATCAATGAGTTTAACTGACAAACAAAAAAATTCTTACCTTATCACTCCTAAACAATTTTTGCCTAATAATTTGGAACACAGTGTAAAGGTGACAATGTGCTCTTTCATCTCCGGTTTGTTGCTTAGTGTACGCTGGAGAGAGTTGAATCTGGACAACGCTTGTTCACGGTTGTTCGGAGCCTTAGGTGTGGTTCCACGTCCGGACCACAGCGCTTGGACGAGCGGAATTCGCTCGTCTAAGCCCCCCCCTTATGACGCGCGATCTTTCCGGAGGTGTTCAGGACACCTCCGGAAACCTCGGAAAGAACGCAGGGCTAATAGCCTGTGTTAATTCTGTGCGGCGACGCACCGTCGCCGCAATACGCGAGGACATGCTGCGGTCTAAAAGAGCGCGCATGTCCGTTTACGCAGGTTTGCCACTGCGTATTGTTACGCATAGTGGAGACGGGATTCTTGAAATCCCTCACTATGCTGTACATCTGACGCTGCGTGTTGGCGCTGCGCCAGCGCACAGCGCCAACACGCAGCGTATCTGACCGTGGAAACTCACCCTTACCTGGTAGCTCTGAAGGGTAGGGAAAACCAGTGATTATCTCGTCCTTAAGGAACTCATTGTCCATTATCTTGACAAATTCCTGTCTTCCATTGATGGGCTACTTGCTGTCGTCCTAGTGTACAAACACTGATTCCCAGTCGTCTGTGAGCGCCCGCCAGGCTGTGGGGTACTCGGCACCGAGCCCGTTCACTTCTATGGGGGATGTCACGGTAGCTGCAGCTCGGTCCGTGGCCCTGGGGCTCACCTTAAATGTGGGATATTTACAGGGGATTAAAGTGTTTGTAGAATGTTCGTGACACCACCTGTGGTTCCTGGTCAGGGTGACCAGCGCTGCTGTATAGGTCCACTGAAGGGTTGGCATTAGGCAGCAAGGTGTTAAGCCTTCCACAGGTAAGGCTGGGGACCTTCAGGGTAGTTAAGCTGTGTAGGGGTGCAGGATGGAGGAGGGGAGTTCGGCCGTAGGAGTAATAATGTGAACACACACACAAAACTCTCTTTCTGTAACTTTACTGATGGAATTGCAGGCACATCCCGGGATACTGGCAGGGTAAAGGATGCACGTCCAGTTCTTCCCACTGAGTAGGTGTAGGGCCTCCTTACTCCTGTAATGTGAGTCTCTGACCTGTATGAAACGAGGCCTAACTCTGTCTTCAACTTTACACCCGGCTGACTTTGTGTAGGGCCTTCTATTGGGAAGGACACAGTCTCTAATGGTTGGCCGACCAGACTCCTGTTTTCCTGACCCAGTTACGTATCAACACTCATGGGCTCCTGGAACTTGAAGTACTCCAGGATCTCCGGTATCTCCTACTGGTCGTGAAGAATCCAGCAAGCTCGGACCCGGTGTCCGGTTAATCAGAGTAGAGGTAAGCTATCAATGCTATTTCCACCTCTATCACTCTCTTCTTATCCACTCGCCTTTCGTCCTACTCGACCCTCACACTATCACACACTGGCAGTAGGTGGCTGCTTCTTCTCTTTCTTCACCGCTCTCTAAGCGTCGGCACGCTTGCTCGCTGAACTGCACTCACTTGACTCAGTTCTGACTAGGCTGGAGTGGCTTTCTTTTCACTTGTACTAGCCTCCACACATGTGAACTAAGCTTCAAGCTGCAGACTTCAGGTTCCTTCTTAAACAGCTGAACTCTCTCTCTCTTGAGCGCTGCTCCGTGTGCTAGGCTGCACACACTCTCTTCCCTCCAAGAGAACTAATCTAATAATCCTACCTCTGTGTCTTCACCATCCTTATATATACTCAAAAGGCTCCCTCTAGTGGCTCTAGGGATTGGTGAAGATATGTGTATGCATATTGGGTCCTCTAGTGGTCATTACCTTCGGTGCATCCCTCTGGGAAATAAGAATCCAGGCACAGCTGGGCTCTACATCTGCATAGGGAGAAGGGATGACATCAGGCAGCTGTATGGGATCTGGAGGCTTCTCTTTCACCTCGTAGTGAAGAGGGCATGGTTTGCAGAAAGTAGTGCGTCCATCCCAGCGTACGTAGGTCTTAAAGGAATTGACTCCTGTTCAGTCCAAGCATACCTTTCCTATGACTACCCACCCCAAGTCGAGTTTCTGGGCATAGGGGGCGTAGTCAGGACCATTACACTGTTGGCGGACCTTATGTATCCTTAAATTGTCTCTGCCGAGCAGAAGTAAGATTTCAGCGTCTGTGTCCATAGGTGGGATAACGCTGGTTAAGTGCCTTAAGTGTGGTTGGTGGAACGCAGCTTCTGGAGTAGGGATCTCATCCCTTTGGTCGGGTATTTGATCGCATTCGATTAATGTAGGTAGTGGTATTTCTATGCCTCCTTTGATAGGGGAAGCAATAAAACCTTGCGCCCTTCTACCACTAGTCTCTTTACGACCCAAGCAGGTATTTAGAGTGTAGGGCGCTGCTGGTCCCCTGATACCAAAGGCTTCAAAGAACTTAGGTCCAGCTAGAGATCGATTGCTCTGGTCGTCAACGATGGCATACATTTTTACTGCCTTCTCTGGATGCCCTTCTGGATAAACTCTGATTAGGCATATCCTGGCTCAGCATTTAGCACTTCGGTTCTCCCCACATACCTCTGAGCATGAGCATGAGACGGCCGTGGTAGACTTGTCATGGTTCTGTGGCTCCCCGCCATGGCTTGCTGCTGGACTAGGGGTCACTGCGACTGTTGGATTGCTGGTGGCTGATGTTGGATACAAGGCTGATGGGTGTTTGTCGCTATGACACTCTTCACACTTAATGGAAGATTTACAGTCCTTGGCCATGTGTTCTAATGAGGCGCAGCACTTGAAACATACCCCAAGTTCGCTGAGGATTTTCTTGCACTCCTGCATGGTTTTGTACCTGAAGCCTCTACATTTGTTCAATGAGTGTGGTTTTTTGTGAAAGGGACACTCATGATAGAAAGATTTATCCCTCGACGGAGTAGTGTACTGCTTATCAGTGGGTACTGCAGGTAGTGGCAGGTTAGTCTTCCTGACACTTACACTGTTCCTCAAGTCCTTGTGTCTGTGTGTGATGCTTTCATACCTTGATGAGGGTGTTGCTGGAGCTGCGGTGTTGGACTCCAGGAAGTCTAGATTAGGGTCATTCCTCATTTGGGCCTGTTCATCGACAAACTTGCAGAACTGAATGAACGGAGGAAAGGTGACATCATGTGACCTTTTGTACCTGGAGATGCACACTGCCCACTTCTCTTGCAGACTATGTGGCAACTTTGAGACGATTGGGTTCACCCCATGGGCAGTGTCCAGGTAGCACAGTCCAGACAGACGGGGGTCTCTTTTCGCAAGTTCCAGCTCCATAAGCAAATCACTTAAGTCCAGAAGTTTGTGGGCTTCCTTAAGATTGATCCTTGGAACATTCTGCAGTCTCTTAAATAGGGACTTTTCTATGGCTTCAGCGCTGCCGTAGGTTCTTTTGAGTCTGTGCCAGGCAGCAGCCAGACCTGCTTCAGCTTGTCCCACATAGACGGTCCTAAGACTCTTGATACGGTTTGTGGATTCTGGACCCAACCATTTGACCATGAGGTCGAGCTCCTGCTCCACGGATAGGTTGAGGTCAGCAATGGCGGCCTTGAAGGTTGCTTTCCAGACTCTGTAGTTCTCTGCACGGTCGTCGAATTTTGAGAGACTGGTGTTGATTAGCTCTCTGCTCACCATGAACCTGGCAAATTCGGACATTTCTGATCCTTCACTCCTTGTTACCATGTTAGCTTGTGGTGCCCCTCGGGCGTAAAGGCTGTGTGGCGTGGAAGGGTGAATTGTTCCCGGGTAAAATGATGTTGCTGCAGGGTTGAGCTGTATGTTGTGAATGTGCTAGAAATGAATTCTGAGCAGAAGCTCCCTCTGGTGGTTACAAACAGTACTGAACTATCCAATGAAGATTGTGAAGATTGGCGATCAGGTGTTACTGACTGGTCTTATATAAGGGAGGTTCCCTCCCATCAGGGTTGCCGGTGATCAATTGTTCTGGTCTCATCTTTGATTCCTGTTCACTTTGTAGCTTGCTGTTTCGTGCCTGCATCTTCTGCTAACAGATAAGACATTTTCTTCTTTTAGTTTTTTGTGCTTGCTTTTTGCATTTTGTCCTGCACTTCTGTGGGGGTCTGCCGGGTCCCCTCCGGGGCTTGTGCTCCTCTCAGTTTAGTTCAGCTACTGTTGTTTGTTCATTTGCCTTTTCCAGTTTTTTCAGTGGCTGCTGTTTAGTTTTTGTTACACCAGAGAACTAATTTAGGTGGTAGAGGTCGTGTGATCTCAGGTGTTTTTGTAATTAGTAGAGTTGGTACTTTTCTGGGGTTTTGGGGATTGTAGTAAGTGTCCTTCCTATCCTTTTCTATTTAGGAAGTTTGGGCCCCAACATTTGCTCATACTATTTTCTGTCTGTGTCAGTATTTCCTCTTGTCTAACCGCCATTACATGTTTGGGGGCTTTCTATGTTCTTTGGGGATCTGCTCCGGGGCAGATAGTTTTCCTCTTTCTGTCTTTAGGTGTAGTTAGCTTCTCAGGCTGTGACGAGGCGTCTAGGACTAACGTAGGTACGCTCCACGGCTGCCTTTAGTTGCGGTGGTTAGTCAGGGTACTGAAATCCCATAGATTCCAACCTCTCTGGTGTATTTCCTTTTTTGCTTGCTCTCCTCAGCTACCAAATCATAACAGCTGTGGTGGCTTAATCTCTGGATATTCTGATGACTGCTGCTTGAACTGTGGAGGCGGGCTGGAGTGCGCCTTGTGGTCGTCTTGCAGTGATGACTGCACCTGAGGGGACGCATCATGGCGTTGGTCTTGGGTTTCTGCGGAGGCTGTGGGTGCCACTGGCACCATAAGTTGGGCCGACTTGGACGTTTCCACAATGTTGGGTTGAACGTCGCTGGAGAAGGTGTGCGCTGCAGATATCTGTTTCTGCACGTAGTCACTGGTACGAACAGCTGTGTCGTCTTCTTCCTGTGGTGGTAGGCAAATCGGTTCGAGGTTTTGCTTCAATGCTTGCTCAAGCATTTTTACTTCGGCTAGCGCGATTTCTTCCTCCATTTGTGTTTGAAGAATCTTTGCTTGAGCCTCTGCTTCTGCTCTCTTGGCTTCTGCTTCGACCTCTGCTTTCTTGGCTACTGCCTCTGATTCTGCTTTCTTGGCTACTGCCTCTGCTTCTGATTTCTTGGCTACTGCCTCTGCTTCAGCTTTCTTGGCTTCTGCCTCTGCTTTCTTGGCTACTGCCTCTACTTCTGCTTCAGCTTTCTTGGCTACTGCCTCTGCTTCTGCTTTCTTGGCTACTTCCTCTGCTTCAGCTTTATTGGCTACTGCCTCTGCTTCTGCTTTCTTTTCTGTAAAGGAACGTCTTAGTTTGGATCGCTCTGCATTTAAACGGGCCTCTAGAATTCTGTCGCTGAGGGCTGAAGTTCTTGAGCAGGATGATTTGTATGACCCAGAAGAGCGTCTGGATGAACCTGACTTGTAGGATTTTGATTCTTGCAGATGAGCAATACGGAGCTCTGCTTTATCTTTGGCGTCTTGCACAGCGGCATTCCTTTTTCTGTCTGTGGAATCTACCTTGCATAATTCTGATGAGGCTTTGTCAATATTAGAGTCTTTTAGGAAGGCGGCATACTTTGGGGACAGTCTCTTGTGTGTCGACCCGCCACCACAATTGTGGGTTACCAGGGCAATGGGGTACTCAGAGCCGAGCCCATGGAAGTCTATGGGGATGTCACAGGTAGCGGTGGTTCGGTCTGTGGCCCTGGCGGTCTGGCGTATGTTGGGGGAATATTTACAGGGGATAGATATATTTACAGTTCGTGACGCCACCTGTAGTCTCTGGTAATTTGTACCAGCGCTGCTGTAGATCTCTGAGGGGATGGTGAGGCAGCTAGATGTCGGGTCCCCTACAGGTGGGACTCTTCCCTCAGGTCGATGGTTATGGTGGGGTTGTGCAGGCATGCAATTAAATAACTCAGTCTCACACCGTCAGCGTCTTTCCATACCTTTTACTTGTTAGATGGTAAGGCAGGTCCCAGGGAGGCTGATGGGGTTGATGGAGGATGAGTTTTGAGGCAACGGCTGAGCAAGGCAGGGGCCTCCTTTACTTTCCAATATGATGATGAGTCCAACCAGCATAAAGCGTAGTTCACTCCTGAAACTTCAGCTATTTCAAAGCTGTACTGCCCGGTCAGTTTTGTGGTGGAGCCTTCCAGTGATGAAACTAGGTTCTTCTATGCTTGGCCTAGCTCAAAGTTCCTATTCCACCTGACCCCTGTTACGTACTGACACTTCAAGGGCTGCTTTCTGTTACCTAAGGTCCAGTAAGCCTCTGGTTTTTCTACCACTATGCGTGAAGCTATAGTGATGCTTCGGTCTCCAGTGACCGGTGACAATGTGCAGGATACTTCAATCCTAAAGCACTTCTGATTTCCTTCCACTGTGCTTTCGACTTGCTCAAACTCTCAATCTCAGCACTGACTAGGCTAAGGTGAACTGGCTCACCTGTACTAGCCTCCACTACTGTACTGTCTCTCTGAATCGACAGGAATCTTGGTGCTCCATGACAGGCACTCCTTCTCTCTCCCTTCACCTCAGGAGACACTACTAGACTCTCTTGTGCTCAAAACCACACCCCTCTACACCCCTGCTGGTGTGTCCGAAGTATATGTGATGTCATGTAGAGCCCTTAACCGTTACCTCTCCACTCATCCTCCTGGTATTGTGTACCTTAAATACCAGGGCTACACACTTGTATCTCACATGGGCCGTGTCTAGCCGTCTTATAGTATCCTGTAAACTCACTGCATCATCTTTGTGGCGTTGGACGCTTGACATGAGGGAGGTGACTCGTTCCCATAGGTCGTCCAGGTTGTCATTGTACTCATCCTTCGTATTGTGATAATTTTCGACAGCTTTTATGGTTGGTTTGACAGAGCGTTTTTGTTGAACGACTTAGTCTTCTGGAAGCGTGGGTTCTGCTTCCTGGTCTTCATGATGGGCAGTGTCAGGTTGTATTTGCTCTGTTTCAGCAGTGGGAGACTGTGCAGGGTCTTTTTCGGCCATTTTGATTTAAGGTGCGCTGTCTCTTTAAGAAACTGAACTTTGAATTAGGGGCTGGAAATCGCAGTGCAGCTTAGTTAAGACGTCCTGAAAAGATTCCCAAGGTGTTTTTAGAGAATTGTGGGGTTTTACAGTCCAACAATCTGCAGCGATGTAGTATAATATACAGGGAGTCTCTATGCACAGTGCGGTCTGGGGTGACATTGTGGACAATTTCTTAGCAGAGCAGGGCTGCAGTATGTGAGCAGGTAGAGAGCAGGCACATAGATAGGCATATAAGGGTAATTCTGGCCGGGCTTCAAGGCAGTTTTCGACTGTTCTGTCCCCACATGAGGCGAATGGAGGTATAGTTGATTGGGGCTGGGAGAGTTTTCCTACCTTCCGCTTCCTCATGCAGAGCAGACAGGACCAGTGCTGTTCAGCGTCCGGAGAGATGATGCACACCAGGGATAGTGAAGTCCAGACTTGTTTATTTGGAAATCTGGACATACAGCATATGATTGGTATACAGTAACTTCTCCAGAAATGCAGATGAAACGAGGTGCAGCAAGACGTAGAACCAAGTGTGGCTGCAAGTGTGACCAGCAGGAGTGAGTGTAGGTAGTGGTGGTGGTGGTGGTCGAAAACTGATGCCTTTCACAGCTCGGTGCAAAGCGTGTCTCTCCCATAAAGAACTAACAAAGCAAATGGCTGCTAACAGGAAGAAGAAGGAGTGACCTCAGCACAGGAAGTGAAAGGCATGTACCAGAATTAATTAGTTACAGGCTGCCACATAGAAAGCCACCAGGTGACAGCAGAGAGCGTGCAAGAATAGATTATACACAGCATGGAAATAATACAATACATAACCCAGACAAACGGAACAGCACAGAGGATCTGCACTGCAGCGCTGGTCACCTCTGACCAGAAACCACAGGTGGCGTCACGAACACTTCACTGCAAACTCTAACATCCCCTGTAAATATTCCCCTTTTATTGGACGCCCAGGGGCACGGACCGGGTCACTGCCGCTGTGACACATCCGTTTAAGACACCGGCCCGGTACTGAGTATCCCACTGCCCTGGCGGTCGATCCAGATCTCTTTGTGTGTGGAGGAGTGATGACAGCAACAGTCAAGCCCTCTGTCTTCAATGTTTTGTGGCATAGAAAGAGAAGAATTAGAAAATTAGGTAAAAGACCCCAGATCCTTCCTGGGGATGGACCTGTTGAGCTGGTGCCCAACTGCACTATTCTCCGCTTGGGGCCCCTTACTGCCATAGCAGACTTATACCCACAGCCAGTCATTGTCTGCTCCACTGCTTCTCATATAACCTGCCCTGGGCAGCCTGCCCTTTCTGCCTCTAACCAGGAAGTACCTGTTCTATACCTTCCTGCTCTGCTCTTGCTCCTCCCCACTGAATAACCCTTTGCTGCCTGTGCCTAAACTGACACTATTATCTATCCTATTCTCTATCTCTAATGTGCCCCCCTATATTCTAACCCCACTATTACTTTATGCTTCTATCCCTAATCCTAAACATATACACATTACATGGCAGATACATAACATCACAGTACATAAACATTACATTATACATTAATAACAATGAGGTGCTGCATGTAATTATGTGAACAGTGTCCAGGGGAGAGGAGGCACGTGAGGTTCCCGCCACCTTCTTACATGAGAATGAAGACAGAACTTGAAAGGAAGACAGGACTAGTAGTGGGGACAGGACTGGGAATGGGGACAGGACTGGGAAGAGGGACATGACTGGGAAAGGGTTCAGGACAAGGAAGGGGACAGGACTGGAATTGAGGAGAGAACTCGAGAGGAAGACAGGACTAGGGGAGGAGATAGGACTGGGAAGGGAGACAGGGCTAGGAAAGGGGACAGGACTTTGAATGAGGACAGAACTCGAGAGGAAGACAGGACTGGGAAAGGAAACAGGACCAGGATTTGGGGCAGGACCTGGAAGGGGGACAGGACTGGGAAAGGGGACAGGACTGGGAATAGAGACAGGAATGGGAAGGGAGACTGGCACCGGGAAGGTGGCCAGGACCAGGAAGGGTGACAGGACTGGGAAGAGAGACAGGACCAGGAAGGGTGACAGGACAAGGAACGGGGACAGGACTGGGAAGAGAGACAGGACTAGAAATGTGGACAGGACTGAGAAGAACGACAGGACTGGGAAGGCGGACAGGACTGGGAAGAGAGACAGGACTGGGAAGGCAGACAGTACCAGGAAGGGAGACAGAACTAGGAAGGGGGACAGGACTGGGAAGAGAGACAGGACCAGGAAGGGTGACAGGACAAGGAACGGGGACAGGACTGGGAAGAGAGACAGGACTAGGAATGTGGACAGGACTGAGAAGAACGACAGGGCTGGGAAGGCGGACAGGACTGGGAAGAGAGACAGGACAGGGAAGGGGGACAGAACTAGGAAGGGGGACAGAACTAGGAAGGGGGACAGAACTAGGAAGGGGGACAGGACTGGGAAGAGAGACAGGACCAGGATGGGTGACAGGACAAGGAACGGGGACAGGACTGGGAAGAGAGACAGGACTAGGAATGTGGACAGGACTGAGAAAAACGACAGGGCTGGGAAGGCGGACAGGACTGGGAAGAGAGACAGGACTGGGAAGGCAGACAGTATCAGGAAGGTAGACAGGACCTGGAAGGGGGACAGGACTGGGAAGAAGGACAAGACTGGAAAGAGAGACAGGACTAGGAAGGGGGACAGGACTGAGAAGGGATAGATACTTAGGAGTTGTTTTATAGTACTGTGCATAGTCTCTTTTACTTGGCGAGATTTCCACATTTTTACCTTGGTCAAATACTCCATGAAATATGAGAGGGAGGAAGCAGCTTGAACAAAATTACACTTCTGTGGCCATGTTGTGCAACCTGATGTCTCTGGAAAGTCTGGAATGTGTACCGGGACGGCCAGTTTATAGCTGAAATTCTAAGGAATAAAATAGAGAAATTGTTATAGTTGTGTTGTGACCACGCACCACAATTGTGGGTTACCAGAGCAATGGGGTACTCAGAGCCGAGCCCATGGAAGTCTATGGGATTGTCACAGGTAGCGGTGGCTCGGTCTGTGGCCCTGGCGGTCAGGCGTATGTTGGGGGGTATATTTACAGGGGATAGGTGTATAACATTCGTGACGCCACCTGTAGTTCTCTGATCACTAAGACCAGCGCTGCTGTAGATCTCTGAGGGGATGGTGTGGCAGCTAGATGTCGGGTCCCCTACAGGTGGGACTGGTCCCTCAAAGTCTATGGAATTAATGATGTCGGGTGCAGGTAAATAAATCAGTCTCACACCATCCAGCGTCTTTCCATACCTTTTACTTGTCAGATGATAAGGCAGGTCCCAGCGAGGCTGGTCGGGTGGAGGATGTGCTTTGAGGTAACGGCAGAGCAGGTTGGGGGCCTCCTTTACTTTCCAATATGATGAGTTCAACCTGCATAGAGCCAAGTTCACTCCAACTTCTCCAAAGCTGTACTTCCCGGTCAGTTTTGTGGTCGGAGTCTTCCAGTAATGGAACTAGGTTCTTGCTTTTGTCGTGCACTGACTCAAAGTCCCTACTCCACTTGACCCCTGTTACGTACCGACACTCCAAGGCTGCTTTCTGTGACCTAAGGTCCAGTAAGACTCTGGTTTTTCTATCTCTACACCTGAAGCTGTAGTGACACTTCGGTCTCCAGTGACCGGAGAATAATGCCGGATAGTCCAATCCTTAAGGCACTTTGATAATTCTTTCCTCTGCGCCCTTCGCCCTGCTCAACTCTCAATATCAGCACTGACTAGGCTAGGATAACATTCGGTTATCTGTACTAGCCTCCACTTTTGCACTGTCTCTCTGTTTTAACAGGAATCTTGTTTCTCCCACAGGCACTAGTCCTGACTTCCTTCACTCTCTCAGGAGAACTTCAGACTTTTCTGTCTGCACCTCACAGGAGAACTCTCAGACTACTGTGCTACAGGACACTCCCCTAGACACCCCTGCTGGGTGTGTCTGAAGTGTATGTGAGTAATGTCGAGCTCTTAACCATTACCTCTCCGCACATCCTCCAGGGTACTGTGTGTTTACATACCAGGGCTACACATTCCCCCATGGTAAAATACAGCACTCCCGGGCTGTGGAATACAAGAAGACATTTTGTTTTTCATTAACAATAAACATTAAACTCTTCCCATCCGGGAGGTAAGAATTTCTTAAACGTTGCATTATGTACAGTAGGAAAATACAAAAAGTATTAAAGCATCAAAACATTCAATATATACACAGTATTCTTGTGAAGGACCCGCACCAAACCTTCAACGTGGGTCCTGGGTGGGCTGCAGGACATCTGAATGCAGACCTCACTCAGTGCCACACCACACGGGTTTTATGTTCAGAGGTAGTTGAGGTGGTTTCATGTAAAACCAAGATAATGCACCTTAGTGCAACTATGTACAAAGATAAGTTCTGGGCTGGCACAGTCCTCAGCCTCTCAGTCCATGGCATAATAAAAGGACACATATATATTAATGCACAATACTATAACAATACTTTTTACAATATTCACATAAGGTAACCTTTTCTGGGTTAAATTACATTATTTTACTTGAACTACTGTTGATATCGAATGGGTATTTTCCCTTTCGTGGCTCGCTCTGATCTACGTGGTGTAGCTTCAGGTATATTGGTCTGTGATCTATCTGCTCTGCGTAACGGCAAACTATAGAACTGCCTCAATCTTTCTATGGATCTGGCAAGCGTACTGATGGCTGGGCGGTGTGAGTCAGCTTCACCAGGGGATCCCATAGCATGGGGCGCTGCTTCTGATGGTCCTTCTTGAGATTCTGTAGGCTGGGGTGTTGCTGGAATAGGTAACTCCTGAACTGCCTCCACTGGCACCATGGGCACAACTGGAGGTAGAACTTCCTCTTGTGGCTGATAAAACTGCAACACCGGAATGATTACAGCATCTCCCAGTCTGGGCCAATCCGCAGGAAAATCTCCCAGATCCGTGTGTATGACTTCTTCTTTTCTTTCTTCTTGATTGACGACAGGGTTCTTTTCACAAAGCTTTAAGGGTTCTGGACACAATTTCAAATGGTCTCTGGACACAGTGGATATTGTTCTTCCTCCGTCCTTACTGATGATACAAACTTTTCTGTTGTCATATTTGGAATCTTGTACGACATAGGGTTCTTGTTCCCACTGGTTATCCAATTTGTGCATCTTCCTTTTTCTTTTCAATACCACTTCTCCAGCATCAAAGGCTTGGCAGGAGCATTCCTGTTGTAAATATCTTCCTGTTTTTCCCGTACCTTGTTGAGACTTTCTTCTACACAGACTTGCACTCGTCTGTACTGCTCTTGCCGATTGATGTCCCAGTTTTCAACGGCGTCGTCTGCCTCCGGTTCTACCACTCCAAGTTCTAAATCCATTGGTAGTCTTCTGGGCCTTGCTCTCATAAGATAGGCTGGAGTGCAGTTAGTGGAACTTACAGGTATATGGTTATACAAGTCAACCAAATCAGGTAGTAAGTCCGGCCACCGATTTCTGTCTTCCAACGGTATGGATTTCAGCAAATCAAGGACAATGTGGTTCATTTTCTCGCAAAGGCCGTTGGTTTGGGGATGGTATGGTGTTGTTCTAATTTTCTTACACCCATACATGTGACAGAATTCCTTGAATAGGTCAGCCTCGAAAGCAGGTCCTTGATCAGTTAATACTTGCTCCGGATACCCATGCGGTCTGCAGAAGCTTGCTTGAAAGGTTCTTGCTGCCGTCACTGCTGTCTGATCCTTTACTGGAACAACCACCAGAAATCTAGAGTAATGGTCCACCATGGTCAGGGCGGATGAGTATCCAGATCTACTTGGCGACAATTTAACGTGGTCCAAGGCCACAATCTCTAAGGGACGAGTCGTCCGGATAGGCTGCAGGGGTGCCCTCTGACTACCGTAGTCCTTTCTTCTGAGACACAGGGTCCACAGTTCCGACACCACCTCTCGATGGAGCTGCGCATCCCTACCCAGTAGAACCGGCATCTCAACAGGGTCTCCATCTTTCTCCAGCCAAAGTGTCCTGCTTGATCGTGGTATGCCTCCAACACCATTTGGACGTCTGCCTTGGGAACCACTATTTGCCAGACCATCTCGTGGGTCCTGGGGTTGACGTATCTCCTGCACAACTTCTCACGGCATAGGAACAACCGGCTTCTCTCGTTCCACAGGAGCTTTGCTGACATAGGTGCATCTTTTTCCAAGGAGGAACCTTCCTGTCTTAACAACTCCTTGATACGGCTGACCACTGGATCGCTGTCCTGAGTCTCTTTCCAGCTGTGATGGGGTAAGGGATTTAACGTTGCACCATACTGCTTTCTGTTGACTCGATGCTCGTGGACTACCCCATTTCGATGGAACGCAGGTAGCTCAATTTCTTCCAGGTCGTCCGATTCTTCTTCCGTGTCAGAGTCATGCGGCATTCGGGACAATGCGTCAGCATTAGCATTCTTTCGGCCTGCCCGGTACTTGATGGTAAACTGGTAATTGGACAACCGAGCCATCCAACGCTGCTCCATGGCGCCCAGCTTGGCGGTTTCCAGGTGCGTTAAGGGGTTGTTATCTGTAAACGCAGTGAACTGATTGGAGGCCAGATAATGCTTAAATCTTTCAGTAATGGCCCAGACCAGCGCCAGAAACTCCAGCTTGAAGCTGCTATAATTTTCCGGATTCCTCTCAGTTGGCCTGAGTTTTCTGCTGGCATATGCGATGACTTTTTCCTGGCCATTCTGCTTCTGACTGAGAACTGCTCCCAAACCTTCATTACTGGCGTCGGTGTACAGCAGGAACGGTTGGCTGTAATCAGGATAGGTTAAGATCTCATCACCTGTAAGGATCTCTTTCATCTTTTGGAATGCTTCAGCCTGTTCTTTACCCCAATTAAAGGGAGGGTTTCTGCTCTTTAGGGATTGTCCTACTATGAGGTCCTGTAAAGGGGCTGCCTTCTTCGTGTAATCTTTCACGAACCTTCTGTAGTAACCCGTTAGTCCCAGGAACTGTCGCACTTCCTTGAGGTTCTTCGGCTCCGGCCACTTCTGGATGGCAGTGACTTTCTCTGGGTCCGGCGCTACTCCTTCCGAACTGACGATGTGCCCCAAGTATTGTACCTTCTGTTTGAGTAGATGGCATTTTGAGGGTTTCAACTTCATCCCGTACCTAGACAGGGACTCAAATACTTCTGCCAGGTGCCTCAGATGGTCCTCATATGTCTTGGAATACACGATGACGTCGTCTAGGTATAGCAGCACGGTTTCAAAATTGAGATGTCCCAGGCAGTTCTCCATCACTCTCTGAAATGTTCCTGGGGCACTACTGAGCCCAAACGGCATTCTGTCGAACTCACAGAGCCCCATTGGGGTGGTGAAAGCCGTTTTCTCACGATCCTCCTCAGCCACAGCCACTTGCCAGTAACCACTAGTCAGATCGAGGGTAGAAAAGTAGTTAGCCATTTTTAGAGCAGCTAATGATTCCTCTATACGTGGTAGCGGGTATGCGTCCTTATGTGTTATGCGATTCACCTGCCTGTAATCCACACACATTCTCAAGCTACCATCTTTTTTTCTAACCAGGACTAGAGGTGCTGCCCAGGGACTACAACTATCCCTGATTACTCCGGCTTCTTTCATATCTCGCAACATTTCTTTAGCCTTCTGATAATGGGCTGGGGGTATAGGCCTGTACCGCTCTTTGATGGGAGGATGACTGCCTGTAGGGATATGATGTTGTACTCCCTTAATTATCCCAAAATCAAGTGGATGCTTGCTAAACACTTGGGCATACTCTTGGACCACCCGTAATACCCCTTGCTTCTGGTGAGCGGGAGTGGTGTCCGTCCCAACATGGAGCTGCTGACACCATTCCGCCACCTGGGTTGCCGGGTCATTGTCCTCCGCTATCTGACAGGAGTCCAAGGACTCAGCCGGGAGAATAGAATTATTGTCGACAGCATGTAGTTTAGCGATGGTTGCATAACGGGGTAAGTTTACCTCATCATCTCCCCAATTGAGAAGCCGTACCGGTACTCTTCCATTCACCACTTCCACTACTCCCCTAGCAGTCATAAGTGTAGGTCTATGTTCTGAATAGTGGGGTTCTACTACAGCTTGGTAGTTCTGTCCTCTCAGACCTATGGCTGCCCTGCACCAGATTATCATTTCACTCATAGGGGGTATCACAATGGGTTCGAGTCAGTGACCCGTACATTACCAATTTCGCCGTCTGTAAGCTTCGCTTGCTGCTGACACACCAGGGCCCGGATCTCTCTTTGGATTACTCCCTTCTGACTTGGTCGGGCAATCTCAGCGAGCTGTTGGAGTAAAAACACAACTTCTCCCAGACAGTTACTGATAATGTTAGTACCCAAAATTATATTTAAACCGTTCTCCTCATTTACAGTCTTTACTACTAGAAGCCCCTGGTCCTTCAATTCCTCTCTGCCCACTTTCACATCCACACATTTGGTCCCGAGTACTTCTACAGGAAGACCATTAGAAGCGTACACGGTAAAGTCAGGGCTCGGAGGTTTAAGACTATCTATAGACCAGAACTTCGTATATAGGGCATCAGGTGTTAGGGTCACCTGAGACCCAGTGTCTAACAATGCCGGAACTGCAATACCATCTAGAATGATAGACAGGTAGGGTCGTCCACCCACATACCTGCGGTTCCAGTCTAGGGGGCCTGACGGGTCTTCTCCTGGGTGTTGGCCCTCGGACCCAGGTTCTGCCCGTTTAAAGGACACTGTGGAGACATATGACCTTTCCGGTTGCATCGGTAACAGGTGATCTCCCGACGAGGAGGGTGTTGATCAGAGGTCGCTCCTGGGGGTGGCGTTGTCCTCCTCCGGGGGGCGACGTCTTCCTTCTTCTCCGGTTCATCCACGGGACGTCTTCTGGGCAGTCAGCTAATAAGATCTTCCCTTCTTCCTCTCTCCGCAGCTGCAGGGCACTCATCACAGCAGCCAGATTTTTAGTCAGCTGGCGCACCTCTGAGCGCAGACAGTCCAATTCACTAGGGGATGTCACTTGCGTTTTGGCTTCCGCCACTAGCGGGGAAAAGGAGGGTGCCGCCGGTTCCAGAGTGACTTCACCCTGGTGATGTTGGGTTGACACCTCAGGTTTGCCCAGGGGTCGCAGCCCTTTTATTGCCATGTCCTTTAGGGCATCAAAGGTAGCATCCGGATGATCTAAGGACCACCAGTTTACAGTTCTGCGCTCCTCTTGGGATCTCAATCCCTGTATAAATTGCTCTTTCAGCATCTTATTCTCGTCGATAGCATTTAAATTATTAATCTGCTTAAGGGCTCTCAGGCTCCTTGTAGTCGGCAAGCGTAGTCCCTGATGTTGTCACCTGGTTGCTGTGAACAGTGGTAGAAGGCCATCCGGAGATCCGTTTCTGTGCGGTCTTCAAATATGGCATGTAGTTTAAGGAGGATCGCAGGTACCGACTCCTGATCAACGGTATCCCAAGTCTCCACTTCCCTCTCAGCAGCGCCAGTTAGCTGCCCTATCAGCACAGCAGCTTTTTGTCTCTCGGGCATGGAGTACATTTCTAAGATGCTGCATAACTTCCGCTTGAAGCCTGCTAAAGTGCCTGGCTCACCGCTGTACTGGGGAAGCCATTTCGCCCCAGGCATATATGGGAGCGTTAGTGGCATGATCGGGACTACCGGACTGGGTGCTGGGCCTGCGCCCCCATCTGGCGCTACAATGCCAGGCGGTGCGGGATCGGGGCCTCTGGCTGGGGCCGCACTGTCGGCCGGTTGTTGTGACATCTTAGCGCCCCCTTGGTTAAACGGAGCCTACCGGTTTCAGAAGCTGCTATTTCCCAGGCACAGCAGTGGGGACAGGACCTTCGTCGCAGGCGCTCTGATGTCAGAGAGTCCACTTCCTGTCGCAGGACCTGCCGCTGAGTCAGAGCCGGGGGCGTGTCCAAGACTTTGCGCGCTCTTTCAGGTACGCCCACCTTCTTCTCCAGCGCCTTAGGGCGCGAATATGGCGGCAAATATGGCGATATTTGGCGCCAAACAATAGCAACAGTCTTTTTCACCAAAACACTCCACAGGCACACAGGGCTCGCAATTTTGCGAGTTTCGGATCCTGTTCGTGACGCCAAGTTTTGTGTTGTGACCACGCACCACAATTGTGGGTTACCAGAGCAATGGGGTACTCAGAGCCGAGCCCATGGAAGTCTATGGGATTGTCACAGGTAGCGGTGGCTCGGTCTGTGGCCCTGGCGGTCAGGCGTATGTTGGGGGGTATATTTACAGGGGATAGGTGTATAACATTCGTGACGCCACCTGTAGTTCTCTGATCACTAAGACCAGCGCTGCTGTAGATCTCTGAGAGGATGGTGTGGCAGCTAGATGTCGGGTCCCCTACAGGTGGGACTGGTCCCTCAAAGTCTATGGAATTAATGATGTCGGGTGCAGGTAAATAAATCAGTCTCACACCATCCAGCGTCTTTCCATACCTTTTACTTGTCAGATGATAAGGCAGGTCCCAGGGAGGCTGGTCGGGTGGAGGATGTGCTTTGAGGTAACGGCAGAGCAGGTTGGGGGCCTCCTTTACTTTCCAATATGATGAGTTCAACCTGCATAGAGCCAAGTTCACTCCAATTTCTCCAAAGCTGTACTGCCCGGTCAGTTTTGTGGTCGGAGTCTTCCAGTAATGGAACTAGGTTCTTGCTTTTGTCGTGCACTGACTCAAAGTCCCTACTCCACTTGACCCCTGTTACGTACCGACACTCCAAGGGCTGCTTTCTGTGACCTAAGGTCCAGTAAGACTCTGGTTTTTCTATCTCTACACCTGAAGCTGTAGTGACACTTCGGTCTCCAGTGACCGGAGAATAATACCGGATAGTCCAATCCTTAAGGCACTTTGATAATTCTTTCCTCTGCGCCCTTCGCCCTGCTCAACTCTCAATATCAGCACTGACTAGGCTAGGATAACATTCGGTTATCTGTACTAGCCTCCACTTTTGCACTGTCTCTCTGTTTTAACAGGAATCTTGTTTCTCCCACAGGCACTAGTCCTGACTTCCTTCACTCTCTCAGGAGAACTTCAGACTTTTCTGTCTGCACCTCACAGGAGAACTCTCAGACTACTGTGCTACAGGACACTCCCCTAGACACCCCTGCTGGGTGTGTCTGAAGTGTAAGTGAGTAATGTCGAGCTCTTAACCATTACCTCTCCGCACATCCTCCAGGGTACTGTGTGTTTACATACCAGGGCTACACAGTTGTAAGGGACATGAAACAAAGAGTCGATAAAATGGGACATTATCTAAACAGGCTAAAGTCAGCAGTGGGGACCAAGAGGATCTGTACCGGTAGCAGTGGGGACCAAGAGGATCTGTACTGGTAGCAGTGGGGACCAAGAGGATCTGTACCGGGAGCAGTGGGGACCACAAGGATCTGTACCGGGAGCAGTGGGGTCCACAAGGATCTTGTACAGGCAGACAGTGGGTGTCTGAAGGGTATGTGAGTAATGTGAGTCACAACTTCGGCACACTCCAGGGTACTGGGTTTACTACCAGGGAACAGTTTGGGGACTGAACAGGGATAATGGACTACTAGGAGCAGCAGTGGGGACCAAGAGGATCTGTACCGGTAGCAGTGGGGACCAAGAGGATCTGTACCGGGAGCAGTGGGGACCACAAGGATCTGTACCGGGAGCAGTGGGGTCCACAAGGATCTGTACCGGGAGCAGTGGGGACTGCAGGGATCTGTACTGGGAGCAGTGGGGACAGCAGGGATCTGTACCGGGAGCAGTGGGGACCGCAGGGATCTGTACTGGGAGCAGTGGGGACCAAGAGGATCTGTACTGGGAGCAGTGGGGACCAAGAGGATCTGTACCGGTAGCAGTGGGGACCACAAGGATCTGTACCGGGAGCAGTGGGGACCAAGAGGATCTGTACCGGGAGCAGTGGGGACCAAGAGGATCTGTACCGGTAGCAGTGGGGACCAAGAGGATCTGTACCGGTAGCAGTGGGGACCACAAGGATCTGTACCGGGAGCAGTGGGGACCAAGAGGATCTGTACCGGTAGCAGTGGGGACCAAGAGGATCTGTACCGGGAGCAGTGGGGACCACAAGGATCTGTACCGGGAGCAGTGGGGTCCACAAGGATATGTACCGGGAGCAGTGGGGATTGCAGGGATCTGTACTGGGAGCAGTGGGGACAGCAGGGATCTGTACCGGGAGCAGTGGGGACCGCAGGGATCTGTACTGGGAGCAGTGGGGACTGCAGGGATCTGTACTGGGAGCAGTGGGGACAGCAGGGATCTGTACCGGGGGCAGTGGGGTCCACAAGGATCTGTACCGGGAGCAGTGGGGACTGCAGGGATCTGTACTGGGAGCAGTGGGGACCGCAGGGATCTGTACCGGGAGCATTGGGGACCGCAGGGATCTGTACTGGGAGCAGTGGGGACCACAAGGATCTGTACCGGGAGCAGTGGGGACCGCAGGGATCTGTCCCGGGAGCATTGGGGACCGCAGGGATCTGTACCAGGAGCAGTGGGGACCGCAGGGATCTGTACCAGGAGCAGTGGGGACCGCAGGGATCTGTACCGGGAGCAGTGGGGACAGCAGGGATCTGTACCGGGAGCAGTAGGGACAGCAGGGATCTGTACCGGGAGCTTTGGGGACCACAGGGATCTGTACCGGGAGCAGTGGGGACCTCAAGGATCTGTGTTAGGACCAATTCTTTTACTCTCTTTATTAATGACCTTGTGGATGAGAATTCGAGTGAAGTGTCAGTCTGATTCTTATTCTTTGCTGACGACACCAAATTATGTAGGATATTAAAATCTGACCTTGACATTACAATATTACAAAACGATCTGGATAAGATGTCTGATGAACAAACACTTGGCAGATAAGGTTTAACTAGAGATGAGCAATCGCTAAAATGCTCGGGTGCTCGTTGCTTGAACCGAGCAATTCCTAATAGTAATATTACCCTGGATGGAGGAAAGGAAGATTTACTACAAGACCAATATTTCTAACTAGCTATAGAGCCTGGCATTGCCCGGGCATAGTAACTAACTGTGGTTATTTATAACAAATTATAATAATTATATTGCACATAAAAGCATTTCACATCATATATTCAACACTACAGATTTGCAACACAAATTAACTAAACGATTACCCAAGTATTGATAGTATTTTATTTTCAACTCATTCAAAAGCCTTTTGATAAACACATTTTTGGATTTTCCTTTTGGTGCAAAGATGAACAGATTTTTGGCAGTTCCAACTCCTGAATAGGCCATGTACAGTTGACCATAAGAAAAGTATGGAGATAGCAAATCGATCCCTACTACTTTCAGGACTGCCCCTGAGCCTTGTTATTGGACATTGCAAATGCCGATCGAAGTGGAAACTGGAGGCGTTAAAAATCAAAAGGCTAATCAGATGGAATGAAAATTTCCTCTCCTTTGGCACATTCTGTTGCTGAGCTGTGTATCTAATCCTATCCTGTTTGATACCGACTGCTGAGCTGTGTATCTAATCCTATCCTGTGTGATACTGTCTGCGAGCCTGTATCTAACTCTCTTATCCTGTTGTATTACTGTTTCTGATGGAGCCGTGTATCTAATCCTATCCTGTGTGATACTGTCTGCTGAGCCGTGTATCTAATCCTCTCCTGTGTGATACTGTCTGCTGAGCCATGTATCTAATCCTTCCTGTGTGTACTGTCTGATGAGCTGTGTATCTAATCCCTCCTGTGTGATACTGTCTGATGAGCTGTGTATCTAATCCTATCCTGTGTGTACTGTCTGATGAGCTGTGTATCTAATCCTATCCTGTGTGATCTGTCTATGCTGGCGTGTATCTAATCCTATCCTGTGTGTTACTACCTGCTGAGCTGTGTATCTAATCCTATCCTGTGTGTTACTGTCTGCTGAGCGTGTATCTCATCCTATCCTGTGTGATTAAACTGTGTCTGTGAGCCGTGTATCTCATCCTATCCTGTGTGATACTGTCTGTTGAGCCTGTATCTCATCCTATCCTGTGTGATACACTGCTGAGCTGTGTATCTAATACTATCCAGTGTGATTTAACTGCTGCTGACCGTGTATCTAATCCTATCCTGTGTGCTGAGCCGTGTATCTAATCCTATCCTGTGTGATACTGGTGCTGAGCGGTGTATCTAATCCTATCCTTCGGCAAATCCTGTTGCTGAGCTGTGTATCTAATCCTATCCTGTGTGATACCGTCTGCTGAGCTGTGTATCTAATCCTATCCTGTGTGAAGTGTTGCTGAGCCGTGTATCTAATCCTATCCTGTGTGATACCGTCTGCTGAGCTGTGTATCTAATCCTATCCTGTGTGATAGTGTCTGCTGAGCCGTGTATCTAATCCTCTCCTGTGTGATACTGACTGCTGAGCTGTGTATCTAATCCTATCCTGTGTGGCTGAGCTGTTACTGTTTGGGGCCATGTTATCTCATCCTATCCTGTGTGATACTGTCTGTTGAGCCGTGTATCTCATCCTATCCTGTGTGATACTGACTGCTGAGCCGTGTATCTCATCCTATCCTGTGTGATACTGTCTGCTGAGCCGTGTATCTCATCCTATCCTGTGTAATACTGTCTGTTGAGCCGTGTATCTCATCCTATCCTGTGTGATACTGACTGCTGAGCTGTGTATCTAATCCTATCCAGTGTGATACTGACTGCTGAACCGTGTATCTAATCCTATCTTGTGTCATACTGTCTGCTGAGCCGTGTATCTAATCCTATCCTGTGTGCTGAGCGGTGTATCTAATCCTATCCTGTGTGATACTGTGTGCTGAGCGGTGTATCTAATCCTATCCTTCGGCAAATCCTGTTGCTGAGCTGTGTATCTAATCCTATCCTGTGTGATACCGTCTGCTGAGCTGTGTATCTAATCCTATCCTGTGTGATAGTGTCTGCTGAGCCGTGTATCTAATCCTATCCTGTGTGATACCGTCTGTGAGCTGTGTATCTAATCCTATCCTGTGTGATAGTGTCTGCTGAGCCATGCATCTGAGTCGCACAACACTGGGTTCCAGGGCTTATGGGGTACTCGGCACCGAGCCCATGGAAGTCTATGGGGAATGTCACTGGCAGCACAGCTCGGTCCGTTGCCCTGGCGCTCATACAAAGGGGGTTATTTACAGGGGATTTTAGGAATAGTTGTGACGCCACCTGTGGTTTCTGATCAAGTAGACCAGCGCTGCAGGGTGAATCTTCTGAGGGGATGTTATTAGGCAGCTAGATGTAAGTCCCCCACAGGTGGGACTGTTCCCTCAAAGTCTATGGTGGTGCAGGCAATAAGTCAGTCACACACAAGTTGTTCTTTTCCATACCTTTACTGTAGATGGTGGCAGGTATGTCCCGGGAAGCTGGTCAAGATGGAGAATGCACATTCAGGTAATCGCTGAGCAGGTTTGAGGCCTCCTTTACCTTTATGTGTATGATCTTAACCTGCATAAAGTCAAGTTTAATTCCAGATGCAACAGCTACGCCCGGTCGACATTGTGGTAGAGCCTTTTCTGTCTCTGATAATCAGATGTTGCCAAGAACGAAGTCCTTCTATTGCAGCGTCCTGCTCAAAGTTCCTGTCCTCCCTGACTCCAGTTACGTATCAACACTTAGGGCTACCTTCTGTGACTTGAAGTCCAGCAAGGATTCCGGTTTTTCTATCACTAGCCGTGAAGTACTAGCAATGCTTCGGACCCGGTGTCCGGTTAAGTTGAGTGAAGGTGATCTGTCACCGAAAACACTCTTCCTTCTTTCTCCACTCGCCTGTCGCCCTGCTCTCACCCTTAACATAAGCACGGGTAGCAGTAGGTGTAGTAGTCAGCTTTTCTTCCAAGCTCACTGACCTGCTCTCAGTTAACTCGATGTTCTGCAAACTGTAGTAGTTCCCTTCCTTCTTTCCCTTCAAAACTCTGTCCAGAGCAGCTCACAGGACGTTCCGTCAGACTGTATACACGCTGTAGCTCCGAGAGTCACTTTCCACGTTCTAGAGAACACAGGCAGCTTGTTCTGAGATAACAGATTCAGTTATAGCTCTGACTAGGCTAGAGTAATTTCCTTTCTACTCGTACTAGCCTCCACTTCAGTTCAAGCTGAGCTACCCAAGCTCTGTCAGGAATCAGTCTTCTCTCCTCTCCCTCCAAGACCAGAACAGAACTAACTCTCTCACAACTACATACCAACTGCTACGTCTCACTACTTTTTATATCCCCAGAATCCCTCTAGTGGAAGTGTTGGGAAATGTGAGATGTGAATGAATATCAGGTTACGCAATTACCTTCCTGTGCATCCTCCTGGAGACATGTGTACCAAGCGCAGCTGGGCCACACATCCCCCCTGGTTAAACACAGCACTCCCGGGCTGAAATAGAAAAGAAAAATATTTTTATAATATAACATCAACATAACTCATCCCTTGTGGGAGGTAAGGACTCTTTAACGTTACAATGTATACATAGGCAAGTAGAAAAATATCAAAGTACTTTTCACATCAATAAATACAATATACTTGTGGAGGACCCGCACCAAAAACCTCCCACGTGGGTCCTGGGTGGGCTGCAGGACTTCATTGCTGCAGACCTCACTCAAGGCCACACCATACGGGTTTTTCTTCAGAGGTAGATAAATATGGCTTTATGTAAAACCAAGATGGGGCACCGAAGTGCGAACTATTTACAATGAAAGTTTTTGGGCAGGCACAGTCCTCAGCCACGCAATCTTTGCAAAATAAAACACATTTAAGTAAATCACATTAACTCCTTTTAAATATTCCACATTACCCAACTGGGTATTCTACGCAAAATTATGCAAACATCATTATCAAACATTTTTTAATAAAGTGCAAATCTTCTTCATCAAACTTCTTCAAACTTTATACAGGTGCAGTAAACCCTGTCTGGGTCCTACTGTTCTTCTTCTTTACAGATAGCGATAACGTCTTCCACTCCTGAGGCTGGAAGCACGCGATGCTCTCTAGAACGCATTACAAATATATCATGTCCTGCGATCTGTGTTTGAGTAGCCACAGTTACACTAGAGCGATTCACTTGGGACCTAACGGGTGCCTCCTCCGAATACAGGTCCTGCTCAATAGGAGTCGCTGTGGCAGCATAAGATGCTGGACAAGAAGCAGGCTTGCGCAGTGGCTCAGTTGAGGTCGCATCAGGCTTTTGCGATGCAGAATAAGGCGCAGTATACGATGCAGGACACGATGCAGGTGCGCGCAGTGGCTCAGTTGGGGACGCACTAACCTGCTGCTGTCGCTGCTCCATCTCTTCCCAGCTGATCTCCATCACTGACGGCTGGGTCTCCTCCGGTGTCCCTACCGGGGGACTGCATTCCGCTGCGGCCTCCTGGCCAGGCTGGCACTCCGGAACGAGCAGGGCCTCCTCAGCCTCCTTCTCTCCCGCCGCATCATCGGTGGAGTCGGGATCAGCACTTTTGGAGCCGGCCTCCGGTTCTTCATCAGCCGCTTGCAGTGGTGGCACAGGTAACGGTTGCGCTTCTGGAGGGGAGAGCGTTGCGTCCCACAGCAGCCGCTGTTTCAGGGCACGCCAGCTTTTCTCCATCTCCTCCACTTCTTTGCGGTGGCGGGCCACATCTTCCAGCACCGCATCCACCTTCTTCACTCTCTGCATTCTTGGGTCGGTCTCCCGACCTGGGGACGGTTCCGGTACAGGTAACAGCTCTTCAGGGGAACGGGGTCTGCGCACCGCCGTTCCTCCACACAGCGTCTCCTGTCCTTCCGCCATCTCACTCCAGGCCAGACTGTATTTTCCATCTGGAACAATCTGGTCTCTTCCGTGGAGGCGGGATTTGCGCTTCCTCTTCTTGGCATAGAGGATGAAGAGGAGGCGGATCTCCCTTGCTGTAGGGCAGGCTCTGGTATTGTAATAGCATTTGGATAAGGCGCCCATCACTTTCGCGCCACGGGGGGGGCACGCCCATGTGTGGCCCAGCTACGCCAGGCACACATATTCCAGGAAAATGCACAAGAAGGTAACCGTGAAGCTTGATATTCATTCACGTCACTCACATTTCCCAACACACCCACTAGGGGTATAAAAGGCAGTGACACGTAGCAGTCAGTGTTCATTCAAGCTTCCTGTCTTAGGACAGTGCAAGTTCAGTCTGGACTTGGAGGGAGAGGAGATAAGACTGGGATCTGAAGGAGCTCTTGTAGCTCACCTCATACAGAAGTGGAGGCTAGTAAGAGTGGACAAGAGAGGCACTCTAGCCTAGTCAGAGCTGCAATTGAAGCAAGTGAAACAGTTACCTCAGAAGAAGCTGTCTGTGTTCTCTAGAAAGTGGGAAGGTGACTCTCGGAGCTACAGCGTGTACACAGTTGACAGAGTACCTGTGCGCTGCTCTGGACAGGGTCTGAGACAGGAAAGAAAGAAGGGAATCACAGGAGCTACAACAAGCAAGAGCAGGACGAGAGGCACAGTGGAGAAGGATAGAGACAAGTGCATCAGGTACCGGATTACCCGCACTAATTCACCGGACACCGGGGTCCGAAGCGTTGCTAGTGCTTTATGCCTAGTAATAAGAAACACCGGAATCCTCCTGGACTTCAAGTCACAGTAGGTAGCCCTAAGTGCTGATACGTAAACGGAGTCAGGGAGAACAAGACGGGCAAGGCCTGATCAGCCCTAACGACTTAGTTCTTTCCAATATCTGGTCACCATATCTGGCCACCAGATCAAGCAAAAGGCTCTACCACAATGTCGGCCGGGCGTTGCAGCTATTGAACAAGCTGGAGATTAACAGAGTTAACTTGACTTCATGCAAGTTTGTACTCACATACATATAGAGTTAAAGGAGGCCTCTAACCTGCTCAGCGGTTATCCTGAATGTGCATTCTCCACCCTGACCAGCTCCCCGGGACCTGCCTGAAACATCTACAAGTAAAGGTATGGAAAGAGATTGCCTTGTGTGAGACTGCTTTATTACCTACACCATGCATCACCATAGACTTCCAGGGACCAGTCTCACCTGTGGGAGACCTACCATCTAGCTGCCCATAACATCCCCTGTGAAGATCCATATAGCAGCGCTGGTCCAATTGATCAGATACCACAGGTGGCGTCACGAACTATCTAATCTACAATTCCCCTGTAAATATCCCCCATTGTATGAGCGCCCAGGGCCACGGACCGAGTCCTGCTGCCAGTGACAAATCCCATAGACTTTCATGGGCTCGGTGCCGAGTACCCCATAGCCCTGGTATTATGTGCGACTGTCACGCGGTCTTATGATATGTGTACGATGTCAGTAAACTATTCTTAAAAGAACAACACTCTATACAACATATAGATTAGCAACATCAGCATGTAAATATAGAATAGATTTACCTGACACGATATCCGTTGAACTCAGGGTTAATCTTGAGGACTTGATACACTGTCACAGGAAAGAGGAGGACCGGGGTCTAACCTGACCCTAAACTGGGGTCCTAACTAATCCCTCACCTTGGAGGTACTGATAATGGTTCAGAGGTCCAAGTCTCCAGCCTAACCCTGTCTCCTATCAGTCCCTGAACCCTGTAATCAGTCCTAAGAAGGATTCTGATTACCACCAAAGGGATATGGGCTGATCTCTGCTAAATACACAGATTAGACATATAAGACAGACTGGAGAAAACACAGACTTGCATACACACTCAAACACAGAAGGAACATAAATGATCTGGGATATTAAACTCTAAGCAAGGTGAGCTTAAAACAACTAAGGAGCTCTTTAACTTAAGTCTATACAGATACAATCCTATCTGTGGTCTGCATGAAGAATTTCACTGGCAACTCCCAACACAGACAACCAGAGATTTAAAGGAAACCAATCAACAAATAATTAATTGCAGCTGGGAGAAACTGCACCCAGTCCCAGAACTGAGCACAGACAGAATTAACTCCCTAACTGCCAAACACAAAGAAACAGCAACTCAGCTGTGAGAAGTCAGAATGTGCAACCGCGACGATCTTCGTGGCGATGCACACATGACAGTACCCCCCCTTCTACGAGGGGCCTCCGGACCCTCAGGGCCAGGTTTGCCCGGGTGAGTTCTGTGGAAGGTCCGCACCAAACGATCTGCGTTAATGTCAGACGCAGGAACCCACGTCCTCTCCTCTGGACCATACCCCTTCCAATGCACCAAGTACTGAAGGGACCGGCGATTCAGACGTGAGTCAATGATCTTTGACACTTGAAACTCCAAGTTACCATTGACCACCACTGGAGGAGGAGGTAGAGGTGATGGTATGACTGGTGCCACGTACCTCTTAAGTAATGACTTGTGGAACACATTGTGGATTTTAAACGTAGGAGGGAGGTCCAGACGAAATGCCACAGGATTAATTATGGAACTGATCCTGTACGGCCCGATGAATCTGGGGCCCAGCTTCCAGGAGGGAACTTTAAGTTTTATATTCCTGGTAGACAACCATACCAGATCGTTCACATTAAGATCTGGACCAGAAACTCTCCTCCTATCAGCCATACGTTTATAACGGTTCCCCATAGCACTCAGATTATTCAATACACCTCTCCACACTGAAGCAAGTGACGACGAGAAACGCTCCTCCTCAGGAACCCCAGAAGGGCCCCCCCCATTGAATGTACAAAACTGGGGATGAAAACCATATGCCCCAAAAAACGGGGACTTACCAGTGGACTCGCTCCGCCTGTTGTTAAGAGCGAACTCTGCCAGAGGCAAGAAAGAAGACCAGTCCTCCTGGTTCTCTGAGACAAAACACAGAAGATAAGTCTCTAGGCTTTGATTCAGACGCTCTGTCTGACCATTGGTCTGCGGATGAAAAGCCGAGGAAAATGACAATTGCATCCCCCGACGTAAACAAAATGCCCTCCAAAACTTGGACACAAACTGAGACCCCTATCTGACACCACATCAGAAGGCAACCCATGAAGTCTCACAATCTCCCCAATGAACACCTGCGCCAGAGTTTTAGCATTAGGGAGGGCAGGAAGAGCAATGAAATGTGCCATCTTACTGAACCTGTCAACAACCACCAGTATGACAGTCTTCCCTGACGACTGAGGAAGGTCCGTGATGAAGTCCATAGACAAATGAGTCCATGGACGCTCCGGAAGTTTCAAGGGTAAGAGGGTCCCAGACGGACGGGTATGAGGGGTCTTAGAGCGAGCACAAACCCCACAGGACGCGACAAAAGTTAAAACATCTTTATTAACGTTAGGCCACCAAAACCGGCGAGAAAGGAGATCTAAAGTAGCCTTACTCCCTGGATGTCCTGCTAAAGCAGAATTATGATGTGCCTCAATAACCTTTTGTCTCAACTGATTTGGGACAAACAGTCTCCCTGGAGGTCCTGCAGGGGCGTCCCCCTGAGCCTCTAACACCTCCTCCTCAAGCTCAGAACATACAGCCGACACTACCACCCCCTCCTGAAGGATAGGAATCGGGTCATCCATTTTCCCGGCCCCTGGGAAACTGCGAGACAAGGCATCCGCCTTAACATTCTTAGATCCAGGGCGATAAGTGACAACAAAATTAAACCTGGTAAAAAACAACGACCATCGAGCTTGTCTGGAATTCAGACGCTTAGCAGATTCCAAATACAGCAGGTTCTTGTGATCAGTAATGACGGTGACCGGGTGGACTGCCCCCTCCAAAAAGTGACGCCATTCTTCAAAAGCCAACTTAATGGCCAAAAGTTCCCTATTGCCGATATCATAATTCCTTTCGGCGGACGACAATTTTTTAGAAAAGAAAGCGCACGGATGCCATTTACCAGGGACGGACCCTGGGACAATATTGCACCCACCCCTACGTCAGACGCGTCCACCTCCACAACGAACGGCTGTGATGCATCTGGTTGGATGAGAACGGGTGCCGAAGCAAAACATTTTTTCAAAGAGGAAAAAGCTTGGCAAGCTTTGTCCGACCATTTAGAAAAATCCGTCCCTTTTCTTGTCATGTCAGTGAGAGGTTTGACAACAGATGAGAAATTACAAATAAATTTCCGGTAGTAGTTAGCAAACCCCAGAAAACGCTGCAGAGCCTTAAGATCCTCTGGCTGATCCCATTCAAGCACTGCTCTCACCTTTTCAGGGTCCATACGGAAACCGGAGGCTGACACCAAGAAACCCAAAAACTGAAGTTCCTGTACGGCGAATACACACTTTTCCAGTTTGGCGTATAGTTTATTGTCTCGCAAGATCTGCAACACCTGTCTCACATGCTCCTGGTGAGACACAAGATCTGGTGAGTAAATTAAAATGTCATCCAAATATACGACCACAAACAGCCCCACCAGATGACGAAAAATGTCATTAACAAAATGTTGGAATACTGCTGGTGCAGTAGTCAGACCAAAAGGCATGACAAGGTTCTCATAATGTCCCTCCGGCGTGTTAAACGCCGTTTTCCACTCATCCCCTCTTTTATCCTAATCAGATTATACGCCCCCCTGAGATCCAATTTAGAGAACCATTTGGCGCCAACAATTTGATTGAAGAGATCAGGAATCAGAGGGAGTGGATACGGATCTCGAACAGTAATCCGATTAAGTTCGCGGAAATCCAAGCAAGGGTGTGTAGCCCTGGTGTGAAGGCACACGCAGTACCCTGGAGGGTGTGTGGAGAGATAGCAGTTCAATGCTCTATACCCATTCACTCAATATACACTAGACACACCCTTAGGGTAGTGTAGTGACTCGTAGGGAGTGGTCAGTGTAGATTCGTTGAGTGATTTAGTAGTCAGTTTCCTGTCTTCGGACAGAGGAGACGTGTGGAGTCTAGCTGGGACTTGGAGGGAGGAAGCAGTCCAGCTTGGTTCTATCAGCAGTTCAGCAAGTGGAGGCCAGTAAGGGCGAGATATAGATCACCTCAGCCTGGTCAGAGCTGTACCTCACTGAAGACATTGATAAAGAAGGAAGAGTTTAGTACAGAAATACTTCAGTCTCCTGTCTCAAGGACAGTGAAGGTTCAGAGACGTGCTCCTGCCTAGAAGATTACTGAGAGTCTGGTAACTAACTCTGAAGGAAGAAAAGAAGGGAGTGATTATATGACTTTTTGCAAGTGTGAGTGTTTATGCTACAAGCGCGGACAAGGCGAAAGGCACAGTGGAAGGAATATTTAAAAGTGCTTTTGGATTGGAGAAGTCCTGCACGTTGTTACCGGTCACTGGGGACCGAAGGATCACTATAGTTTCAAGCTTAGTGGTAAGAAAACCAGAGGCTTATCGGACCTTAGGTCGCGGCAAGCAGCCCCTAAATAGTCGGTACGTAACTGGGGTCAGGGGGAGTGAGGACCTTGAGTCAGTGCACGACAAGATAGGAATTCAGCTCTCTCACAGGAAGGCTCCGACCACAAAACTGACTGGGCAGTACAGCTTGGAGAAGCTGGAGATTATAGAGGGAACTACGCTTCATGCTGGTTGTACTCATCATCATTTGAAAGTAAAGGAGGCCCCTAACTTGTCCAGCTGCTATCTCGAAATACATTCTCCTTGGATCAGCCTCCCTGGGACCTGCCTTACCATCTTACAAGTAAAAAGGTATGGAAAGACGCTGATGTGTGAGACTGTGTTATTCAATTGCACCCCTGCACAACCCTATCATAACTATCGACCTGAGGGAAGAGTCCCACCTGTAGGGGACCCGACATCTAGCTGCCTCACCATCCCCTCAGAGCTCAACAGCAGCGCTGGTACAAATTACCAGAAGACTACAGGTGGCGTCACGAACTGTATATATATATCCCCTGTAAATATTCCCCCAACATACGCCAGACCGCCAGGGCCACAGACCGAGCCACCGCTACCTGTGACAATCCCCATAGACTTCCATGGGCTCGGCTCTGAGTACCCCATTGCCCTGGTAATCCACAATTGTGGTGGCGGGTCGACACAAGGGCGTAGGCCTCCATCTTTTTTCTTCACAAAGAAGAACCCCGCGGCCACTGGGGAAGATGAAGGTCTAATATGCCCTTTGGCCAGACTTTCCGAAATATAATCTTTCATAGCCTGCCTCTCAGGACCAGAAAGGTTATATAACCTAGCTTTAGGTAACTTAGCATCAGGAAGTAAATTAATAGAGCAGTCATACACGCGATGAGGAGGCAACTCCTGACACCCCTCCTCAGAGAACACATCCCCAAAGTCCTCCAAAAAAGGAGGCAAAGTACTAGGCACGACCGCACTGATGACTGTGTTCATGCAGTTACTTTTGCAAAACTCCCCCCATTGGCTTATATCTCTGGACTGCCAATTAATCACAGGGTTATGTTTAACCAACCAAGGAAGTCCCAACACAATAGGAGTAGGTAGACCCTCCAACAATAACAAGATAATAGTTCCCTATGTATTGCCCTACCCGAAGGTCAATGTTATGAACCTCATGAACAAAGCTACCTTGGCCGAGAGGCCTGGCGTCAATGGAGAATATAGGGATCGGTTTGACCAATACACTCAGATGCATACCTTGAGCCTGAGCAAACTGAGCGTCAACCAGATTAGCCCGGACCCACTATCAAGAAGAACAGAAAATCTCTCCACTCTCGTACCAACCACCACCTCCACTGGTACAAGGAACTGAGAAGAACTAGCGGACGAAATACATACTCCCAGGTTGTCGTCCACCACACAACCTGGGATTAACAGTTTTCCGGCGATTTTTTGCTCAACAAGGCACGGGATGGACATCCCCAACAAAATGTCCCTCTTTCCCGCAGAAGAAACACCTTCTAGTCCTGCGGCGTACCGCCAATCCCCTCCTACGAAATGATGTCCCTCCCAACTGCATAGGCTCCTCCGAACAGACAAGGGGAACCTCAACATAAGGGACTTTAGTAGTAGGTGGAGTAACAACAGGGGGCGGAGTTACCTCGCACCTCTCCCGGAGCCGTCTATCAGTACGGATAGCTAGGGCCATAGCAGCCTCCAGTGATGGAGGAGAATCATACTGAGCCAAAACGTCCTTTAATTTGTCAGAAAGCCCATGACAAAACTGGCTCCTAAGAGCTGGGTCATTCCACTGAGTATCTGTGGCCCATCTACGGAACTCAGAAGCAAATTCCTCCGCCGGACGATCTCCCTGCTGTATCTTACGTAATTTTGTCTCAGCAAGAGAGACCCGATCTGGGTCATCATATACCAAACCCAGGGCAGTAAAAAATCGATCTACTGACTGTAGAGCCGGGGATCCCGGAGGAAGGGAGAAGGCCCAGGATTGAGGGTCCCCTTGTAGGAGCGAGATAACAATTCCCACTCTCTGCTCTTCACTCCCTGATGATCGAGGCCGAAGCCGAAAATACAATTTACATGCTTCCCTGAAGGTAAAAAATTTGTCTCGCCCACCAGTGAACCTGTCCGGGAGAGCTACTTTAGGTTCAAATCTGGTTTGCTCCGAGGGAGACAAAACTTTGGACTTAATGTCCGTCAGCTCCATGGATAATCCCTGCAACTGCAGAGCCAGCTGGGCTACTGGATCCATGGCAACTGGGAATAATTTTATGGGCCAGTGAAAATGTCACGCGGTCTTATGATATGTGTACGATGTCAGTAAACTATTCTTAAAAGAACAACACTCTATACAACATATAGATTAGCAACATCAGCATGTAAATATAGAATAGATTTACCTGACACGATATCTGTTGAACTCAGGGTTAATCTTGAGGACTTGATACACTGTCACAGGAAAGAGGAGGACCGGGGGTCTAACCTGACCCTAAACTGGGGTCCTAACTAATCCCTCACCTTGGAGGTACTGATAATGGTTCAGAGGTCCAAGTCTCCAGCCTAACCCTGTCTCCTACAGTCCCTGAACCCTGTAATCAGTCCTAAGAAGGATTCTGATTACCACCAAAGGGATATGGGCTGATCTCTGCTAAATACACAGATTAGACATATAAGACAGACTGGAGAAAACACAGACTTGCATACACACTCAAACACAGAAGGAACATAAATGATCTGGGATATTAAACTCTAAGCAAGGTGAGCTTAAAACAACTAAGGAGCTCTTTAACTTAAGTCTATACAGATACAATCCTATCTGTGGTCTGCATGAAGAATTTCACTGGCAACTCCCAACACAGACAACCAGAGATTTAAAGGAAACCAATCAACAAATAATTAATTGCAGCCGGGAGAAACTGCACCCAGTCCCAGAACTGAGCACAGACAGAATTAACTCCTAACTGCCAAACACAAAGAAACAGCAACTCAGCTGTGAGAAGTCAGAATGTGCAACCGCGACGATCTTCGTGGCGATGCACACATGACAGCGACTCATTCTTCTGGCGTCACGAACAGGATAGAAGCTTGCAAATTGTGAGTCCTGTGTGCCTATTGAACTGTTTTGTGCAGAAAAAGACTGTTTGCTGTTTGTCACTTTTGGCGCCAAATACCGCCATTTTACCGCCATATTCGCGCCCTGAGGCGCTGGTGAAGAAGGTGGGCGTGCATTCGTGGGCGTGTACCCCCCTGTGGCGCGAAAGTTATGGCCGCCCTCTCAAAGTGTTATTACAACGTCCGCAATGGCCCCACTGCAAGAGAGATCCGCCTCCTCTTCATCTTCTATGCAAAAAGGAGGAAGCGCAAATCCCGCCTCCACGGAAGGGACCAGATTGTTCCTGATGGAAAGTACAGTCTGGCCTGGAGTGAGATGGCGGAAGGACGGGATACGCTATGCGGAGCAGCAGTGGCAAGCAGGCCTTGTTCCCCTGAAAAGCCTCTACCTGTGCCGGAGCCATCCCCAGTACGGGACCTTCAGCAAACCATGCTGGAATTAAAAGAGGAGAATGCGGCGCTTAAAAGATTGATCCAGCGCCATGCTGACATGAAGGAGACCGAGGGACGCTGGCGTGCCCAGACACAGCGGCTGCTGTGGGACGCAGTGTTCTGTCCCACAGACATAACGCCATCACCTGACTTTCCTAAGTCCCTGCTGAAGAAGGCTGAAGGACAACCGGAGGCTGCCCCCAAAAGTGCTGTACCTGATCCCACCGATGGAGAGGTGGAAGCGAAGTAGGCTGAGGAGGTCCTGCCCGTTCCGGAGTGCCAGCCAGGCAAGGAGGCCGCAGCAGATTACAGTTCCCCGGTAGGAACACCGGAGGGGTCTCAACCATCACTGCCGGAAATAGACTGGGAGCAAATGGAGTACCTTGACGACATCACCTATGCTGCAAAAGTGGAGACGAGGAGTTGTGTCGTGAGAAGGAGAGACAACGGCAGCAGGAGGAGAGAGAAATACAGCAGTTCCGTCAGCGGTACATGGAAGAGTTCCTCGCCGACAAGGAGAGTGTTCGACGTGATAAAGGTACACTCCGGGAACCGCGGCGTCAGGGGTGCGTAACGGACTTCAAACTCCGCAAAGGCTGGGGTTTTATCCGTGAGCCGGGCCTATATCCGGGAGTCTTTGTGAGCCGCCGAGATGTAGAGTCCCACCTGCCCATCGGTCATCCGGGAAGGGATCTGGTAAATGGGGACATCGTCAGTTACACTCGACACTGGGGTTTAAAGGGATGGTATGCCCTAAATGTCTCCATCGTCAGTGACCCCGTCCCCGACGCCGGTAACGTACACTATGCCGCTGCGTCCCAGTCCCGGGCCCCAACAGCACCAGGCCGTGCACCAGCATCGCCCCCTGCGTACGCCTCTCTATCTAAGTCTCATACCGCATCGCAACCTGCGCCCTCCTCTACACCAAGATCTGGTCCAGCACCGTACCCTGCGTACACTTCTGCACCGCAGTCTACGTCACGTTCTGCATCGCAATCTGCGACCTGTCCTGAATCGCAAGTTACTGCGACACCTTCAACAACGCCACTTGCGTCCTACATGACAGAAGCACCCGATGGGACCTTAGTAAGAATGAGAACTGTAGCGACCCAAACCTACATCGCAGGACATGATATCCTGGTAATGGGTACCCAAGGGCATCGTGTAATTCTGTCCCCAGGGATGGAAAAAGTAAACGTCACCTCAAGCAAAGATGAAAATCAGTAGGACCCAGACAGGGGTTTACTGCACCAGAAATGTAAAAAGTTTAATGAAGGAGTTTTGCCAATTTGCACTTTATTAATGTTTAATAATATGTATGATGATGTTTACATATTTAAGTATAATACCCGGCTGGGTAAAGAGTTAAAGTGAAAGTAAAGAGTTAATTGAAATGTGATTTCTGGAAACGTTTTATCCAAAGACTGCGTGGCTGTGGACTGTGCCAGCCCAAAAACTTTTAAATGTAAATAGTTTGCGCTTCGGTGCTACATCTTGGTTTTACACAAAACCTAACTACCTCTGAAAGAAAACCCGTGTGGTGTGGCCTTGAGTGAGGTCTGCAACAGAGAAGTCCTGCAGCCCACCCAGGACCCACGTGGGAGGTTTGGTGCGGGTCCTCCACAAGAATATTGTCTTGTATTTATGAAAGTGTTTTTGATACTTTTATATTTTTTCTAATGTACAAATTGTAACGTTCAAGAATTCTTACCTCCCGCAAGGGAAGAGTTAAAAAATGTTGTTGTTATATGCAAAACAAAAATGTTTTCTTTTTCTCTTTTACAGCCCGGGAGTGCTGTGTTTAACCAAGGGGGGATGTGTGGCCCAGCTACGCCAGGCACACATATTCCAGGAAAATGCACAAGAAGGTAACCGTGAAGCTTGATATTCATTCACGTCACTCACATTTCCCAACACACCCACTAGGGGTATAAAAGGCAGTGACACGTAGCAGTCAGTGTTCATTCAAGCTTCCTGTCTTAGGACAGTGCAAGTTCAGTCTGGACTTGGAGGGAGAGGAGATAAGACTGGGATCTGAAGGAGCTCCTGTAGCTCACCTCATACAGAAGTGGAGGCTAGTAAGAGTGGACAAGAGAGGCACTCTAGCCTAGTCAGAGCTGCAATTGAAGCAAGTGAAACAGTTACCTCAGAAGAAGCTGTCTGTGTTCTCTAGAAAGTGGGAAGGTGACTCTCGGAGCTACAGCATGTACACAGTTGACAGAGTACCTGTGCGCTGCTCTGGACAGGGTCTGAGAAAGGAAAGAAAGAAGAGAATCACAGGAGCTACAACAAGCAAGAGCAGGACGAGAGGCACAGTGGAGAAGGATAGAGACAAGTGCATCAGGTACCGGATTACCCGCACTAATTCACCGGACACCGGGGTCCGAAGCGTTGCTAGTGCTTTATGCCTAGTAATAAGAAACACCGGAATCCTCCTGGACTTCAAGTCACAGTAGGTAGCCCTAAGTGCTGATACGTAAACGGAGTCAGGGAGAACAAGACGGGCAAGGCCTGATCAGCCCTAACGACTTAGTTCTTTCCAATATCTGGTCACCATATCTGGCCACCAGATCAAGCAAAAGGCTCTACCACAATGTCGGCCGGGCGTAGCAGCTATTGAACAAGCTGGAGATTAACAGAGTTAACTTGACTTCATGCAAGTTTGTACTCACATACATATAGAGTTAAAGGAGGCCTCTAACCTGCTCAGCGGTTATCCTGAATGTGCATTCTCCACCCCGACCAGCTCCCCGGGACCTGCCTGAAACATCTACAAGTAAAGGTATGGAAAGAGATTGCCTTGTGTGAGACTGCTTTATTACCTACACCATGCATCACCATAGACTTCCAGGGACCAGTCTCACCTGTGGGAGACCTACCATCTAGCTGCCCCATAACATTCCCTGTGAAGATCCATATAGCAGCGCTGGTCCAATTGATCAGATACCACAGGTGGCGTCACGAACTATCTAATCTACAATTCCCCTGTAAATATCCCCCATTGTATGAGCGCCCAGGGCCACGGACCGAGTCCTGCTGCCAGTGACAAATCCCATAGACTTTCATGGGCTCGGTGCCGAGTACCCCATAGCCCTGGTATTATGTGCGACTCACCCACCTTCTTCACCAGCGCCTCAGGGCGCTAATATGGCGGCAAAATGGCGGAAAATGGCGCCAAAAATAAAACAACTGCACACAGTCCTTTTCACAAAAACAGTCCAATTCTAAGCACACAGGACTCACAAATTGTAAGCTTCGGATCCTGTTCGTGACGCCAAAGATGAGTCGCACAACACTGGGTTCCAGGGCTTATGGGGTACTCGGCACCGAGCCCATGGAAGTCTATGGGGAATGTCACTGGCAGCACAGCTCGGTCCGTTGCCCTTGGCGCTCATACAAAGGGGGTTATTTACAGGGGATTTTAGGAATAGTTGTGACGCCACCTGTGGTTTCTGATCAAGTAGACCAGCGCTGCAGGGTGAATCTTCTGAGGGGATGTTATTAGGCAGCTAGATGTTAAGTCCCCCACAGGTGGGACTGTTCCCTCAAAGTCTATGGTGGTGCAGGCAATAAGTCAGTCACACACAAGTTGTTCTCTTTCCATACCTTTACTGTAGATGGTTGCAGGTATGTCCCGGGAAGCTGGTCAGGATGGAGAATGCACATTCAGGTAATCGCTGAGCAGGTTTGAGTAGTTCCCTTCCTTCTTTCCCTTCAAAACTCTGTCCAGAGCAGCTCACAGGACGTTCCGTCAGACTGTATACACGCTGTAGCTCCGAGAGTCACTTTCCACGTTCTAGAGAACACAGGCAGCTTGTTCTGAGATAACAGATTCAGTTATAGCTCTGACTAGGCTAGAGTAATTTCCTTTCTACTCGTACTAGCCTCCACTTCAGTTCAAGCTGAGCTACCCAAGCTCTGTCAGGAATCAGTCTTCTCTCCTCTCCCTCCAAGACCAGAACAGAACTAACTCTCTCACAACTACATACCAACTGCTACGTCTCACTACTTATATATCCCCAGAATCCCTCTAGTGGAAGTGTTGGGAAATGTGAGATGTGAATGAATATCAGGTTACGCAATTACCTTCCTGTGCATCCTCCTGGAGACATGTGTACCAA